>CM060688.1:115538665-116783040 GCA_030686995.1 Artemisia argyi | reverse complement strand
ATTGAAATTGATTTTAAATGTAAATATTGTCAAGACTATAAACATGATATTAAAATGGAAATTGAAAAAGCAAAAATATTAGCAAAATTTGACAATAGCTCTAGATCTTTAAAATATTTACTTAACATTCAAAAGTCATTTTATGATAAAACCGGCTTAGGATTTACCGCAAATGATCCTTCAACAAATGTATCAAAACAAATAAAATTTGTTAAACCTAGTGGAGAAATTTAGAACTAATATTATTTACACTCATTATTTATTACTCTAGTGAAAGTCATTGTTTGTTGATTAAAACAAACTATTGATGAATTTTTGTACTTCTCGACGACATCCTCATCATGTGCATTTAAATGCAATGGATGTTCTCAACTAACCAACTCGGACCCATGAGAATCTGGGTACCAAGCTCTTTATCATGTTTAGGTAATTAACGAACGAAGAGACTATTACGTTTTAGATTGCTCACCTTGCTCTCTTACTTTTGACAACTATTGGTTCCTATCACTATGTTTCACATTCTGCACATGATTTGCCTATGACGTTGTTGCGGTCATTTATTGTCTCGGCATTTTGTTCTTCACTTTGGAGTATTGGTTTTATGGTGTGTCCGTTACTATTTCAAGACGAAGGTTTCAAAGCACAACTATTCTTAGTCTTCACGACTTGTGTTGATTGGTGTGATCGATTAAGCATTTCGGATCAAGCTCCCTTGATTTCTATTGCGTTGGAATTTTACTTTGCTACTTCGACACGCTTTGGGCAAACTCTTAAGATGTCTTCTAACACTTTCATGCCCACTCTTGAAGAAAAGCTGGACCTTAGGTAAGTTTTCCTTTCAAAAACTTATCAATATCACATTATACTAAAGTATGCTTTAATCAATATATTAATATGATTAAATTTATAGGTTGCCATGCTTTTAGATAATTAATACTAATATATGTATATGTGATTCTAGATTAGTTAACCCTCTTGGTGATTAGATTTTTACCAATCTTCTTATTTTTCATTTATATTGAATATCATCTATGATCTATAGTAGAATGCTTACTAATTGTACTAAATGACTATTCTAGTTGCATTCATATATGAGCTATTACTAAGATTAGTTAGCTTCTAGTATTATGATGAGTTTAGTATATATATATATATATATATAGTATTATTAGTTAGCTTCTAGTATTATGATGAGTTTAGTATATATATATATATATATATATATATATATATATATATATATATATATATACACACACATATATATATATATATATATATATATATATATGTATATATATATATATGTATATATATATGTGTGTATATATATATATATATATATATATATATATATATATATATATATATATATATATATATATATATATATATATATATATATATATACATGTGTTAATCTAGTGTCTTTAGATGATTTACTTTATCCCCTCAATTATATTGCATTAAGATCATTAGGATCCACCATCACTCCTCCATATCTTTAGTTGCCATTAGAGATTATCATATGTGACCATGGGCTTAATTGATTCTCTTGAGTATGATAAGTTGTTATTTCAAAACCTTCACTTGCAATTACTTGTCATCAAAATTAAAACATATTGTCTAAAACCTCTCTCTTTGAATAACAATCTTTCAAATATCTATATCACTCTTCTTCAAACAACATGTTTAACTATAAGCTACCATAACTTTATTTTAATCAAAATCAAGATTTGAATTTCTTTTTAACATGTTATGAAGCAAAACTCAATTTATTCTATTCTAATGCACACTTGAATTTATTTCGAAGCATTATTGAATAAAACTAAAAACGTTTTATTTAAAACATATATGATTATTTCACATGTGTCATACACTTTTATGGAAATGACATTCACAATTTAATCAAATCATTTCATGAGAATCATGGTTTGCCCATATGGATCTTGTTTGTAACAAGACTTGAAGTCTATATAATCATATCTTCCTACTTGTTACTTGTAAGCACTCATTAATATGTTTCCACTGGCCTACATTTTATCATTTTCATATAGTTGCATACTTAACTAGTTTGCTTTATTGCTTCCTTGGTTGCCTATCTTAATTGATCAATTAGTAGATTGCATGATTATTAGAAATTAATTGCCTAATTTTTTTTCTATAACACTCTCTACATTCATGAATAGTATGCCCTATATTGCCACAAAGAGTTGAACTTACTTGAATCCAAATCCAAAAAACACAACCTTTTTGAAAATTTTCTGCCAAAAACTCATTTCTGGCATTCTGGGAATCACCAGATGGGCGGCCCCCTTAATTATATAAGGCGGCCCCCTTAATTTTAAGTGGACCGGCCCCTAATTAAGGGGACCGGCTATCTGATGGTCTGGGATACTGTTTTCTTTATCACTTTTTGACCCATTTCACCCTATACTTCCCAAAATTCACAAACACATTTTGTCCCATACTATCCCTCAAAATTTACCTTCCTAAACCACATTTCTCATACACTATAAATACCCTCTTCCCATCATTAATGCCATCACACCCAAATATGTCATCTCCCAACAACCAAAAACCAAAGATTTCAAGAACCGCAAGGATCTCCGTCAAACCCGTTTGGAGGAGGAAACTTGATTCTTGTCATAACTCAAGTGATGTTGTTCTAAGTCAACAAACAACTAAACCTCAAACCCACACTAATGACTCATCTCACAATCTATCATCTACTCATACCCTCATTAATGCCTCTTCTTATGATGAGCATGCTCAATCCCAAAACAACAATCCCAATCTCTCAATCAATACTTCACATGTTGCGCATTCAACAAAAAAACCACCCACTCATGAAGAACCTCTTCCACCCATTTCTTGTTTTCATGACTACCCAAGCTCAACCATGTCTCCACCACCAAGAGTACCACCACCACATCCTACAACTTCACATGCCATTCCTATGTTGCATGTTCAAACCTTCACCCAAGACAACTATCATGTTCCACCACCATCACCTTCCTCCGAACACTTGAAGTTCGTTGAGGAGCTAAAAGATGAGCTTAGTGCTCTTTTAGCATTACATCTTGCTCAACGCAATTTGGATACACCTCAATCAAGCTCACCTTCATCACCACACAACATCAACCAAATTGAGAAGCATGTTAACAATTTTCCTTGTTGCATCCTCCAACAACAAACCATTGCATTGAATGAGCACTTTACTTGGATTGAGTATCTTCTTACTAGATCTCAACAAACACTATCACTTGAACAACATCTAAACCCTCAATCAACAAACCCAACTTCAAATCCACCACCTCAAAGCTCCACATCTCCAAACTCACCAACAACCATGCAACCAAAAGTTTACCTCCACTAAACCACCAAGCATTTTATATGCTTATGTTTCTCATTTTTAAATAAAACTCCTCAACCATTTTGGGATTCAAGAAAGTTTGGTGACACTCCTTGTTGGCACATTAGGATGCTCTACTTAGTTTAGAATTCCATCTTTATGGCCTATGTAACAATGATTATGGGTTGACATAATCATTTTCTATTAATGAATGATTTAATATGTGTTTCTAATTCTCTTTTGCCATGCTTATTATTAGTTGGTATTATGTTATATGTGTTTGCTTGTGCCATGCTTGTGCTTCTAATATTTTTCTTGCAAGAATTCCAATTCTCGAACCCTTGGTGCCCTCAAACGAGGGGGAGCATACATCAAGGGGGAGATTTCATCTTATTGGCTTAAACCTTTTTGATTCTACAAAAAAGGGGAGAAGTGAATATAAACTCACTAAATACTTGTCTAAAAATTAATTTTTGGATTTAATGAGTTTAGGTTTTGTAATCATCAAAAAGGGGGAGATTGTTGATATAAATAAATGACTAAAAACGTTATTCATATCTTTCGATATCTCTATGTTTTGATAATCACAAAACGAAAACACATCAAACCAAAGATCATGACGTAAACAAGTATTTAGTAGTAAATAATCACTTTCACCATCTAATCACTTAAGGTATGAATAAACATAGTGTTTAAATGCATTATAAGATCAAAGGGATATTATTACAAAGTTTATTCTAATATATAAACTTATTATATATTTTTGAAAAACAGTTTTGGTAATAAAGAAAAATGTTTTAATCATACTAAATATATAATTTCAAATTTTTAACCAAAATCAGTTAGTTTTTCACCAAATAAACTTTCCCCACTAAAAAACAAAAAATCTGGCTGTTACAATTGGGCGGCCCCTTAATTATAAAGGGCAGTCCCCTTAATTTTAAGGGGCCCGGCCTTGATTTAAGGGGACTGGCCACGCTCCTCTGTCAGATTTTGTTGCCTATAAATACCACCTCAAATCTGGAATTTTTCTCACCTTTTTGCACTAGAAACTTTCTGATTCAAATCTCCATTTCAATCTTAAAAATCCTTTGATCATATAATTCATAAGCCTTTGTTTCTAAGTGATCCAAAGCCTCTTTCATTCAAGTGCAAAGAGAAGAATACTTCTAGTCATCAAGACTAGGAGTATTACAACTTAGTATCATCTTGCTATCTAAGTTGCTTGATCATTTCATCTTGTATATCATTCATTCTTTGGTGAATATAGTGTATACATTGGTTAGATAGATTTAGATATAGGATCTAGATTTATTGAAGGTGTGAAGTAGTACAAGAAGTGAAGAAGTAGAGGAGGATAAGATTAGTGATAGAAGAAATAAGTAGTGGTAGTATATTGAAGTGGAGATAGTTGTGAAGACAAAGTAGTTGAAGCTTAGAAGTTGAGAAGACCTTGAAGCCTAGAAGTTGTGAAGTAGTATATATCTTGGAGTAGTGGTTAAGACTTAGTAGTGAAGGTGTGAAGAAACAAGTGGCGTGAAGAAAAAGAGTTAGGAAGTAGTAAGTTGTGAAGAAGCTAGGAGTGAAGTAGAAAGGTGTGAGGAAGAATTGGTGTGACGTAGATTGGTGTGAAGAAGTTGTGTAGAAGTTGTGATTGTGTTGTGACAAAGTTGTGGTGTGTAATTTGGTGTGAAGGTTTTCTCCGCCATAAGGGAGGCTTTTGATCTAGTGAAGAAAACTCTCGAGTAGGTGACTCGGGGAGTGGAGTAGGGCAAGGAAGGTGTCCTTGTAGCCGAACCACTATAAATCCTTTGTCTCTCGTTTTGATCTTTCCATCTCTCACTTTTTGATTACTTACTTATTAGCATTTCATACATGATTATTATTGCTTGTGTTGTGCATATATTGATTTCACATAAAGATCAAACTAAAATTCATTCATAACATTAATCTTACAAAAACAAACCAAGTACATAAACTTATATTAAAACACTTATACATATATATATATATATATGCTTATATATATGATATATGAAATTATAAATTCTTTCCCAACATTATACATAAGTAGTGTTTATACAAAATCGTAAATAAACTAGTATCTACATTTTTGCATTAAAGAGTTTTGAAATTGTACATTGTATATAAGTAGTGTTTATACAAAATCGTAAATAAACTAGTATCTATATTTTTGCATTAAAGAGTTTTGAAATTTTCGTCTAATCTTTAGAAGCTAACTTTTAGAAAATAAATAAAATAAAAAAGACGTAAAACTATTCAACCCCCCTTCTAGTTTTCCACCGGTAATTTTTCCCGAAGCATGAAGGCTCTCATGCTCGTATTTTTTCCTTACTCCACTCAAGTCTCATTCTTCATTGTTCAAGAATTCTGATATCCTTAACTAGCGTTATTTTTTGGCATAATTAATAGACGGCCTTAGATACAACGTAGGATGGCCCTCACCTTTGAAACATTGAGGACAATGTTTAACATTAGTCTAGGGGGGTATCTTCGATTTGACTTGCACTTTTCATGTGCCGTTACTCATGCAACTCTGTTTTTCTCGAAATAATCCAAAAAAATTGAAAAAATTCACCAAAAAAGTACAAAAAAATTGAAAAATTTGAAATTTTTTGCAAAAATATAATAAGTTTTGACACTTTGTCGGACTTTCCGATGGGTAGAGTAGGAATAGAAATTTTGACGTGACCAGGCGTGTTGAGCCCTAGCTTGTTCCCTTAACTTTTTAGGCTAAGCATCTGCGGATCTCATTACTTGAGATTTTAAATTTGCTGAGAAAAGGAATGATAGTAAAGTCATTAGTGTGATTAGATGCTAAATGTGGAATAGTTGGATTTTTTTAAAGCTCATAACAGTTACTTGTAGTTCCTTGCTCCCGCAAGATTGAAAACCCAAAAATAAAATTATTAGAATTACGCGTTTTCAAAAGTTGTCTAAATTTCCATTCACTTTACGTGATGGCAAAAGCATTAAATGGGCCTTGAATCCTTTATTCTGAAAGGCGTTTAGGTCTTGGAATTCCCCCATTTTGTTGTATGCCACATGAGGTTCATAAATAACACCATCAATATGTAATAAATGCCAAAAATAGTTGTGGTTCGACAAGCGGATCCTTGCATCCTTTGTTCTGAAAGGTGCTTAGGTCTGGGAGATTCACCGTGAAGCTCCGTATGCTTGAGGCAAAGTAATAAAGTCATAAGTACTAAAATAACTGCGGTTCGACAAGCGGATCCTTGCATCCTTTGTTCTGAAAGGCGCTTAAGTCTGGGAGATTAACCGTGAAGTTCCGTATGTTTGAGGTACAAGTTATATATATAAAACCAGTAAAAAATGATGAAAATATAATAAATGTGGTGTGAACATGTGAGCCTTTTGAGTTATACACTTAAATGATTTTTAAATCCGCCTAAATCTATCAGACTTTAAAACTATCCGAATGAAATTGAGAAATCATTTCTTTAACAAAGTCTAGATACAATAAGGCTTGGGAGCAGGAATTTACAATTAGCATTTATGAGTAGTGTTAGCATCTAATGATATTTTTAGCTATGATTTAGTTTTTACGCTTAGCTTGGGAACTTGTGAAAAATCAGGGACGATGAATTCTATCCGTATGGACACTTTTCTCGGAGCTGTGTTTCCTACTATGTGACACTAAAACATTATTGAAAAATGATGAAAGTCAAACATCCCGTCATATAGTAAGTAAAAAGTACATAAATAGTAGTGTAGAAAATAAAGCTGAAAAACGGAGCGTTCTCAAGAATAAATGATTTTGTACTCTCTTTTGAATATTTTGCTACTTCTTCAATGTCAGTAAAAAGAGTTATGAAAATTATTTATCTTGTGTGGCGTGAATTGATCACATTGCGTGAGGACACGACAATACCTTAGTCTGGGGGGATTTGGTGTGTGCTTATTCACACACCTTTTTCTGGCCAAATTAAGACCAAAACAGACACAAACTAACCATAATTTCCAAAGATATTGTGTTTTTGTATTTGTGATCATGCAGGAATAGATATTTCAGAAATTGACATAAATCAGGCCAAAAAGGACAAAAACGAGCACGAGTTTGGAAAACGTGTCAAAAGCCAAAGCCGGGGAAGCAAATTACCATTTTTGAGCTCAGATTGTCAAAACACACCTTGGAGAATCACAAAATGCCAGAAATAGTCCTTGGAGCAAAACTTTGCTAAAATTGCAGAAATGGTCTCTTAAGTTTGGAAATTGACAAGAATGGCCCCTGAGCATTGGATTTAGAAGAAAAGTCAACAAAGGTCCTTGGGAATTCAAAAATTATCATAGTTGGTCCTTTGGTGGAAAGTTTGAGAAATTTACAAGTTTAGCCCCTCAACTTTCAAAACTTGGCAAATTTAGTCCCTAGTGTTAAAAATTGGAAAATTATCATTTATAGCCTTGGATTATTGAAGCTTGGCAAAATTGGTCCCTATGATAACTTTGGAAGAATGACAGAAACACCCCTTGAAAAAAACAGAAAATTACACAATTGGTCCTTGTGATAATTCTAATACCAAACGGACCCTTTTTTTGTTATTATTACCCAAACCAAATCCAATCCTTTTAGGTCACCATTTCATAACATGTAATCACATAAAATTAGAGAGAGAAAGTTAGAGAGAGAAAGAATGGATGGAACTTTTAAATGATAATGAAACTAATATTAGCAAGAACCAACACCCTCCTTGGAGGGTTTACAAGAGTATTTATACTCCTTGTCTAGGGCATCATACATGTTTCACATAATATTACTAATGGCCCTTAGACTTTGAAAAAACATGAATTCTAAATAAAAATAACATAAAACATACTAAAACTTAACGTACTAATATAATATAGCAACCTATTAGAAAACTCAATGACCGATAGTTGATTTAAACAAAATGTATTCCCAACAATCTCCCCCTAAGTGTTGGTCATCAAAGGTTGCCTGATGTCGTGAACTTCTTAACTTTGACATAGTAGTTGACGTCTTCAAAAATGTTTTAAAATCTTTCATCGTTCTTTGTTCTTTGTTGATATGGTAGTGATCATCTTATGAAGTTGTTTGCCTTTCGTCACTTCTGTGTCTGTAGTGGTTGTCCACCATTCCAACATGCTCATACATCTTTGGACTTTGACTTTCATACACACGTAGTTCCCTTTCTTTCACATGGATCTTTAGTCTCTTTACTTTGTAGATTCTTCCATATGATGCAGAATCTTTTGGTGGACTTTGTGTTGCTTAGATCTTTGGGGGAGCTTTCATTGACTTCAAGATGTATGTATGAGCATGTGGAATCTATCGCCATGGAGGTGATGTGTAGCTGCAGGTAAATAGTTAGCAATAAACAACCGGTACTTACAGGCAAGGAATTAGAGATCGTCAACAGCATAGTGTGAAGACTCCTTCTACCCCTTACCAAGGCCGTTCCCATTTTGGATACTCCCGAGGGAGCTACGGGACTTACTAAGTAGCTCAACGAATGGGTGAGTCACTGGGGATCACTCCACGACTGTAGAATTTTAGAACCACCGCGAACACTAAGCGTAACCCACAAGGAGTTACCGAAGTGACCTGCTGTTAGGGCTGTTTGATGTTGACTCTAGCAGGAGTTTCCATTCAATCATTGAGAAATACATAAGTATATCCTCTCAAAAACGTTCTCGGCAGATTGCTCGGATCTGCGAAGGATTCGATAATTTACAGTTGGTGTCCATTGATGTAGAACACCAGTTGTAGAAATATTATGTGTACCTAAGAGATCTTTTTATGTAATCTTGCGGCTCTAGACTCAATAACTGCCTCATTTAGTTGTCGGAGACTGGGGAGGCGTCTCCTGTTTCAATATCAACATGGCTCGTAATGAGCGGTTGATAGATTACTCGGGGTTCCCCGTGAGAATGAAACAAGCTCTTTTAAGAGAACTTGAGTGGTTAAGAAGGTTTAGTGCACTGCATCACTGGGTCCATGACGTCTTTGTCTTTAGTACTGGTGTTGCCTTAGCCACAACCAGTAGCATACGAATTGAACCCGGTGTCTGCCCTAAGGTTGAACATATGGAGGGCTATTTCTTTTCACCCTTTTCTTTACTTTTCTTTTTAATTCTTCAACCCCTTCTTTCTCCTTTCATTCTATTCTCCTTTTTTTCATATCATACCTGAGTACTTCTAATTCTAACTATTGGTGATGTCCTTGGGTAGGTTCCTCCGGCTCTGGTGGATCATAGAACGGTTTTTCCTAACCTTAGTCACTTTATGACACCATGACTATCCTATAATTGCCATGAAACCATTTATTGAAAAATCTCTCAAATGTGCTCATGATTGTTTAATAAATTTGCACATGCGGGAGGAGTAAGCACTTTTTGAATTGATCCAATTTCAGTGAACAAGACTGATTCGAGACACGCTTACATCACTAGTTAGACTAGCTTGAAGTTATTACCCGGCCTGGTCGAGTTCACAGAAAGTTTCTCGAAACGGTAGATTTCTACTTAGACAAATCCTTCTCAAGACACGCTTACATGGCTAGTTAGAGAGTTTCATTGTCAGCTTTTAGGTGACAACTAGCTCTAGTAACTAACTTGATGTTATTACCCGTCGAGGATAAGTCTTTTTGATTATTAACTTTTGTGTTTTGTCAATTTTTGGTTCAATTCCGAGTCTAGCTCGCATGAGATTCAACTTTAAGCAACTTTGAACATTCATATTTTAATCACTTTCACTTTTCTCCCCCTCAAAAATAGCATACAAAATGTTGTTTTTGATAAACTTTTGATTAAAATATGCTTTTTGAGTCTTATGGGGAGAAATCAACAACTTTGATTTTAAGAAAGATTAGTTTTCAAGTGTTCCCCCTCAACAAGTGAATACTTATTGAGGTGAAATACTTGTCTTTGGAGCAGAATTATGAAAAACATAGAAAATTTGATTAATTCTATTCAAAAGTAAGAAGCCTTCTCTCCTTATATTAGGATTGAGGCACTGAAGCGTATCTCAGGGTCCTTTCTTTACAAGAATGGGTTGTACACTGTAATGTGTGCACAATCCTTAGTTATAAAAAATTGAAGAAAAGAAATCACAAATGACCGATTATACCAAATGTTTACTCAGGACGACGTAATGTGAGGATGTTTGGAATCGGTGCTCTTCCTCCAACATAACTCTCGAACCTCCTCATCATATCCCTGAACTTTAATCTCTTCTCAATCTTGACCAAGAACTTTTCTGTCTGCTTAGCGTCATTCCTGCTCCAAGTCATGTATTGAAGCCAACTATCTCTTTTCCCCAAGGTGTAATAATTGAGCACGATGCTCAGTTGATTCTGAATGAGTAACAAAGTTTGGTCTCCAAACTTGTGTATTTCTTCAAAACTAATAAACATAATTGACCCTCGTCTCTTAGAGACAACTCCAAATGGTTTGTTGATGAATGGGTAAGGTTTCTTATTTAACAGACCCGGTATTCGGAACTTGGGTTCGGTGAGATTGAGGCGTGTTTGATAACTTTCGGCACCAAGATGGACATCTTCGACTCTTGCCTTGATCACTATTTTTTGGTAAAGGGGAGTAATCCTGCACCCTGGTAAAATATATTAACCAAAAAAATATTGAAGTATAACGGATGAGAGTGATTCCCTCATCTAAGTCCCTTAGGATACTTACAATCAACTCTATATAAGAATGAGTGAATGACTCACCATTCTTATAACTTACAAAATAAAACTATCATCCTACAATAACTATACAAATGAATAAACATCCTGAAATTAAAGCTCGCTTAACAAAAGTAGCACCAAAGCATAGTCATCGTAGAACTTCCAATCATCTTCATTGTCCCACACATATGCAACGCACAGCTGTGATAAACAAGGGGATGAACTTACACCAAAAGTCTGGCTCGATCAATGCATCCATTACCACTCATAAAAGTGGTTCCGAGTGAAATTCAACCATGAATCTGCCAAACAACGATCAATCAATAAAAACCAATCGATCAATAGGGTTATGCCAACCCTAACTTACAATTCCTCCATGGATAAGCTGTATATATAATCAAGGTAGAATAGCCAGCTCCAAACATATAATCCAATTAGGTCGCATAGCATAATAAGGTGTGAAAAACCAAAGACAAATGTAGCAGACCCGTTAGATACCAAAATAGGGATATCAAACCCTAACTTCCAATAACTCGCATCACAAGATCTGTGACACAATCACGAAGCAAGAGTTTATGAACAAGAACCCTAAAACTTGACTTACCATCGGCTCCAACCCTAACATGACATATAGTGATCAGCAGCAACACGAATGCAGCTCAAAACACCCAATCGACTGAATACTAGGGTTTAGAAACCATTACTTACAAAACATAACAAAACGGCCTGCTCCCGTACGTTCCATCTCTCAACCCACGACCTGGATAAACCACTTACCAGAATAAAAACAACGATCAAACATGATCAACTTACAGATAGACCGAAACCCAGAAGGACCCTTGATCACTATTTGACGAATGAACATGAGGATAGAGTTGAAGATCATACTAAAGATCACCAGAGAGGTTTTCAAGTTTTCCCTGTTTCTTTAACAAGTACATATCTTTAATATCATGGATGTTCAAGCGGCGAAAATCAGCTTCACTGAAGGTGTACTCCTTGTCATCATGTCTTCTTACAGTTATCTCGGTGAGGAAGTTATAACCATAGTTTGGTTCCTTTACGACCTTCAATACAGAGAGAATCTTGTGATGAGAGAAGACTTTACCCTTTGTACAGAATGTAATCTTATACTTGTAGAACCACTTTCGCATCATAGGCCTGTGAAACACTCCTAATTGTGCTTCATCATTATATGCAGAAACTGAAGTACTGAATCAATCTAACATTTTTTCCTCAAGACTTTCCAAAGCATATAAGGAATCTTTGAACTTGACTAGTGAAGAGGCATATCGTTCCTCAGAATTGGTGTTGCCATATATGAGATATTTCAAATCATGATTAAAGAAATATTGCTTGGGAAGCTTGGGATCTTTAGGATGACCGAACAGAGGTAATGGTTTAGAGAAGTCTTGATATACTAACGTGTTAGAACCATACCAATTCACTTCTTCAAACAGAGCTCGAGCAACTTGATCAACATTGTATTCAAACTCGAGTAGAGATGTGGTGCATGTCTTAAACTTGACGAATCCAGCTTTACGTATAATAATGATGTTTCTGGATCTTCATGACTTTCTTTATTCTTTTGGTGAAATCTATAATTGACCCATCAATAGGCTCGTCTGACTCAGAAGGATCTGCATGAGCATCAACCATTTCTTCAAACCAGTAAAAAGTTGGAGCCGAGGGATTGATCCATTCGGGAGCAGGTTCCATTGGAGCATCCTTTGGTGAATCTGGAATGTTCTCAGCTATAGGAAAGTGGAAGTCATCCATGGCTTCTATATCATCAAGTTCTTCATTGGTACGCATTGGAATTTCCTCACTTGTTCCAATATCGGCTCATAAAGGTTGTGATCTTGATGAAGGTCGGGTAGTCTTTCTTCTTTTCTCTTGAGGCTTGGGATTGTCGTCTTTGTTTGAATCATCATTGCGACATTTTGAAGACTTAGTTTTCTTGCATGACTCAACTTTCTTTTCTGCTTTCTTCATTGAGTTAATCAAAGCTTTGCGAAGCTCTTCTTATTCAGAATCATCGTGTATCAATTCCAACAATTTAACTTTGAGATCACTTTTTGATGGTTTTGGCGGTTTAGTTTGAATGGTGATAGGAGTGGTTTGAAATCGGTGTGCAACTATTCCATCCAGTTTTTCTTTGACATATAACTTCATTACTTCTGGAAGAGCATCACGTAAGTAATAATTGACTTCACTTGGTACAATCTCCTTGACTGCATTGTTAATAGCATCCTTTATATTGAAACTCTTGATATCTTTAATATCACGTTTATGATCCCCTAACTTCAGCTTGTAGCTGTTTGAGTTGTTCCTGTAGAGTCAAGGGATTCGTGTCGAAGTCTTGTGTCTGAGGTTCGATGGATGGAGTTTGCTCACGATCATCAAAACCAGTGATATCAACATTTTGATCCTCTTCATTATCATCGTCATCCTGAGTTTCTTCATCATTCTCAGATTCATTTTGACTTCCTTCATCTGAATCTTCATCCTCTTGATCTTCTTCATCATCTCTTTCTTTTTAACCATTTGTTTGGTTTTCATCAGAACTCGAGGATTCTTCTTCATCACCAGTTTCATCATCGTTATTTGTGTCAGAGTTAGCTGGAGAACCTTCGAAATCTTCTTTCCCTTCTTCTTCTGACAATGACTTTTCTAATTCAATATCATGTATACCAGAACCTTCACCTTTCTTTTGAAGCTTTTTGATTCTTTCTTCTTCCAGCATCTTACTTTCACGAAGTTTTAGTCTCAACAATTTTGCTTCTTTCTTTTCGGTTAGGGGATATGGGCTTGATTCTTCGGATTCGACAACTTTACCTTTATCCTTCTTTTCTTTGTCATTCTTCACTTTCACAATGTTCTTTCTTAACCTTTCACCTTCATCTTCTTCTTCAGTTGTTTCATCTGTTATGGTGAGCTTTCTTTTTGGTTGACGAGTGATGAGGCGAAAAATGATCCGTTTTTAGGGGGTCATTTAAGCCCGAATTCGAATTTATTTGATCAAATATTGCCCTAAATCGTTCCTTTTGTGATTTTAGGTACTTTGGGAGTGAAATCTGGAACAGGAAGCAATTCGGACGTTTTTGGAGCATAAAAGTGAAGAAAACACCAAAGTCTTAATTTTCCATGCTGGGAACAGTGCATGACGGCGTCAAGAGTAGTTCCCAGACGGCGTCAAGAGTAAAATTCCATGACGACCCAGAAGAGTTTTGACGGCGTCATGAAGGTAGGGCGTCAAGAGTAAAAGTCATGACGGCCTGGAAATGAATTGTTCTTGACGGCGTCAAATGTAGATCTATGCAGTCCGAGGATTGTTTTGGCGGCGAGGTGACGGCGTCACCTAATTGGTCTTGACGCCGTCAGACCCCTTTTTCTATATATAGTTTTCTAATTTTTCACATTTAAAGAGAGAAGTTTTGGGAGAAACCCTAAGTACGATTTTGGTGTAACTTTACAAGTTTTTCAAGGGTTCCAACCCCTTGATACCTTGCATGATTAATCAAGATAAGTGTTCTTCTAATTCAATCAATATGTCTATGTGTTGGTTGTCTATATCTTGTTCTTGTCTTAATTCTATCATGTTAGGCTAGATCTATCTTGTGTTTGCTTAGATCTAATGAAACCTAGATATTGATTATGTGTTGATTACTTGTTTATTCTTGTCTTGGATGAATGATTTATATGTTAGGCTTAAGAAAACTGGCAGATCTCCAATTGGTAACATGCTTGAACGTCTTAAGAAACATGAACCAACGCGCACTAGGTCTTTATTGGTTGTATTTAATGCATGAGCCACTGTTTACAATCCCTATAGTTGTGCTGGGCATGGTGTAGGAGGAGATAAGAGCTCATAGAATTGGGGAGTTATGTGTGCCACCCCATGAATGGTATTAAGGAATACGATCCGTCATCCATGCAATTATAACAAGTAATTAACGTGTAAAAGATATCTAGGGAGTAGTGAAATCTAAGTAAACACATTTTCTCCAATTACTGCTCACAACTTTAGTATAAATTAGTTTATTTTCATTTCTAGTATTTTATTTTGATTGCATCTTAGTATTGGGTTAGTTGATTAGCAACTAATTCCGCCCAAATCCTTCAAACCCGATATTTTAATTTGCTTTCTATAAAATATAAAAACACAAAAATAATCATCCCTCACCTTTAGAACTAGTATTTAGGCTTTCTAATCCTAGCGACACTATTCCTAAGCTGAACGATCAATCCCCCAGTACTTGTCACTATACTATACTACAACGATCAGGTACACTGCCTGGTGGGGGTTGTAAGCTTCTCAAGATCCCTTGAGAGGTAAAGCCTGTTGCGATTCCCACGCATCAAGTTTTTGGCGCCGCAGCCCGGGGAATAGTTATTGTCTAGGTTAGAATTTCTTTTTATTAGGTCTACTTGCTAGATTCCTTTCTAGTAAGATTTTATTTTTATTTTTAGGTCTTCTTTAGTCTATCTCATTTCTTTGTGCTTTTGTTCATAACTCTTTACCATCCGACATCATGGAAGGTGGTAACATCTTTGAACCCGTCATCCCACCACAACAAAACCCACCATTAAAACCCCTTAGGCCCCGAACCTTAGGAGAGTATTCCCGACCTAGCCACCAAGGCTACCGAAACACCATTGAGCTCACCGGAGCCAATGTGACCCCCCTGCGATCCGACACCATCCGGTTGGTGCAAAGCGGATGTGCATTCCATGGACTTCGTTCCGAAGATCCAAACCAACATCTTAAGGAGTTTCTCAAAATCGTAGATTCCATAGACCTAGGTGTTGAAACTAGAGAGACCACCCGTTTACGCCTATTCCAATTCTGTCTACGGGATCAAGCTAGTCAATGGCTTGAGCGTTTACCCGCGGGATCCATCACCACATGGGATGATCTCACCACTCGATTCCTTGCTCAATTATTCCCACCGGGGAGAACTACTAAGCTTAGAAATGACATCTTGATGTTCCAACAACGTCAAAATGAATCTCTTTATGAAGCATGGACTCGTTTCAAGGACTTACTCCAAAAAGTCCCTCATCATGGCATAGATCTTTGGCTCCAAGTCCAAATTTTTTATGACCATATCGAAATCTCCACTAGGCGAGCCATTGACCAATCGGCCGGTGGTAAGCTACGTGATCTTAGTGCGGAACAATCATGGGAACTCATAGAAGATCTTGCTCTCTATGACAACGAAAGTTGGAATGATCCCCGTGATTTGAACAAAACGGTCAAGGCAATATCTTTGCCTTCGAACAATTCTAGCACTCCCGACCGTAGGATCATGGAACTTGAGGACCAAGTCAAGTTTCTCATGAAATTTTACGAAGCTCCGAAGCCTTCAAGCCAGGTGAACAAAATCACTTCTTCATGCGAATTATGTAGTGGTCCCCATGACACTCGTGATTGTGTGGAACTCCCCGGAACAGCTTTTGCGGACTACGCATCCACGCGTACCGACGAAGCGGGAGATAAGTGGTACACTTTCAAGCCCGAGCCAAACACTTACGGTGATTCATACAACCCCTTATGGAAAAATCACCCAAACCTTAGTTGGAAACAAAATCAACCCAATTCGTCCAACCCACCAAATCGTTACCAACCAAACGGTCCACCATCCAACCGTACTTTCAACAACAATCCTTCTAACAACTATGGTAGTACCAACAATCTTGAAGGATTGATGTCAAAGTTCATGGCATCTCAAGAAGCTCGCATAGCTAGGTTTGAAACCGAATTCAACCAACAACAAACGGAGATGACCAACAAGATTGACAACTTGTTAAAAGCCCTCAACAACCAAGCGTTAATCACACCTAGGAAGGACACTAGGGACACCAATAGTGGAATCCAAATTAAGGACCCCTCATCATCCAAACATGTCCACTTTGTCAATGTTGTCACCATTAAGCCGATAGATAAGGAGATAGAGAATAGTGACAAGGATGAAGTTAGAGTAGAAGCCGAGATTAAGGATGAGAGTAGGGAAGTTGAGGATAACAAGAAAGAGGAATTAGAGGAGGTAGAGCCTATAGAAAAATACTTTGATAAGTTGTCCACCGAGGAAGAACGGGAGTACCATAAGGATTTATTCGATAGTCCCGAGAGACCATATATCTTTGGCACACCCCTTATCAAAATGAGAGATCCCTCTAACATTAACATCCCATGCAATATCGGGCACATGCATATATGGAAAGCTTACATCGACCCTAGATCCCCCGTTAACATCATGACTAGGACTTATTACAATTGGGTAATGAAGAAGCAACTTAACTTTAGGATGATGCCCAACAAGAATCTGATAAGTAATTTTGCGGGAAGGGTGAAGGGATTGCATGTAATTATTGGGAATCTCACCTATGAGATCGATTTTATGATAGTGGAAGACATTCGTCAGGTGATAGATGCTTGCCTAAGCCAAATAATATTCGGAAAACCATTTATTGAGGCCACTAGGATGAGTTATGATCCGACCTTAGGGATAGTTAGATTTAAGGGAGAGAATGATGAGGTTGCCTATCAATGCCCTACAAGATTGAGCAATACCACCTTCTCTCTAATTTCGAAAAAGAACACAAGCAAGCGGCTTATTATAGGAATGAGGAGGATAGACGTAGAGGAGTAGAATATGTAAAGAATAGGATGCTTGGTTTCTATAAAGAATGCTTACAACTAGGTCCGGAATACAAAACTGGTTTAGAAGACGACCTAGAGAATGGAACCAATGATGAAGTCACGTAATAACCCATGGCCTTGAGTCTAGCTACAAGACTCGTAAATAAAGAAAAGCGCTTCTTGGGAGGCAACCCATGTTTTGTGTGATTTTATTTGTTTGTTTGTTATTTGCTTCCGTATGCATGCTTTATTTTTATTGTTGGTAGATCATGTTTCTAAACTAAATAGTAGAAATACTTTACTTTGTTGTTTTGGCCTAGTCTTAACTCCACTTAAAGGTATTTTTGCAAAAGATAAGTGTAAGGGGAAACCCCAAATATGTTTTTAAGAAACAAACCGATCATGATTCTCCACAATATTAAATGAACATGTATATTCATATTTGTTAGAGTCAAATGCTTGTATTGAGTCATAATGAAGTTTTGTAGGATTTTCCAGGAAGTAGGACCAAGTTTTTCCAGAAATTTTCCGGAAACTTAACATAAGAATTTCTGCAGGTCAAATCTGACGGCGTCAGGGGTTTACTCTTGACGGCGTCAGGTGTAAAAATCTGGAAATTTTACCGGTTTTGTTTTTCTAACGGAGTCTTATGGTTTTTGTGAATTATTAAGTTTTATAATCTCCAGGAGATCTGCAAACTTCATTCCACAAGCATTATATCTAATCTTGTTTTCTAGGATTTAGTAACTTATATAGGATGCCGCCGATTTTACGCGAGGTTGTCTTGTCTATTTTGTCAGGTTTTACAGGTTATGTATGACAAGAAGATGATTTATATTCTTGAAGGGAAGCTTTGATTGTTCATTTTCTTGGAGGAAGATTTAACATGGCCATCCTATTATCCATACCGAGCGAATCAGGGGAGTATTTGATTTCATTCTCTTTACTTTTTCACTTTTACATTCTTTACTTGAACATTGGGGACAATGTTCATCTTAAGTGTAAGGGGAGGGTAAAAAGATGATACCTTACATATGCACTTTCGCTTGAGTTTGCTTTGTTTGATGGTAGATGTGTAATAAAACTATGAGAAATACTTGTTAGTGCAATTTTAGCGCCAAATTTAAAATTTTTTACAACATTTAGGAGTGAAACTTTAGCCATAGCAAGCGTCTCATGGATAGGAGATTGTATGACTAGCACATAACCGTATATTCAGAAAAATTTTCCACCCAAATATGTGAGGTTCGCCTTTAGATTTGATAGGAAAAGCATTCGCTATTAGTGCTTATGAGTGTACCGGTAGCATTTAGATTCTAGAACTTGCGTTAGTGATGCATCCCGAGACCGCTAGTGAGACTACATTCGTGTAGTAGGATTTATTACATGATAAGAGGCATTAGGATCACCCTTGTGTTAAACCCGTATTATAATTACTTGACCATTTATGTCATATTATTTGGCTAGTTAAGTCAACTAATTTTTCCCACACCCTTAGCGTTGTACTCATTTTTAGTACACGAAACCCCTAGTACACCCCTCCGATCCTATCTTTTCGTTTCTAACTTTAAGCATTTTACTTAAAGGAAGAATTTGTTACACCCCACTTAAATGTACAACCAAATCGCCTTAGCCTTCCGTGTATGCGCTCATTTTTAGTGCATTATTGTTATTTGTTAAACCCTAAGTTAACTTTCTAATTGATTACATGGTTGCTAAGTCGAGTCATATCCTTGTACATATTGTTTTGGGACGATTGGGACTCATGGGTAAGTACTTATTTATGGAGTAATGGGGAAGAACATCATTTATTACCCCCATATGTACGTTAATCTTAAAAGTGCTCCAAGTGTTTTGATTTTCTTAATTCAAGTCATTAGATTAGTTTAATGTAAAGTATGTAAAGATTCAAGAGTAAGGGGAATGTTCAACCCCTATGATGTATTATTTTGGATGGTAGGGTAAGAGTGTATGCAAAAAAAAAAAAAAAAAAAAAAAAAAAAAAAAAAAAAAAACATACGGACTACCATCCCTTTTTATTCTATGTTCATTTTATGTTTTTGTTATTTTTCATTTATTAGCTTAAGTCGAGTCTAGTCTTGGCTTAGCAACGCCATATTGTACATGTAATTAACCAAGATTGTTAACTCGCCACCAGTAAAACTTCCTTTATCCAACAAAACCGTGTATTTCATATCCCTACACCTAACGTTACAACCCTTTAAAAGACCTCTTTGATAGTTTATCTTAGGTGCTTACGCCATGTGGTGGAGGTTTGATCCTTTCCCAAGCCTATGGTAATCTATTTTGCTATGACAGGTAGTGAGAGATATCTTCCGTTTCCATATTGTAATTTACACTTTATTACACCCGAGAGATGTGAGTATCTAAACACTATTTGTGAGGTGCTTGTGTATGACCTCCGTGCTTGTCTATTGGTCTTTAGTGGAACGATGATTTGTTATAATTACTTTTATATTAGTGTTAAATGACCCCTAACTTGTATTTTGAGTAGAATAAAAGCGCATTTGCTTGAGGACAAGCAAATCTCAAGTGTAAGGGTATATGATGAGGCGAAAAATGATCCGTTTTTAGGGGGTCATTTAAGCCCGAATTCGAATTTATTTGATCAAATATTGCCCTAAATCGTTCCTTTTGTGATTTTAGGTACTTTGGGAGTGAAATCTGGAAAAGGAAGCAATTCGGACGTTTTTGGAGCATAAAAGTGAAGAAAACGCCAAAGTCTTAATTTTTCATGCTGGGAACAGTGCATGACGGCGTCAAGAGTAGTTCCCTGACGGCGTCAAGAGTAAAATTCCATGACGACCCAGAAGAGTTTTGACGGCGTCATGAAGGTAGGGCGTCAAGAGTAAAAGTCATGACGGCCTGGAAATGAATTGTTCTTGACGGCGTCAAATGTAGATCTAGGCAGTCCGAGGATTGTTTTGGCGGCGAGGTGACGGCGTCACCTAATTGGTCTTGACGCCGTCAGACCCCTTTTTCTATATATAGTTTTCTAATTTTTCACATTTAAAGAGAGAAGTTTTGGGAAAAACCCTAAGTACGATTTTGGTGTAACTTTACAGGTTTTTCAAGGGTTCCAACCCCTTGATACCTTGCATGATTAATCAAGATAAGTGTTCTTCTAATTCAATCAATATGTCTATGTGTTGGTTGTCTATATCTTGTTCTTGTCTTAATTCTATCATGTTAGGCTAGATCTATCTTGTGTTTGCTTAGATCTAATGAAACCTAGATATTGATTATGTGTTGATTACTTGTTTATTCTTGTCTTGGAAGAATGATTTATATGTTAGGCTTAAGAAAACTGGCAGATCTCCAATTGGTAACATGCTTGAACGTCTTAAGAAACATGAACCAACGCGCACTAGGTATTTATTGGTTGTATTTAATGCATGAGCCACTGTTTACAATCCCTATAGTTGTGCTGGGCATGGTGTAGGAGGAGATAAGAGCTCATAGAATTGGGGAGTTATGTGTGCCACCCCATGAATGGTATTAAGGAATACGATCCGTCATCCATGCAATTATAACAAGTAATTAACGTGTAAAAGATATCTAGGGAGTAGTGAAATCTAAGTAAACACATTTTCTCCAATTACTGCTCACAACTTTAGTATAAATTAGTTTATTTTCATTTCTAGTATTTTATTTTGATTGCATCTTAGTATTGGGTTAGTTGATTAGCAACTAATTCCGCCCAAATCCTTCAAACCCGAGATTTTAATTTGCTTTCTATAAAATATAAAAACACAAAAATAATCATCCCTCACCTTTAGAACTAGTATTTAGGCTTTCTAATCCTAGCGACACTATTCCTAAGCTGAACGATCAATCCCCCGGTACTTGTCACTATACTATACTACAACGATCAGGTACACTGCCTGGTGGGGGTTGTAAGCTTCTCAAGATCCCTTGAGAGGTAAAGCCTGTTGCGATTCCCACACATCAACGAGCAATCTTCTTGGATCTTATCATAAGCTTCTTACCTTTCTCTCCACCTTTAGCTTTTGTTGTTGCCTTAGTTTTTGCCATTCCAGCAGTTTGATTCTTTTCAGCTTCGTCAAAAACTTGAAAGGCATTAGACTTACGAATCTTTTCTGTCAGCAACCACTCTGGAATTCTCATACCTTGCGTTTTAGTGTTTGTACCCTGAATTCTGACCCTTGTATATGGCTTATCCATGGCTGCTGAGTGAAACTTATCTTCAAGTCTAGGATCGATCTCTGAATCTTTTTCCATGAAATGAGCTATGAGAAGTTTAGTGAAGCGGGCGAACGGAATTCTAGCTTTGGGATCTTTGGAGAACTGATTAGCTTGATTAACCATGTCAGACCATATCAACTGAGCGTAGTCAATGTGAGCCAATTTAATGACTCCCAAGAAGAGTTGCAAAAATTCCAATGTGGGATGTTCATGACCAGTCTCTTTACCCATAATACAATTTGTAAGGATTGAATACAAAGTTAGCCACGGTTGAGGGATGTATCTTCTGTCACGTGTTGAGTGAGTGGTGATGGGTGAGACGGATTCATCATATCCAAGATCGTGTAGAAAACTGGCAAGCTTATCAAACGTGGGAAGAGTATGGAATACTTTATGATTTTTTGTAGCTTCTAAAGGTAATCCAAGAACAGAGCGAAGTATCTTAACATCGAACTTAATGGTTTTCTTATCAATCATAACTGTCATAATCTTGCTGTCTAGGCTGATCTGAAGTGATTCCCAGAACTGAGTTAAGTAAACTTCAGGTACTTTGGCGGTGTTGATGAGAATGTACTTTATGAAGTGATTCTGGAGTATATCAAGAATAATTTGACAAGTAGGTGGACACGGTAGCTTACTCAGATTAACTATCATGTTATACTTGCTTATTGTTCTCTCTTCTCCTCGTATCAATTCATTTATAGCAACTAAACCTTGAGACATGATTTCCCTGAAATGCACAATCACAAACAAAAAACACAATACAATGTATATATTTGTTAGTGAAAGCACAATACTACATGATCCCTTCAGACATTTATAACGATTAGAGAACTTAGAATGAAATCAAGTAAAGAGGAAACATGTATGACAAAGTATATAGCAAGAAATGAAAGGAAATAGCTATTAAGTAAAACAAATTTTATTATTATTATTATTATTATTATTATTATTATTATTATTATTATTATTATTATTATTATTATTATTATTATTATTATTATTATTATTATTTTATTTTTTTATTTTTTATTTTTTATTTTATTATAAACTATCACTTTTATAAACAATAAATAGGATTTTACAAGAAATTGGTGGGGAGCCGAGAAACCAACTGAGCCCCCACACCTCTAGCAATAGCGAAACTAATCCTATTAAAAATATGAACGGCAGCCCGTGCTCCAATGTCTTGAGTCGTAGAAAAACGTCGAATACGTTTTAGAAGAGTTACTGCATCTTTCTCAAGTTCTCCAAAAGAGGAGAAAGAGAAGGGGAGGAACCCATATCCGATATCCACACATTTGGCCTCATATTTGATACGTTTACGCTGTGCAGCTTCAATAACCGCACGACCTGGCCTAAAATCAATCATACCAGATTGCGTCAAAGGTGACGACCCCGTAAGATCAACACAAACAGCAAGCCCGCCATCCCAAGAGTAAAGTAATATATCAGCTGGGCGCAAAGATCTATCCCTATCACCATAAAGCCCAATATCCACCTCCTTACGAGCTGAAATTCCGGACCGAGAGCATATATCAACAAGAACATCACGCACAATATTATGCCGATGTTTAATGCCAACAATACCCGCACAAGAAACCGCGTGATCCCCATAAATATCTCCAGTAAAAACACGAGAACAAGCTGAACACGGTACCTGAACAGTGAAAAGAGGAACACCCAGCCGATAGCACAACACACAACGGTATGTCCGGGCATTCATAGTTTGACCCAAACCAGATATAGGAACCACCCTGAGCCAATCTGAAGTATGATCCTCCTTTAGAGAGCTCCATAGCGCCATCTGTCGAGGAGAAAGATGGAATGTAGATTCAACAGTTTGGGTAACCCGACCGAAATATATATCTGCCAATTTCTTCATGAGTTTGGGGGCAGCGACTTCGCTTAGGTTACTCAAAAGGTCAAAATCCATATCCATATTAAACGTACATAAAGCATCATCAAAAGAGGGACCATCAGTTACAATACCAGAACTGTGGAGAAGCTTAGTCTGTAAGCTAGCAGATTGAAGTCTAGACGCAAGAAAAGCATATTTCAAGACATCTCCTGCAGAATAAACACCAAGCCCTCCAAAGGCAAAGGGAAGGGTGGCAAGTCTCCACTGCCAATCACCAAAACCAGGCCCAGAGGCAGTGACAATACGTTCCAATGAAGAACGAAGTGCCGTATCGAAAGAAACCTGAGCACACTCAAAGACCCTGGGGGAACATGTGCGCATAGAAAAATACAACTTGGAAATACCTGCACATGCACGGAGTAGCAACAACTCACATTGAGGGTCGTTAAGTTTAGCAACAGCATCCATAAGATCAATGGTTTTAGCTACCCTTTTCAAAACCAGCTTACTACCAAACTCAAAATCAACACTAACAGGCCCACCCAATAATATAACACCATGCACGGGGCGAGAAATATTGGGGGGGAACACACCCGCATATCTGCTTCTAGGGTCTTCCTTTGGCCAAAAGACCTCAGTTTTATCAACGTTGAGGTGTAAGCCACGACTAGGTCCATCCATCATAATCAACTCTAAAACCTTACCCACAACCAAAGTATCTCCAATAACAGTACCATCATCCAGATACCATGCTTGAAAAGAAAGGTTAAAAGAATCTCTAATCTTACATACCAGGGGATGTAACACTAAAGCAAAAAGAAGAGGCCCAAGCGGATCACCTTGTTGCACACCTTGATGAGACCAAAGAGTATGCTCACCATAATATAATCTGGCGGGGCTAGAGTAACAGAATTCCACCCATTGTGAAATAGCCGGAAAATGAAGCCGAACCTCACGCAACATAACAGCCCGATCAACCATGTTGAAAGCGTTTTTAAAATCAACCAACAACATAGAAAGACCAACATCACCCCTACGATCCTCAACCAAACGATTCACTGCATGAAGAATAGCCTCTCCTCCTCCCGATACCCCAACACCAAATTGTAAATCATCTAAATAACCGTCTGAAGAATGGCCAATCATGGACGCACAAACCTTGGAAACTAACCGCCTCCAAACAGTCCCAACAACAATAGGACGGATACCCCCACCTGGTTTGACTAAGGGTGTGAGAGGAGCACTAGCAATGTACTCACCCAACTCCCTCGGGCATTTACCAGCAAGGAAAAGGTTTACCACTTGGGTAATAGATGCGATCAATTCATCAGAAATAGCCACAGCCGCACCATTTAAACAATCCAAAAGGTGTTGAGCGCGCAAACCATCTCGCCCACAAGAAGTACCACGAGGGAAACTCTTAATCATGTCAAGAACCGTAGCAGTAGATGCAGTAAGGTGATGATGATCAATGGGTATATCAGGCAAAAGAGGAGCAGACTGGAAAGGGTGCTTAGCTTTTAAGTCCTCAAGAGTAGAAACATCGTAAGGTGCAATACCAGAAGACGAAAGAACTCTCACCGTAGCAGTATAATGACCATCACAAATTTTCCTCTTACATTGCTTGACATTGCGGTCACCCAAATCCGAACTGTCATCATCAATATTAGACCAAACAGGTGAGGGTTCGGCTAAAACGTCACGCACAATCTGTATACTACCACTAGGGGTACCCCACGCCCGAATAGCATTAACAATATATTCTTCCTGGCGTTGACGCTTATTGGCCGACCTACATTCTTGACTACTCCTCGGGTAAAAGGTTTTAAGGAGACAAAGAGGCAAGACTAACAAACCAACCCAACAAGAAATGTCATTAGGAGCGCAGATTACCTTGTCAAGGGCTCCTTTCAAAACACGAGAGAACTCCAAACGACATTTAGGAGGGATGGATTTGACAGTACGCAGCCCCTTAGAGAATAAGGAATCAAGAAGAGGTAAATCGAAACCACCAAGCCCATCCAAAACCAAATCCTCAACAACATCAACATGGGAGGGAACCTGTGGTTTGGTGAGATCATATAATACAAACCAAACAACACCATCACCACAATCCGGAGGAGACACAAAATCAGATCCCGTACCATGGCGACACTTAGCCCGGAAGGTATGCGTTTTAAAACAAACACCACACAACCACATCCCCATACGCCTAAGAGTAGTCTCAGCCCTTTCGAAAATAGCCAAATCCGCTAAAAGAGAATGCTTAGTAATAAGTTGAGCCTCACCATTAAAGTGCCGATCGCGAAGATGAGTGATCAAATAAGTTTTAGTTAGCCCGTTTCCACCACCATCCCGACATCCATTGAGGCCCACGAAGGGGCAATGAAATTTTGCCACGGGCATAGCAACAAAACGAACAAAGCACAACCTCTCGCAACCAAACCTCAAGCAACAAAGCACCAAAGAACCAATAAATGCAAACTGCTCATACACTGTAGCAGCATATACCAAACAGAAACCTAAAAGACTTAGGCTACTGTAGCACATGCAAGGAGCAGAAAAACCACTACAGAATATATCAAAAAGTCATATCCAAACAGTCGAAACCAACAACCAACTGAACCTCAGCAGCAATCGTAACCAACAACCAACTGAACCTCAAGACTGATGTCACAAACAGCCAAGAACAGGAAGAAAAACGCAGCAGAAAACTACACTACCAAAGAAACCCACAAACCGTATGAAAAAGTAACCGATATGTACAACCGTGTAACCAATCAAACCACTACACAACCAGGCCACAAACCCACTAGCAAGACCACGGTAACAACCCAAGAAGTAACCACAGTCTAGCAGACAACCAACCCACCACACCACAAACGTGAAAACCCTAATAAACGGAACAATCAAAAATGAAAACCCTAAAACAAAAACCCTAAAAAACGGAACAAGCAAAAACGAAACAGTACCGATTATCAACAGAGAATGTTGAAAGGAAGTGGCAGGGATGAGCGGGAAGAAGAAGCGAGATCAAGGTCGATCTCTCGATCTCCATATTCGCCCACAGTAAAAAAAACGGTTTATTATTATTATTATTATTATTATTATTATTATTATTATTATTATTATTATTATTATTATTATTATTAATTTTTTTTTTCACTGAAGAAAGAAGAACAATTAGCATAGTCAATAACTCACCAAAACAAAACATTACTTGAAAGATTTGAGCATGAATAATCCTAACTCGCCAACAAGACCATAACTCGCAAAGTTTATGTTAACTTGCTATAACATAACAAGTATTCATGAGTTACTCGCTGCCATCACTTCTTACTAGCTAAGATCAAAACATTTAACTCGCTTGACTTATTCCTAACTCGCAAGATTTTAAATTTTTTTTGGCATAGTATCTTTCCATGAAATTCATGAATAAGAAAACCCATCTATGATGGTTTTCATGACCAACTCCTAACGCGGAGAGACAAAGGATGTATCATGCCACCAAAGAGATTGTAACTCGCTGAGTCCAAGTATTACTCGCCAAAAAACTTTTAACTCGCCAAGTTAAGTATAGCACATATTTGTAACTCGCTAAGTTTGTAAAGCATAATATGTAACTCGCTAAGACATATTTGTAACTCGCTAAGACAAGTTGAGTATAGCACATATTTTAATAATTAGTATTAACTCGCTAAACATATTTGTAACTCGCTAAACAATTACTTAACTCCCTGTGACAGAAAAATCCTTATTTGCTTATTAAGGTAACTTAACTCGCTATGCAAAGAAAATTTCTTAACTCGCCAAGATTGAATATAACTCGCTGAGCACAAATGTTACAAGCCAATACTTCATTTAACTCGCCAAATAGATATGTTAACTCGCTAAAGATTATATTTAACTCACAAAGCACATATGAAACTTGCAAAGATAACTGCAATTCATATTAACTTTGCTAATGACATATGATAACTCGCTAAAATGCATCATCCAACTCGCCAAACACCCCCTAACTCGCTAAGTTCATGTATTAATTCGCTAAGTATTCCTAAAAATCCAGATTTTACATTTGACATGTTTGGGCAACGGGAATGCTCAGTTTAGTTGAGAATAACTATTCCAAAGCATAATCCAATTCAAAACTGTAATACCTCAAATTCTAAAACAACCAAAATGACCAAAATGCCCCTAAGTTTAAGAATTTGTATTAACATTTAAATAAATACCAAATAAACTCTAGAAATTTAGAACTTTGCAACAAATGATTACAATAAATTATGTATGAATAAAATTTGTCACATTTGTAAAAGTAAATAATTTTTTTATACATAAATAATTCAGTCGATTTTTATTTATTATTATATACATAATTATATTAAGAAACAAATCCTAAATCAAATAGGAAACTTGTATAATCTTTTATTTGGACTTATCATAATAATTTTCAGCCCAAGATAAATATTTTGTAACCATATGAATCCATATACACATTTTAAATTTTCATAAAACCTTTAGTCGACTTTAAAAACCCCAAAACTGAATCCCTAAAACCCTCACAAGTCGATCAAAACTTTCTGGAACTTCTACCTATTTTTCTTGGACGTGTTTTAAGTTTAAGAACACTAGAAAAATAGTGTCAAGGCTGTGGGTTCGATTGTGTGATCTAGGAGTATTATTTGTGTCAGTTTTGTGCTAGCAAGAAGAAGAAAATCGTTTTGCTTCAACCACAAGTTCTATCGTATATTATCAGTATCAAATGATAGAAATGAACCATGCATGATAATATGATTATATGAATTTATATAATCTAAAAACCCTAAAATTGAACTATAATTATGAAAGTAGCTATGCGATTTTTGTGAGCTTAGTATATAATTTATTCTGGCCTTTTACATGTCATATAACATCAGTAAAATAAGTTTTATAATTTTTGTGACCTGGAGAATTAGTTTGGAATTTATTTGTAATCGGGTTTATTTAATAAAAAGAAAAGAAAAGAAAAGAAAAGAAATCGATTAGGGTTAGGGTTAGGGTTTTGGTATTGGGTTTTTGTGTAATTAATGTTGTTTAAGGATTATTTAATTATTTTAATGATTAGGAAATCTAGGGTTAGGGTTTGGTGGATTTCTATATAAATCGATTTGTTATTAAAAGTATAAGGGTTTGTTTTGTAATTTTATAAACATGTGGATTAATTTTATACGTTGTATTAGACCAGGGGTGAACTAGGAAAAATATTATATGAGGGCGTTATGTGTAAATTTGAATAATGGAAGGCTCATTATGTGAATATGAAAACTATAAGGATTAAATTGTAATTTAATTAAGTAAAAGGTTTAATTTGTAACATTATTAAAACTAAAGGGTTGGAATAGGAAATATGGAAAACTTATGGGTTATTTGTATAAAATGTAATACTTACACTTTAAATCTTAACTTTGGAATAATTACATATAAAACCCTAAATTATGGAAAGTTAACATATTAACCCTAAACTTTTGAAATTTGACATGTTTTATCCTAAACTATAATTATTTGTTATAATGAAACCCTAAGTTCATAATAATGATTTACCTAAAGTTTAAACCTAATTTAATGTATAGTTTTCTAAAGAAAGTTACTAATTCTGGAAACCTACTAAAACATGGAAAGTTACTAAAAATGGATAAATGATTAAAAGGAGGAATTTGAATTAAGATAAGTTATTAATAATAAAGTGATCATAATTCAAGTAGATAAATTGAAGTAGAAGTGAACTCTTCCCTTCTGTAAATCTTTCCTTTGATCTCATTGCATTGCTAAGGTACGGATATTCTGACCTTATCCTTAAGGTTTCCTTTGTGATATGAACCTCTAATTTGAACCTTTGATATGAACCTTCTGATTTGAACTTTTGCTATGATAAACCTTTCTATTTGAACCTTCTGATATGACCACTATGATTTGAACCTTTATGAACCATTTGATTACATGAGTTTCACTAGGCATGGGGGTTCCATGTCCATGTCAGGGATGCACCTCTGACATGACTCTAGGGCAGTAGAGTGATGTTCTGCCACGTCCCATGGTTTGGCTTCAAATGTTTGTGTTGGGAAGGGGCGTATGGATGCATCCTAGATCTGTTTCTGTTTTCTGATATGATATGATATGATATGATATGATATGATATGATTTGTCTGGTGAATGTGGCTGTGTGTGCAATACACGTCCTTCTCAAATTCTGGGAGCTAGCTACTCCACTCGTATGATTAGGATGTGATTATGATATGTTCTGTTCTGAGCTTATGGTATGATTATGGTTCTGACTCTGTTCGTACTGATGACTGTATGAATTCCTTACTTAACCAACATATTTTTATTTTCGTATTATCCGTTATATCTAAAAATGTTTTTTCCCAAAATATATCATTTGTACTTCAGCATTTATTTTGTTATATATCCGTTCACTGGGCTTTTTAAGCTCAGCCGCATTTTCTTTCACCGCGGCAGGTATTCAAGCTAGCTTTGGGATGTTTCTGGGATTGAGAGTGGAGTTGAATTGAAGATTTTTGACCATAGTTATTTGAAGTAAGTTATTTACTTAAGACTTCCGGTTTTGATCTGTTCTGTTGGTTCTGATGTAACACCATATTATTGTGACATTTTTACCCTTGTCGGGTTGGGGTGTTACAAAAACCTTACATAAGCCAAATACATTAGCAGCAAAAGATCAAAACGTTAGGCGACAAACTATTTTTCCATGCGATTGTATATCTAATTGCAAGTGACTAAAGGAAAATGTTCCTAGTACGTATTTAAACAAATCCCATTCATGAAAACACTCAATCATCAAGTACATGAGTACCAGTCAAGAAGTCGACCAGTATAACTTAAAAATCACAAGAATCATAGGCAATGGATAAAATCTAGGCATAACAAATGAAGAATTTGAGCAACTAAACACATACCCAAGACTATTACAAACACTAATTAGCCAATAACAATCTCTTAGAAAAATGCCCAATATTGCACATGAACCCTAATTTTGAAAAAAGTAATTAAGCACCAGAAAATTATCATTAAAGAGTAAGCACACAAGACTGAGAACTAAAACAAGTAATTACACTTACGATTGATTAAAAGAACATGTAAACTTCAAATCTTGGATGAGAGAAAAAATTGCAGCGTATGGGGCGGTTTTTTTTTTTTGTTTTTAAGATTTTGAGAAAGTGAAGTGGGAAAAGTTTTATAAGTGAACCTTTTGACTTTTGACACTTTTAGCCCTTGTACTTGTTATCTTTCAATGTATGACTCCAAAAACCCAATTAATTTAGTATATTATCAAAAATAGACCCTTGAGTTATGAAGTTAACACATGATGAGGATATTTGTCAAGCACTTTGATTACTTTTTCCCTTGAATCAACAAATCAATGTATGGATGATGAAAATTTTAAAGAACCATAAACTCTCTTTCGATTGAAAAATTACTTGTCTCCCCCTCAAAATATGTTATCTAAAAAATGTGAAATATTGGTTGACGAGAAATTTTGTTAAGATGAAGAGATGATGAAAATGTTTTTTTTTTCTTTTTCTTTCTTTTTTTTGTTAATGACATAGAGAAAAAGAAAAATATTTTTTGTGTTTTTCTTGGTTTTATATTTTGTTTTTGAAAGAAATATTTACAAATATAGTTTTGATGTTTGACAATCATTTGTGTTTTAAAAACTTTTCCAGATCTTCTGGAGTCAAATATCGCATACCAATTTGGTGGACTAGATCAGCAAACCTTGTTGGAGGTAATACTTTGGTGAGCAATTCTGCCAATTGGTGTTCAATTCTCACAAAATATAATTCAATTGTACCCTTTTCGACATGCTCCTTGATGAAATGGTAGCGGAGATCAATGTGTTTGGACTTGCAGTGATGAACGGTGTTGCAGGAAATTGCTATGGCACTTTTGGAGTCACAATAGATAGGAATCTTGTTGAATAGGTAGCCATAGTCCTTAAGCTGTGATCTCATCCGGATGACTTGAGCACAGTAAGCAAACATAGCTACGTATTCTAATTCTTTTGATGACAAAGATATGCAGTCATGCTTTTTTGATTTCCAAGATACAAGCTTATCTCCGAGAAACTGTAATCCTCCTGACGTACTTTTGCGTGTGTCTAAACACCCTGCATGGTCAGCATCTGAAAAAGCAATTAGTTCAAAACCAAAATCCTTCGGATACCAGATTCCCAAGTGAATGGTTCCTTTATGTATCGAAGGATTCTTTTAGCCTCATTGAGGTGCCTTTCAGTTGGTTTAGACTGATATCGTGAACACATATATACTGCAAAGACAAAGTCAGGTCTACTAGCTGTGAGATACATGAGTGACCAAATAATACTTCGGTATTTGGTAGGGTCAACAGGAGTCCCATGTATGTCAGCATCTATTTTAGTGCTAAAAGCCATTGGTGTATTATAGGTATCAGAGCTTGTCATTCCATGTTTCTTTAAAAATTTCCAAAGCATATTTGGACTGACTTAGAAAAATTCCACGGGGTGATTGATGAACTTGTAGTCCTAAAAAGTATGAAAGTTCACCCATCATGGACATTTCAAAGTTATCTTTCATTAATTTTGCAAAATCAATTGAGTATCTTTTGTTTGTTTAAGCAAAAATAATGTCATCGACATATATTTGAACAATTAATAAGTCCACCCCGTATGCTTTAGTAAATAATGTTGGATCCAACAATCCTTTAGAAAATTTATTGGCCAGCAAGAATGAAGATAATTTGTCATACCACACCCTTGGGGCTTGCTTGAGTCTGTAGAGAGCCTTTTTGAGTTTGTACACATGATTGGGGCGTTCAGGATCAACAAAGCCTTCTGATTGACTAACATAAACTACTTCACGGAGTTGACCATTCAGAAATGCCGTTTTCACATCCATTTGATAAACAACGATATTTCGATGAGCAGCATATGCCAAAAAAAATCCGTACAGCTTCAAGTCTAGCCACTGGAGCAAAAGATTCTTCAAAATCAATTCCTTCTTCTTGGAATTATCCTTTTGCTACCAAGCGTGATTTGTTTCGTATGACAGTGCCTTCTGCATCCAGCTTATTTTTCCAGATCCATTTTAATCCAATGACAAAGACTCCTTCAAGTTTTTCAACTAATTCCCAGACTTCTAATCTTTCGAATTGCTGAAGTTCCTCTTGCATTGATTCAATCCAGTTGTTGTAAGTCATTGCTTCTTTGATGTTCTTCGGTTCAGCTTGACATACTGTGAGTGCATAGATGCAAGTTTCAGCATCTATGTGGAGTCGTTCTCTTGTCATGATTGGTGCATCTGGATGGCCAATGATTTGTACTAATGGGCGATCTTGAGTCCATTTGTGTGGCGAAGGGTGAAGTTGATAATTATCTCGCATGTTAGCAAGATCCAAATTGCGTGTTGATGACTCAGCAATGTCAGGAATTGTTAGAGCTGGTGCAAACGGGTTAAAGAACGCATTTGGGTCATACTCTGCAGATTGTGGAACTGATTGAGGTGTAAGCTGATTGTTGTGAGTTGGACACGGTTTGTTCTGCTGTTGTTGGAGATGCAATTGGAGGACCGTCTTTATCAACAGTTGTTGTAGTTTGTTGAGGTGTGTCAGGTACTTGAATATTTTCAGGGTGTGCAGCGGAAATTGGTGAGACCTCAGGAGGTCGGTTTTCAATTGTATCATCAAACAGTGGAGCAAACAGGGTTTCCAATTCTTTGCGAGAGAGTGATAATGGTTCAGCCAAAGAATCCGGAAAGTTCAAACGGTTTACTGCGGGTCCTAAGCTGTGTTGCTCAGAAGCCATAGGTGTGAGTTCATCAAAATTAGCATGAATTGTCTCTTGAATTTCTGTTGTACGATGGTTCCATATCCAAAAGCCTTTGGAATTTTCACAATATCCCACGAATATACCGACATCTGCTTTTTCTTTGAGTTTACCTAAATCATCACAATCATTCTTCGAATAACAAAGAGCTCCAAATGCATGAAAAAGTAATCGATGTTTGGTTTTCTTTTGTGAACAATTTGGTAAGGTGTTTTGTGATGGCGTTTTGTGATCATACAACGGTTTTGAGTGTAACATGCAGTTGAAACAGCTTCCGCCCATAAGTAATCTGGTAATTGAGCATTAATCAACATAGTTCTTGCAGCTTCCACTAACGTTCTGTTGCATCTTTCGACTACTCCATTCTGTTTAGGACTTCTTGCAATTGATGTTTGACGTTCAATTCCCACTTTCTCAAAATAAGACCTTAGTGTCTGATTCTTAAATTTCGTTCCATTATCAGTTCGAACTTGTCTAACTGTGTTGCGCAGCTGAACTTGAATTTTTGTGAGAAAGGTGATGATCATTGAAGGAGCTTGATCTTTAATCAGAAGAAACTAAACCCAAGTCCATCTGGAGTAATCATCAACAATTACAAGTATGTACCATTTTCCGTTGATACTTTGAACATGCATCGGCCCACTGTGTTCAGTTTTTGATGGAAAATGAGCACGAGTACTTTTTCCTTGTTCACAAGCAGGACATAAGTGATCTTTGGCATAACGGAATCTTGGAAGACCATCAACAAGTTTATGACGAGCAAGCTCAGTCATAGTTTTGAAATTCAAGTGCGAAAGACGTTTATGCTATAACCAAGATTTAGTCGATTCCGCTTTAGAGAGAAGACATATCGGAGATGAAGCAATCATGTCAGACATCGAGATCGTATAAAGATTTGTCGCACATGAGCCAGACATTAGATCATTTCCTTGTAAATCACAAACGAAATAAGATTTCTCTCGAAATGCTACTTCTAAATCCCCATCGCAAAATTGACCAACTGAAAAGAGGTTGTGACCAAGACCTTCAACATAATATACACGACAAATTTCAATGTTCCCACTGACGTAGTCACCATATCCCATAATTAGTGCGTAATGATCATTCCCGAATCTGAGAGTGCCGATGAACTTTGATACAAAGTTTACTAACAGTTTGAGATTGCCTGTCATATGTCGGGTGCATCTGCTATCAACAATCCAAAGAACAATTTGCACCACCTGCATCACATGAAGACGATGAAGAGGGAATAAAGGTAAGGGTGGAACCCAAAGAAGTTGTGGGTTCCGGTTGGTTAGAAACACACTTAGTTAGAATTTTAGGAATCCATTTAAAGTTTGGTTTATATTGTAACCATCTTTGCCAATTCCAACTAGTTCTAGCTTTCTTTTTGGTGAATTAACTAACTTTGGGCTTGTTCCTAGATTTGTCCTTTTCAACTATGGGGGTAACTTCAACATCATTTGAAACAGTGGTCGGTGGCTTTCCTAAGATTAACTTAGAGGCAGTAGTGGGCCTAGAAGGAATGCCAGATCTATGTTCTTATGACGATTCAAAAGAGAATTAGCTATACACTTTGCATGATCACCGGATAAAACACTTTTACGACAAAACACACAAGATGCATTAATCTCTCAAAGGTTCATCATTCGTTACTCTGAGATTTTGATTACAATTTTCTAGATTAGAATCTAATTCAAATGCAACATGATTTTTATTCAGATTCCTAAGTTGATCTTCTACTTCTTGGGGTTCTAGTGTTCCTCTTTTACTTTGCAAGATCATATTCTTCTTGTTACTTTTTCGCTTTGGTCTGCTAACGCTATTAGTGGAGACTATTCCTGTAGAAGTTGAAAGACTAACATTAGAATTCTGAGTGTAATGATCCCTATCAGTTTTGTCTATGTGATGCATTCCTGTTGCTATCATAGTGTTGTCAACAAACTTTCCTTTTTCAAGTAGCTTAATCTTCTCTTTTAAGTCAATAATGATGTGATTTTTATCCTGAATATTAGACATAAGTTTTCTGTTGCAATAAGCAATGTCATCGCGGTCTTGTTGCCATTTGGCGCTTTCAATTTTTAATTCCGCAATTTGCTTCTCATATTTGAGACACTGATTTTTGAAAAACTCATTGTTATTGCAAATTTGACAACTTTTTGAAACATTTTGACTCTGTAACTGCAGTTCACGCTTAATACTTTGAGCTTGACACCATTCAAGCCTTTGTTTGAGTTGACAAATTTCTTTTGAAAGTTTAGCTTGCACATCATCATTGTGTTTCCGAATCTTTTCATTTTCATGTGTCAATGTCTCAATCTCAGTTTTCAACAAATCATTATCAGCAGAGTGATCATCAACAAGCATAGAAGTTCCAGATTCATAAAGAGCATTCATAATCGCAAACAAAATATCAGCATTGAGAACTTGTTCCAAGATTCGATCAACATCATTTTTTAAAGCTCTGTTTCGTTTCTTTTGAACCAAAAATGCATTTTCATTAGAGTTGAAATATTTATCATTGACTTGACTTCTTTTTGAAGTTCCTGTTCCCAATGTGTAGCACAATGACGTAAGTGTTGAACTATTGGCAAAAATTGTTTTTGAAAAATTTCTCTCTTTTCTCGCTCGTAAGCAGATTGAAAAGTAGCAATTTTTATTTCCGAATTACGTTCAATTGTATCTTCCAAAATTTCGACGTCTTCCATGAAAGTTTTGAAATTATCTAAAACACGATAACGTTTTGGTAAAGGTGTAAATTCACCGGAAGATGGTAAAGGACCATTTATTTGTGCCACAGTTTGGAAAGGAGCCGCATTGGAAGATGAAACATATGATTTAGTTACATACCATGATTGCTCAGGTATTTCTTTTTGAGGAACAAAAGATTTAGAAATATGAGGTCTTTCTGTTTAATCATATGGTTTGCAAAATGGTTTTTGACTCATTTTTGATCGACTCTCTTCTTCAAGTTCTTCTTCTTCCTCAGTATCATGTACGACGACACACACAATCGTATTATCAAGCATTTGTTCCGTACTGTAAGGCTTAGGATTTTCTTTGAATGCTGTGTGAAGAAAAGTTGAATTGTAGTCACCCAGAGCAAAACCTTTATCGGGTCTTGGCTTCAATGTAAATTTCTGAATTATTGTGATAGAGCCCCTGGTTTTGTAAACAACATTTTGAAATTCTTTTAATTGGCATTCAAGATTCAGAATTTCGTTAAGTAAAGAGTCTTCTCTTTTCCTTTTCCGCACTTTATGTTCATAAAAATCACTTTTGTAAGTTGGCAACTCTGTTTGTGTTTTTGAAAGCTCTTTTTGAAGTTGTTCAACTTGTTGTTTAAGTTCACATTTTTCATTTTTGAGTTTTGAAACCATTTTTCCGTTAGACTCAATTAATTCACGCATTTTGTGTTGAAGATCTTGTTCTTTATTGTAATATTCTTGAAACGCCACTTCAAAACTTTTTTCACGTTTGACTTTGTTTTCAATATTTGAAAGTTGTATTTTATAGCACTCAAGATCCCTGGTTAATAACGCGTTTGTTTCTTTTAATGTTTTATTTTGCTCATTCTTTTTCTAAATTAGTAAAATTTGAGCCTGTAGTTGTTTGACCATCAATATATGGTCAGGATCTGGATCAGAGGAAGGTTCATTTTGTTCAACATGATCATGTTTGTCATTCTCAATAGGATCATCAAATGAAACAACTGTGTCATCATCAAATATAACAACTGTGTTCATTTGTTCATCTTCTTGAGAAGAAAAAGATAAGTCAGATGGAACAACTTGCGCCTTATCTGATTCAGAAGCAGAACGTGATGCTATTTCATGTATTAGGCATGTGTTAAGGTCATGTACCTGAGACAAACCGTCAGTGTTAGACACTAGGCCTGAATCATTCAATTGAAGTTCATGCATGTTGGCCATAAGCATCATAGCAACATTAGCTTCCAAATCTTCCATGTCATCATCGTTGTAAGCATTGGCCATGAAACTGTTTTCCTGCTCAATGAAAGTTCCGTCAGCTTCATCTTTGAGAGCTAGGAGTAACGCTTGCTTATGAAACTTGCTTCCCCTTGTTCTTGGTTTAGGACAAACAGTAGCAATATGACCTTTTCCATTACAGTTGTAGCACCACACTGCATTCCCAGAGTCTGAGTTCCCAGTTTCAACAATTTCAGCCCTTTTCTGAGGAGCACCTGAGTTGTTTCTGAACCCCCCCATTGTTGTTAAACCACTGTCCATTCCCAGAATTTCCCGAATAACCACCTGAGCCTGATCTTCCATAATTATGATTCTGTATCTCAACCCGTCCATCTTGAATGACAGCTTGATTCCTTGTGTTAGATGAAGAACGAAGACGATTGTTTGTCTTGTTTGAGAATTTGCTGAAGGCACGAGCAATAAGAGTAAGTCCTTGATTCAACGTATTGAAGTCCTCATCTTCATCTTCATTGGAATTTGAGTAGTATATTGTCACTGCTTTCTTGTGGAACAAGTTGATTTGAAGCCGATTGCTATGAAGAATCACATGGGATCATCTGATTTGAAGTTGTATGTTGTGGTTAACTGAAGTAATTCTGTTCTTGAACATAAGCATGATTTGACATTGGAGGTGGAGCAGTCTGAGATTGAGCTACGAGTGCCAAAGAATTTGGTGTTGGTGGTGGTGAGTAACCTCCTAGGAGAGCTCGATCTTTTTCCACTTCAGGTTCATGGTGCTTTAGAAAATCATACAACAAACCATATGGTGCATCATGAAGATTTTTGGATTGACGAACAAATGTCACTTATTTTTACCAACCAGGACCAAGGCTACTGACAAACTTAGTATTCACTGCGATCCTTGGTATTGTAATTTCATGTCTTTCCAAATCATTAACGACATTAGTGAAACGGTGATAGTAGGATTCAAGTGTCTCCCCTGGTTCAATCATGAAGTTAGTGTATTCCATATAGAGTTTTGATTCCATATCTTCTTTGTTCAATTGAGTGCCTTCCATTAGAAGATGAACATGTTCCCACATGGCTTTAGCCGTTTTTTAAGCATCAACACTTCGGAAGATTGGATTTGGAATTCCCTGAAGTATGTAAATCATGGCATACTCATTTGCTTCGCGATGTAGTTGTTGTTCAGCTGTAAGTTGAGTCTCAGGAATAGGTTTTTCAACAGGAGGACGTGGAGGATCAGCAGTGGGATCACCTCCTTCAAATCTAGTTGGCCACTGAAATGGTCCTTCAAGGATCACTTGTTTCATGAATTTACCACGGGGTTTCTTGAGTTCAATAAACCGTAAGAATCGACTTGCCCACTGAACATAATTACCAGATTGTTGAGTTGTTATCACTTCACGCATCCGATCAAACCAGTGAGGTTGTTTGGGTAGATACTGAATTGGTTGTTATGACATTTGATACGGTTGTTGTTGAGGAACGAGTTAATATTATTGCATCAAAAGATGTTGTTGTTGTGGACAGAACGGTTGGTGATGATACTGTGAAGGTTGTTGATACTGTTGCTGTGGATGATATTGCTATTGTTGATGATACTGTTGCTTTGGATGATTTTGCTGTTGTTGATTTGAGAAGTAATAGTACGGTGGTTGAGACATGTTTAGTGATTATGTTAACTTGGATCTTTAAAGGATAATCAAGGTTGTGGTATATGTTTAGATGTTGTGGTGAAAGTTAAGGACGACAAAGTTACAAAAAACATAATATTCAGAAGTTCTAACTCGCTGGAACTCTTTGTAACTCGCTAGAGAAATATGTAACTGGCTGAGAAAGGTTTCTAACTCGTAGGAAATGTCTTAACTCGCTGAGAAAGGCCTGTAACTCGCTGAGAAAGGTCTTAACTCGCAGGAAATGTCTTTACTCGCTGAGACAAGTCTCTAACTTGCTGAGAAAGGTCTTAACTCGATGAGAAAGGTCTTAACTCGCTAACAAGGTTTAGTCTAACAAGATTTTGCCTTAATTGAGGGTTGTAATGAGTTCCTTACTAGTTAAACTATAAGGAATTTTTTAGCTAACTCGCTAATAAGGCAAACTCGCCAACTTTGAAAATATAACTCGCAGAATAGTAAACTTAACTCGCTAACAAACTGACCTAACTTGCTAAACAACTGACCTAACTCACTAAAAACAGAACCTAACTCGCTAGAAATTGATACCACTTTTTAGGTCACCATTTCATAATATGTAATCACATAAACTTAGAGAGAGAAAGAATGGATGAAACTTGTAAATGATAATGAAACTAATATTAAGCAAGAACCAAAACCCTCTTTGGAGGGTTTACAAGAGTATTTATACTCCTTGTCTAGGGCATCATACATGTTTCACATAATATCACTAATGGCCCTTAGACTTTGACAAAACATGAATTCTAAATAAAAATAACATAAAACATACTAAAACTTTACGTACTAATATAATATAGCAACCTATTAAAAAACTCAATGACCGACACTTGATTTAAACAAAATGTATTCCCAACAAATCCAAACACAACACCAACCCACACCACTTGGCCCAGTCCACCATAAGCCCAAAATAAACACCCCATTTATTAATACTGAGGTCAAACCAAAGTCAAACCCACCTTCCCCCTTATACCTCCCTCCAAAACCACTCCACTCCCTGCAAAACCACCTCCAACTTGCACCTCCCATCATCGCCATCACATCCACCGCCCAACCCACTTTGCACCTAACATCACATCCACAACTAATTCTAAACACCCCCACCCCTTGCAAGTAAACAAGTCAATTTGCAGGCAATTGTTTTGGCGCCAAAATGGACAAAGGGTTAAGATTGAAAAGCAGTGATCCAAGGGTCCATTTTATTGCTGGGAAAGGACAAATAGGACCCAGGGAACCCTAATTTGCACTTATAAAAGGAGAAGAGAAGCAGAAGAACAAGGAGTAGTTTTTTTTTAGTTTAAATTAACGTCGATTTAGTCTAAATTTCAAATTAAGATGTAATTCTTAGCTTAAATGTATTGTACTAAGGATTTTCAGTGTAATTGAAACTCATTTCACCCATTAAATCTCTAGTTCTCAAGTTCATTTTCAGTTTATGCTAATTTCCAAGTGAAAATCTTAATTTCACTTGTAGTGATTAAAAGGTGTTATTCAGTATTCATTCAAGCTTATTTTAACTTATTTATAAACTCTTTTAAGTTTTCAAGGCATTTAAATCAGTTTAGGTCCTAATTACAAAAATTACTCAAAAATACAAATAAATAGTTGGAAATTCAAAAATCAGTGAGAAGAAGCATTGGAGCATGGTGAATTCAGGATGGTCGTGGTTTTAGAACCTTAGGGGACGTGTTAGGATAGTTGTGGTCTCTTGGTTCTTAGTTCTCAGCTGAAAAGCTCTTGTAAGCACAATTTCTCATATTTGGCATTCCACTGTACTAGTACTCATATACTACTTATCCTTGTTTCTTTGTGCTTATTTGGTGTTAGTTAGTTATAATATTGCTTAAAATCTTATGCTTATTCATCAATTTTCATAGTTGCTTATTTTCTCATTTTCACTGTCAAATACTTATCGTAGTGATTCATGTGTTCTATTGTTATTATTGGTATTTTTGTGTTTAAATGGTTCTATTTCATCATGTTATAAGCTTTGGAATCAGTTTTATGGATTAAATCATTGAAAGGCTTTGAAATTCACAAATTTAGTTGTCATAAGGTGTGTTTGGATTTGCTATTTAAACTAGGTTTAAGGTTGTTTTTGTTGTTGTGATTTGTTGAAACATGATCCCTTAGGTTCAATTTGGTCAGAGGAGTCATATAAAGTAGTGTTTCTTAGTTAAAAGTCAAATTTCACTTTTAATCTAATCTCAGTGTTCACTGTTAGTTACTTGGATTCCATAATCTTGCATTTTAGTTCCTTAGTTGTTATATTTGCTTAATTCAGTGTTTCTTTAACTTTAAACAACATAAGTAATCATCTAGGCTGTTAGAAATTCATTTAAGTCAACCTTAGTTCATATTCTTAAAAAGTCAAAATTGTTCGTTAGAGTAGAAATCAGTTTTTGGAGTGAATTTTCATGACTTCATTTTCAGTTTTCGCTTTTGAGCTTGTTGGAAATTGAACTTTAGTAGCTCATCTTTTCAGTCCTTATTTTAGAATATTTTTAGAAATTTTTCTAATTGCTTATTTCATGGCTTTTGTTAACCTGTTTTGAAAAAAACTCCCCTGCACCAGGCTTACTTGTTTGATTTCATAAGCTCACAAAGAGCTTATTTGTGAACATCAGGACTTGACCCTTGGCTTTTTGGGAAGCCTGTTAGTTTAGCTCATTAGACCAGTGCTTATTTTGGACTCTAGGACCCTTGCCCATAGCTTATTTTGGTCCTTAAGCCACCCTCCCCGTACTCAGTACACTGAGTGATCAGTGTGACCAAGCCAAGTTCATAAGCTCACATCTAGTTGATTAGTGGACCCCACCCCCTAATTCTTGGCTTCTTGAAAAGCCCTCTAGTCCAGCTTATTAGGCAACCCCCATTTTGGACCCCTGATCTCACCTGTGGGCTCCACATAGGCCTGTAGTTGGCCACTTTTGGCCTGTTTGTACTCAGGATTTGGACTTAGCTTATTTGTACCCTTTCGCTTATTCCTGTGGCTTATTTGTTTGAGTTAGCTTATTTTAGTGTGCACCAAATCCCTTTTAGCTTGTTCTTTCATTAGCTTAGCTTATTGTCTGTCCTATAGCTTATTTCCACTTAAAAATACATTTTTGGCTTAATAAGCCATCTGTTAAGCTCATAAGCTCACTCTGAGCTTATTTTTAAATTTCAAAAAGTTTGGTTTCACAAAAGTTGCTTATTTTCAGTGATAAAATAGTTTTGTAAAAGAAAATTCACAAAAAGAAAACAAAATAAAAAAAGTGTCACTTACCAGGATTGAACCCTGGACCTCTTGGTCAATTTGGTCAAAAACAAACCAACACAGAGCACCATCTAAGCTAGTTGATACTTAGTGTTTTAATTCCCCACCCTTTTAATTATAGTGATAGCTTCTATTTAATTAGATTTGGCTTATTAACTTATTTTCTCTACTTTTTCATTAAGCTCTTATATGTTTTTATATTTTTCTTAAGTTTTTGTCATATTATGGTAATTGTGTGAAATATTCATAATTTTCTGTTTTGATTTGATATTTTTAATAATTAATTTTAGTTTATTTAGTTTTAATAAAAAAACCAAAAATAAAATCCATTTCTGCTTATTATTAAGCACTAGTACTTTTTTATATTTTCCTAGCTTTTATAAATTATAAAATATTTTTAGAAAAAAAATTCATAATTTTTACTGTTCATTTGCAAATTTTTATAATTAAATTAGTTTAAATAGGTGTTAATTAATAATGAAGTAAATAATATTTAAATTAGCTTATTTATAATTTTTATAAACTTTTTATAATATTATAGGATTCCTGTTATGGTTAATTAGTGTTAGAAAAAATTTCATAATTTTCCAAGTCATTTTAGTATTTTTCTTAATTTAAATTAATTATTATATAGTTTTTAATTAATATTAAATAACTAAAAAATCAAAAAAATAATTTTCTCTTTAATAAAATTTTCTTTTAATATTAAGTTTGTAAAAAAGTCATTTTCACCCCCTTAAGATTATTACTGTGTTATTTTCCTTTTTTCCAGTACGCAGTTACGTTTATTTTAATTGTAATTTACGTTTTAGGTTTTTAATGACGTATTTGATTTACTGTAATTGTTCATATTGTTAACTTAGCTTAATTCTAGTTAAATCTGATTAGTGTAATCAAATCCAAATCATAATCTTATTCCTTTCCTCAATCACTGTATCTCCAAACGTTTTCCAAATACAATTTCAACCTCGCTGGGACACAACGACCCGGGAACACACTGTGCTTATACCGGATCATAAATTGATCACTCCTCTCCCTCAGGTTTGACCTGTTGACCACCTTGGTTAATTTGTTAGTTTGTTTGGGAGGAGTCATGGAGACATTCTTGATTTTGGGTAATCATTAATGGATGAAGATCAAGGTATGGAAGAAAAAGGATTTCATGAGTAGAGGGTGTTTTAGATGGTGCATTAGTAGGTGAAACTAGATGTGAGGTGTTGGTGATGAGATTAGGATTGTGATTTCAAGATTGAGCATGTTCATTATAAGAATTATTTGGGTGAGATGAAGGTGTATTTTTGGGAGCAAAGATGGATGGTTGGTTATTATGACAAGGTTGGTGAAAGGATTGATTGGAATGAGCTTGAGGATTGGTAGTATAGTTGGGAACAAATGTGGGTGGAGGAATTGTGTGAGGACGAGTGAGTTAAGCAATTTGAGTGTGGAGAGGAAGGTGGGTGATGCAAATTGCGCTGTGCAAGGTGCATAGTATTGAGATCACGAAGATCATGGAGTTGAAACTTCAAGGTTTCCAAAGAAGATGATGATGGAGGAATTTTGTAATGTTGGTGGAAAAGAGAGTGAGGTGTTAGGGATGTAATGTTGATTATTGTTTGGAGGTTGAGATTTTTCAACAAAAGGATTGTTTGGAGGTAATAGATGAAATGTAGGTACGTAGTTGGGAGCATAGGTGGATGCTTGACCATTATGAGGATTGAGAAAGGGTTCATTTGAGTGATCTTGATGGTTGTGTGTACAGTTGGAGATATAGGAGGAATTTTGTGTTGGATGTTTGACAACATCATTTGGTTCGATGGGCTTTTTTATAGATGTTAGGCTTTCTTCTCTAAACGGGTTTTTCGGTCATCTTAGCTAACCTTGAAGTTTTTGGTTTTGGTTTGATAGGAGAGGTCATGATGAGATGAGTGAAGATTGTGAAGAATGGACATGTTTATAGTGTAGGTTGGTGGGATTAAGGATGGATAAAATTTGTTGGATGGATTGGAATAAGATGTGTTTGTTAATTTTGGGAAGTGGAGAATCAAAATAGGGTGAAATGGGCTAAAAATCAGAAAGCAAACAGTAAACCTCGTCCTTCATTTGGCCGGCCCCCTTAAACATAGGCCGGTCCCATTAAACATTAAGGGGGCTACCCTTGAACTTTAAGGGGGCCGCCCAGGCTCTGGTTCACAGTTTGCCAAAATAGAGTGTTTGACAGAATTTATCAGAAAGAGGTTTGTTTTGAGGTTTGGTTTTGAGCAAGTCTAACTCTTTAGGCAATTATGCATGTATTATCTTAATGAAATATGCATGAAAAGTATATAGGTAGGCAAATAAACAAGTAGGTACTAATTAACCTTAATTAACTAAAGTTAAGACCTCTACTAATTGGCTTATAACTATGCTTATATTTTCCTAAAGGAAAATGCATGAAAGGATAAGCAAACAAGCAAGTGAGTGCTATCAATTAACTAGGATAAAGGCCTATACTAATTAGCACATAATTACTTATAAGTGAACGATGAGCTTGTTGATTGAATCCTAGTGTATGCCTATGTGCAATAAATGGGAACTTAAGATAGCATGGACTTCTAGACTTGTTACAAACAAAATCTAAATAGACAAACCGTGGTCCTCTTGATTTGTTTTGATTTTCTTATAAGTGTCATGTACATAAGTATAGATGACAAATATGAGATCGTCATGCATGATTTAAAGAAACGTTTTTAGTATTATTCAAAAATGTTTGAAAATAGGTTTATACATAGATTTGAATAGAATATTTTGGGTTTTACTTCAAAGTGTGTTAATGAAAGATAAAGAAAATTTCCCAATCTTTGATTTTGATCAAAACAAAGTTGTGGATATTGATAGTAAAACATGTTATTGGAAAAGTGGTATTGTCATTTGAAAAATTATTTTTCCAAAATGTGAGGTTTTTGCATAATTTTAGAGATATTATATTTTTGACTACAAATATCATTAATTACAGATTTTAAAAGATGTTTATCAAAGATCTCATGCTCAAGAGGATTGGTTAAGCCTATTGTCACATGCTATCCTTTTCTACAAACCTATGATCATAAGTGAGTGATGACGTAATTCTATATGTTTGATCCGAGAGTGTTGAATGGGGTATATCCTAACATCTATAGCTCATTTGTTGTTGCACACTTGTCTAACTTAATGCCATAGTCTACGAGAGCTTGTTTCATCCATTGTTTTCTTACGCGAGGGATCTAATCCTACTTCTGTATTAATGATTAATCCACTTAACTCATTTCACTTCATCACCATGAGTTTGCTAATAGTCGATATAGAAGATTTCCATTTTCTATTTCGTTCGACAATGAACAATTACATTATATTCCTAGGAAAGTCAACTAATGATGCTTCTAGGTTATAAGTATATAAGCTATTATATAACAACCCACTAACTTCCCCACTAACTCCCTTTAGGTTAGCAATGCCTCACTAACTTAACTTAGGCCCCCACTAAGCAAAATCTAGGATAGAAATGCTTATAGTTATTTCCCGAGTAAAAGTTTTGCTTTGCTATACTACTATTGCCTAACTAACCCGTAGACAATCTCACGTATACACCTATGCCAACCACCACTATGTTTACTTAATGTAAACATCCAGGTATGTCAAGTCAAGGTTACAAACACATTTTCACTAAGAAAAATATCACTCGAATACACAATACTTACGAGAAAACCCTAAATGCACCTATGTGTTCCCGGTTAGCTTTAAAACCCTAATTGCATATTTGAACTAACTTGAAAGTGTTTAAGGATTAGGTATAAGTTACATTAGTTACCTTAGGAGATATTAGACTCCCTAGATCATAGTACAACCCTCTAGAACCTAGGTACAAGTCCCTTAAGTATAAAACCCTAATTAGGTCATAACTTCTCGAAACTAGGTCTAAACTATCCCAAATCTTTACTATAAGTTATCACCACTTAGTATAAGCCTCCTAGGACATTATATTAGTTACTAAACACCCTTAGGACCCTAAATTAGGCACTAAACCCTAGGAAAAACCTTAAATTCTCACTAGATAAAACTAGGTTAAAATTTGACCTAAACACCTAAACTAAGATACTTATGCACCTCAAATCAACAAAGCAACCACCCTAGCACCTACCTAATAGTAAGCACACACTCTAGCACCTCTAAGCACCCAAGCAAGTAGGTAGATCACCTACTTGTCACCACCTTCACCCTCACGGCTCACCATGGCCACAACCGGCCTAAGCAGCCCCCTACTTACACCATAGCACTCCTTAGTCACCCTTTAGGTCCTCCAGCACACCCCCTAGCTGCCATGACTCGGCCTCCCCCCTCCTCGACACCTAGCTCACTCTTTCTAGCTCGCTACTCCTTCGTACCTGATAAATACCCTACAAAACCACATCATACCTCTTCACACCTTCCCTCTCTTCTTTACCTTTACATTTCTATAGTATAAGGCCCTTAGAACCCTTAGAAGTCGAGTAGCGAAGCTCTTGAGCCTTGTCGAGTTGAGTTTTGGCCGAGAAAACCCTAGTTGCCTCGTTACACCTCCTGATGCATGGGATTGTGCCTACGCAAAAGGTTTTACTTCTCAAGGGATCTTGAGAAGCTTGCAATCCCCACCAGACAGTGTACCTTACCGATGTAGTATAGTGTAGTGGCAAGTACCGGGGGATTGATCGTTCTACTTGGGGAATAGAGTTCATTAGGATCAAACTTAATTAAACTAGGTCTAGAGGTGAAGGATGATTCTTTTTGTATTTTTATGATTTATAGAAAGCAAGTAAAAATCTCGGGTATTGGAAGAGTGGGCGGAGTTAGTTGCTAGTCAACTAACCTAAATAACTACAAATGCAAATAAAAATAAAATAACAAGAAAATAAATTGTGAGAAAAACCTTATATGGAGAAAAACGTGTTTACTTAGATTTCACTACTCCCTAGCTATCTTTTATTAATTGATTAGTTTGTTACAATTGCGTGGATGATGGGTTACATTCCTTAATACCATTCGTAGGGTTGTGTGCGATCTTCCCCAACTCTATAAGCTTCTACTTCTTCCTATGTCGAGCCGACAACTGGCTCCTAACATGGTCTCCTTAGTAGTCACGCATGCATTAAATACAACCATTAAAATCATAGTACACATCCGATTCATGTTTCTTAAGACATTCAAGCAAGTTACCAATTGGAGATTAGCCAATTTTCTTAAGCCTAACATCAAAATCATTCATCCACAACAACTAATAACAAACAATTAACCAATAATCAATAGCTAGGTTTCATTACATCTAAGCAAACACAAACAAACCTAGCCTAGCATGTTAAAGTTAAGACAAGCATAAGATAGAATCAAACAACACATAGACATATTGAGGGGGTGCTTGGTGGAGGGTTAAGGGGGGATGAGGAATGGGTAAGGTATTTATTTAGGGCCTACCTCCCTCATTTCTTGTGCTTGGTTAGTGAGTGGTAAAGGATTTATTACCCCGTACTAGGTAATCAACCATTATAGAGTAAATTGGGGGTAAGGTATTGATTACCCACCTCGCTCATTCCTTTGCATTCCTTTCCCTTTACCTTTCCCTTTCCCTTTCCCCACTTTGAACCAAGCAGACCCTGAATGATTATTGGAAGACTTATCTTTATTGAAACATGGATGAAAGAAGGGTTTGAAACCCTTATAAGATGGTGAAAATTCAACCTAGGGTTTGTAGTAAAGTTCCTCCAAAAGTTCTCTCTTTAATGAATGAAAATTAGAAAACTATATATAGAGATTACATGTCTGACGGCGTCACGTTGTAACTCTGACGCCGTCAACTAGCCGCCAATACTCTTCTCGGATTGCCTAGATCCAGATCTGACGTCGTCACGTGTAAATCTTCATATGGCCGTCACCTTATATTTTACTCTTGACGGCCTTGGCGTCTCAAAGCATGACGCCGTCACTCTTTAACTCCCAAAAACATTCTGGCGCGTCTTGTGTAAACTTTATATCTACCTATTTGCTAACACATGACGCCGTCACATGCAAAGCGTGACGCCGTCAGGTACTATTTCCAGCTTGATTTTGAAGACTTTGCTGTTTTCTTCACTTTTCGCTCCAAAAACGTCCAAAATGCTTCCTTATCCAGACTTCTTCTCCAAAGTACCTAAAATGACAAAAGGAACGATTTGAAGCAATATTTGATCAAATAATCAAGACTTAGGGCTTAAATGACCCCATAAAAGCGTAACACTTTTCGCCTCATCAAATACCCTAACACTTGAGATTTGCTTGTCCTCAAGCAAATACGCTTTTATTCTAATCAAAATACAAGCTAGGGGTCATTTAACACTAATATAAAAGTAATTACAATAAATAATCGTTCCACTTCAAACAAAAACAAGCACGGAAATTATACACTAGCACCTCACAAATAGTGTTTAGATACTCACATCTCTCGGGTGTAATAAAAGTATATATCACGATATGAAAATGAAATATATCTCTCACTACCTGTCATAGCACATAGATTACCATAGGCTTGGGAAAGGATCAAACCTCCACCACTTGGCGTAAGCACCTTGGATAAACTATCAAAGAGGTCTTTTAAAGGGTTGTAACGTGAGGTGTAGGGATATGATAAACACGGTTTTATTGGATAAAGGCAATATTTACTGGTGGCGAGTTAATCATCTTGGTCAATTACATGTACAATGTGGCGTTGCTAAGCCAAGACTCGACTTGACTTAAGCTAATCATAAACTAATAAAAACAAAAAACAAACATAAAAGGAAATGGGATGGTAGTCCGTACATTTTTTCTCTTTTTCTTTTTCTATTTTTTTTTTTCCTTTTTTCTTGTTTTTTTCGATTTTTTTTTTCATACACTCTTGCCCTACCATCCAAAATAATACATCGTAGGGAATTTGCATTCCCCTTACACTTGAACTTTTATATACTTTACAATCAACTATTCTAATGACTCGAATTAAAATAATCAAAACTTGGAGTACTTTTTAAATATTAGCGCACATATGGGGGTAATAATTGATGTCTTCCCCAATAACAATAGTACTTTACCCATGAGTCCCAATCGTCCCAAAACAATATGTAGAAGATATGACTCGACTTAGCAACCATGTAATTAATTAGACAATTAACTAAGGGTTTAAACATGTAACAATAATGCACTAAAGATGAGTGCATACAAGGAAGGCTAAGGCGATTTGGGTATACATTTGGGGTGGATTGTAAACAAATTCTTCCTTTAAGTAAAATGCTTAAAGTTAGAAATGAAAAAGATAGGCTCTGAGGGGTGTACTAGGGGTATCATGTACTAAAAATGAGTACATCGCAAAGGTGTGGGGAAATTAATTGACTTTACTAGTCAAATAGTTATGACTTCATTGGTCAAGTAATTATGATACGGGTTTAACACAAGGGTGATCCTAATGCCTCTTATCATGTAGTAAATCCTACTACACAAATGTAGTCTCACTAGCCGTCTCGGAATGCATCACTATCACAAGTTCTAGAATCTAAGTACTACCGGTACACTCATAAGCATCTTTTCCTAACAAATCTAGGGGCGAACCTAACATATTTGGGGTGGAAAATTTTGAGTGGTACAGTTTTTCGTGCTAGTCATACAACTCCTATCCATGAGACACTTTTTAAGGCTAAAGCTTCACTCCTATATGTTGTAAAAAATTTTAAATTTGGCGCTAAAATTACCCTAACAAGTGTTTCTCTTAGTTTTATTACACACCTACTATTGAACAAACAAAATCAAGTGCAATTGCATTCTCTAAGGTCTCATCATTTACCCTCCCCTTACACTTAGGCTGAACATTGTCCCCAATGTTTAAAAAAAAGGATGTAAAAGTAATGAAGGTAAAAAAATGAAACAAATACTCCCCTGATTCGTTCGGTGTGGATAATGCGATAACATGGTTAGATCCTCCTCCAAGAAAATGAACGTTGAAAGCTTCCCTCCAGAAATATAAATCATCTTCTTGTCCAATATAACCTGTTAAACCTGAGAAAACAATCATGGCAAACCTCGCGTAAAATCGGCGGAAAACTCTATATATAATAAAATCCTAGAAAGCAAATAAAGATATAATGCTTGTGGAATGAATATTTGCAGATTTCCTAGAGTATAAAACTAAAGATTTAACAAAAACTTTATGATTCCAACAGAAAAACAAAACTTGCAAAATTTTCCAGAATTTTACACATGACGCCGTCAGGTTATAATCCTGACGCCGTCAGAAGTGACATGTAGAAATTTCATGTTAAGTTTTCGAAAAGTTTCAGGAAAAACTTACACCTTAATTCCTGGAAATCCTGCAAAATATCATTATTACTCGATACAAGCATTTGACTCAAACAAATACTAATATGCATATTCATTTAATATTGTTGTGATTCATGTTCAACCTCGTTCTTAGAAACAAATTTAGATTTCCCTTACCCTTAGCTTTTGGAAAATAACTTTATATGTAAGCAAGATGAAGTTAAAAACAAAATAAAGCATTTTCACAATTTATTTTGAAACATGAGCCACAAACAATAAAAATAAAACATGCATACGGAAACAAATAAAATCAAACAAACCAACAAATAAACAAATAAAGCTTGGGTGGCCTCCCAAGAAGCGTTTTTCTTTATTTACGAGTCTTGTAGCTAGATTTAAAGCGCGAGTAATTATGTCACCTCGTCCTCAAAGGTTGTGTCCTCCTCATTGATCATTTCATTACCATTTTCTTTATAATGCTTAACGCGTTGTATATTCACAGTAAATTCCCTATTCTCATCGTCTATCAACACAACATCTCTGGTTTTAGAGGAGATTTTCACGGTGAAAGGTCCATACCATCTAGATTTAAGTTTCCCAGGAAACAACCTTAAACGAGAATTATATAGTAGGACCTTGTCTCCTTCTGAGAACTCCTTAGGTCTCTTTATCCGTTGGTCATGCCATCTTTTCGCCCTTTCTTTATATGTAATGGAGGGTTCATACGCTTCCAGTCTCAATTCATCAAGCTCCTGGAGTTGTAAGAACCTATTTGTTCCAGCGACCGTACAATCCAGATTGCAAGACTTAAGTGTCCAATATGCCTTGTGTTCCAGCTCTACTGGAAGGTGACATGCCTTGCCATAGACCATGCGGAAGGGGGTTGTTCCAATAGGTGTTTTATAGGCAGTTCGGAATGCCCATAAAGCTTCATCAAGTTTAAATGACCAATCTTTTCTGTTTTGATTGACCGTTTTCTCTAATATTCTCTTTATTGCTCTATTGGTATTTTCTACTTGACCGTTGGTTTGAGGGTGATAAGCGATGGAGAATCGGTGGGAGACTCCATATCTTTTCATAACCTTTTCCATTTGTGCGTTGCAGAAATGGGTTCCCCTGTCACTAATGAGAGCTTTAGGAATGCCGAACCTAGAAAACAGTTTTTTTAAGAAATGAATAACTACCCTAGCATTGTTGGTCCTAAGGGCTTGTGCCTCTACCCATTTTGAAACATAATCAATGGCCACTAAGATGTATTCATTCCCCCTGAAGATGGGAAGGGGCCTATAAAATCTATTCCCCAAACATCGAAAACCTCACTAACTTGTATATAATTCTGAGGTGCTTCATCCCTCCTGGAGATATTTCCAGCTCGTTGACATGCGTCGCATGCCTGTATCATTCCCTTCACATCACAAAATATTGTAGGCCAATAGAATCCTGCCTCAAAATTTTTTCGTGCAGTACTGTTCATTCCATGATGCCCCCCAGATGGGCCCGAATGACATTCTTTCATGATCTTTATTGCCTCTTTTTCAGAAACACAATGCCTGATCACTTGATCAGGACATCTATGGAACAAGAAAGGTTCGTCCCAAAAGTAGTATTTTAATTGAGCGAAGAACCTTTTTCTTTCATGTCTGTTCATGTATTCCGGAATAATTCTGCTTGCCAGGTAGTTAGCATAATCCGCGTACCATGGTTCAGAATCATTAATTGACATGAGCTACTCTTAAGGAAATGAATCTCGAATCTCACTCTTGTCAGATTCGCTAAGGCTGGGATTTTCGAGTCGAGAGAGATGATCAGCCGCTAGATTCTCTGCTCCCTTCTTATCACGGATTTCAACATCAAACTCTTGCAACAACAAGATCCAATAAATTAGTCGTGGTTTAGCGTCATGCTTAGCAAAAAGGTATCGAAGGGCCGAACGATCTTTAAAAACGACTGTTTTTGAAAGGACAAGATATTGGCGAAATTTATCAAAGGTGAATAGCACGGCCAATAGCTCCTTTTCAGTGATGGTGTAGTTTTCCTGAGCAGGATTAATAGTTTTGCTAGCATAGTATATTGGCTGGAAGTGTTTGTTAAGCCTTTGGCCTAATACTGCTCCAACAGCATAATCGCTAGCATCGCACATGATTTTGAAGGGCAATTCCCAATTAGGTGTAACCAGGATTGGGGTTTGCGTGAGTTCCTGCTTCAATTGATCGAATGCATCCGTTCATTCTTGAGAGAAATCGAATGGAGCATCCTTTACAAGCAACTGAGTCATTGGTCGAGCTATTTTAGAGAAGTCTTTAATGAATCTCCTATAGAAACCAGCATGACCCAAGAAGTTACATATTGCCTTGATGGTAGTTGGATAAGGTAGCTTAGATATAGCTTCAATTTTTGCTCGGTCCACCTCAATTCCATTCCCTGAGACTTTGTTCCCAAGCACAATCCCTTCTTTTTCCATAAAATGGCATTTTTCCCAATTTAGAACCAAGTTGGTTTCCTCACAACGGTTGAGCATTTTTTCAAGGTTAGCAAGACAGCGATCAAAAGAATCTCAAAAGACCGAGAAATCATCCATGAAGACTTCCATGCTGTGTTCAATCAACTCGTGAAAAATTGCAGTCATGCATCGCTAAAAAGTGGCGGGAGTGTTACATAACCCGAAAGGCATTCTCTTATAAGCGAATGTCCTATAAGGGCATGTAAACGTGGTCTTTTCCTGGTCCTCAGGGGCGATGGGCATTTGGAAATACCCTGAGAACCCATCTAAGAAACAGTAGTACTCATGCCCTGCTAATCTTTCCAACATTTGATCTATGAACGGGCGAGGAAAGTGATCCTTCCGGGTTGAATCATTTAACTTTCTATGATTGATGCACATACACAAACCAGTGACCGTCATTTGGGGCACTAACTCGTCATTGTCATTTTTTACCACTGCCATCCCTCCTTCCTTTGGTACAACCTGTACAGGACTAACCCCACGGACTATCTGAAATTGGGTAGATTAGCCCTGCATCCAAGAGTTTGATGACTTCTTTTTTCACAACTTCCTTGATGTTGGGATTTAGTCGTCTCTGGGGTTGCACGGTTGGTTTATAATCCTCTTCCATGAGGATTTTATGCATGCAAAAGGTCGAGTCGATTCCCTTAATGTCGGCTACACTCCATGCAATAACCCCTTTATATTTTATTAAAACTCCTAGGAGTTTATCTTTTTGTCCACCTTCAAGGGAAGAGTTTATGATTACTGGGAGTTGATCTTCTCCCGGGAGGAAAGCGTATTCTAGGTGGTTTGGGAGTTCCTTAAGTTCTAACTTGGGTGGCTCGACGATGAAGGGTTTAAGTTTGTTTTTGGGCTTACGTAGCTCGAGTGGTTCAGCGACTTCTTGTCCGGAATAGAAAGGTTCATTGTATCCTTGATATGGGTAAGAAAGCTTCGTCCCGCAACCAACCTTCTTCGACTTGCTCATCAACACATATGTCAATGACATCGGTTAATTCATCGACCTCTCCGATGAAATACAACCGGTTAGCTGCTTCGAGAGAAAGGTTCATTGTATCCTTGATATCAAAGGTTAAGCTATCGGCTCCTACTCGTAAGGTTAACTTGCCGTCATAAACATCAATGAAGGCACGAGTAGTGGCAAGAAATGGTCTCCCTAAGATGATGGGGACTAGGTCATCTTCTTCCATCTCCAAGATTATGAAGTCAACCAGAAATTTAAACTTCCCTACTTTAACTAGCATGTTCCCACATATCCCTAAGGGGTATTTGACTGATCTATCGGCTAGTTGGATGTTCATACGGGTTGGTTTTAATCCTGAATACCCTAATTTGAGGAACATGGAATATGGCATGAGGTTGACGCTTGCCCCTAAATCAGCTAGAGCATTCTTTACCGATAGAGATCCTATGGAGCAGGGCAAGGTGAAACTACCCAGGTCGTCCACCTTCTTTGGTAGTCCTCGTTGTGTCACTACTGAACATTCTTCTCCTATGGTCACAAGACCCTCGAGTCTTTTTCTATTGGCGAGTAGTCTCTTGAAGTATGTACTATATTTGGGCATACGGTAGCATGCATCAAGGTGGGGTATGGTGACTACCGAATCTTTTAAGTAGGACAAGAATCTTTTATTATCATTCTCAATCTTTTGATTCTTGAGGCGGGACAGATATAGGACTTTCACAGGTTGGTTGGGTGGAGTAGGTGGAGAGGAGGTTCTTTGAGGGGTTGCTCAGGAATCTCATCGCTCACATTACCTTCTTCTTCATGAAGAACGTCCGGCTCAATGGCGACAGGGTTTTGGCTCGGATAAGGAGGATCCTTAGTTGTTGTTCCGGCTCGGGTGGTAATAGCGAGCAAGGGGTCTTTTTGGATCACGTGGGGCTTTTTGTGGCCATCAAGGGCAGCATTAAGTTCTAGGAACCATTTTTCTATGTCATTTTGTTGATCTGTGATGAGGTCGTCGAACCCTTTTAATAATAAACCTTTTTCATGAGGGAAATGCCCAAGATCGTCCTCAAAAGTTCTCCTAATTTTGAGGTCAGGACCTTTTTCCCCTTCTTTTCTTCTTACAAGATTTCCCCAAGTGGTAAAATCATCGTTTTGGTAAAAAGTTAAAAGGGAAGGATCATCGAAGTGTCATGGCTTGACAAACACGCATGTTCGGTGGTGGTGTCTTCTCCGCATTCTTCTACTTCATGTGGGCCCCCACATTGGTCGCAAATCAAGTATGGGTTTGACAATCGTTTAGTTGCTCGCGACCCTGCTAGGTATGATACCTTTTCGTTAAACATTCTCAGCCGGTTCTCAGGCGAGGGTGTTTGTACGATCTCGGATATACTCATAGTTGAATCGGGTTCATCCCAGGTATAGTCCTGATCTTGAGCATATTCCTCAATCCTATTCCACCCTTCCTCAGTGCTTAGATTTGTTATTTTTCCCTTTATCTAATTATTGATTCCGTTATGGTCATTTGGGGAGATATTGTCATAGAAGATTTGGACAAGAAGCCAAAGCTCGATGCCATGATGGGGAACTTGTCTTATTAGATCCTTGAATCTAATCCAAGATTTATAGATGGGTTCGTCTTTTCCTTTACGGAAACGGAGGATTTTGTCCCTAAATGCTGAGGTTTTTCCTACTGGGACGAATTTCTCATAAAATTTAGAGATGAGTTGCTCCCATGTAAAAATAGACTCAGAAGGAAGTTTATCATACCAATCTTTGGCTTTTTCTTGAAGGGTAAGAGGAAAGACCCGTAATCGGGACGTGTCTCTAGTGGCCCCATCCGTATGGAGGGTATCCACTATCTTTAAGAAATCCCTAACATGATGGATTGGGTCATCAGTATTCAACCCGTGAAACTTGCATACACTTTGGACAAGCCAAACATCGTTCGCACGCAAGACCCGATTGGTGCGTTCATTTGGAAAAACAATAGCATTTGAAAAGCCGCGAGGGTTTGGGGAAGAGTAATCCTTTGGAATTGCTGGAATGTCCATATCCTGATTGGATTGGGGACTAGGGGTTGTAAGGTGATGATCGGAGTCTTCCTCAGAAAGAGCTTCATCAAATTTGATGGTTGTGCCAAACGGTTCAGATGTTGGAAGAGATTGTCTTAGCCTATGCATTTCCCTTCAGGTTTTACGTAGGGTGGAACAAGATTTCTTATGGAACTACGACTCCAAGTGACTTTAAAACTAGAGAGATCTTCGTTTACCATGATGGCCAAGGTAGATTGCAGCAATGGGTTGGGCAGAAAAAGATAGACTAAAGAAAACCTATAAAAATAAAATAAAAATCTTTCTAGAAAGGAATCTAGCAAGTAGACCTAATAAAAATAAATTTCAATCTAAACAATAACTGTTCCCTGGCAGCGGCGCCAAAAACTTGATGCGTGGGATTGCGCCTACGCAAAAGGTTTTACTTCTCAAGGGATCTCGAGAAGCTTGAAATCCCCACCAGGCAGTGTACCTGACCGATGTAGTATAGTGTAGTGGCAAGTACCGGGGGATTGATCGTTCTACTTGGGGAATAGTGTTCGTTAGGATCAAAACTTAATTAAACTAGGTGTAGAGGTGAGGGATGATTCTTTTTGTATTTTTATGGTCTATGGAAAGCAAGTAAAAATCTCGGGTATTGGAAGAGTGGGCGGAATTAGTTGCCAGTCAACTAACCCAAATAACTACAAATGCAATAAAAATAAAATAACAAGAAAATAAAATGTTGAGAAAAAACAATAATGAAAGAAACGTGTTTACTTAGATTTAACTACTCCCTAGCTATCTTTCATTAATTGAATAGTTTGTTACAATTGCGTGGATGACGGGTTATACTCCTTAATACCATTCGTGTGGCCGTGTATGATCTTCCCCAACTTTATAAGCTTCTACCTCTTCCTATGTCAAGCCAACAACTAGCTCCCAACATGGCCTCCTTAGTAGTCACTCATGCATTAAATACAACCATTAAAATCATAGTACACATCCGATTCATGTTTCTTAAGATGTTCAAGCAAGTTACCAATTGGAGATTAGCCGGTTTTCTTATGCCTAACATCGAAATCATTCATCCACAACAACTAATAACAAACAATCAATCAATAATCAATAGATAGGTTTCATTACATCTAAGCAAACACAAACAAACCTAGCCTAGCATGTTAAAGTAAAGACAAGCATAAGATAGAATCAAACAACACATAGACATATTAAATGATTATTGGAAGACTTATCTTTATTGAACATGGATGAAAGAAGGGTTTGAAACGCTTACAAGAAGGTGAAAATTCGACCTAGGGTTTGTGGTAAAGTTCCTCTAAAAGTTCTCTCTTTAATTAATGAAAATTAGAAGACTATATATAGAGATTACACGTCTGATGGTGTCACGTTGTAACTCTGATGCCGTCAACTAGCCGCCAATACTCTTCTCGGATTGCCTAAATCCAGATCTGACGCGTCACATATAAATCTTCATATGGCCGTCACCTTATATTTTACTCTTGACGGCCTTGGCGTCTCAAAGCATGACGCCGTCTGATGTGTTTAAAAAGCTTTAAATTTATAAGACTAATTTTACCATTTCCTTAATTCATAAAACACATGGGTAAAGTATAACCCCCGTTTATAGTAAAGGTTTGAGGTAAGACTAGGTCGTCCCAAGAGAGGTGATTGTTCTTATAGTTAGCTAAAGATAACAAAATTAGATTATAATGATTGTCACTTATCACTAAAACCGTTTTTGTTGTATTTAAGATTTTTGAAATGTTTTCCCAATTGATATTAAAAGTATGTTTGTTAAAGGCAGAACACATAAGATGAATGAGCATGTGTATCATAGACAATACTTGGACAAAACATAAAGGCAAAACATGACTAGTGATCATGTTAACTAATATATCTTCTTGATCTAAAAGAATCTCCTTTCGGCCTATGATCCTAGATACATAAAGTGCATAAAGTATGGTCCAAGCATGAAGTATCAGGTATGCATTTCTCCTAACCAAGTTGCTAGACGTGAGGCGAGGCCTTAAACATGTTATGGTTGAGGTTATCATATGCTTTACTATCCAATTCTCACAAGTATAGCAATGACTCGTTATAGACAGACGACATAATGTAATCAATATAATTGCATCTTTCGACCTGTAAACAATTATAATGACCAATCAAGACATAAAAGATAGATTCAATAGTCATAATACATATACAGTACTAATCATGGCAAAGATGCCTCTAACAAACATACGAGTACTACTACATATTCATGTAAAAGTAAACTAAGTAAACAAGTGATATTATCATTATACCGAGTTTTCCAAATGTGTTCACGTTCCAACTGCGTTCTCCAAGTGTTTCTCCGGCTTTAGCTAGTGGTTTTGGTGCACACCACTACTAAACTTCTTCTAATGATCAAGTGTGTTTCCTTGTTGAGGTGTGTGTTATAGTCACGAATTGTGCCTCTATTTATAGTGTAAATGGAACCCAAGCACGGCCCTGATCAGTTAGTACAAGCAAATGATCAGTCTCATCATTGAAGTACCTTATTAATGTAGAAGATATATATAAAACCCACATTTTTATGACATGATTAAATTACCAAAATGCCCTCCAATTTGAAATTTTGAAGAATTATGTGCGGTTACCAAACAAGCCCAAAGTAAAAAACGATTATCGTACGATCACAACATGAGCATGTAACTTCAAGTAAACTTCATTTGAGCTACTACAATGTTAGAAGAACTCAATAATATAAAATTTGGATTAAGAAACAAATATAGCACGTTACATGACCTAACGGGTCCGAAAACCTCCAAAACTTGTACCTAAATTTTAAATTAAATAACAAAAATATCTTAAGTAATGTTTTCCACAAATTATAAAGAGTTGACCTCTTTTTCCCCATTTGGCCAAAATTTCACATATCATGGGATAAGGATCCCTTAATTTTTTCCAATCACATTAATTTTCATTAAAAACCACACTTCTTTCCCTAAATTCCTTAACCAAGAAAATTAAAACACCATTTCTTCTTCTCCTCTCCCTACCATACAACCCAACACATACAAAAGCACCAAAATATTTCTATTGGATCATTGGTGATCATTCATACGCGTTCGTGGAAGGATTTGGTACACATATAGGAATTTATTTGAAAGTTTTTGGAGGCTTGTTTCTTGTTCTTCTTCTTCAATCGACTCATATAACGATCATACAAGGTTTTGCTATCTTCTATGTTGATTATGGTTCATCTCTTTAAATTTCCTTTCATCATGATTATCATAATACGTGAAAATTAAAAAGATACGAATTGATACACATATATATACAAAAAAAATCGAACCATGATGATGATCATAAGGAAATTGATAAACTTTGATAATTTTGATAAAAGGATGGTTAAAACATGTTAGTGGTAATATTTGAAACACATTGATGCATTGGTTTGAATCAAAGATGAATTCCTCCTTATCTTTGAAAACGGGTCGAACCATATTATTTTTCCTAGATGAATTTTATGTTGAGTTTGATGAATGGTTTATGATAAGTATGCTTAATTTGATATTTGGATTGTTTTGGTATAACATGTAACTAATTTGGTCAATTAAAATTGATACAAATTAAATTTGGAATACTATGGTGGTTCGACTTGTATGTGTTTATATGGATTCTTGATGGTTTTTGATGTTTGATGATGATAACATCTTTACGATGATGTTATGATAATGATTATGTAATTAGCTGGTAGATTGTTGAAATAAAAAGGTAAATGGTTTGATATGTTTATATGGTTCGAATGGATTTATTGTTAAATGAGTTTTCTTATTGTTTTTATGGATTAAAATGATGATTGGTGATATGATTATGTGGTTGTTATGATCTTTGGATGAAATATGATATTGGTTGTTTTGGGACAGAAATGATGGTCAAAATTGTAACTATTGTGGCTCGAGTTTGGTAAAGTTTAAATCCATGATTTTTGTTTGTAAACTCAGTTTGATGTCTTAGTAAAGTTTTTCAATTGGTTTGGAGTAATTTCAAGTTGATTTGGTCAAGTTTTTGATTTTTGTGGGATTAAGTGCTGAAACTGAATTTGGGAGTCGGGAAATCAGTCTACTTTGGTGATTTTTCATTGTTAAACTATAAAGAGTTGGACCATGAAACTCACCAGTATATAACTTCTATATGTTGGGTAATACCATGAATTTTTGTGAATTTTTCCTGAAATGGATGGTAGATCCGAGAGGCGGATACTTTTTGGGTACTGCTGCTGGTTGGTTTTCTGAGTAGTCTGAGATTGAGTATTTTTCATGTGGGGTTAAACTAACTAATAAATTCTAGAAAAATTCGTGTGAGTTCTAAAGACATTTAAGTACATGTGTGAATGTTTTTTAATTTTATTTTGGAGTTCTAATATGGAATAAAAATTCGTATCTTGGTGACCTGATTGTGTTTAAAAGCTGAAATTCTGAAACATAAGAGATAATTGATAATTAGAAGGTTTATATTGTAAATATGATAACTAGAGGGACTAATAATGTAAATATGATGAAAGTATGCATGCTTTGGCTGGAATAAGGTGTAGGGGCTGTTTATATCATTTGTGCAAGTTGTGTGACTTATTTGTTAATTATGTTAGTTAATGGTTTAAATATGGAAAATGGATAAATTAAAGGATTAGTATGTAACTTTAGAAACTAAAGGGTGTAAAGTGTAAGATTGAAATTTTTGGCTTATGTGACTTATGTTTATGTGTTATAATTTGAATACTTTCATTTGTGTCCCTTAACTTGTTATATTGACACTTTTAACCCTAAAACATATTATTTGACCTAATGAGACCCTAATATCAGAAAATGTGCATAAAAGGAAATCTGTAATACATGAGGCTATGAAACTTGGTGAAATGATAAAACTAACTTATATGAATATGTTGATATATGGAAACTTTCTAATTTTTGAAATCTGCTAATTGTGGAAACCTGCTATTTTTGGAAAGTGCCATTTATGGAAACCTTCTAAAATTGGAAACCTTCTAAACAAGGAAACTTACTAAAAATAGAAAGTCTTCTAAAATGCTTAAACTACTTAAAGTGGAAAGTTACTAAAAATGGAAAGATAACTAAAAGAGGTAACTTAAGTGATGTGAACTCTTCTTGATTCGTATCAATTCTCTTCTAGGTTCGGTGAAGCGGGAATGACCGTTCTCCTTTGGTTTGATCTCGGTTTGTTTTGACTCGGATAAGGTACAGATATTCCGTACTCTTTCAGTAAGAGTGCACACTTCCACTCTCTTGAATTTGTCTTTGACTTGATTATCGTGTGATGATTTCATTTGGTCTTGGTTATGATACTTCATACTTCGCTCTATGATTGATGGGTTGCACCAGTATTTGTGATCCTATTGTTATTCGTTTGAACTCTTATGATCCGTTCGATAATGTTTTGTGACCTTAATCTTTGAACCTTTGTGAGACCTTGGATATTTTCTGGGATATTGTAACGGGAGATGAAACCCTTATGAGACTTTGAATGTTCCTTTAGGATATGATGACGGGAGGTGAAATTTCTTTTCTTAATTATTGCTGAGGCAACACGATCAAGATCTCTTTATGTTTTAATAATGATAAATAAAGCATCGAAACACATAAAATAACAAACGTTAGCCAAAATTCCCCGGGAGCCATACAGTGGCCTGGCGCGCTGCCCGCGCGTCAATGCGTGGGTGACGCGCCAGGCCACCGTATGGCTCCCGGGCGAATTTTGAAAGTTGGCTTTCCCCTTACCCGACAAATGTGGATCTTTCAATACAGGTATGAATATGTTATGTGCTTAATTGAGAACACTCGAAATGAATTTTGAGACTTGAGAGATCCTACTTTTAAAAACACCAGTTCACGGGAAAACGTCAACTCATGTTTTCTAACTATCGCCTCTAGCCAAGGCTTTTCTAAACTTTGGGAGCTTGTATATTTCACGTGACATCGTGTTGAAGCATCCATATGCTCATATCCCGTGCTTACGTTTTCATTAATACGTAACGGGTATACTCCCTTATTGGTCAAACTAAGTCAAAGGTCACTTTACGTAAACGCATCGTTTCCCACTTGGGTTATGCTTTACATCAAGGCAAAGCACTTAACTTGTTTGAACCAAGGTATTAGTTGAAAAACGTCGAGTCGTGGAAAGTCACGAGATATGAAACTATGGATTCTCGGCGTTGTCTTACTTGAACTTATAAGTAACCTATGATTTCTCAACTTATAATCTTAATTGTCTAAACCTTTTCTTCATTAATGACAATTAGATTACTTCTTAATCTTCTCTTAATCTCATTTCTACAAAACACAAATCCAATCATATCCAAATCAAATATTCTCTTACACAATCTCTTACACTCTTACATATTCCCTTACACAATCCAACTCATTTCTTACACACTCTACATCTCAACCATTCATTCCCTTGCAACACATCTCAACCTTCCATATTCAACACATGGGAATTATTTGAATTTCAAAAGAGGCTCCATCTAATCCAAGCCATCCAATTCAAAATAAACACATCTCAACCATCCATCCAATCTCTTCTCTATACCATCACATGTGTTTAATCTTCACCATCCATTTCAAACCAAAACCATCTCAACCATTGATTCACCCTTTCCCCCCAAGCAAAGCATATTCCTTTGGAATATCCCTTCTCAATCCAAACCTAGGCTCCTTTGATCTTATCCATCTATTTCAAATCAACACATCTCAACCCTTCATTTCTCCCACATGCCAAATAATTTGAAAACCAAGGGAGGCTCCCTATGATCCTCGTCATCCAATTCAAACCATCTCATCTCAACCCTCCATTTCATTCTTCCCCCCAAGCATTGGAATATACTTTGGCATATTCTTTCTCTCTTTTCTATGCCATGTGAGGAATAACACTTCTACCACTTCCAAATTACCCTATCTACACTTTATACCCTTGGTAATTTGGTTTTCTTATAAACTCTTCACAAAACATTTTCCAAATTGGCTATTTGAGTTGGTAAACCTTAGATTGATTAATGTTAAGGTTTAGTGTGAAGTACAATTGGGGTTTTAGCAAGGATAGGTATTTATAAGATCCAAACACCCAACACTTGGGAAAGTTTACAGAAGACTGGCGCGCTGCTCGCGCGCTGACGCGCGGGTGACGCGCCGGCCTCGGTAAAATTTCCCAAGTTTTGGTTCTTGGCCTATAAATACCACCCTTGCCTCTTGTATTCCTCACCCCCTTGCCATTATTCTTTCTCTCTAGATTCTTTCTTTCTAAACACTCTCAAATCTCTCTATCTCCAATCTTGTGTTCTTGATTTTCATATTAACATCTTTGAAAGAACACATCTCTTTGCAAGGGAAGAATCACAAGAACCTAATCCACTCTTGTGATTGTGTCGAGGGTCTTCTTATCTATACCCTTTCTACTAGAATCGAGTCTCTAGGTTAGGTTAGGGCTTGATTGAACAAACATTCATTCATTCATTCAATTGTTTGTAAGGGAAGTCTTGTGTCTTGGTGACCAATCCTAGATCATTGGGGATCTAGTTGGGGTTTGATACTTCCAGTGGGAAGTCTTGGTAGTGGTCTTGGTGACCCTTAGGAGAAGTAAAATCGCGAGATTCTTTTGGGTGGTTTCCGAGGGCGGAATACCATTGGGGAGTAACTCCTTCTTTGTGAGCATCGATATTGGTGAATATCGGTGGAGTGAATTGTAACGGTTTGTAGTCCACCGAAAGGATTATACTGGTGAATAGTATATGAGTCGCGGATTCGTAAATGGACGTACGGATGGTATAAACCACCCATCCCGAACTAGTATATAACGTTGTGTTCTTACTTGCTTTATATACTTTGGTTGTGTTAGTGGTTGTTGGTTTATTGCACAACCACTTGGTGTTCTCTTTGGATTAAAGTTTTTATACATCTAAAAAGTCAAAGAAACCATATTCACCCCCTCTACGGTTCTACAATTGTTATCAGAGCAGTGTACTCGAGTTTTGAGCGTTAAAGCCTTCCCGAGAAGTTGTTTTAAGTCAAAACTTCTTTCCCAAAAATCTAAAATCCTAGCTAAGATTTTTGGTAAAGTAGAGTATAGATCCATGGCTCAAGAGAACTATGTTGAGGGGTGTTCTATGCAAAGACCGCCTTTGCTAGAAACCGATGGGTTTTGCTTTTGGGAAACCTGATTTGAGACCTATGTTAGGTCCAAAGATCTTGACTTGTGGGAAATCATCCAAAATGGCAACTTTGAGTTCATGGTGGAAGACTCAGAAACAAAGTTGTTGGTGAAAAAGCCACATTTGGATCTTAATGATGATGAGAGGAGAAAGCTTGGTAAGAGTGATGAAGCCAAGATGTTGATCTATAATGCTCTTCCTCGAAGGGAGTTTGAGAGCGTTCATGTTTGCAAGACCACCAAAGAAATTTGGCACTCTCTCATTATCACTCAACAAGGCAACTCTCAAGTGAAAGATTGCAAGATCGACTTGCTCATACAACAATATGAGAAGTTTACGGTCTCGGATGAAGAATCCATTGATAATGGTTACACAAGGTTCAATGCTATTATCACTAGCCTCACGGCTTTAGATCCTAGCTTCTATAATAAGAACCATATGAGGAAGTTTCTTCGATCACTTCCAATGAAGTGGAGGCCAAAGGTGACGGCCATAGAAGAAGCCAAGAATTTGGCGGAACTACCTCTTGACGAGCTCATTAGGAATCTCAAAGTCTATGAGATGATTCTTGAGAACGACAAGGCAAGTACTAAAGACAAGAAGGAGAAGGTTAAGTCTTTGGCTCTTAAGGCTAAGGTCACTAGTACTCAAGCTAGTGATGATAGTGATAATCAAGATGATAGAAATGAAGAAGATGATATGGATGACGAAGAATATAATCTCATGGCTAAGAACTTTTGGTGGTTCTTTAGGAAAGGTGGTAACTTTGGTAGAAGAAATCGGTTTGGAAACTGATATAATGGTGGAAGGAACAACTTTGGGGAAACCGAAGTAGTGACAACAAGGTTGGTGAAAGCACAACACGCACCCAAGGATGTTACAATTGCGGAGAAAAGGGTCACTTCATCAATGAATGCCCTAAGCCTAGAGTGAACAAGGCATTCGTTGGAGGTGCGTGAAGTGATAGTGAAGATGAAGACCAAGCAACAAATGATGCTACGTGTCTTATGGCTCAAGAAAAATTTGAGGTATCTCTAAACTCTTCTTCTTCTAATAACTTAGATATTATCAATTTACAAAAGGAGAATGAGGAACTAGTTAAGTTTAATGATGATTTTAGAAAAACTTTTGAAAAAATCATTGAAGAAAAACGTCTTCTTGAACAAGAACGCATTAAGTCTAATGAAAGATTTTATGAACTTGAAAAATAAATAAAGAAACTAAGGAATTGCAAAGAGGTAGTTGAACCATGTAAAGGATGTGAGAAACTCACACTTGAGGTTGACTCTTTGAATGACAAAGTTTCTAAACTTCAAAAGGAGTCGTTAAGCATTTCAAAATAAAAAGAGCACAAATGATTTAGAAGAAACAATAAGTCGTCAAAAGGTTTCTCAAGATAAGGGAGGTATTAGATTTTCTAAACAAGGAACAACCACTCCCATAAGTCTAACAAAACCAATAACTTTTGTAAAGGCTAAATAAAACGAGGCCCCAAAAATCCCCGAGGCTGACGCGCTGGCTGATGCGTCAATGCGTTATCAGCGCGGCAGGCCCCCGAGGAAAATTGGTTCTTCATCAAACAATGTCATTAAACCAATTACTCCTCAAGCTCCTCTTGTAAGTACTCGAGGTAATCAAGCTCCCATTGCAAGAAGAGAAGACTCAAAACAATTTTCTAACTCAAGCACTCGCAATGGACTTGGATACTCACAACCTCGAGTAAATTATAGACCACTTTTGCCTACACCAAATATGAGATCTTCTACCTCATACAACCAAAGACCATCATTTCAAAATAATCAAAGAAGAAATTTCTCTAACTATGGTCAAAAGTCCTCTCAATACCAATACAACAATTACCAAAGGAGAGACAACTCCTATTTAAACCAAAACTTATTTAGACCTCAAGCTTATCATAACTATAGACCAAGTTATCAAATTCAAAATGACTATCAAAACAACCATTGGTCCACTTTTTCTAAATTTAGTATTGAGAAATTATATATCTTACTTCAAGACCCAAGAATGTTTAACCTGGTGATGAGGCGAAAAATGAACCATTTTTAAGGGGTCATTTTAGCCCGGATTCGAATTTATTTGATCAAATATTGCCCTAAATCGTTCCTTTTTTCATTTTAGGTACTTTTGGAGTGAATTCTGGAAAAGGAAGCATTTTGGACGTTTTTGGAGCATAAAAGTGAAGAAAACGGCAAAGTCTTAATTTTCCTTGCTGGGAACAGTACCTGACGGCGTAAAGAGTAAAACATGAGTTGGAAGTGGTGACGGTCCAGAGAAAACATGACGGCGTCACGTATGGCCGTCATGGTTAAAGATATGGTGACGGCCCAGAGTAATATTACACATGATGGTGTCGAATCTGGATCTAGGCAATCCGATCTCATTATGGGCGGCGAGTTGACGGCGTCAGAAATTCCTTCTTGACGCCGTCACCATGTAAAATCTATATATAGTTTTGCAATTTTCATTCATTAGAGGAACAAGTATGGTGTAACTTTGGAGAAACCCAAGCACGGATTTTACTGTTCTTTCAAGGGTTTTTACCCTTTGAAACCTTTCAGGTTCAATTGAGATAAGTACTCTTTCAATTCAATCAATATGTCTGTGTGTTGCTTGAATATATCTTACGCTTGTCTTGAATTTAACATGCTAGGCTAGATCTCTTGTATGTTTGCTTAGATGTAGTGAAACCTAGATGTTGATTATGGGTTAATTGTTTGTTTATAGTTGTTACGGATGAATGATTTTGATGTTAGGCTTAAGAAAATTGGCAGACTTCCATAGGTGACATGCTTGTACGTCTTAAGAAACATGAACCAATGTGTACTAGGTTATTATGGTTGTATTTAATGCATGAGCGAGTTCTAATGATCCCATGTTAGGAGCTTCTTAGCAGGCTCGACATAGGAGTGAAGTAGGAGCTTATAGAGTTGGGGAAGTACGTACGCCACCCCACAACTGGTATTAAGGAATATAACCCATCATCCATGAAATTGTAACGAACTATCAACCTGTAAAAGATATCTAGGGAGTAATGAAATCTAAGTAAACACAACTCTCCCCATTATTGTTCACACCACTAGTTTAATTAGATTTATTTTCATTTATGTTATTTATTTTGATTGCATCTTAGTTATTGGGTTAGTTGACTAGCAACTAATTCCGCCCACTCTTCCAAAAACCCGAGATTTTAATTGCTTTTTTTAAAATATAAAAATACAAAAAGAATCATCCCTCACCTCTAGACCTAGTTTTTAGGCTTTCTAATCCTAGAGACACTATTCCTGAGTTGAACGATCAATCCCCCGGTACTTGTCACTATACTATACTACAACGATCAGGTACACTGCCTGGTGGGGGTTGTAAGCTTCTCGAGATCCCTTGAGAGGTAAAGCTTGGTGCGATTCCTACGTATCAAATTTTTGGCGTTGCAGCCCGGGGAATAGTTATTGTCTAAGTTAGGATTTCTTTTTATTAGGTCTACTTGCTAGATTCCTTTCTAGTAAGATTTTATTTTTATTTTTAGGTTCTCTTTAGTCTATCTTATTTCGTCGTATCTTTGTTCGTAATCTTTACCATCCGACATCATGAAAGGTGGTAACATCTTTGAACCCATCAACCCACCACAACAAAACCACCCACAAAACCCACCACTAGCTAACCAACCTCTTAGGCCCCGAACCCTAGGAGAGTATTCCCGTCCTAGCCACCAAGGCTATCGAAACACTATTGAGCTCACTCAAGGAGCCAATGTATCCCCTTGCGATCCGACACCATCCGGTTGGTGCAAAGCGGATGTGCATTCCATGGACTTCGTTCCAAAGATCCTAATCGACATCTCAAGGACTTCCTTAAAATCGTAGATTCTATAGACCTTGATGTTACAACTAGAGAGTCAACCTGATTACGCCTATTCCAATTCTCTCTACGTGATCAAGCTAGTCAATGGCTTGAACGTCTACCCGCGGGATCCATCACCTCATGGGATGATCTCACCACTCGTTTCCTTGCTCAATTTTTCCCACCGGGGAGAACTACCAAGCTTAGAAATGATATCTTGATGTTCCAACAACGTCAAGGTGAAACTCTATATGAAGCATGGACTCGTTTCAAGGACTTACTCCAAAAAGTCCCTCATCATGGCATAGATCTTTGGCTCCAAGTCCAAATCTTCTATGACCATATCGATCTCTCCACAAGGCGAACCATTGACCAATCGGCCGGTGGTAAGCTACGTGATCTAAGTGTGGAAGAATCATGGGAACTCATAGTAGATCTTGCTCTCTATGACAACGAAAGTTGGAATGATCCCCGTGATTTGAACAAAACGGTCAAGGCAATATCTTTGCCTTCGTACAATTCTAGCACTCCCGACCGTAGGATCATGGAACTTGAGGACCAAGTCAAGTTTCCCATGAAATCCTACGAAGCTCCTAAGCCTTCAAGCCAAGTGAACAAAATCACTTCTTCATGCGAATTATGTAGTGGTCCCCATGACACTCGTGATTGCGTGGAACTCCCCGGAACAGCTTTTGCGGACTACGCATCCTCGCGTACCGACGAAGTGGGAGATAAGTGGTACACTTTCAAACCCGAGCCAAACCCTTACGGTGATTCCTACAACCCTTCTTGGAAAAATCACCCAAACCTTAGGTGGAAACAAAACCAAAACAATTCTTCCAATCCGCCTAATCGTTACCAACTAAACGGTCCACCCTCCAACCATACTTTCAACAACAATCCTTCCAATAACTATGGTAGTACCAACAATCTTGAAGGGTTGATGTCCAAGTTTATGGCATCTCAAGAAGCTCGCATATCTAAGTTTGAAGCCGATTTCAAACAAAAGCAAAGCGAGATGACCACAAAAATTGACACATTGTTGAAAGTTCTCAATGACCGAGAAATGGGAGCACTCCCAAGCGACACGGTCAAGAACTCGAAACTAAATGTTAATTCCATATCATCGGTTTTGTCACCCACTTCTTGTTCGCAATACTACTTAGTTAAATCAATGAGCACGTGTTTCAAGCAAAACCAAATTCTTCAAAAGGGCCAATCGAATGAAACACCTAATATCAAACTGGTCAATAATAAAGTTGAAACACTTCCTACACAAGACCTTGACGATGAATTCAATGAGCTCCACCTTGAACACCCCTTCATTGATGTCTTAGCCCGTGCTCCCTACTATAGTGCCCTCCTAGAAAACTATGAGAAGTTTAAATTGGGTAAAAATTGGACCGCCTTTGTTCAAAACAAGTTGCGTAAGAAGCTTGATGATCTGGGTATATTTGTTTTGCCTTGTAAGATAGGAAAATCCGAGGCTTTCGACACACTAGCCGATTTAGGATTAAGCCTCAACTTGATTCCGTTATCCCTTTTCACCACTCTTAAGCTAGGAAAGTTAGAGGAGATGGAGGTACTAATTGGTCTAGCGGATGGGAGTATTGCCCACCCAGTTAGGATGATCAAGGATGTAGTTGTTCACGTAGGGAAGTTAACTATTTTAGCCGATTTTCACGTCCTAGATATGGTTAGTGATACTACATGCCCATTGTTAGTAGGAAGAGGATTTTTAGCAACCGCTAGCGCCATGATAGATTGTAAGGAGTCTAAGATAGCGGTAGGTGAGGGCGATACTTGGTCGGTATATGATGTTACGAAGCATAGCTACGATTGTAAGGACGAACCGACACCACATTGGGTAGAGATGAATAGGAGACCATCTAGATATGGACCTTGGATAGAAAGAAACTTTATAGGACCTCAACGCCCATTCTATCTAGAAAAAGATTTAATCGATAAAACACATTTGGTGGAACAACTCATAGCTAGAGATGAGGAGCTAGACCCTTTTGAGGACCCCCTAGACTTTAGGAAAATGATTGAGTTCTTAGGCGTAATGCCTATTAATATAGAGATGAACAAGTGGAAAAGAGAGGGGGATAAGTGTAAATGGAGGTGGGACAAGCCACCTAAGGAAGGTGACGGTTCATGGCATATGAAGATGATTTTATATGATCTGGATGGAGAAAAGTTTGAAAGGTCATATCGTACCAAGAAAACCGATCGGAAGTTGAAACCCAAGTTTGATCCCAAAGATGTCCTCAATGAGGAACTCACCCATATAACGTAATAGCCCATGACCTTGAGTCTAGCTACAAGACTCGTAAATAAAGAAAAGCGCTTCTTGGGAGGAAACCCATGTTTTGTGTGATTTTTATTTGTTTGATTGTCATTTGTTTCCGTATGCATGCTTTATTTTTATTGTTGGTAGATCATGTTTCAAAATAAAATTATGAAAATGCTTTATTTTGTCGTTTAAGTTCGTCTTAACTTCATACAAAGGTATTTCGTAAAAGATAAGTGTAAGGGGAAACCCCAAATTTGTTTCTAAGAACGATATTGATCATGATTCTCCACAATAATAAATGGACATGTGTATTAAGATTTGTTAGTCAAATGCTTGTATCGAGTCATAATAGTGTTTTGCAAGATTTTCCAGGAAGTAGGACATAAGTTTTTCCAGAAATTTTCTGGAAACTTAACGTAAAGATTTCTGCAGGTCACTTCTGACGGCGTAAAGATTTCTAAGAAACAAAACCGATCATGATTCTCCACAATATTAAGTGAACATGTATATTCGTATTTGTTAGAGTCAAATGCTTGTATCGAGTCATAATGAAGTTTTGCAGGATTTTCCAGGAAGTAGGACCAAGTTTTTCCAGAAATATTCCAGAAACTTAACATAAGAATTTCTGCAGGTCACTTCTGACGGCGTCACGAGTATACCCTTGACGGCGTCACGAGTTTACTCTTGACGGCGTCACGAGTAAAAATCTGGAAATTTTACCAGTTTTGTTTTTCTAACGGAGTCTTAAAGTTTTTGTTAATTCTTTAGTTTTATAAACTCCAGGAAATCTGCAAACATTCATTCCACAAGCATTATATCTTACATTGTTTTCTAGGACTTGGTAGTATATATAGATTGCCGCCGATTTTACGCGAGGTTGCCTTGTTTGTTTTCTTAGGTTTAACAGGTTATATATGACAAGAAGATGATTTATATTTCTGGAAGGGAAGCTTTGAATGTTCATTTTCTTGGAGGAAGATCTAACCTTGTTACCACACTATCCACACCGAACAAATCAGGGGAGTATTTGATTTCATTCTTTTTCCTGTTTCGCTTTTACATTCTTTAATTGAACATTGGGGACAATGTTCATCCTAAGTGTAAGGGGAGGGTAAATGATGATACCTTATAGGATACAATTGCACTTGAGTTTGTTTGTTTGATGGTAGGTGTGTAATAAAACTAAGAGAAATACTTGTTAGTGTAATTTTAGCGCCCAATTTAAATTTTTTTACAACATTTAGGAGTGAAACTTTAGCCTTAGCAAGCGTCTCATGGATAGGAGTCGTATGACTAGCACGAAACCGTATCATTCAGAAAATTTTCCACCCAAATATGTGAGGTTCGCCTTTAGATTTGATAGGAAAAGCATTTACTGTTAGTGCTTATGAGTGTACCGGTAGCATTTAGATTCTAGAACTTGCGTTAGTGATGCATCCCGAGACCGCTAGTGAGACTACATTTGTATAGTAGGATTTACTACATGATAAGAGGCATTAGGATCACCCTTGTGTTAAACCCGTATCATAATTACTTGACCATTTAAGTCATGTTACTTGGCTAGTTAAGTCAATTAATTTTTCCCACACCCTTAGCGTTGTACTCATTTTTAGTACACCCCTCTGAGCCTATCTTTTCGTTTCTAACTTTAAGTATCTTACTTAAAGGAAGAATTTTTTACAACCCACTTAAATGTACACCCAAATCGCCTTAGCCTTCAGTGTATGCACTTGTCTTTAGTGCATTATTGTTACATGTTTAAATCCTTACTTAATTATCTAATTGATTACATGGTTGCTAAGTCGAGTCATATCCTTGTACATATTGTTTTGGGACGATTGGGACTCATGGGTAAAGTACTTATGTTATGGAGTAATGGGGAAGAACATCAAATTACTACCCCCATAGGTGCATTAATCTTAAAAGTATTCCAAGTGTTTTGATTATCTTGATTCGAGTCATTAGATTAGTTTATTGTAAAGTATGTAAAAATTCAAGTGTAAGGGGAATGTTCATTCCCTATGATGTATTATTCTGGATGGTAGGGTAAAAGTGTATGCAAAAAAAAAAAAAAAAAAAAAAAATACGGACTACCATCCCGTTTCATTCTATGTTTATTTTATGTTTTTGTTATTTTTCATTCATTAGCTTAAGTCGAGTCTAGTTTTGGCTTAGCAACGCCATATTGTACATGTAATTAACCAAGATTATTAACTCGCCACCAGTAAAGATTGCCTTTATCTAACAAAACCGTGTATTACATATCCCTACACCTAACGTTATAACCCTTTGAAAGACCTCTTTGATAGTTTATCCTAGGTGCTTACGCCAAGTGGTGGAGGTTTGATCCTTTCCCAAGCCTATGGTAATCTATTTTGCTATGACAGGTAGTGAGAGATGTTTCCATTTCCATATTGTGATATATACTTTATTACACCCGAGAGATGTGAGTATCTAAACACTATTTGTGAGGTGCTAGTGTATGACCTCCGTGCTTGTCTTTGGTCTTTAGTGGAATGATTATTTGTTGTAATTACTTTTATATTAGCGTTAAGTAACCCCTAACTTGTATTTTAATTAGAATAAAAGCGCATTTGCTTGAGGACAAACAAATCTCAAGTGTAAGGGTATTTGATGAGGCGAAAAATGAACCGTTTTTAAGGGATCATTTTAGCCCAGATTCGAATTTATTTGATCAAATATTGCCCTAAATCGTTCCTTTTGTCATTTTAGGTACTTTTGGAGTGAATTCTGGAAAAGGAAGCATTTTTGTCGTTTTTGGAGCATAAAAGTGAAGAAAACAGCAAAGTCTTAATTTTCCTTGCTGGAAACAGTACCTGACGGCGTCAAGAGTCTTCATGTGACGGCGTCAAGAGTAAAACAAGAGTCGGAAGTGGTGACGGTCCAGAGAAAATGTGACGGCGTCACGTATGGCCGTCATGGTTCAAGAAATGGTGACGGCCCAGAGTAATATTACACATGACGGCGTCAAATCTGGATCTAGGCAATCCGATCTCATTATGGGTGGCGAGTTGACGGCGTCAGAAATTCCTTCTTGACGCCGTCACCCTGTAAAATCTATATATAGTTTTTCAATTTTCATTTATTATAGGAACAAGCAGGGTGTAACTTTAGAGAAACCCTAGCACGAATTTTACTGCTCTTTCAAGGGTTTTTACCCTTTGAAACCTTTCATGTTCAATTGAGATAAGTACTCTTTCAATTCAATCAATATGTCTATGTGTTGCTTGAATATATCTTACGCTTGTCTTGAATTTAACAGGCTAGGCTAGATCTCTTGTTGATTATGGGTTGATTGTTTGTTTATAGTTGTTACGGACGAATGATTTCGATGTTAGGCTTAAGAAAACTAGCAGACTTCCATAGGTGACATGCTTGAACGTCTTAAGAAACATTAACCAATGCGTACTAGGTTATTATGGTTGTATTTAATACATGAGCGAATTCTAATGATCCCATGTTAGGAGCTTCTTAGCAGGCTCGATATAGGAGTGAAGTAGGAGCTTATAGAGTTGGGGAAGTACGTACGCCACCCCATGACTGGTATTAAGGAATATAACCCGTCATTCATGCAATTGTAACGAACTATCAACCTGTAAAAGATATCTAGGGAGTAATGAAATCTAAGTAAGCACAACTCTCCCCATTATTGTTCACACCACTAGTTTAATTAGATTTATTTTCATTTATGTTATTTTATTTTGATTGCATCTTAGTTATTGGGTTAGTTGACTAGCAACTAATTCCGCCCACTCTTCCAAAAACCCAAGATTTTAATTGCTTTTATAAAAATATAAAAATACAAAAAGAATCATCCCTCACCTCTAGACCTAGTTTTTAGGCTTTCTAATCCTAGCGACACTATTCCGGAGTTGAACGATCAATCCCCCGGTACTTGTCACTATACTATACTACAACGATCAGGTACAATGCCAGGTGGGGGTTGTAAGCTTCTCGAGATCCCTTGAGAGGTAAAGCCTGGTGCGATTCCCACGTATCACCTGGGCACTTTAAATGCTAACCAAAATGGACCCAAGAAACAATGGGTACCAAAGGCATGAGTTGTACTTTTGTTGTAAGTTTGTCTCAAAAGTGATCTACAACCAGATGAGTGGGTAGTAGATAGTGGTTGCACTAAACACATGACCGGGAATAGAAGATTGTTCACATCATATACGGCGTATAATGGCAATCAAGTCATTTTTGGAAGCAAACTTAACGGCAAAATTGTCGGCAAAGGTAATCTCCTTCATGACTCCATAGAAATCTCCAATGTTGAGCATGTTAGGGGTCTAAGCTTCAATTTGATTAGTGTGAGTCAATTATGTGATGATGATTGTGAGGTTAAATTAACTAAGGTAGATTACACTATTAGTAAAAATGGTGTTGTGTTAGCAAAAAGGTTATAGGAGAAATAACTTATATGCATGCAAGTTGGGTGATAACTCTAACCAACACATATGTCTTACGTCCATGGTGGACAACTCAAGGCTTTCGCATAGGAGGTTAGGTCACGCCAATAAGAGGTTAGTTCAAAACCTAGTTTCTAACGAGCTAGTATGGAATTTACCAAAGTTGAGCTTTGAAAGGCATTATTATGACACATGTCTAGGGAGTCAAGGACAAACCAATAATAGAAATAAAAAGGAAGTGACAACTAATAGGGTTTTAGAGTTGATTCATTTGGATTTGCATGGACCATCTCCGATCCAAAGTTATGGAGGAAACTTCTACACTTTAATGATTGTAGATGATTATTCAAATTACACTTCGATTTTATTCATAGAAAACAAGGATGGAGTCTTGAATAAATTCAACATTTAGAGAAAGAAACTTGAAAACCTACTTGATTGTTCAATTGTCTCAATTAAAACAAATCATAGTAGTGAATTTGATAAAATGTAATTTGGAACCTTTTGTGAACAACATGGAATATCTTATAACTTATCGGGCCCGTTCACTTCTCAATCGCTTGAGATTGTTGAAAGAACACATCGTAAGTTAAGAAAGATGAGTCGTGCAATGCTTGAAGAGCAATCCATTCCACAAAAGTTTTAGTGCCATGCCCTAGATACCGCTTGTTATATCTTTATAGAGTTCACATAAGAAAGGTCATTAATGAAACTCCATATGAAATACTTAGAAATAGGAAGCCTTCCTTAGAGTATTTTAGAGTATTTGGTTGCAAAGTATTTATACTTAACACAAAAGAATATCTCACCAAATTCGACACAAAGTCGTAAGAAGGTGTGTTCCTAGGATACTCTCAAACTAGTAAAGCATACATAGTGCTTAACAAGGAAACAATGAGGATTGAGGAATCTCTCAATGTGACCTTTGATGAGAGCATGCCCGAGCCTAAATCATCTCCTTCGGAAGAAGATGATGTGATCAATGAACCTTTAGTTCAAGATCAAGAAAGGTCGCCAACATTACAAGTTAATGTTTCGGATGAAGGAAATCCTAAGGAAGTGAGAGAAGCGAGGGGTCATCCTATACAACAAGTCATTGGTGACTTGAATAAAAGGACACTTAGGTCACAAAATAAACAAGTCTAAGTTTTGGCATGACATTTTTCAAAAATCCAATTTGTTTTTGGGATAGCTCTAGATGTTCATGGATAACATGCATCTTAGGAGAACAATCTTTAGGTGCTATTAGAGCTTATGTGCTTACATGATTAAAGCTTATATGAAGGCATGGATGGAAGACCATAAATGTCTTCCAAGAGGAAAGATATGGATCAACTCATTATTCAAACAATGATTGATAGTATCCAAGATTCTACATGTCTATACTATGTGTTTGAACAAGAAAACTTGACACAAATTATCTTGATTCATCTTGAAAATTTTGGCTATGTTAAGTTTCCAAGATTAGATAAAATATCGAAACACAATTCACACTTGTGTTAAAGATCTTGTATCTAATTCTTCTTGTTCACCTTATGTGATAAAATACATGATTGCATGCTCAAATTAAATTGAATAATGCTATCTCCTAATAATTAATTGCTTGTAGTTTCATGCATAAGTTTGATGCATACATGATAAATTATGTGAACTATCATCTTATCTCTACCAACTACAACCAATAAAAATCATCTCTTTCTTTTGTTCTTTACACCATCACATGCTTAATGACATATTGGTACATGATTTAGATGGCTTGACCATCTCTTCAAGCACCTTAGTAGTTGAACTCATCTTGAACATGAAAGACTAGTTTCTTTACTCATACCTACCACCCTTCTTCCATCCTATATAAATCATATTATTACTTGCATCTTCACACACTTCATCTTCTTCCTTCAAAACTTAAATCACTTAGAAAAATCTCCTCACTAAAATGAGTAATGCTTCAAACAATGACTACAAGGGTAAATCCATTGTGGTAGATAAAGAACCAAATGATGAATGGGAAAATCCATCATGCATTGATAATGAAATACTTAGGAATTATGTGATGAAATGTTTGTGGAGTGATCCCATATGGTACAAAACGGGGTACCCTCTCCCTCCCAAACTTGATGCTTCAACTCATGACCATGCACAAAGGTGTAAATGTTGTGAGAAAACAATCAAGATTGAGAATGATGTTAAGGATCTTCTAGAGGAGATGAGGGAGTTGCATCTTGCCTACAAGAACAATTTCATGATGTTAACAAATGTTGTGAAAGGTCTTGCAAAAGTTGCAGCTCAAAAGCGCAAGAAATAAGTGCGCTTGGGAAAATTTTGTTGTAGGTCATGTGTGATATGGTTAGTCACCATATAACATTGTGCTAGAATAATGTGTTGAAGAATGTGTTTCTAGCTTGTATTAGGAATTGTCTTTTTTGTATGCTTTATGCTCTTTTTTTTGTGATATAAAGTGGATTATAGGTTATATGAGAAATTCATGTTTTGTTCAACTCTATCTTTATATTGTGCTCAACATTTGGATAGTGGAGTCATCTTGGACGCTAATATATTTATTGTTATGATGTGAACTAACCCATGGTGCAAGTATCTGAATGGTAACCTAACCCATTTTGGAACTTTCACATGTGAGGATTTCTTGTTTGTTGCATGTTGTGATTTCTATGTGTAGCTAGGCCACCGCAAAGGTGAGGCTCTTGACCCATGGATACCCGCCTTGAAACAAGGGGGAGCAACGATCTAGGGGGAGCTATGATCAAGGGGGAGCACATTCGGGTGCACATACAAACTAGCTCATTTATCCCACAGGCCCAAGTTCGAAACCTGGCTTGATTGGAAGTCCCGCCTTTTTGATTCGACAAAAGGGGGAGAAAGAAAGCAAGAGTGTGAAGACCATTCAAATTACAAGGAAAAGGTCAAGACGCAAGCTACACCAAAGGCGCGCTTTGTCTTCGCTAAGTTTTGTAATTTTATTTGCTTTCGGTTTTTATTTGTCATCATCAAAAAGGGGGAGATTGTTGAGGCAACATGATCAAGATCTCTTCATGTTTTAACGATGACAAATTAACCATCGAAACACATAAAATAACAAACGTTAGCCAAAATTCCCCGGAGCTCATATCTACTCCTGGCGCGCTGCCCGCGCGGGTGACGCCCCAGGCCACTGTATGGCTCCCAGGCGAATTTTGAAAGTCGGCTTTCCCCTTACCCGACAAAAGTGGATCTTTCAATACAGGTATGAATATGTTATGTGCTTAATTGAGAACACTCGAAACGAGTTTTGAGACTTGAGAGATCCTACTTTTAAAAACACCCATTCACAGGAAAAAGCCAACTCATGTTTTCTAACTATCACCTCTAGCCAAGGCTTTTCTAAACTTAGGGAGCTTTTATATTTCACGTGACATCGTGTTGAAGCATCCATATGCTCATATCCCGTGCGTCTTCACTAATTATGTAACGGGTTTACTCCCTTATTGGTCAAACTAAGTCAAAGGTCACTTTGCGTAAAAGCATCCTTTCCCACTTGGGTTATGCTTTAAATCAAGGCAAAGCACTTAACTTGTTTGAACCAAGGTATTAGTTGAAGAACGTCGAGTCGTGGAAAGTCACGAGATATGAAACTATGGATTCTCGACGTTGTGTTACTTGAACTTATAAGTCAACTATGATTTTCTCAACTTATAATCTTAATTGTCTAAACCTTTTCTTCATTAATGACAATTAGATTACTTCTTAATCTTGTCTTAATCTCATTTCTACAAAAGAAAAATCCAATCATATCCAATCATATACAAATCAAATATTCTCTTACACAATCTTTTACACTCTTACATATTCCCTTACACAATCCAACTCATTCTTACACACTCTACATCTCAACCATTCATTCCCTTACAACACATCTCAACCTTCCATATTCAACACATGGGAATTATTTGAATTTCAAAAGAGGCTCCATCTAATCCAAGCCATCCAATTCAAACAAAACACATCTCAACCATCCATCCAATCTCTTCTCTATACCATCACATGTGTTTAATCTTCACCATCCATTTCCAACCAAAACCATCTCAACCATTGATTCACCCTTTCCCCCCAAGCAAAGCATATTCCTTTGGAATATCCCTTCTCAATCCAAACCTAGGCTCCTTTTATCTTAGCCATTTATTTCAAATCAACACATCTCAACCCTTCATTTCTCCCACATGCCAAATAATTTGAAAACCAAGGGAGGCTCCCTTTGATCCTAGCCATCAAATTCAAATCATCTCATCTCAACCCTCCATCTCATTCTTCCCCCCTAAGCATTGGAATATACCTTGGCGTATTCTTTCTCTCTTTTCTATGCCATGTGTGGAATAACACTTCTACCCCTTCCACCCTATCTACACTTTATACCCTTGGTAATTTGGTTTTCTTATAAACTCTTCACAAAACATTTTCCAAATTGGCTATTTGAGTTGGTAAACCTTAGATTGATTAATGTTAAGGTTTAGTGTGAAGTACAATTGGGGGCTTAGCAAGGATAGGTATTTATAAGATCCAAATACCCAACACTTTGGAAAGTTTACGGAAGACTGGCGCGCTGCCCGCACGCTGATGCGCGGGTGACGCGCCGGCCTCGGTAAAATTTCCCAAGTTTGGGTTCTTGGCCTATACATACCACCCTTGCCTCTTGTATTCGTCACCCCTTGCCATTATTCTTTCTCTCTAGATTCTTTCTTTCTAAACACTCTCAAATCTCTCTATCTCCAATCTTGTGTTCTTGATTTTCATATTAACATCTTTGAAAGAACACATCTTTTTGCAAGGGAAGAATCACAAGAAACTAATCCACTCTTGTGATTGTTTCGAGGGTCTTCTTATCTATACCCTTTCTACTAGAATCGAGTCTCTAGGTTAGGTTAGGGCTTGATTGAACAAACATTCATTCATTCATTCAATTGTTTGTAAGGGAAGTCTTGTGTCTTGTTGACCAAGCCTAGATCATTGGGGATCTAGTTGGAGTTTGATACTTCCGGTGGGAAGTCTTGGTAGTAGTCTTGGTGACCCTTAGGAGAAGTCGAATCGCGAGATTCTTTTGGGTGGTTTCCGAGGGCGGAATACCATTGGGGAGTAACTCCTTCTTTGTGAGCATCGATATTGGTGAATATCGGTGGAGCGAATTGTAACGGTTTGTAGTCCATCGAAAGGATTATACTAGTGAATAGTATTGGAGTCGCGGATTCGTAACTGGATGTACGGATGGTATAAACCCCCCATCCCGAACCACTATATATCGTTGTGTTCTTACTTGCTTTATATACTTTGGTTGTGTTAGTAGTTGTTGGTTTAATGTACAACCACTTGGTGTTCTCTTTGGCTTAAAGTTTTTAAACATCTAAAAAGTCAAAGAAACTGTATTCACCCCCCCCCCCCCCCTACGGTTCTACAATTATGTCATGGGAACATTTGAAGGGATAACTATTTTTACAACGACATTTTTAACATGATTGTAATACTATTTTATATTGCATAGATACACTTTTGAAGAGTATCTTACGAAAACCTTTATTAAAGATCACTTTTATAATTGTCATCTTTTGGAAGACCTTTTCTAAATGAACCTTTGTTATAAACCTTTTAAATGGGATTATACTGCGAACCTTATTAAACAACTAATGGGAACCTGCTAAATTGAACTTTTGTTTTAAACTCTCATTATGACCCTTTGATTATGGATTATGGGATTTTGGAACTGGGAATAATGAACCTTGTGGATTGGGAACTGATTAGTGTGTAAATACTCATCATTTTTGTCGCATCTGAACAGCCAAAACATCCAAAAACACACAAATATGCATCAAAATACTGAAAATATCCCAGGATTGTGTTTTACATGTTTCAGATGTAAAATGATTGAAAACTGTTGATATAAATAATGCGTAAAACGTTATTAATATTTCTCGATATCCCTATGTTTTGACGATCACAAAATGTAAAATCATTAAACGTAAAATCATTATGTAAATAAGCATTTAGTGACAAAATATCATTATATCCATCTAATTCACTTAAGATATGAATAAAAAAGTGCCTAATATATTTTATGATCAAAGGAAGGTTTATTTACTAATTACAAATTATATAAAATGATATAAACATTTTATATATTTAAGAAAAACACTTTTGGTATTTAAAGGAAAATGTTTATTTCATAATAAATAAATGAATTCAAATTTTTAACCAAATTCAGTTAAATTTTCACCAAATAAACTTTCCCCAGAAAGGACAAAATGTTCAGGCCGTTACAGTGGGCGGCCCCATTAATTATAAGGGGCGGCCCCCTTAATTTTAAGGGGGCTGGCACACAATTAAAAGGTCCGGCATACGCTCCTCTGTCAGAACTCTTTGCCTATAAATACTGGTTCAAATCTGAAAATTTTTCCTCACCTTTTGAAATAAAACTTTCTGTTCTAATCCTCTCAAATCATCTTCCTAAATCCTTTGATCATAAACATATTAGTTCTTGTTTCAAGTGATCCAATCCTTCATCATTCAAAGTGGAAGAGAAGAATACTCCTCTAACATCTTGTTAAGAAGTATTGTAGGCTTGTGAATATTGTACAGGTGTAGAAGTTGTGTAATAGATAGATCTAGGTGTGTTAGTAGTTGTGAATAGAAGTAGTTGTGTTGGGTAGAGGTAGAAGTAGTATTTTGAAAAAAGAGTAGTGAAGTTGTGTGAAGTTGATTAGTAGTAGTGGTGTGTATAAGTTGTGAAAAAGGTGTGTAGTGGTGTGAGATTGGTTCTAGCTACCATTAGGACTCGACATTTAGCTTAGTGTCGTTAATTGGTGTAAGCAAAAGTTGTGTAAGGTTTTCTCCGCCATAAGGGAGCTTGTTGACATAGTGAATAAAACTCTCAAGTTAGGTGCTCGGGGAGTAGAGTAGGGCGAAGAGGTGCTTCGTAGCAGAAACACTATAAATCCTTTGTCTTGTGGTGCGATCTTTCCATCTCTATCTCTTTACTTATTTACTTATATTGTTGTCATTTTATTTCGTAGATATTAGTATATATATATATATATATATATATATATATATATATATATATATATATATATATATATATATATATATATATATATATATAAATATATATATATATATATATATATAAGTGTTGTTTATTGATCTCACATAAAACTAAAGTCGATTATTTTGAAAACAATTTTTTTTAAATAAAAATTGATGTAAAACTATTCAACCCACCCCCCTTCTAGTTTTTCACAATTGGTATCAGAGCTACGTTAAACAAGAATTTTAAAATAAATTGTATTTTAAAACTTGAAATCGATCTATGGAATCAGAAAAATATTTAGAAGGAAACATGACAATTAAACCATCGTATTTTGAAAATACAAGTTTTCTTGAATGGAAAAATCGATTCGAAAGTTATGTGAAATTAATAGATTATGATCTCTGGCATGTTATTTCAATTGGTGATTTTCAATCAACAAAAGCCACTTTTAAAAAACAAGATAATTATTTCAAAGTAGTGCTTGATAAAAATGATATTGCTAAAATGATTATATACAAAGTTTTACCAAATATTGAATATGAAAGAATATTTTTTTGTCAAACGGCAAATGATATGTGGAAAAGTCTTTTAAATTTTCATCAAGAGAAATATCAAGCCAAAGAAAATTCTATATATAAGATAGTTGAAAATGAAAGTATAGTAGATAAGTATTTAGTTGAAATGAGTTCAAGTGCTACTAGTTCAAACTTTGCATGTGTAGGTAATAATGACAAAAACCCCATGAGTCATACCAAGAGCAAACAAGAAAGATGTACAAAGTCAACGATTGAACATAATAATGATGATTATTATATTTCCGAAAGTGAAGATGAAGAATATGCAAAGGTCGTTAAAGAATTCAAGAATATTATTAAGAAGCGACTAAAAGTACAAGATAAAAGGAAAACCACCCGAAGAAGAATATCTAGTGACGAAGATGAAACGATGAAGCACAAATGTTTCGTGGCTCAAGCACCTGATGAAATATGTCTAGCAGTAGATTTGGAGCCCGATGAATGGATAAAGGATAGTGGATGTTCAAGACACATGACGGGGAATCGCAAGCTATTTTCTACATATACGGTATATAACGGAGGTAACGTTGTTTTTGGTAGTGATCGTCGTGGAAAAATTATAGGCAAAGGTACGATCTCTCAAGACTATCTAACTATTGAAAATCTCGAGCATGTAGATAATCTAACTTATAACTTTCTTAGTATAGGCCAAATATGTGATAATAAGTGTAGGGTTACCTTTACAGAGAAAGATCGTGAAATAATTAAGGATAAGAAAGTTATAGGTAGAGGAATTAGGAAAGGAGGTATATATATTATAAAATTAGGAGACAAACCGGAAGATAAGATATGCCTAGCTACTATAGATGAAAACTCCACTTTGTGGCATAGGAGATTAGGTCATGCAAACATGCAACAAATAAAATCTCTAGTCTCTAAGGAACTAGTTAGAAACTTGCCTAGCCTAAGATATGATCAACACTTTTGTGATGCTTCTAAAATTGGAAAACAAGCACATGCTAGTCACAAAGCTAAAAATATGTTATCCACAACTAGATGCTTAGAATTACTTCATATGGACCTTTTTGGTCCATCCGTTGTGCGGAGCTACGGTGGCAATCGTTACACCTTAGTTATAGTAGATGATTATTCATGATACACGTGGACCAGGTTCTTAAGTGATAAAACCAAAGCTTTTGAAAAATTTGAGATATTTAGTAAATTGATACAAAATAAGTTAGGATGCTCTATAGTCTCAATTAGGACGGACCATGGTAGGGAATTTGATAACGAAGTACAATTCGGAAAATTTTGTGATAAAAATGGAATATCTCACAACTTTTCCGCTCCACGTACTCCGCAATCAAATGGGGTAGTAGAAAGAAAAAATAGGTCTTTACAAGAAATGAGTAGGACAATGTTAAATGAACAATCTATCCCACAAAAATTTTGGTGTCACGCCGTAGATACATCAACATATATACTTAATAGAGTTTCCATTAGACGAATCTTAGGAAAAACTCCATATGAATTGTTAAGAGGTAGAAAACCTAATATAGGCTACTTTAGAGTATTCGGAAGTAAATGCTTCATTCTTAATACAAAAGACTATCTCACTAAGTTCGACCCTAAGGCTTACGTAGGAGTTTTTCTAGGATATTCTCAAAATAGTAAGGCATATATAATTATTAATAAACATACCATGAAAGTAGAAGAATCCCTAAATGTAACCTTTGATGAAACTCCTCCACTACCTAAAACATTACCCTTAGAAGATGATGATGTTATAGAGGAAGAAGCTATTGAGGTTAGTAAAACTAAACCCTTAGGTAATGATCTTGAAGTAGAAACATTAGAAGAAAATGAAGTTGTAAATGTTAAAGAATCAAAGTCACATCCATTAGATAACATTATAGGTCACTTAAATCAAAGAACTCTTAGATCACAAGCTCAAGATAAAAATAACTTCTTTTATTTTGTGTCAACAATAGAACCTAAGAATATAAATGAAGCCTTAAAGGATGAAAGTTGGATTATGGCTATGCAAGAAGAATTAAATCAATTCAAAACAAATGATGTTTGGGAACTAATCCCAAATCCTAGGAATGCGACCATAATAGGAACTAAGTGGGTATTTAGGAATAAATTAGATGAAAATGGAATAGTAACTAGGAATAAAGCTAGGTTAGTCGCCCAAGTTTATAATCAACAAGAAGGAATTGATTATGACGAAACCTATGCTCCTGTAGCTAGATTAGAATCCATTAGAATCCTTTTAGCTTATGCATGCACCCTAGAATTTAAGTTATACCAAATGGATGTGAAGAGTGCATTCCTCAATGGTTTTATCAATGAGGAGGTTTATGTGGCACAACCTCCGGGATTCATTGACTTCGCAAAACCTGATTATGTTTACAAACTAGAGAAAGCTTTATATGGTCTTAAGTAAGCTCCAAAGGCTTGGTATGAAAGACTTAAAGCTTTCCTAGTTGAGCATAATTATTCCAAGGGAATGGTAGATAACACTCTCTTCACTAAAAGAAGTGACCCAAATATCATCATTGTTCAAATATATGTCGATGACATTGTATTTGGATCGACTTGTCGGGATATGTGTGATGAATTTGCCAAAATCATGCATGATGAGTTTGAGATGAGCATGATGGGTGAACTAAACTTCTTCCTAGGATTACAAATAAAGCAACTAAAGGATGGAATATTTTTTAACCAATCAAAATACATTAAGGAAATGCTTAAGAAATTTGGCCTAGAAGACTCAAAACCCCTTAAGACACCTATGTCTATCGAAGTGAAACTCACAAGAGATGAAGAAGGTGAGTCCGTAGATAACACTAAGTATAGAGGAATGATAGGTAGTTTACTATACTTAACGTCAAGTAGACCCAATATCATGTTTAGTGTTTTCCTTTGTGCCCGCTTTCAAGAGGATCCCAAAACCTCTCACCTAGAAGCGGTTAAGCATATCTTCCGATACATTAAAGGCACTATACACTTAGGATTATGGTATCCTAAGGGATCCGGCATAGAAACCATTCTCTATGCGGATTCGGATCATGCGGGAGACTACGTGGATCAAAAAAGCACTAGTGGTATTTGCACGTTTATGGGAAGTTGCCTAACGTCTTGGTTTTCCAAGAAGCAAACCGCTCTTGCCATTTCGACCACCGAAGCTGAATATGTAAGCGCTGGAAAGGCATGTCAACAAGCACTATGGATGAAACAAGCTCTCGTAGACTATGGCATTAGGTTAGAAAACATTCCTATAATGTGTGATAATAATGGAGCCATAGATTTAAGTAAGAATCCCGTTCAACACTCTAGGACTAAACATATAGAAATACGTCATCACTTTCTTAGGGATAACGTACAAAAGGGAAACATAACAATAGAAAAGGTAGCCTCGGAAGATAACATTGCGGATATATTTACTAAGCCCCTTAAGCGTGAATTATTTAACCACTTGCGTTTAGGATTAGGAATGATGGAACAAATAGATTAAAATTTGATTTCTGAAATTTCATGATTCTGATTTTTTTTTGGTCAAATGGGCGGACCCTTAAATTTATAAGGGCGGCCCCCTTAAAATTAAGGGGACCGGCCTCACTTTAAGGGGGCCGGCCATTTGAGCATAAAAATATTAAATTTTCTTTTATTTCTTCTCAAGTCTGAGTCTAGGATTCTATTTTGCACAAAAATCAGGAATTGAGATATTTTGTTTTTGCATATATATTCTCAAAAGAAAACCTCAATTCATTTTGAAATCATTCTCACGTTTAGGAAAACTCATTGTTGAATAATGGCAAAAAAGTTTTTCTAAAATCATGCATAAGAGTTCACATGAAGTGTCAAAATATATAATCCAATATATATCTTTGGCAATTATGGACTAAGCAAATCGAATGTAGGAGTTTTTGGATTGCTTCTTAGGATACCTGTATTTCTTTGCATTAGGAGTCGAAGCAATCGCATCTCCACATTTGTTGCATGTAGTCACACACTAAAAAAATGTCAAGTATCACTTGGTCACATTTGTTCCATCATTAGTCTCTCCCTCACTAAGTTGCCTTATACTTTATTTGTTGCCTTAGGATACATAACTTGCTTATTTGTTCATTATCATTATTGTCTTTGCATGAAAACTATAATATATGCTTAGTTGCCTACATATATATACTTTCTATGCATACTTCATCAAGATAATATTTCTTTAGTTGCCTAAAAAGATGGACTTGCACAAAACCAAACCTCAAAACAAACATCTTTCTGGAAAAATTTGTGCCAAAAACCATTTCTGGCAATCTGGAACCAGACATTAGGCGGCCCCCTTAAAATTAAAGGGGCCGGCCATTAATTAAGGGGGCCAGCCACCTGATGGTCGAGGTTCCCTGTTTGCTTTCTGCTTTTTAGCCCATTTCACCCTATTTTGATTCACCACTTCCCTAAATTCACAAACATTCTTTGTCTATCAAATTCACCACATATTATCCTTCCATAAACACCAAATCATCACACTATAAATACCCTCATTCATCATTAATCATCACTCAATCCATCATGTCTTCCCCCAATCATCCAAGAACCAAACCCAAAAGAGGTGCAAGAATCACCGTCAAACCCGTGTGGAGAAGAAAACTTGATACATGTCAAAAATTCTCATCCATTAATGATGTTGTCTCCAACCAACCAACAACTAAACATTCACTTCACCCAAATGATACCTTTACTTTACCTCCACATGACAACCTCACTATCTCACTCACCAACAATACTTCACATCCATCTCACTCAAATCCTCCAAATGATCCTTTTGAGGAACAAACTCAATCCCAAAACCACATCCATTCTTCTCATCAAGACATGAATCCCATGTTACATGTCCAAACCTCAATCCCCAACAATAACCCAACTCCACCATCATCACCTTCCTCCGAACATAAAAAGTTCATTGAGGAGCTCAAAGAAGCCCATGAGCTTAGTGCTCTTCTTGCCCTACATATTGCTCAACGCAATTTGGTTCACCAACCCTCTACCACTCCATCCTCTCCATCCAACAACATTGTCCCACTTGAGAATCATGTCAACAATTGTCCTTGTTGTATTTTTCTCTAAAAACAAACCATTGCTCTCATTGAGCACTTCACTTGGATTGAGTATCTCCTCACAAGGTCTTCTCCACCACCATCACAAACACAACAATCCAACTCTTCCGCTCCAAGCTCACCTCCATCAACCACTCCAAACTCTCCAAACAAAATTCCCACAAAATTCTACCTCCATTAAATCCATGCTCCATGCTTCAAATCTCCAAGCAAGTCCTAGAGACCTCAAGATGGCAACTTAGTATTATTTAGTGTAGTTTGCTAAGAAAATCATATATGTATGCTTATGTAACATTGATTATGTTTTTTAACATAATTTATTTTTATGAATAATGAATGTTTGTGGAGATTTATTGTTTGCTTTTTACAAGTTTTCTAGTTATATATTTAGTTTATTGTATTATATATATATATATTGTATGTTCTAAATAATTTTGCAAGCATTCCATATCTCGATTTGTATTATAACCATAAAACGAGGGGGAGTACACATTAAGGGGGAGCTCATCCGACTTCGGGACAACCTTTTTGATGCTCACAAAAAGGGGGAGAAGTGATATAAACTCACTAAATACTTGCATATATAATAATTTTTGATTTAATGAGTTTAGATTTTGTAATCATCAAAAAGGGGGAGATTGTTGATAAAATAATGCGTATAAACGTTATTAATATTTCTCGATATCCCTATGTTTTGACGATCACAAAATGTAAAATCATTAAACAAAAAATCATTATGTAAATAAGCATTTAGTGACAAAATATCATTATATCCATCTAATTCACTTAAGGTATGAATAAACAAGTTCCTAATACATTTTATGATCAAAGGAAGGTTTATTTACTAATTACAAATTATATAAAATGGTATAAATATTTTATATATTTAAGTAAAACACTTTTGGTATTTAAAGGAAAATGTTTATTTCATAATAAATAAATGAATTCAAATTTTTAACCAAATTCAGTTAAATTTTCACCAAATAAACTTTCCCCAGAAAGGACAAAAAGTTCAGGCCGTTACAGTGGCGGCCCCCTTAATTTTAAGGGGGCCGACATACAATTAAGGGGGACGGCATACGCTCCTCTGTCAGAACTCTTTGCCTATAAATACTGGTTCAAATCTGAAATTTTTCCTCACCTTTTGCACTAAAACTTTCCGTTCTGATTCTCTCAAATCATCTTCCTAAATCCTTTGATCATAAAAATATTAGTTCTTGTTTCAAGTGATCCAATCCTTCATCATTCAAAGTGCAAGAGAAGAATACTCCTCCAACATCTTGTTAAGAAGTATTGTAGGCTTGTGAATATTGTAAAGGTGTAGAAGTTGTGTAATAGATAGATCTAGGTGTGTTAGTAGTTGCGAATAGAAGTAGTTGTGTTGGGCAGAAGTAGAAGTAGTGTTGTGAAAAAGAAGTAATGAAGTTGTGTGAAGTTGTGTAGTAGTAGTGGTGTGTATAAGTTGTGAAGAAGGTGTGTAGTGGTGTGAGATTGGTTCTAGCTACTATTAGTGTAAGGAATTATTGAAGATACTACTGATTGATACTGCTGACAGGTTCCTGCGGAAGGCTTAGTTACTTTCTGCTGATGACTGGTTCCTGCGGACGTATAGAGATCCTACGGATAGAGTTTAACCGTGGATATAACTTATGTATTTTAGGACAAGATATGTAGAATATCTTTTAATAGTTTATCATTATTCGTTTCTTGTAAGAAAGGTTAGGGTTTCCACTAGTATATAAGGAACCCTAGGTCATTGTAATAGACACAAGTTTTACGTACGAGTTTCATTAATATTATTAGTTTATTGATCCATAGAGGATCAAGTTTAGTATACGTTTGTTTTTATATTCCGCAATAATTACAAGCTCATAGAGATTATCTAACTTAGTCTTACTAGTCATTACATTAGTTGGCTAACGATCTATTGGCTCGTGATCTATCAAGGTATAGATCCCTACAAGTGGTATCATAGCCACTAGATACTCTCTATAACCTTTACACAATCACATAACCATTCAATCAGTACCAATGGGAGACAAACCAGGCGGTGATGTTGCTCTCTCAGAAGCAGGCTCTCTTACTCAACAACTACAACAGGTGGCCTTCTCCAACAGCAATGCAAAACTTCCTTTTCTTAGGAAGGATGAGTATGAGATCTGGGCCATGAAGATGCAGAACTGGATTGCAAGTGTTGACTATAACCTCTGGAATGTTATACTCAATGGTTATCGTCCTAAAAAGCAAATTGTTGAAGCTAATGGTAAAGTTACAATATTGGAACGTGTTTCTGCTGAAGAAATTCTTGCTATTCAAAGGGAGAACAAAGCAAGAACCATATTGCTGCAGGCAATCCCTGATGACCACATGGGAGATTTTCATTCCGTGACTGATCCAAGAGAAATCTGGTGGGCCATAAAAGCTAGATTTGGTGGGAATGAAGAATCAAAGCGGATGAGAAAGAGTATGTTGAAGATGGAATTTCAAGAATTCAAGATTACTAAAGAGGTAGGTCTCCACAAAGGTTATGACAGGTTTCAGAAGATTCTGAGTCACTTGAATCAGCTGCTAGCCAGACCTGACAATGAGGAGGTAAACTCTAGGTTTCTAAGAGCCTTGCCTCCCTCATGGTATCAGGTGAGTAAATCATTGAAAACCAAAGGTGGCTTGGACTACCTCACCTTTGATGACTTGTACAACAAACTCAGAGCTTTGGAAGGTGACATAAAGGGATTCTCTCCATATGCAGCAACTCCTTCACAATCTGCATTTGTCAGTTCTAACTCAAACTACATGCCACATACCTATACAAGTCCATTCCCAGCATCACAGGCTTACTCAAGTCCATCTACTCCAAGCCAAAGTCTTCCAATGACCACATTGTCTTTTTCAAGTGCTAATCCAATAACTCATCCAAAAATTAGTAATGTGATGGAAGATGTACTTCATTCATTTGTTGCTAAAGTTGATAAACAGCAACAAATTGTTTATGAAGATTTTGAGCTGATTGATGAACTTGCTTTAGAAGAGTTGGACTTAAAGTGGCAAATGGCTATGCTCTCTCTCAAGGTTAGAAGATTTGAGCAAAAGGTTGGTAAAAAGCTCAATGTTGATGGAAGAGATGCAGCTAGGTTTGATAGAAGGAAAGTAAAGTGTTATGCTTGTGGAGAAATTGGCCATTTTGCAAGAGAGTGCACAGCTAAGAAGGGTGAAGCCAGTACCATATATTCAGCATACAAGAAGAAAGAAGTGAAAGCTGGAGAATCAAAGGCCTTGATCACTGCTATAGATACTAGTGTGGACTGGAATGAGCATGATGATGATACAAGCAGCACTCCTCAAATCTCCTGCATGGCTAGTTGTGATGATACCTTTGGACTCATGGGAATCTCTCCTCAGGTATCTACTTGTGTTTGTGATTGTGATTCTAAATATACAACTCTAAAAGAAGCTTATGATGATTTGAAACCAAAATATAATGATTGTTTTATTAAAGCTGCAACTTATAAAGAAGCTTTTAAAACTTTAGAACAACAAAAGGTGTGGTTTTAACAGAATCAATTGGCCTATGAAGAAAAGATTGGAGTTTTAAGTAGAGATTTAGAATGTGCTAGCAATGAATTAAAGTTTTTTGAGAAAGAAAAAGCTAGGATTGAGTCTGAGAAAAGTGTTTTGCAAGAAAAACTAGATAAAGAAGTAGCTTTACATAAAAATTGGTTGATCTCAGGAGATAATTTAGCTAGCTGTCTTTATGGTAGTCAAGTTGTAAACTCTGGGATAGGTTTAGGGTTTAAAAAATATGTTAGCTTAGAAGCAAGGAATGATGTGGGTAAATCTACACCAGCAGGCTTAGCACATTATGTTAAAGAAGGAAATTTGCATGCTGTACCAGGACCCATCAGAGGTGTATTTATGCCTACTATCAAAACCTCTGACTTTGATGGTTCACACCATCTCTTTGGCAAAAAGTCTAAAGACTTGCCAAATAGGTCTGAAGACTCACCAACCATAGGTACCCCCAAGCCCACATCCCATAAGGTTGACTTACCAGCATCAATGGAAACCACTGGCATTAGGATCAATGACTCCCCTGACACTAGAAGTATATCTAGTAATGATTCTAACAATTATGTCTCTTGTTCTTCTAGGGACAAGACCTCAGAGACCTCTAGTTATGCCAGCTGTGATTCCAAGACCAAGTCAGACTCACCCAAGTCCTCAATAAAGAATTCTGGCAAGTCATCTTACAAGTCTGTGGACTCTGAAGTTGCTGCTGATGAAGTTCTTTCTAAGACCGCCTCTTCTGAAGACTTGTTATTTACTTCTTATGAAAACAATTCCTTTCAGTGTTTACAAAACAATTCTATTTCTGGTGTTTCTTTGAATAACTCTATGTTTAATCAGACATCTTTTGGATTTAATAAATCTTCTATAAAGAAGAAGTGTTTTGTTTGTAGTAGCAAATTGCATTTAATTAAGGATTGTGATTTCTATGAGAAGAGGTTGGGTGTATCTCTTGTTAATAATGGACCTAGACAAAAGTGGACTAAAACTTGTTCCAAACCCTCACTAGTTCCACAGGCAAAGTATAATGTCAGCAGAATGTATTCCACTCCTGCTGATTGGACTGTTCCTTCTGATAGGTCTATTTTTCATAATAGATATCCCAATAGAAATAGATATGGGTCACAACCATTTTATGGTATTAATCATTGGTATGAATATACTGACCAAATGTTTATGGGAAGGAGTAATTGGGATTCTGCTGAAAAGTCCTCAGCAGATTGTTCTTGGACATACAAAAGACCATTTAACTACAGGGACTCCAGGAACAATTATGGATCTAACTCAGCTTCTTGGGTTCATCATAATGATCCACAGGGCAGGCTCAAGTCTTTCATGACTTAAGTCTCTTAACATATTTTTGTTGTTGTATATTAACTTTCTTTGTTGTAGGAACATCCTCTTCTTAATAAAGACTTAGGTATTGTTGATAGTGGCTGTTCAAGAAACATGTCTGGTAACCAAGAGAAGCTGCATGACTTTGTGCCTATTAATGGAGGCATAGTGAGGTTTGGAAGTGGAGCAGGAAGGATTACTGGCAAAGGAACCATTAGAACTCCAAAGGTGGATTTTGAGAATGTCTACTTTGTGAAGGAGCTTCAAGGATTCAATTTGTTCTCAGTCTCACAAATTTGTCACAAAAAGCTTCCTGTGCTTTTCACTGAAGATGGCTGTTTCATTCTTTCACCTGAGTTTCAAATACCTGATGACAATCAAGTATTACTAAAGGCTCCAAGAAACCATAATCTTTATACTTTTGACTTGAATGATGTCAAGCCAGAAGGTGATCTCACATGCTTGGTGGCTAAAGCATCCTTGGATGAATCTACAAAATGGCATAGGAGGATGGCACATGTTAATTTTAAGGTCATCAACAAACTTGCTAAAGATGGACTAGTTCATGGACTTCCTTCCAAGATCTTCACCAATGAGCATAATTGTGTGGCTTGTAACAAAGGAAAACAACACAAAGCTTCTTATAAGGCCATTACTACTGTGAGCACAATCTCAGAACCATTGCAGTTGCTTCACATGGATCTCTTTGGTCCTACATCCATCAGGAGTATTGATCATAAGTACTTCTATTTGGTGATCACTGATGCTTTCAGCAGATTTAGTTGGACATTTTTCTTAGTGACTAAAGATCAAACCTTTCAGCCACTCAAAGAATTTATGGCTCTAGCCGAAAATCAACTTAACAAGAAGATTAAACGGATAAGGTGTGACAATGGGACAGAGTTCAAAAATGCCAATCTCATTGAACTTTGTGGTTTAAAGGGTATTAAAAGAGATTATAGCACTCCTAGGACTCCACAACAGAATGGAGTTGCTGAAAGGAAGAATAGAACCCTTATAGAGGCTGCAAGATCTATGTTTGCTGACTCTAAGCTTCCCACCATGTTTTGGACTGAGGCAGTTGGTACTGCCTGTTATGTATTGAATAGGGTGTTGATTACTAGACCTCACAATAAGACACCCTATGAACTATTGACAGGGAAGAAACCTACTATTGAACACTTGAAACCTTTTGGTTGTTAGGTGACCATTCTTAATACAAGTGATCACCTAGGCAAATTTGAAGCAAAAGCTGCTGAAGGATATATTGTTGGTTACTCAGCTCATAGCAAGGCTTATAGGGTCTATAATTTGGCTGCAAAGAAGATAGAAGAGACTCCTAACCTGAAATTCCTGGAGGATAATGTAAATGTTCAGGGCAAGGGTCATGAATGGTATTTTGACCTTGATTACCTTACTGATTATTTGGGGTATGCTAGACACACATCTAACCCATCTACAGCTATACAAGTGTCATCTTCTAACAATGCAGGTACCCTAAAGGATGATTCAGACAGTGATTCATAATGTGATGAACCCACTATTGTTGTAACAACTCTACCAATCCAGATAGCAGATCCTCCTAACAAAGAAGCCTCTGATGCCAAATCTGCTGATGATGTGGAAAATTCAACCTATGCAAAAGATCTTGCTAGACTCAAAAAGCAAGAACATGCAGCTGCTAAGGAAGCTAAAAGACTTGGTCTTGAATTTGCTCAAGACACTGAAGCACACTTAAAACAAGCTGCTATTGAAGATAGCAGAAAACCTGATTCTGCTGATACATCTGCTGATGCAGCTGTTGATTCTGCTGATGGAGATTCTGCTGAAGGCAATTCTGCTGCAGTTCCTGTTTCCACTGAAGCTTCCACATGTTTGGATGAACCTTATGGCAGGTTTCCAATTCCCTCAGAAAACCTGACTGAGCAACCTGAAGGCATTTTTCAATCAGCTTCCTATGATGAAGACTTTGCTCCTACTTTAACCAATCTTGATACCTCAATTGATGTTAATCCTATTGCAATTAAAAGGATCAACACCATACATCCACAAGATAATATACTTGGTGATCCAAATCCTATGGTACTCACCAGGAGTGCCATTAAGAATACCAAGTTTGGGCAATGTGCATTTTTGACTTATGTATCCACTCAGAAGAGAGACAATCACACAGATCAGATGCATTGTTTGTTTGCTTGTTTCTTGTCTCAAGTTGAACCCACAAGCATTAAACAGGCTTTGAGTGAGCCTAGTTGGGTTGAAGCTATGCAGGAAGAGATGCAACAATTCAAGAATCAAGATGTTTGGGTACTTGTTGATCTGCCTGCAGGAAAGATTGCAATTGGGACCAAGCGGATCTTAAAATGCAAGAGGGATGCCAGAGGTACTGTGGTAAGAAATAAAGCAAGATTGGTGGCTCAAGGTTTCAGAAAAGAAGAAGGGATTGACTACACTGAGGTCTTTGCACCTGTTGCTAGGGTTGAGGCCATTAGACTGTTTTTAGCCTTTGCCTCATATATGGGGTTTAAGGTATATCAGATGGATGTCAAGAGTGCCTTTCTCTATGGAAAAATTGAAGAGGAAGTATATGTCACTCAACCACAGGGCTTTGAAGACCCACATCATCCTAAGAAGGTTTTCAAAGTTGTCAAAGCACTTTATGGACTTCACCAAGCACCAAGAGCATGGTATGCTAGACTGTCTACATTTCTTTTGGAGCATGGATACAGAAGAGGAGCTATTGATAAGACCCCCTTTATTAAGAAAAACTCTAGGGACATTATTCTAGTACAAGTATATGTGGATGACATTATCTTTGGATCCACAAAGGAGGCATAGTGCAGGGAATTTGAAGAATTGATGAAAGGTGAATTTCAAATGAGTGCAATGGGGGAGTTAACCTTTTTCCTAGGGCTGCAAGTCAAACAACAACCTGAAGGGATCTTTATTCATCAGGAGAAGTATGTTAAAGATATTTTGAAAAAGTTTGACTTAGACCTTTTGAGGACTGCTACCACTCCATATGAACCACCCAAGCTTAAGAATCCAAATGAGCAAGATGAGGCTGTGAATGTTCATGTCTATAGGTCCATGATTGGATCACTCATGTATCTAACAGCTTCTAGGCCTAACATTACCTTTGCTGTCAGTGCTTGCTCAAGACATCAAGTCACTCCACTGACTTCCCATCTAAATGCTGTGAAGAAAATTTTCAAGTACATCAAGGGCCAACCCAAACTAGGCCTTTGGTACCCAAGGGATTCACCATTTGTGTTGGAGGCTTACAGTGATAGTGATTATGCTGGAGCTAATTTGGATAGGAAGTACACAATAGGAGGTTGTCAATTTCTTGGTAGAAGACTCATCTCTTGGCAGTGCAAGAAACAAACCATAGTGGCTACTTCTACTACTGAAGCAGAATATGTTGCTGCTGCCAATTGCTGTGGTCAGGTACTTTGGATTCAAAATCAGATGTTGGATTATGGGTTTAACTTTATGAACACTAAAATCTACATTGACAATCAAAGTACTATTTCTATTGTTAAAAATCCTGTTTTTCATCAGAGAACTAAACATTTAGAAATTAGGCACCATTTTATAAGAGATGCAAATGAGAAGCATCTAATTCAAGTGCTTAAAATTCACACTGATGATAATGTGGCTGATTTGTTAACAAAAGCTTTTGATGGACCTAGGTTTAATCACCTAGTTGTCAACATTGGGATGGTTAACCCTTGAATGCTATGTTTGAGGGGAGGCATAAGCCTCAGGGGAGGCATATGCCTCAGGGGAGGATTATACATGTTGTATTTATGTAGATTATTATGTTTTCTAGAATTATGTTTACTAATTTTGTTTTGCAGGTTTCTTTTTAATTTTTGTATATTATTTTGGTTGTTCTTTTGTGTTTTGTTTGAATGTTTGGTTTCAGATCATGTTTCTGCTGATATACAAAGATCTACATTCAGTGGAATTAGATGTAAAGACATAAAAGTAAATTTTATTCATCAGTGGAAAGCTTGGTACATCAAGATCTGTCATCAGAAGAAACACAAAATACATCAAACAACAACAATTAACCACTACCACATCCCTAACCATCAACCCCCTTACTCCATCTTCCTCTTCCCTTTGCCCAAGTCCTTTGGGTCTGGCATTTTCTTGTGGACCCCTCTGGATTGTATGTCCTTGTTCCAGAGCTTGGGTGCTGCAAGACCAAGGACCACCTTCAATGGACCCTTCTTTCTTCTTGAGGACTGTGGCTCTTTAAGGACAGAGATCCTTCTCATATCTGCACATACTCTTTCCATTTCACTAGTTAAGAATGCAGTGACAGGAGTGAAATCAGGGACAACCATAGCTAGAGGAGTTGTAGTTTCCTTAGCTTCAGTGGTTTCATCTGATGAGGTTGGAGATGGACAAAACTCTGAAGGACCTTCACCTAAGTAATAGTATGATCTATGGATTTGAGGGATGTCAAAGGTAGAGTCTGATGAATCAGAAGAGATTTCAATGACTTTGGGGAATGGCTTCATGTTTTGAATGTAAGAAAGACTTTGGGATATGTTATTTGTGGGATGGTGAGTTGATTATGACTTGAAGACTTATTTATAAAGACATGATTTGGGTTTAATGTGAGTTAAAGCAAGTAAATGGGAGGTAGTTGAGTCAGTAGCAATTACTAATTGTGCAAGTTGTCCACTTAAGTGGATTCTTCGGATGAAAGTCAATGGTTTGACCAACATGCTGCTGATACTATCTATTTTGTTGTTAAGTGTGTTCCTGCTGATGGCTTATTCTAGATCAATTTATTCCGGGGAATACTAATCTATCAGAAGAACTAAAACAAGTAATAATTAACAAAGCAAATTTTTATTGATTCTTCAGAAGTACAATACAAGACAGTGAAATTGAAAGATTAACAACAAAGTTCCTATTCTACTTTGCTCTTGCCCTTGCCTTCCGCAGCCTTTTCCTTGCCTTTGTTGTTGATGTTGAAGAGTCCTTGCCACTGAGGACATGGCAAACCTAAAACAACCTTTCTGGTCTTTGGCAATGGGGAATTCACCTTTCTTTTTCTTGGACGAGAGGACTGAGGCTTCTCAGGGGTTGTAGGGTTGTAAAGTGCATCATTATCATCATCCTCTTCATCAGAAGATGTGAAGATGAAGGGAGACCTCTCAGGATTGGGAACTCTGTTTGCCCTCTCCAATGCATTCCATTTTCTCTCCATCTCTCTCTGGTACTCTGGATCATCGATTTCAGAAGGATATGGTGGAAGATCTTCTGATGATGAACTAGGAGCAGGGACATCATGTCTCTTCGTCTTGGCTTGTTCCTTTGTGAGACCACGACGTCGTGTTGGCATATTGAGTGGTGGTGGAGATGTTAGTGAGTCAGATGTATCAGAGGAGTCAGAAGAAAGGTTGATGATTTCTTGATTGGAAGCCATGGATGTATTGTTGATTGGAGGTATTATAATTAGGGATTTGATTTGAAGTGGAGAGATTTAGGGATAATTAGCCTTTATTTATAAGATCCCCCAACCGCGTGTCTTTATTACCATTAATGCGAGGTAGTTTTGAGATACTTAAGGGTTCTTTGAAATTTGAATTAAGAGATATTTTTCAAAGATATTTGGTTTCCACTGACGGGTAGATTCTGCTGATTGATGCTGCTGATGGTTCTGTTGACCATAGTCAAAGTTTGACTATTTTCTGCGGATTGACCATTTGACTTCAGCTGTTTGATTTGGTTTCTACGGATGAGTCAGTTAATTGGGATTTGCCTTAGTTGATTATTGGTCAAAGATTTCTTTCCAATAATTCACATCAGTTTCATTCCACGTTTGGTAACTTCCATAATTAACCAAGACGTGCATATCCACTCCCAAATTAACTGATTCCCTCTCGCTATATAATTTCAAAAACCATTTCAATATTTTTCAGAACACCCAACCCTAATTTCTTATTCTCAATCAATGGCTGAACTATATTTCAAAGGAGATCATAACAAACTTGCCTTTCTTGGTCGTGGTAAAAATGATGAAGATTATGTGGGCATGATCGAATTTCTTCAAAGGTCCAAGATTCGTTATGCTCTGCTTCAGTACCCAAATGTTATTCATGAGTCTCTTGTTGTACAATTTTGGGAAACCGCACAAACAAGGACTGTTGAAGATGGACCAACAGAGATTGTTGCTGTCATAGATGGGGAAGAATATGTGGTTACTGAGTCATTGGTCAGGACTAAACTATAGTTGGATGATGAAGGAGGGGTGACTGATTTGCCTAAAGGAGAGATACTCAGAGGCCTTCAGGCTGCCGGATATAGTGGTGAACTGGTGTCACAACTCATCATTTCAGGTCATTTCCTGAACTTTGGAAAAACACTATTCATAAAACACTATTCATCGTTTTACTATTCATCATTTTCGAGGTCATTTTAATATTCTGAGAAACATTTGGGAAATTTACTATTCACTGAACACTATTCATTTTCGGAAAAGTTTTCACTATTCACTTGCATTACTCCTTTCTTCGTAAATTTAGTTTACGGGTATTCAAATTCGCGTAACCGGATTGGTTTAGGTGCGAATTCATTTCATTAGTGTTAAGGACACTGCATACGGACTGGAGATAGTCTGCATATCATCATAACAGCATTTTCATGTTATACCACTCTCAGGATTTTCAAATTACTATATTCAGTACATTTAACGTTTTTACGTATAAGTATTTATAGTAAACGTTAACACCTGGTTTATACACGACGAATATATCTAAATATTCCCACAATGGTCCCGATATATTTTTATATCCATTTTAACATCATAAAAGTTATAACATTCAGTTACCCAGTATTTTGGAAATTTATTTTATTTATAACGTACGCTTATGAATATAACGACGGTTTTCGTGAAAACTAAACAATAATCACCCGATCACTCAGTAATTGTACCCAACATATTTTTAATATATTTTTATCATTATTATGACTTTATTTTGTCCCGGTTAACTTCGTGAACATTTATTTCTATTAAAACCGTTACCCGATTTTAACGAATAACGAAAACTAACACTTAAACTACATATGATTTCTAATTAAATCACAAGTACCCCAACCCCCCCCCCCCTTGGCTCACCATAACCGGCCACATGAACACCCCTTTAACCTCATGCCTTAAATTCTTAATACTATACTAATAAACCTCAAAACTAATACCTAAACATAAACCAAGAATCATAACTTACACTTTTTTAGATAAGAAAGAAAAACTTCTCATCTCTTTCTCTCTTTCATAACCCACGACCAAAACCAAACACCATGATCAATCCATGATTTTCTAAAAGTTAAAGCTACAAAGTTGTTCATTATACTTGCCTAATCAAGAATCAAACAAGAAAAACACAAGAAATCCAAGCATAATCATCATCTAATCATCTCATTTTATCAAGTAAGTTATCAACTTTATTTTTACATGAAACATCTTATATTTACTTGTATTTCATGATTTCCATGCTAAAAACCATGTACAACTAGCTATACCACCATTTATTTTGTCAAAAATGGAACATACAAACCCTAACTTTTTATTTATGAATCCCCTTGCTATAATAACTTGGTTAGGAGTCCATGGCACCCTAAGAAGGTGTATGGTAGGATTAGATTAGCTATGTGGTGATTACAAGAGGTTTGGTGATGTTAGAAATTAGTTATAAACTTTGAAAACTTGATTTGGAACATGTTTTAGACATGCTGTCCCATTTTATGAAAACCTGGAAAATCAGTAAACACCAAGGAAACTTTGGCAAAATTTTTAGAAAATACTTTCAAAAACGAATCCGTAGGCGAAAGAACGGATTAAAAAGAGTTAATAACGAAGAAGTTATGATTTTTGCAAGATTGTTGACGAAAAGTATTTTCTGGAAATTAGTTGCTGTTGGACATTTTTCATTGGACAAAAAGAGACTTTAAACGTAACCAGGAGGAGCCGAACTTTCCAAAATATATTACTACATACTAAGACGTAACCGTGGACATAAAGAACAAGTAAAACGGACAAGTAACGACAAAGATATTCACGTTTGAATATCGGCTAAAACCATTTTTATTTGACAGCTTTTAATAAAAATGGACACTAAAACTACGAAGTACTTTTATAAGCTAGAAATAATATTAAGTACCAAGCTTTATAACTAATGAAGTATTAGTTATTACAAGTATATTTTCATCATTTCAAAGCGATATTTCAAGGATTTCAACCCGAGGATTTCAACACTAACATGGAAACATACGATATATATATATAAGTATATATATATTACAACTAGCTTATTATATTTTCTAATAGCAATATTTTTCCAAATTCTTGGATTATATATTTTGATAACACAAGTGTTTTTCCAAAGAGTAGAGTGGTATAGAAACATGAGCATGGACATTCATAACATCAATTGGTGATCTAAATTAGATCGTTCATCATTCATACTAGGTTGCGGCAGTTAACCGTGCATTGTTGTCCTTAACATTCCGTTGCGTTGTACTATTACTTCGAGGTGAGTCATAGCCCCTACTCTTTTAATTGTTCTATCAACTCTTTGGGGGAGATACATGCTACTACTTGCTTACTTGTACGGATTCACATAACATTATACTTGATTACATTATACTTGGTTTCATTATTCTTGATTACATACATACATGATTGATACATGCACACATACTTACTATTATACTTTGGGAAATGGCACCCAGTAATCATACATACATACAGACTTCCAATGGCCCCAGATTAAGTTGCTGGACACAACCATTGAGACATACATACAAACATGAGGTCTTCGGAGATGAAGTGTAGACTCACTACTAATTGCTTAACTGTTGTTATGAACTCATACGTATCTTAATCCTATTATATTGTAGCAGTGGGTTGTAAACACACAGGTTACAAGTCTCTTATGGCGGGACTTGCAACTGAGTGGATTTACGATGCCTTTGCTGAGTGAACATTCTTTATAGACTTTTCATCTGTATTAAGGCAAACTCTATGAACTCACCAACCTTTGTGTTGACACTTTAAGCATGTTTATCTCAGGTTAGAAAGGCGATAGCAGGTGTGTGGAGCTGAGAGTCTTAGGGCATGCTTTTGGAGACTTTCACTTTTATCGTTTACCATTCGACACACTTTAAAAACTTATGTATTATTCTACTTTGGGATCTTTGACTTGTAAACTATGACTTTTATCTATTCGAATGGTAACTTTTCAAAAACGTCTCATTTAGAGTTCGTTTTCTATATCTTGTACTTTGTGCCCTGAAGTAGCATCCCAATGACACAGTCTTCCGCTGCGGTATTTTGGGGGTGTTACAGATTGGTATCAGAGACTTGGTTATAGAGAACTAGGTTGTTTTAGAGTCTAGACTATAACTACATACATATAGACTCTCCTCCCTATCGCCTTGCACTTTATATACACATACGCTTGCTGGTAATTTATTTTTAGACCTACGCTATTAGATACTTTGTAGAAACCGTTAGAAACTAGACTTCCCGGTAACTTTAACACTTAAGGGAGAATCCTTTGTTCCTTTGTACTAAGCGTGACGTTCCCTAGATGCCCATTTAAGCAACGTCTACCACTGAGATATGTGTGCCTGGTGATATGTACACTTGTGAAAGGAAACATTTATAATTGTGGTGGCCAACATAATTATAAGTGCTTCACGACACACGTGGACATATGACTATGCAGATGTAGATCGGTGTTGGCACAACTTAGGAAACAACTGGTAGCACGGTATTATATATGAGGATGTTAAGTATAGACTTTGGATAATCAACGGTTTTCCCTCATCTCTGACGTTCACTAAATGTCCTTCCTCTCAAGAAATCATGGCACCAAAGAGAGTGACTCGTAGCTCTGGTCGAGGAGGCGCAACACCAAGGGGTGGAAGGACTGGTGGACGTGGAGGTAGAGGAGGTAGAGGAGCTGCTAATGACACTAGTAACCCAAGTAACGATGGTGGAAGAACTGGTGGACGTGGAGGTAGAGGAGGTGGTCACGGCGTTGAAAACAATGATAACAACGACGGTGGAAATACTGATTTTGAAGCCATCATCGCTCGACAACTTGAAAACTTTCTCCCCACTATTGTCACTCAAGTTGGTGATCATATGAATAACTTGGCAAACCACGAAAGCGGAATTAACAACACCAATGGTATAGGCCAGAATGGTAATGGCAACAACATCATTAGGACTGGATGTACGTATAAGGAATTTACGTCATGCAAGCCAATTGATTTCAATGGTGTAGGAGGCGCGTTGGCGTATACTCGATGGGTTGAAAAGATGGAGACAGTGATTGACATTAGTAACTGTGCAGCACATCAAATGGTGAAGTATTCCATGTGCTTACTATCAGGAAAGGCATTGACATGGTGGAATACGCAGATTCAAGCTAGGGGTAGAGCGGCAGCTGTAGGTATGACATGGGACGATTTTAAGGCATTATTGAAAGAGGAATACTGCCCGGATAATGAGATGCAGAAGCTGGAGGATGAACTCTATCATCACTCTATGATAGGGGCTGGACATGCAGCCTATACAGATCGATTCCATGAATTAGCCAGACTAGTTCCACACCTAGTTACCCCTGAGTCCAAGAGGATTGAGAGGTACATATATGGCCTTGTCCCAGAAATTCGTGGGACTGTGAAAACAACTGAGCCTTCTACAATTCAGAGTGCAATATTGAGAGCAGGGACTCTGACAGATGAGATGGTTAGAAATGGAAGCTTGAGGAACAGTGATAAAAGGAAGGGAACAAGCGAGTTAAACAAGCAAATGGGCACAATAGCTGACAACAAAAGGGCAAGGACCTTTGCGGCGACTGGTTCTGGTCAGAAAGAGTATTTAGGCCCGCATCCTAAATGTACGAAATGTAACTTTCATCATCAAAAGATTGCGCCCTGCCGTGTGTGTGCATTTTGCAGACAGTCTAGTCATTTTACAAACCAGTGTAGAGAACTAGTAAATGTGGGCAATATGACGAACAACCAAAGGACATGCTATGAGTGTAACAGCCCGGATCACTTTCGGAACACCTGTCCTAAGTTGAAAAGGAATTTTAACCAAGGAGGCAATCGTCCAAACTTAGCAGCAGCAATTGAAGGGCCACGAGATGAGGCCAATGAGATTCCACCCGCACTTGGCAGAGCTTACTTCCTAGGAAATCCTATCACCCAACATGTCCGCGATAGCACAACGGGTACATTCTCTTGAACAACTAGCGTATTTTTGTAGCACTTAAGTCTTAATATAGGACCTATACACAACATTGACTAATCTGAGACCTAGCAGCATTAACCTTAGTCATACTAACGGTAGTAATTTGATTAGTGTAAGCAATTCCAAAGTCGAGCCAATCTTTCAAAAGATCTTTTTCAAGGATGTTGAATCCAGACCTTGATTTTTAGCTTGGTTCTAGTGACTGTTCTTGTTTGATTGGGTTGCGAAAATCAAGCTAAAAGTTAAAGTCATCACTCAAACCGATTTAGCCTAATCTCATGACTGTTCTTGTTTGATTGGGTTGTGGGATTAAGTGAAAATCGGTTACCTAAATGATTAACCTAAAGGAGGTCTTTTGAGGACTATGCTCGGGATTGGGAAGGTTTGCCTCATCAAGTCTGACTACGAGAACATACCTAGTTGGATAGGAAACCCAGATACATAAGCTTTAACACATTTTCTTAAACACACATTTAACTGATTAACATTAACTGAACTTCGGGACGAAGTTCCTTTTAGAGGGGAAGACTGTCACAACTCATCATTTCAGGTCATTTCAGGTCATTTCCTGAACTTTGGAAAAACACTATTCATAAAACACTATTCATAAAACACTATTCATCGTTTTACTATTCATCATTTTCGAGGTCATTTTGATATTCTGAGAAACATTTGAGAAATTTACTATTCACTGAACACTATTCATTTCCGGAAAAGTTTTCACTATTCACTTGCATTACTCCTTTCTTCGTAAATTTAGTTTACGGGTATTCAAATTTGCGTAACCGGATTGGTTTAGGTGCGAATTCATTTCATTAGTGTTAAGGACACTGCATACGGACTGGAGATAGTCTGCATATCATCATAACAGCATTTTCATGTTATACCACTCTCAGGATTTTCAAATTACTATATTCAGTACATTTAACGTTTTTACGTATAAGTATTTATAGTAAACGTTAACACCTGGTTTATACACGACGAATATATCTAAATATTCCCACAATGGTCCCGATATATTTTTATATCCATTTTAACATCATAAAAGTTATAACATTCAGTTACCCAGTATTTTGGAAATTTATTTTATTTATAACGTACGCTTATGAATATAACGACGGTTTTCGTGAAAACTAAACAATAATCACCCGATCACTCAGTAATTGTACCCAACATATTTTTAATATATTTTTATCATTATTATGACTTTATTTTGTCCCGGTTAACTTCGTGAACATTTATTTCTATTAAAACCGTTACCCGATTTTAACGAATAACGAAAACTAACACTTAAACTACATATGATTTCTAATTAAATCACAAGTACCCCAACCCCCCCCCCCCCCCCCTTGGCTCACCATAACCGGCCACATGAACACCCCTTTAACCTCATGCCTTAAATTCTTAATACTATACTAATAAACCTCAAAACTAATACCTAAACATAAACCAAGAATCATAACTTACACTTTTTTAGATAAGAAAGAAAAACTTCTCATCTCTTTCTCTCTTTCATAACCCACGACCAAAACCAAACACCATGATCAATCCATGATTTTCTAAAAGTTAAAGCTACAAAGTTGTTCATTATACTTGCCTAATCAAGAATCAAACAAGAAAAACACAAGAAATCCAAGCATAATCATCATCTAATCATCTCATTTTATCAAGTAAGTTATCAACTTTATTTTTACATGAAACATCTTATATTTACTTGTATTTCATGATTTCCATGCTAAAAACCATGTACAACTAGCTATACCACCATTTATTTTGTCAAAAATGGAACATACAAACCCTAACTTTTTATTTATGAATCCCCTTGCTATAATAACTTGGTTAGGAGTCCATGGCACCCTAAGAAGGTGTATGGTAGGATTAGATTAGCTATGTGGTGATTACAAGAGGTTTGGTGATGTTAGAAATTAGTTATAAACTTTGAAAACTTGATTTGGAACATGTTTTAGACATGCTGTCCCATTTTATGAAAACCTGGAAAATCAGTAAACACCAAGGAAACTTTGGCAAAATTTTTAGAAAATACTTTCAAAAACGAATCCGTAGGCGAAAGAACGGATTAAAAAGAGTTAATAACGAAGAAGTTATGATTTTTGCAAGATTGTTGACGAAAAGTATTTTCTGGAAATTAGTTGCTGTTGGACGTTTTTCATTGGACAAAAAGAGACTTTAAACGTAACCCGGAGGAGCCGAACTTTCCAAAATATATTACTACATACTAAGACGTAACCGTGGACATAAAGAACAAGTAAAACGGACAAGTAACGACAAAGATATTCACGTTTGAATATCGGCTAAAACCATTTTTATTTGACAGCTTTTAATAAAAATGGACACTAAAACTACGAAGTACTTTTATAAGCTAGAAATAATATTAAGTACCAAGCTTTATAACTAATGAAGTATTAGTTATTACAAGTATATTTTCGTCATTTCAAGGCGATATTTCAAGGATTTCAACCCGAGGATTTCAACACTAACATGGAAACATACGATATATATATATATAAGTATATATATATTACAACTAGCTTATTATATTTTCTAATAGCAATATTTTTCCAAATTCTTGGATTATATATTTTGATAACACAAGTGTTTTTCCAAAGAGTAGAGTGGTATAGAAACATGAGCATGGACATTCATAACATCAATTGGTGATCTAAATTAGATCGTTCATCATTCATACTAGGTTGCGGCAGTTAACCGTGCATTGTTGTCCTTAACATTCCGTTGCATTGTACTATTACTTCGAGGTGAGTCATAGCCCCTACTCTTTTAATTGTTCTATCAACTCTTTGGGGGAGATACATGCTACTACTTGCTTACTTGTACGGATTCACATAACATTATACTTGATTACATTATACTTGGTTTCATTATTCTTGATTACATACATACATGATTGATACATGCACACATACTTACTATTATACTTTGGGAAATGGCACCCAGTAATCATACATACATACAGACTTCCAATGGCCCCAGATTAAGTTGCTGGACACAACCATTGAGACATACATACAAACATGAGGTCTTCGGAGATAAAGTGTAGACTCACTACTAATTGCTTAACTGTTGTTATGAACTCATACGTATCTTAATCCTATTATATTGTAGCAGTGGGTTGTAAACACACAGGTTACAAGTCTCTTATGGCGGGACTTGCAACTGAGTGGATTTACGATGCCTTTGCTGAGTGAACATTCTTTATAGACTTTTCATCTGTATTAAGGCAAACTCTATGAACTCACCAACCTTTGTGTTGACACTTTAAGCATGTTTATCTCAGGTTAGAAAGGCGATAGCAGGTGTGTGGAGCTGAGAGTCTTAGGGCTTGCTTTTGGAGACTTTCACTTTTATCGTTTACCATTCGACACACTTTAAAAACTTATGTATTATTCTACTTTGGGATCTTTGACTTGTAAACTATGACTTTTATCTATTCGAATGGTAACTTTTCAAAAACGTCTCATTTAGAGTTCGTTTTCTATATCTTGTACTTTGTGCCCTGAAGTAGCATCCCAATGACACAGTCTTCCGCTGCGGTATTTTGGGGGTGTTACAACTGGTGATGGGAAAGTATGGTACAAGAATCTGTTTTGTCCAAAATGGAGGTTTTTGACACACACCTTGCTTCAGTGCATGGGTTCTAAGTTTGGTGGATGGGACCAATTCTCTACAGACATTGCTCTTGCCATTGTGTGTCTCTCTCAGGGAAGAACATTTAACTTTTCTAGGTATATCTTTAATGATATGCTTGAAAATGTTAAGGATACCAAACTTAAATATTTATTGTATCCTAGGTTTCTTCAAATCATTTTAGAAATTGAGACCAATGACCCTACTCACTTGCCTGTTAAGGGTTTATCTAAAAAGTTATTTACCCAAATGAAAATTAAATTTACTGGTGAACACAGACCCTTACTACCAGCCATGTTGCCTGCTGGCAATGCTCCTGATGGAGTAGCTGCTGATGCCCCGGTGGGAAATTCCCCTGATGGAGAAGCAGCTGATGTAGCTGCTGGTGGTCAGGATTCTCCTGATGATCAAGCACCAGGGGATTCTCCTGACAGAACTGAAGATGCTCCTGAGGCAAATGCATTAGTTGCTTCTGATGTTCAGCCACCACCACCTCCTCCTAGGTCACCCACACCTGTGTATTCACCAATGGATATCAATTCTCCTGAGCATGAACTCCATGAGAATTTAGGCTTTGACCAACCTGTAAACTCACCACAATTTACCAGACTTCCAACACCTAGTCCTTTGAGACCTCACTCTGAGGATCATGTAGATGTAGATGTAAATTTAGATTATTCTACTCACAGGACCAATGATGCTTCAAATGCCACAGATATCCCTGTTGGTGGAGCTGAAGGTCCTGTTACTCTCACTTTTGTATCTGCTTAGTTGAACAGGTATGTATCTAAGGTGGACAAATTGGAGAATGATCTGAACTTCACCAAAAAGAACCTCAGCAATGCTGTTCTGACTCTAATTGGAAGAGTTAAGAAGTTGGAGGGTAAGTTTAAGCAAAAGAAGAAACAAGGTGTGGTGTATGATTCAGATGAGGATTCTACTAAAGCATCTGACAATATTGACTTGGAAGGCCTTGAACTTCTTGCTGCTACCACTTTGGAGAGTGTTCAGAAGAATGCTGACACTAGGCCTGAACCATCTGTTGCTCCAACTGCTGATGTTGCTCATTCTACTGATGCAAGTGTACCAATGGACTCCAGAGTCATTTATGTCAGAAGAAAGCATTCTGCTGATAAGAAGTCTGCTGATGCTCCTAGAAAGAAGACTCCTGCTGATGTTCATAGGAAGGAATCTTTTCCTACTACTATGCCAGAAGTGAGCACTCATGGCCCATTAGTAGATGTCCAAGCTGATCTTCCTCATGATTCTACTGATAAGACTTTTGTCCCTCCTGAGAAGAAAGATAAAAGGAAGTCTATATTGATTGATCAAGACATTCCTTCCAGAGTAAAATCCAAGGTGGAACTTGCTAATGAAAAACTTAGTGAGAATGTTGCTGCACATTTGCAAGCTCAAGAGGAAGTTGCAGTTACTAAAGTTCAGTTGGATTTGAAAGCCTCAGAAGCATTGGCTAGGAAAATTCAAGATGATTTGGATAAGATGGGACCTCAATTTACTACCACCTTGCCTGCTGAAAGACAAAAGGAGCTTGATGAAATAGCTAAGAATCTTACTGCTGACCAATGGGAGAATTTGGCTGAACAAGCTGCTTTCAAGCCTAATTTGGGTGAATCTGAGCTTGGAGTTGATAATCCTGTTTTTGTTCAGATGATGGTTGAAAGAGGAAGATTGAAGAGGCAACAGGAGGCAGAGAATAAAGCTAAGTATCAAAGGGAAAGGCCTTGGACTAAACAAGAAATAAAGAAATACATGAGGAATTTTGTAAAGAATCAGGGATGTTCTATGTTTGGGTCAGGCTGGAATCAAAAGAAGGTTTGGGGATTTTCAGATAAGCAGCTCACCTTCTACTATGACAAGATCATTTCAAATCTTCATTCCTTTGGTATAAATGTTCAAGATGTTTTGGAGTTTAGAGGAAGACTATTGGATGAGCCTCAAGCTAAGAAAGCTAAGCTTCATGATACTGCTGCTCAACCTGCTGAATCTATTGGGTCTTTTCATGGTGGTCAGGAGAATGTGCAAAATTCTTCAGTATTGCCTCAAAAGGATGATACTCCTGATGCTCAGAAGGATGATACTCCTGATGCTCAGATGGATGATAATCCTGCTGCTTCTCATCATGATACTGCTGAATCTCATCCTGATACCACTGAAGCTCCACATGATGTTATCAATGATGCTTCAGAAGATACTCTAATTGAAGTACCTGATGATGATGATTCTGCAGATGTTCCTGCTGATACTTCCAAACAAGTGCCTAAAGAAGAACCTACTGATGGTCCTTCTATTCCTGTTACTACTGGCACTAGGAGAAAGACTAAGGCTAACAAGAGGAAGGCTCCAAAAGATATTCCTTTAGAGGATAGTACTACTTTCTTTGATTATGCTTCTGATGATGGTCAAGACCCTGTTGTATGGGAGAAAATTGTGAAGTGGGAACTGGTTGATTCTGAGCTTGGTCAAGGAAAAGTGAATGTCATAACTAGACAAGATGGAACTACCAAGACATTCTTGTTTCTGAGTCAAATCTTACATATGGTGGATAAGCAAGATCTTCTCTCACTTTATGATTGGGTTACCAAGTACTATCAAACTCATTCCCCTGATGACATTGGAATGTATTTGATGGATGACTTGCAGATTCTGTGTGATTCTTATAAAGGTGATTCTGGTGTAAGGTTTCAAGTATGGAAAGGTCAAAAGACATGGGTGGTTGAATATTGGAAGTTCTTTCCACTTCCTAATGTTCATATGATTGTCACAACCACTGGTAAGACCTTGTATTGCTGGGCTGATTTTCTTTACCCAATCACAAAGGAAGTTATGCATCTCATGCTGGAGACAAAGTTATATGTTCCTTTGGATATGACTGAAAATGATCTTCATCTTGCTAAACAATTGGTAAGGTTCATCAGAAGAAGTATCTTGACTAAGAAGGAACTGGCAACCAAGCATGGCATTCAAATGGATTCATATCTACAATGAGCTGATCTTGGTATTGTATTTTGTTGTATACTTTTTATTTTTCTTTTAGTATTTAAAAAAAAAAAAAAAAAAAAAAAAAAAAAAAAAAGAAAACCTTAACATATTTGTATAGTTTGTGTCTGTTGTATGCAGGTTTGGTGTTGATTCTTATCACACTCTTTCTGGTCATCAACTTGCCTGATGTTGACTATTCCATCAAAAAGTTGGCTAGTCCAAAGGGTACAACTTTGGTAAAGACTCATTAAATCTGTTGATAGCTGTAATGGTTTGCTCAAAATCATAAGGTTTTCAACTCACCTATGCTTTATTGTTGAGTAGTTGAAATTGTTGTCAATTAACCATGGATTTTTCCTTTATGGATTCCAAATAATTGACTAGTCCACATGTATATGGCTTGTGGTAAAGGCAGTGGAAAACCATATTTGGTATTCAATTGACCAAGATGATTATTCATCAATAATTGACTAGTCCTGAGCAAACGGCTACAGGTAAAGACATATCAAATCCGTTTATAGCTGATGATTTGCTAAAAATCATGTGGTTATCCGTGTACCACTACTAGAAAAAGGTCTATCCTTGACTCGCATTTTATGACGCACACAATATAATGACACGCAAAATTGTAAGTCATAAAAAACTGTCATAAATTGTAAAATCTGAAGGCTAGACGACAGACATTTTTGTGTGTCATCAAATTCGTGTCATATCTCAAATTTTTTAAAAAACACGGACTAAACATTCATTTCCCACTCCAACAAAACATATCTCAAATTTTTAGGCAGCCTTTTCAATATTTTAGAATTTTCACACACCGCCAAACTCAAAAGACAAAACAAAAGATTGAAAGCAACACAATCAAGAATCAGATCGAATCCAGGTCATAAATTCCGCCCAGGTATCCAACTTCCAGGTCATAAATTCAGATCGAATCCATCAAGAATCAGGTATGCAACCCAATCACTAAAGATACCTTAATTAGGGTTGTTCACAACCTGTATCCTAAACTTTGATTTTTGCAAGTTAGTTATTAAATCATGTGGGTTTATGCTTATTTATTCTTTTTGGGTGCTTAATCATACTTTTTAGATGTTATGAATCAAGATATGTTGGGTAAATAGCTTTGTTAGGTTGGGTAATGAGGATTGGGGCTATTTGGTTTAGCTTCTATTTATTTATTTAAACTTCTGATATGTTTTGTTAGGTAATGAGGATTGGGGTTATTTGTTTCACCAATATGTGGTTTCATGGTTCAATTATGTTTCTTTCTTTTGGTTAGTTCTTGATTAGGGTGTTTGATTTATAAATACAGATAGGTGGATCAGTTGGGTGTCTTGGAGTGTTGTTTTTGTTGGTGAGTAAGAAGGAATAAGGCAGGGGGTTTCGCTTGTGGTGGTGGTTGCCGTGGAAGAAGGTGGTCGGGAGACGAATTGGGTAGTACAAGAATGGAAAGGCAATGCGAGTAAAGTTGGTTGTTGGCGTTGGAGTGTTGGTGAAGAAGGGATCTGGATAGTCGCTGCCATATTTGGCGGTCTCTTGAACATTGAAGATAAAATTGTTTAGTTCATTACAGAGAGAGTGGAATGGTAATGACTACTCCGTAAAAAAGATGGTAAGAAGTTAGCATACATGTTTGAGTATCATTTAATTTGTCAAACTACTTCAAGTTTGCAATTTCAGTAAATAATAAGCCAAACTTAAGCCCACATTAAAGACTCTTTTTTTTTTTAAACAAGCTCAATGATGAGTTCGATTAAGAAGTGAATGATAGTATGCTGAGTTCAATTAAGGAACATGTTGATGGTTAGGTACGCTTGGTATATTATTAGGATAATATGTTCACCCAAGGGTGTTTGGGGTAAGCTGATAAGAAGTTAATTTGCTATTTGATTGTTAATAAGCAGATAAGCACTTAAATAAACGCTCCCAAACACTGTTTTGGTTCTAAAAATAGGTGTGAAATGTGAACATATAGCATATGGCTTGAGAAATGAGGTGATACAAATGATGATGTATGTTATTTTTGGCGCTTTAGATCAGTTTCGATAAGTTCTCAAAAAGTTACTATACTAAACATTTAGAAATTTCTTATTTAATGTACATGGCTAGCACATTAACTACTCAGTTTGGTGTTGCATATTGAAGCTGTTAATAAAGGGGTTTTTTGAGAACAGCTCAGTGAGTTTGTTTATGTGTTTCATTCTTTCCAGGTTTTCAAAAAGGTCTTCTCTCTTTATTTTTGTTCTTTTGTGTTTCTGGGTGTTTACTTTCTCAGAAAGCTGGTTCTTCTTGTTGTATACGACAGTTTTGAACGCGGGGTACATTTTTGCAATAACTTGCAGACTAGCTAACAAGAGGAACAAGACGGTTACCATTCAAGCTATAAAGTTTATGTTTGTGATATGATTGAGTCTTAGCGGTTTATGTATATAATCAAGTTAAGAGATGTTTGCAGCTCCTTATAAAGAATGTTTTGTAATGTTGTATTATCAGGTTTTTAATATATGAAATGCGTTATTTTGATATTTGTGTTTTTAATTTTGTATTATCAGATTTTTAATTGTCATTTAATAGAAAATTAGGAACTGAAAAAAATTAATTTTTTTTTTAAAAATTAGGTTATGACACGCAAAAAGGAGAGTCATAAAATGTGGGTCATAAGTGCGCGTCATAGAGGGATGACGCACAAATGCGAGTCATGAAGATTTATGACTGGTCTTTCCTTGACTCGCATTTGTGCGTCATAAGACCTCTTCTTGACTCGCATTTGGAGTCAAGGATAACCCTTTTTCTAGTAGTGTACCTTTGAACACTTGTCTACTCCAGTAGTGATGGCTATTGGTAAAGAGACATCAAATCCATTATTTTCAATGATTCACCTCTCACAGGAGTTAACACACCTGGATGTGATGAGAATAGTATGAAACTTATATGTTTTGATGTACATTTAGTCTTGTGTTGCTGTAAAGAATGGTGCTTTTCAATTGTTTGCTGATCATAGAGACTCTACTTATGAAGATTCTTTGATGCTGATGTTTCTTCTCAATCCTCTGGTTTGTGCTATTGGCGATCTATCAAGCAATCTTGAACTTAACTGTGTCAAATTCAAGATTAGGGGAGGATTGTAAGGAATTATTGAAGATACTACTGATTGATACTGCTGACAGGTTCCTGCGGAAGGCTTAGTTACTTTCTGCTGATGACTGGTTCCTGCGGACGTATAGAGATCCTACGGATAGAGTTTAACCGTGGATATAACTTATGTATTTTAGGACAAGATATGTAGAATATCTTTTAATAGTTTATCATTATTCATTTCTTGTAAAAAAGGTTAGGGTTTCCACTAGCATATAAGGAACCCTAGGTCATTGTAATAGACACAAGTTTTACGTACGAGTTTCATTAATATTATTAGTTTATTGATCCATAGAGGATCAAGTTTAGTATACGTTTGTTTTTATATTCCGCAATAATTACAAGCTCATAGAGATTATCTAACTTAGTCTTACTAGTGATTACATTAGTTGGCTAACGATCTATTGGCTCGTGATCTATCAAGGTATAGATCCCTACAATTAGGACTCGACATTTAGCTTAGTGTCGTTAATTGGTGTAAGCAAAAGTTCTGTAAGGTTTTCTCCACCATAAGGGAGCTTGTTGACATAGTGAAGAAAACTCTCGAGTTAGATGCTCGGGGAGTGGAGTAAGGCGAAGAGGTGCTTCGTAGCTGAACCACTATAAATCCTTTGTCTTGTGGTGCGATCTTTCCATCTCTATCTCTTTACTTATATTGTTATCATTTTATTTCATAGATATTAGTATATATATAAGTGTTGTTTATTGATCTCAAATAAAACTAGAATCGATTATTTTGCAAACAAAGTTTTTTTTTAAAATAAAAATTGACGTAAAACTATTCAACCCCCCCCCCCCTTCTAGTTTTCCACAAAAACAAATGAAAAATGATAAAAGTTTACATAATTAGCAGTTTTAGTCCCTCAACTTTCAAAACTTGTCAAAATTAGTCCCTGAGCATTTGTTTTGGAAGAAAAGTTAACCAAAATCCTTTGAAAATCACAAGTTGTCATAATTTGTCCTTCGGTGAAAAATTTCAAAAGTTTACAAAATTAGTCCCTGAACTTTGCAAGATTGTCACAAATAGTCCCTGGGATTAAAATTTTGGAAATTATCAATCATGGTCCTTGTGTTATTGAACTTTGGAAAAAATGGTCCTTGGGGAAAAAGTTTGGAGAATTTACAAGTTTGTTCCCTGAAGTTTCAAGTTTGGTAGATTTAGTCCCTGGAGATGTAATTTTGGAAATTCTTATTTATGGTCCTCACACTATTCAACCTTGGAAAATTACACCCTTGGAATACTATGGGAAAATTACAAGACCACACCCCTCAATTTTCAGAAAGTTACATATTTGGTCCTTGTACTTTTTCACTATAAAACCAAACGGACCCTTTGTTATTATCCTAACCCAAAAAAAACTAAAACCCAAAACAAATACAGCCCAAGACCCTTATACCTCCCTAGCCCATTTTCACCTTGGCCCATTACCACTCCAGGCCCAACCCCACAACTAATAAATCCCCCGGTCAACCCACGTTTGACCCACCCCTTTCCCTCTTTTCTTCCCCAACTTGCAGCCATCACCTCACACCCCCACCATCACAGTCCCATCCCACCGCCCCTTCCACTACCCACCTAACAAGACGAATGCATTTAATGCCACCACCCCCCCCCCCCAATTGCAATTACAATGCAATTTGCCTTATCTCCATTTGGCGCCAAAATGATTTAAACGGCCAAGATCACTTCTACAAATCCAATTGCTAGAATTATTAGTGGGATATGCTCAGAGACTCTTAAAAACCCTATTAGAGCCCTATAATAGAAGAAGAAGGAGCAGAGAAGAGTTGGTAGTTTTTAGTTTAATTTTTCATATCGAATTCATGTAATTCCCATTTCTAGTTGTAAAACCTAGTGTAAAACTTTATTCTCAAGCTTTCCAGTGTATTTCCAAGTGATATCAATAAATAATTTCAAGTCTTTTGATCAAATTCAGTTTATGCATCTTTTTACTTAAAATTTCATTATTGCTCTAAGGATGTTAAAAGTAGTTATTTAGTGTTTAAATAAGCTTACTTAAGCTCACTAGTGAACTTTTATAAGCTTTCAAAGCATTAAAAGTAGTTTACATAAGAAAACCAAAAAAAAAAAAAAAAAAAAGAAGAAGAAAGAAGACTGTAGATTGCTGGAGCATGGTATATTTTGGAAGGCCATAGGTTTAGAACTCCATGGGGAGTAATAGGATTGTGAGTTTGAGCATTGGTACACTGTTCTGAGCTTGGAAGGCCTTTGTAAGCATTTATCTACATCTTTGCAAATTTACTGTTCATTGGCTTATAAGTGGTTATCTGTGGTTTCCTATGCTTATTTAGTGTATTTAGATAATATTATTGCTTAATATCACTTGGGTGTTCACTATAAATCTTTGTGCTCATTTTAGAAAGTGAAATCGATTCTCTAATCTCATTTATAAGTTCACTGTTAGGAACTTAGAGTGGCACAGTCTCAATTTAGGTTTAATAATTGTTAAGCTTGCTTAATCTAGGTCCTTTGTAGTTCATAACATCATGGTTAGTTAGTAGAATCAAATCAAACTTCATAAAAGTCAACATAAGTCCATAATCAAAAAGTCAAAACTACACAACTGGGCAGTTTTCTCAAAAATGTTGATGCTTTCCATGGTCTCATTTTTTATTTATAGAGTCTGAGCTTGTTGGATATAAAACTTTAGTTGATTATCTTGCTTGGAATAATTTTAGTATATTTTTTTGATTTTATTTCAGTGCTTAACTTGTACTTATTTGTGGCCTATTTTGCCCTGCTCCAGGATATTAAATTGTTTTGACCCATTTTCATGAGATTGTGGATTGTTTGTTAATTTCCCTTATTTTGTAAATCTTGTTGTTTTGGAAAGCCCTACTGGCTAACTTGCTATGCTCATGTTTATTTTCCCATTTCAAGCTTATTGGTCAGCTTATTTTGTGTTCACAAGCTCTCACCACTAAAACCTCTACACTGATTCATCAGTGTATAAGGTCAAGTTCATAAGCTCACCCTGATCTTATTTATAGACCTCAGCTTGTGAAATTTAGGTTTCTGGAAAGCCCATCCAGCAAACTTAAACATTCCAGGCCAAATTTTGGACTTAAGAGCTTATTTGATAAGCTCTATTCAAGCCTGCTTCAGCTTGCAGGCCTGTGGTGGTTCTGAGTTGCTTGTGGATTGCTCATTCCTCAATCTTGGCTTATCATTGTGATTATTCTTGTTGTTTTAGTTTAATCTCAATGCACTTCATCTGTCTTTAGCTTATCTTGTTCTTTGACTCAATGGTTTAGCTTATTCATAGCTTGTGCTTATCTAATAATCTCATTTTAAGCACTATTGAGCTTATAAGCTCACCAAGACCTTATTTTTGAGTTCCACCACAGTCGTTTTCATTATAGTTGCTCATAATCAGTGTTAGAACAGTTTTCAAAAAGAAAAAATCAAAAAATCATCACTTTTTAAAATAGTGATAGCTTCTATTTAAGAAGTTTTAGCTATTTAGCTTATTTTTCAACTTTTTCATTAAGCATTTAGTACTTTTTATAATTTTCTTAGGTTCCTGCATTAGTATAGTATTTGTATAAAAAATTTCATAATTTTATCTTTTAATTTGGTATTTATAATAATTAATAATAGTTAAATTAGTTTTAATTAAAAAACCAAAAATAAAATCACTTACTGTTTAATTTTAATCCCTAAGCAACTTTTTATATTTTTTCTAGATTTTATTAATTATAAAGTATTTTTAGAAAATATTTTTATAATTATTACTGTTCATTTTCTATTTAACTTAATTAAATTAGTTTAAATTGTTTTTAGTTAATAACTAAGTTAATAACTAGTAAAATAGTGTAATAATAATTTTTATAAAGTTTTTATAATTTTTTTAGGATAAGGTTAATTAGTTTTATAAAATATTTCTTAATTTTCTAAGTCATTTGTAGTATTATTAGTAATTTAAACTAGTTAATTAATATCTAATTAGTAATTAATTAATATTAAATTCAAAAAAAGACAAAACGACATATTTTTAATTTTTATATTATTTTTAAGTTATTTTAGAATTTTTAAAAATAAATTTTCATTCTCTTAGTTTTAATTTAATATTATATTATATTTAGTATAAGTTAAATATTAATAATAAGTAATTAAATAGTTTTAATTAATATTAAATAATAAAATAATCAAAAAAATAATTTTCTTTTTAATTTAATTTTCTTTTAATATTAAGTTTGCAAAAGTTTCATTTTCACCCCTGTAGTTGTAAATTGTTCAAAACTCACTTTTTCTTCTGTCTGTAAATGTTTCTGATTGTTAATTTGTTTACGTTTGATCATATCTGTAATTCTGTTATTGTTAATACTGTTTCATTATCTTAATACCAAGCAATCAGTAGTGTAACTCAATCCAAATCTTTATCTGGTTACTTCGCCGATCACTAAATGATTCAAACGTTTCCCAAAACACAATTTCAATCTCGTTGGGACATGACAACCCGGGAATACACTGTGCGTACACCGGATCATAAATTGATCTCTCCTCTCTCATATTGACTTGTAGACCACACCTGGTTGACTGGTTAGTTTGGGAGGAGTCAAATTTTGGTGCCACTGTCGGGGAGGTTGTTGCGTGTTTCAAAACGTTTTTAGGCTTAGTGAATTTTCAAAACCCTCCTTGTACAAATTTCACCAGTTTGTAAAAATTTTTGTAAAAATCTTAATCATATCATAAAATGTTCATTAACACTTTTCCTAAAGTGTTAACAACACAAAAAAAAAATCAAAACAATAAAACAAATCGTGAAGTTAAATTACTTCGGTTTCTTTAAGATTACAACCTACACAAGTGGAATACGGAAGTTCTGACATTAAATTGAGAACTGAAGAGAGATCCATTCTTCTCTCCCGCTACCCTGCGAGTAATTTTAAAGAAAACAATTTTGGTTAACGAATCGATACCAAAGATATTTTCCAAAAGTTTTTTGCACACACACCAAAAAGGACAAAAATATTTTGTTTTCTGTTAATAATAATTACATAAAATATTACCACCGCAAACCAAGGCTGAATACCTACCAACTGGGGGTATGAACATTAATAAGTTCCCAAATTAAAGATTAAAACTTTCCTTTGTATCCTTGTGTTTGGTGTACCTTTTTCAAATAAGCCAGTCATACTGTGATTATTGGTTTAAGTTCCCTGTTGTTTTGCCTCGATCTTGTTTTAATTGACATTGTTTTTAGTGCATGCGCACTCGTTCACAAACAAAGCGTAATCATCAGAAAAACGTACCCGAGTTACGTACGGTTATTGAAGAACCCAAAATAGAAATGGACGACGGGCCCCCACCACCCCCTCCTGACCCTACCAAGGATGAGACAACTCCCGATCTTTGAATGATGGAGGAGTTGTGTTAGCCTACCATGCAAGGGAGAGGTGGACCTATTGCACCACTCACTATTGAGGCTACGGACTTTTGCCTCAAGCACCACATGATCCAACAAGTCCAAAATTCATGTCAGTTTCACGGATTGCTGGGTGACGATGCTAACAAGCATCTAGATAAATTTTTGACCGTCACCCAAAGCATGAAACAAAATGGCGTCACCGAAGAAGGCCTTCGTTTGTATCTCTTCCCCTATTCTCTTACTCATCATGCTACTGCCTGGTTCGATCGTCTTCCAAAGAATTCGATCCACACCTTTGATGAGATGGTTACCAAATTCTTGGCTAAATACTTTCCACCATCCATGGTAACTAAACTGAGAAATGATATCAGCAACTTCAGACAGCATCATGACGAGTCCTTATTTGAGGCATGGGAACGCTATAAGCTTGCAATTGACCGATGTCCCAATCACAATATGCTTCTTGTCACCATTATAGATACCTTCTACAATGGTTTGACACTCCGTCACCGTGACACCATCAATGCTGCTGCTGGGGGACCTATATGAAAAGGACCCTTGAAGAGTGCTATGATTTAATCAAAAACATGACTGCCCATCACAATTTATGGGATTCCTCAGCCGAGATGAATGACTCATGTAAATCCGTCACTCCAGCAAACAAGGATATAGCTGTCCTTGCTAAGAAACTTGATGATTTGTCCACTGCAGTCTTACGTATGCATCCGTCAAATCAAAATCATCACATCAAAGTTGTCAACCCAAGTTGTGAAACTTGTGGTGGTCCCTACCCGTACACTGAGTGCCCAGCCTCTGGTGGCTTCACTCATGAAAATGTGTACGCAGCTCAAGGTTCCTATAATGCGGGAGGTAATTCCTACCAACCACAATGGGACCGTAATCTCTTGAGCTATCGTTCTAATAACTACCTTGGACCACCCGGGTTTAATCAATCTCAGAATCAGAATCAAAGCCGGAATGAAAATTTTAATCAAAATCAAAACCGAATGAACCAAGGTTTTCAAAACCAAGGGAATTTCCATTCCGGTCACAATCAGGCTTTTTAAAACCAAGGAAATTTTAACCGCAATCAAGGTCATAGTAATTTTAATCAGGGTAATAATTTCCAATTGGGTAATTTTCAACAAGGAAACAATTTTCAGGGTCATAACAATCAAAATCAAGGGAATTTTCAAAACAACTGTGCTCAAAATGTTCCTAATCAAAATCAAGTCGTTGTTTCAACTGGACCATCATCCGATGAGTTGTTGAAACAGTTTATGAAATCCCAAGAAGAAATGAACAAATTGTTGGTCAGCCAGATCTCAGAACTCAAGAAGTCTTTAAATGATCGACCCTCGGGCTCAGGTACACTACCAAGCAACACGATCGCTAACCCGAGGGGCAATGTTAAGGCGATCACAACCCGAAGTGGAGTTTCTTATAAAGCACCCACGGCTCCGTCTACCACTTCTCCTGTTCAGGTAGAGGAACGTAAAACTGAGGATACAATGGATACGGTACTTCCTACTAATAACGGAGGTACCAATGACATCCCTCCTCCAGTTATCCCGGTCCCGACCCGCAAAACAAGGGTCGTATTTGAACCTCCTGAGAATCCTGTTGAAAATCCAAAACCCAACCCAAAACCTTCAATTCCTTATCCATCACGTTTACAAGATCAAAAGCTCCGTGAAAAAGCAAACCATCAAATGGAAAATTGTTTTCCAAATCTTCCAAGACCTTCACTTTGATATCAGCTTCGCGGATGCTATTCTTTTAATGCCTAAATTTGCATCCACAATCAAAAATCTGTTAAATAACAAGGAAAAACTGTTCGAGATGGCAAAAACTCCCCTCAATGAAAACTGCTTTGCGGTTTTGTTGAAACAGCTTCCCAAAAAGCTGGGAGATCCCGGGAAATTTCTCATTCCATGTATATTCCCGGGAATGGTTGAATGCTATGCCTTGGCCGATCTTGGTGCTAGCATCAACCTGATGCCTCACTCAGTATGGAAGAAACTCTCTCTTCCAGAACTCACTCCCACCTACATGACTCTCGAGCTTGCAGATCATTCGATATCGCTTCCCCTCGGTATTGCCGAGGATATATTTGTAAAAGTGGGAAAGTTCCATTTTCCAGCAGACTTCGTGATTGTTGAATTTGATGCGGATCCAAGGGTTTCTCTCATTCTTGGACGAGGATTCCTTAGGACGGGTCGTGCTCTGATCGATGTATTCGATGAGGAAATCACATTACGTGTTGGTTCCGAAGCCATAACCTTCAACCTTGATCAAACCTCGAGATACTCCTCGAATTATGATTCTTAATTTGTTAACCGCATCGATGTCATCGATGTTGCTACAGAGGAGTACTCTTAAGAAATTCTTGGTTTCGCTGATGATTCTTAGAGTGGCAATCCCACTCCCTCCTCTCATTCCATAATTGCTAATTCTACTCCTTCCCTCGCTCCATTTAAGGGAAGTGACTTCGTCTTGGAGGAAATATAGGCCTTTCTCCGAAGTGACTCAATTCCTGAAGGAATTGATAACCAGGAGATTGACCTGGACAAGGATATACTTCTCCTTGAGAAGTTACTCAATCAAGATCCCTCCCACCCTCCCGTTCTTTCACAAACACTTCACAAAGAGGAAATCAAAAATGTTGAGAAAAATGAAGATTTCCCCAAGGTCGAGCTTAAGGACTTACCTCCCCATCTTGAATACGCATTCCTTGAGGGTGATGATAAATTACCCATCATTATTGCAAAAGATTTAAAAGATGAGGAGAAAGCTGCTCTCATAAAGGTTTTGAAATCTCACAAGCAAGCAATTGCTTGGAAACTCTCCGATATCAAGGGTATTAACCTTGAATTCTATACTTACAAAATGTTAATGGAGGATGATTTCAAACCAGCAGTCCAACAATAGAGACGGGTTAATCCAAAAATTCATGAGGTTATTAAACAAGAGGTTCTCAAGCTTCTTGATGCCGGATTGATTTACCCCACCTCTGACAGTCCTTGGGTTAGCCCAATCCATTGTGTTCCAAAAAAGGGTGGCATAACTGTTGTCACAAATGAAGAAAACGAATTGATTCCAACTCGGCTTGTTACGGGGTGGCGAGTATGCATTGACTATCGTAAGTTAAATGATGCCACCCGTAAAGACCATTTTCCTCTACCCTTTATGGACCAGATGCTCGAGAGATTAGCAGGAAATGAATACTATTGTTTCCTTGATGATTTCTCGGGTTACTTTCAGATTCCCATTGATCCGCGGGATCAAGAAAAGACCACTTTCATGTGCCCCTACGGAACTTTTGCCTATAGACGTATGCCTTTCGGTTTATGTAATGCTCCGGGCACGTTCCAAAGGTGCATGATGGCCATATTCCACGACATGATCGGGAAAACTATGGAGGTCTTTATGGATGACTTCTCGGTCATTGGGGATTAATTCAAATCATGTCTCTCCCACTTAGAGAACATGCTAAAACGTTGCAAAGAAACAAATTTATGTCTCAACTGGGAAAAGAGTCACTTTATGGTCAAAGAGGGCATTGTCCTCGGCCATAAGATTTCCAAAAGTGGGATTGAGGTTGATAGAGCCAAAGTTGATGTAATAGCTAAACTGCTTCCTCCCACTACTTTCAAAGGTGTTAGAAGCCTTCTGGGTCATGCCGGTTTTTATCGTCGATTCATACAAGATTTTTCAAAAATTGCCCGGCCTATGACCCATCTTCTTGAAAAAGATGCTCCTTTTATCTTTTCACCCGAGTGCATCGAAGCTTTTCAAAACTTGAAGAAGAAGCTTACTGAGGCACCGATTCTTGTTGCCCCCGATTGGGACCTGCCCTTTGAACTTATGTGCGATGCAAGTAACTTTGCAATCGGTGCAGTCCTGGGGCAACGTAAAACCAAATACTTCCAGCCTATACATTATGCCAGCAAAACTATGACCGAAGCTCAGAGTCATTATACTACAACGGAGAAGGAACTCTTAGCCATTGTATATGCCTTTGAAAAGTTTCGGCCATACCTAATCCTTACCAAGTGCATAGTGTATACGGACCACTCGGCTTTAAAATACCTCTTTGCCAAACAAGACGCAAAGCCGAGGTTCCTCCGTTAGGTTTTGCTCCTACAAGAGTTTGATATAATCATACGCGATAAAAAAGGAGCTGAAAACCTGGTTGCTGATCACCTCTCCCGACTAGAAAACCCCCATCAAGATGTTTCTAAGAATAAGGAAATTAATGAAACCTTCCCTCTCGAGACACTTAACGCGGTTTCCTTTCGTGGAGACACTAATACCCCATGGTTTACCGATTTTGCAAATTACCATGCGGGTAATTTCATTGTTAAAGGGATGACATCCCAACAGAAGAAAAAGTTCTTCAAAGACGTTAATCACTACTTCTGGGACGATCCCTATCTGTTTAAAATCTGTGCGGATCAAGTCATCCGGCGGTGTGTCCATGGCCAAGAAGCCATGGATATTCTCAAAGCTTGTCATGATGGACCCACGGGGGGATATCATAGTCCAAACTACACCGCCAAAAAGGTGTTTGATTCTGGGTTCTACTGGCCCACCATCTATAAAGACGGCCACGACTTTGTCAAAGCCTGTGATGCTTGCCAGTGTCACGGGAATATTTCCAAAAAAGAATGAGATGCCTCAAAACGCCATTCAAGTATGCGAAATCTTTGACATCTGGGGCATTGACTTTATGGGCCCATTCCCCTCATCTCGAGGAAACAAATACATACTCGTGGCTGTCGACTATCTGTCAAAATGGGTTGAGGAGAAAGCTTTAACCACCAATGATGCCCGAGTTGTGGTAAAATTTTTGAAGTCTCTCTTTGCTAGATTCGGGACTCCTCGTGCCATAATCAGTGATCGTGGTACACACTTCTGCAATGATCAATTAGCAAGAGTGATGCAGAAGTATGGTGTAACTCACCGTCTTTCCACTGCATACTACCCCCAAACTAGTGGGTAGGTGGAGGTCTCGAATCGGGGTATAAAGAGGATTCTGGAGAGGATAGTTGGTGAAAACCGTGCCTCTTGGCCGGATAAGCTAGATGACGCACTCTGGGCTTTCCACACAGCTTACAAAACACCCATCGGGTGTACTCCATACAGGCTGGTGTACAGGAAAGCGTGTCATCTTCCGATTGAGTTAGAGCATAAAGCCTACTGGGCCTTAAAACATGCAAACTTCGACCTCCAGACAATGGTAGATCACCACAAGGTTCAACTAAACGAATTAAACGAACTTTGTTATCAAGCTTATGAGAATTCTTTGATTTACAAAGAAAAGACTAAGAAGATACACGACTCAAAGATAAATTACCGAATTTTCAACGTCGGTGACAGAGTCCTTCTCTTCAATTCAAGATTGAAGATATTCTCAGGAAAGCTAAAAACCCGTTGGTCTGGGCCATTCACCGTAGCAAAAGTGTTTCCATATGGGACTATTGAGTTATCTCAACCCGATGGTCCTAACTTCAAAATGAACGGTCATTGGTTGAAACACTACTTTGTAGAGGACATACCACCCATGGTTGTCCCGGATCTTCAAACTTTCCCCATGAACCAATGAATTCAGGGATCGAGTCAAGCTAGTGACTCGGTGAACAAAAATTAGCAAAACATGGGTTTTCACCCATATCTCTGACTTCTTTCTCTTTTCTAAAACCTAAGTATGGGGGAGTTGCCCATGCCGTTGTTACCATGTACATAAAGTTTCAAAAAAAAATGATGTTCCCATACTTGCCCAAATCTAAAATCTTTCAAATCTAAGCTTTTCAAAATGTCGGGATAATAGCCGGTACTTTGAATATTGAGGGCAATATTCAACTCTAAGTGTGTGTGTGTGGGGGGGGGGTAATTCTGGCGAATTTGATCACATTTGTACCTTATAGTGCCATAATACCCCCGTTTTTGGCCAAAATTTTTTTTACTGGAAGTGCTTTGCACTAACACAACAAATGGTTATCAGTCCACCATGTCTAACCCACATAAGGACTGGCTAATCCAAGAGCAAACGGCTGTTAGTAAAGATATCTCAAAACCGTTTACGGCTGACAATTTGCCAAAAATTGTATGGGATTCAACTCACCATATCTTTAATCGTGAAGAGTTGGCTAGTCAAGAAGCAAACGGCTTTTGGTAAAGACAAATCAAATCCATTGACAGCTGATGATTTGCTCAAAATCATTTGGTTATCAGTGTACCAAACTATCATACTGAAATATTTGGCTACTCCAGAAGTAATGGTTTTTGGTAAAGAGACATCAAATCCCTTAAGTTTTCAAAAAAGATTGCTAGGGACTAGCAATATTTTAGTGTGAGGGATTGATGAGTGTGTAAATACTTATCATTTTTGTTGTATCTGAACTGCTAAAACATCCAAAAACACTCAAATATGTATCAAAATACTGAAAATATCTCAGGATTGTGTTTTACATGTTTCAGATGCAAAATGATTGAAAACAAATGAAAAATGAACAAAGTTTGCATAATTAGCAATTTCAGTCCCTCAACTTTCAAAACTTGTCAGAATTAGTCCCTGAGCATTTGTTTTGGAAGAAAAGTCAACCAAAATCCTTTGAAAATCACAAGTTGTCATAATTAGCAATTTGGTGAAAATTTTCAAAAGTTTACAAAATTAGTCCCTAAACTTTGCAAGATTGTCAAAAATAGTCCCTGGGATTAAAATTTTGGAAATTATCAATCATGGTCTTTGTGTTATTGAACTTTGGCAAAAATGGTCCTTGGGGGAAAAGTTTGGAGAATTTACAAGTTTGTTCCCTGAAGTTTCAAGTTTGGCAGATTTAGTCCCTGGAAATGTAATTTTGGAAATTCTCATTTATGGTCCTCACACTATTCAACCTTGGCAAATTACAACCTTGGAATACTATAGGAAAATTACAAGACCACACACCTTAATTTTTAGAAAGTTACATATTTGGTCCGTGTACTTTTTCACTATAAAACCAAACAGACCCTTTGTTATTATCCCAACCCCAAAAAAAAAAAAAAAAAAAAAAAAAAAAAAAAAAAAAAAAAAAAAACACCCAAAACAAACTAAAACCCAAAACAAATACAGCCCAACACCTTTATACCTCCCTAGCCCTTTTTCACCTTGGCCCATTACCACTCCAGGCCCAACCCAACAACTAATATATCCCCCGGTCAACCCACGTTTGACCCACCTCTTTCCCTCTCTTCTTCCCCAACTTGCAGCCATCACCTCACACCCCCACCATCACAGTCCCATCCCACCACCCTTCCACTACCCACCTAACAAGACGAATACATTTAATGCCACCCCCCCCCATTGCAATTACAGTGCAATTTGCCTTATCTCCATTTGGCGTCAAAATGATTTAAATGGCCAAGATAACTTCTACAAATCCAATGGCTAGAATTATTAGTGGGATATGCTCATAGACTTCTAAGAACCCTATTGGAGCCCAATAAATAGAAGAAGAAGGAGTAGAGAAGAGTTGGTAGTTTTTCGTTTAATTTTTCATATCGAATTCATGTAATTTCCATTTCCAGTTGTAAAACCTAGTGTAAAACTCTTTTCTCAAGCTTTCCAGTGTATTTCCAAGTGATATCAATAAATAATTTCAAGTCTTTCGATCAAATTCAGTTTATGCATCTTTTTACGTAAAATCTCATTATTACTCTTAGGATGTTAAAAGTAGTTATTTAGTGTTTAAATAAGCTCACTAGTGAACTTTTATAAGCTTTCAAAGCATTAAAAGTAGTTTACTTAAGAAAACCAAAAATTAAAAAAAATAAGAAAAATCCATTGAAAAATAAAAAAAAAAAAAAAAAAAAAAAAAAAAAAAAGGAAGAAAGAAGACTGTAGATTGCTGGAGCATGGTATATTTTGGATGGCCATAGGTTTAGAACTCCATAGGGAGTAATAGTGTTGGGAATTATACTAACAGTTACCACGGCTAAGTGAAGATGTTACAACTGCAGAAGATTGTACTTGCAGTGGAAACTCATTACCACTGCAAGAACATATATTACCACTGCTTATTAGATAACTGTTAGGAAAAGTGTTTCGATAAATATAGAATAGATCTTGTGTATATCTTATTCTATTAGCATTATACTTATCTTGTAGAAGAGGACTCCTTATGCTATAAAAGGAGATCCTAGGTTAAAGGTTTGATATACGTTTCTAGAGCTTCAAGGTGTAACCCTAGTGATATCAAGATCACTCGTATTATTATCATTAATAATATTGGAGCTAATCATTTGTTTACATACATTGTTCTTTTTCATATACAACTGTCGTACTCACAATCAAGCTTCTAAGTGTTACTAAGTAGATTCCGCATACTTAGTGATATAACTCAAAGTATCAATCTAACACAAGTTCAAGGTGTTTAGATCCATCAAGTGGTATCAGAGCCAGGTTTTGATACTTTGATTTAGAAGACTCTAGTTCACTCAGAAGAATCAATGGAGATAGAAACCAGTAACTCAAACATTGTTGCTAGCTTCCAAAGCTTAAGTTGAATGACTTTGAGATGTGGAGGCTAATGATCGAACAATTCTTTATGGTCCAAGACTACACACTCTGGGAGATCATTATGGTTGGAAATTCTTTCAAACCAAGTTCTACTTCAGAGATGGTTGGTGGCAAGGAAGTAATTAAGGTCAACACTGGACCTGTTACTAATGATGAAAGACTTCAGATGAAGAATGATCTAAAGGCCAGAGGTTTGTTGCTGATGACACTTCCCAGAGACCAAGTTCTAGCATTCAGCAAGTACAAGACTGCAAAGACTCTTTTTGATGAGATCTGTAATGTTTTTGGTGGTAATGACTCCACCAAGAAGACTTAGAAGACTCTGCTGAAGCAGACTTATGAAAACTTTGGTTCAACAATTAAGGAATCAATTGATAGCATCTTCACAAGGCTACAAAAGATTGTTACTCAACTCACTGTTTTTGGAATTGAGGTGGAAAGGGAAGACCTCAATCTAAAGTTCTTAAGAAGCTTACCCTCTGAGTTTGGAGCCAATGTTGCTGTGTGGGAAGATAAGCCAGATTTGGAGACCATAAAACTTAATGATTTGTACAATAACCTCAAGGTTATTGAACAAAGATTGAAGAAAGCTGGTGTAACAATTCGCATTTTCAGATTAATTACTATTCCCGAAAAATATCACTATTCACTTTTTCTATTCATTTTTCCTGAAATTTGATTTTGTTTCTTGGCCTCGAGTGATAAATCATTTCCATAGCAAATTAAAAGTTTGACACTCATCAGATCATTTTCGTGAAAGTTATTAAGGAATTACACGTTTTAGGGTAAAACGTCATTCAAAAATTCTACGCACAACGAAACTCGACCGCGTTAAGTGACCCCGCATCAGAAAAATGTTTAGTACTCTCATGATTAATTAGACAATTAATCATGACTAAGAAAAATATGACCAAATAAACCTCGGCCGTGAGAAACAGGAATTCTCGTATTTAAGCACTTTTACTTAGCTGTAACCTTAGCCTATACCTGCACCGCGTTTCTAAGACAATTTGAGTTTTCACATTTTTGGAATAAGTCAACATATTTTTCCTTCCTCCTTTGACCAAAAATCATTCCTTGATTTTATAAATTATTCCTTGATTTTTAGGCTTACGGTTTTAAGTTTAAAGACATTAAATACCAACCGACACTAGACAGAGCCCAGCCTAGACATTATAAGTCATTTTAAGTCATTATTATCTTATTAGAAAAGTTACATTTTCCTTTTCTCAATTTTACGCAACTTTCGTAAGTTTTACGTATTACGCGTTTTAGACCCGTGTTTCCAGTTTTAGCAGGGTTTGAGCACCCCAATAGAACCTACCACTCATTTTATATTTTATTTTGGAGTATATTGATAAGTTCTAGCATATTTATAAGTTTCATATTTTTAGGATACCCGGTTTTACGTTTCGTGACTTAACAACTTACGGTTAGCATTTTACGGGTCCAAAACGAGCTCCATAAGTAGGATAATACCAAAACCCACCAAGTCATCCCTCCTTATCCAAGGTAAACCGCCTCTAGGGGGGGAATCAGCCCATGTGGCTTAATCTCATGACTCTAGCCCTAGGATTAGAACAAGCGTTAAACTTTGGCTCCAAGTTAAACTTGGTCACCAAGTTTAGGAAACTTACTAGTTACTTTCCTAACCTCCTCAAACTCACTATAAAAGCCTCTCCTCCCCTCCTTTGAATGCCACACACATAAATCCCTAGCACCATGATCCTTTGATCTTCAAACTACAAGTTACACTACAAAGTTCAAGGTCTTAATATTCTCTACCTAGTTCTTAAGTTTGTTTGGTAATTCCATGGTTGAATTAGGAGCTACACAAGGTGATTAGGGGCTGAAGTTAAATGGTTTTCACAAGGTCTATGTCAAGGCTAGCAAGGATTTCAAGAGTTATGGTGAAGGGTTTACAAGCATAGGTTTAGTGTCCTAGTTTCATACTTGACTTCCTTTCTTTAGAAAGCCAAAAGTTGTAAGCAAACCCTATTACACTTTCTTGCTCAATATCATTTTTATGCTTATTATGTTTCTTTCATGCTATATATTGTCTTGTTATTATGTTTATGATAAATAAAAACTAGTAAAACAAGTTATGGTATATATATATGTTAACTTATGATATTTAAATAAGTAAACTAGTGACTTTTATGGAGAACCACGACCAAAATAGTATAACTATGATATTTGACACTTACCTACTGTTAGAGAGGACTTAACAAGGAAAACATAGCAATTTGAATCACCCAAAACGAGTACCCGAGTCAAAAGTTATGACCATTTGAAATTACCAAAACTTTACGGGAAAACTGCCAAATGTTTCTGTGACAGAACCTTAAACACGCAAAAAGAGGCCCTTCTGGTCCGTTTCATGAAAAAGTTAAAACACGAAAGTTGTCCGGGAGTGCAGTAAGCCAAGGAAGTTTTGGAAGAAGACTGGAAGAAAGGTCAACATCAGTGGCAATGAAACAGTAGGTTTTGATAAAAAGAAGGTGGAGTGCTATAATTGTCATAAGAAGGGGCACTTTGCCAGGGAGTGCAGAAAGCCAAGGAAGTCTGACAACAGGTCAACTTGGTATAAGCAGGACAAGAAGAAGGAACCTACTACTGATGAGCCAAAGGGGCTATTGGCTATTGATGGAGTGAGCTTTGATTGGAGCTTTATGACTAAGGATGAGGAAGATGATTCAGAGTCTGCAATGGTTGCTACAGAGCTTGCACTAATGGCTTTTTCTGACTCTGAGGTACAAATTAATAATGCTTGTTCTAAATCTTGTAAGGCCTTAAAAGAGTATGAGAAAATTAAAGCACAATATGATGAACAATTGCTAGAGTTAAATCATACTAATTATAACTTAGCAAATCATAAAAGAGGCCTAGGTGTTTTAGAAACTCAATTAGAGCATTATAGGGCAAATGAATCTAAGTTCAATGATGATATTGCAGTGTTAAAAAGAGACTTAGATTATCAGGTTGCTGTAAATAAGGTTCTTAGAGAAGAACTAGAAAAGGTTAAAATGGATAGTGAGAATATAATGATAACTAAGCAAACACTGGATCACCAATCCAAGTATATTGACAAAATTTGGGAAGCCCAAGTTGTGAACAAAGCCAAATCAGGAGTTGGATACAAATCAGTTCCACCATCTCTAAGAAGTGTTCCATCACCTCCTGGCATTGACTTAGCTCACACAGGATTAGAAGAATTCCAGGAACCACCTATGACCTATGGACCAAAGTTTGTTAAACCAGTTGAAATTGAAAAGGTTCAGGTTGAGGTTGATATATTTGATAGTGCTAGTGACTCATCTCTTAAAGATGAAAATTTGAATGTTGAGTCTAAACCTAGTGTTCCTGAGAATGTTAAATTGGAGGTTAAATAGTGTATTCCTGATATTGTCAAAGAGAAGCCTAGGTCACAACCTAATTTCACTAGGCCCACTACTAGATATGCAGAGATGTACAAAAATAGGTCACCAACTCCTAGGGGTAATATGAGGAGTTGGAATCATGTTAAGTCTAGACAATTTGGTAGTGATTTTGTGTTCAATAACAAACCCTGTCATATATGTGGTAGCTTTGACCATTTGTCTTATAGCTGTACCTACCACTTGGGAAGAAGGGAAGTATCTGGGAATACTAGGGTGAATGGACAAAATGCTAATAACTTAACTCACCCAAATCCACTTAGCAAGATGATTCCCATGTCTGTTTTGCTTCATTCTGGCATTAAACCAATTTCCACTGCTAGACCAGCAGTTTCCACTGCTAGACCAGCAGTTGCCACTGCTAGAAATAAAAACAGAGTTTACCCTAAGCCCCCTGTTACTACTTTTGTTAAATCTACTCAAACAGGGAAAAAGACCAATTTTAAAAAGAAAGTTAACAATAATCAGAAGTGGGTACCCAAAGTTTCAAAGCAAGCAGTTTCCACTACTAAGCCAGCAGTTACCACTGCAAGGCCAAAGGTTACCACTGGTGGGTCTGTTAACAAGAAAAGGGTAAATATGGGAAATGCTGTTAAGGCCTCAGCACGTTGGGAATGGAAACCAAAAGGAACCATCACCTCAAACAATCCCAATGGTGTATCAATGACCTTTGATAGATATAATTATATTGATACACGAGGCAGATCCAAGTCATTTGTGGCTTGGGTCCCCAAAAAGAACTAATTCCTTTATTTTGTGTGCAGGAACATTCAAAGACTACAAATGATCAAGGATACTCAGACAGTGGATGTTCCAGGCACATGACTGGCAATAAGTCCTATCTTTCAGACTTTCAACATTATGATGGACAATTTGTCAGTTTTGGAGGAGGAATTGGTGGCAAAGTTTCTGGCAAAGGAACAATCAAGGCTGGAAACATTGATTTTGAAGATGTGCAGTATGTGAAAGAACTCAAGTACAACCTTTTTAGTGTGTCACAGATGTGTGACAAGAAGCACAGAGTTCTATTCACAGAAGATGAATGCTATATCTTATCTAAATATTATAAGCTCCCTGATGAAAGTGACATTTTGCTTAAAATCCCTAGAAAAGGTAATCTGTATAGCATTGACATGAAGAACATAGTGGCTAATAATGATGTTACTTGCTTGCTTGCTAAAGCCACTTTGGATGAATCAATGCTTTAGCATAGAAGACTTGGTCATGTAAACTTCAAGACCATCAACGAGATTGTGAAAGATGGACTTGTTAGAGGTCTACCAGAGAAAAGATTTGAAAATGACCAAACTTGTGTTGCCTGTCTCAAAGGAAAGCAATACAGAGCTTCATGCAAGACCAAAGCATTCAATTCTATTGATCATCCACTCTTTATGCTGCATATGGACTTGTTTGGTCCTACATCTGTGAGCAGCATCAATTTGAAGAAGTATTGTCTTGTTGTGACTGATGATTTCAGTAGATTCACATGGGTTTTCTTTTTAAGAACCAAGGATGAAACCACTGGCATCCTTAAGACATTCATCACTGAAGTTGAAAATCAATTTGAAAAGAAAATCAAGATCTTCAGGTGTGACAATGGGACAGAGTTCAAGAATAAAGTTATGGATGATTTCTGCAGAGACAAAGGTATTAAAAGAGAATTTAGTGTAGCAAGAACTCCTCAACAAAATGGAGTTGCAGAAAGAAGAAACAGAACACTAATTGAGGCTGCTAGAACCATGTTAGCTGATTTAAAGCTTCTAGTGACTTTTTGGGCTGAAGCAATTAACACTGCTTGTTACATTCAGAACAAGGTTTTAGTGGTCAAAACAAAGAACAAGACACCTTATGAGTTGTTCAGAGGAAGACCTCCTACTTTGGATTTTATGAGGCCATTTGGGTGTCATGTTACCATTCTCAATACCATTGATCATCTGGGTAAATTTGAAGAAAAGTCTGATGAAGGCTTCTTTGTTGGATACTCTATGGTTAGCAAGGCTTTTAGAGTCTATAACTTAAGAACAAAGAAGATTGAAGAGAACCTGCATGTTCAGTTTCTTGAAAATAAAGCAAACATGGCAGGTTCAGGACCAGATTGGCTATTTGATCTTGAAACATTATCCAATACAATGAATTATGTACCTCTCACTTCAAGTACTGGAGACAAAGATCTTGAAGATTCAGAAGAATTCATTGATGAAGATGAAGCTTGTAAAGATGATGAAGATCAAATTGTTATGCCACTTTGGGACTTTGTTGATAATTCTGAAAAGACAAGTGATGCAGATGGTGTGAATTTTGATGAATTGAATAAAGAAATTCCTACTAGCAGTGGTACCTCAATTCCCACTGCTACACCAGAAGTTTCCACTGTCAGCCCAAATGTGGAACATACTTCTCAGGAATCACCAAGTGATGATGTACAGATCTCTAACATGCCTTCAACATATGATATTCCTAGCACATCACAGTCTACAATTCACAAAGTGCATCCACTTGATAATGTTATTGGTGAACTTCAATCAGGTGTGAAGACTAGAAGACAGACAAAGAAAGATGATATTCATAGGTTCATTAGTGAAGTGTATGAGTCCAAGAAACATAGTAAGAAGAATGAGTGTGTGTTCTTCTGTTTTCTCTCACAGGTGGAGCCTAAGAATGTTTATATGGCTCTAGGAGAATCTAGCTGGGTTGAAGCTATGCAAGAAGAGTTGCTGCAGTTTAAACTTCAAAAGGTTTGGGTTCTTTGTGACTTGCCTGCTGGTATGAAGGTCATTGGTACTAAATGGGTTTTCAGAAACAAGAAAGATGAAAGAGGTATTGTAATAAGAAACAAAGCTAGATTGGTTGCTCAAGGATACACTCAAGAGGAGGGTATTGATTATGAAGAAGTTTTTGCTCCTGTTGCAAGGATTGAGGCTATTAGATTGTTTTTAGCCTATGCATCATTTATGGGCTTTACAGTCTATCAAATGGATGTTAAGAGTGCCTTTCTGTATGGTACTATTGATGAGGAGGTATATGTCTCTCAACCTCCAGGCTTTGAAGATCCTCAACACCCAAATAAAGTTTATAAAGTGGCTGAGGCTCTTTATGGCTTACATCAGGCTCCAAGGAAGTGGTATGAAACCTTAGCTAATTATTTGTTGAATAATGGGTTTCATAGAGGCAAAATTGATCAAACTTTGTTCATCAAGAAAGACAAAGGTGATATTCTACTTTTGCAAGTATATGTTGATGATATTATCTTTGGGTCTACTAAACAAGAGATGTGCAAAGAGTTTGAGAAGCTGATGAAAGATGAATTTCAAATGAGTTCTATGGGAGAACTTACATTCTTTTTGGGGCTGCAAGTGCAACAGAGTAAAGAAGGCATCTTTATAAGTCAAGACAAATATGTGGCTGAGATCATTAGGAAGTTCAAGTTTACTGATGTAAAACCCTCAAATACCCCTGCTGACAAGACCACTCATCTATTGTTGAAGAATGCTAGTGGTGCTGATGTTGATGTTCACACTTATAGATCTATGATTGGTTCTTTGATGTATCTTACTTCATCAAGACCAGACATTATGTTTGCTGTGTGTGCTTGTGCAAGATTTCAAGTGACTCCAAAGACATCACATATGACAGCAGTGGAAAAGATTTTTAGGTACTTGAAGACTTATCCTAATCTAGGATTATGGTATCCAAGAGACTCTCCAATGGAATTGATCACATACTCAGATAGTGACTATGCTGGTGCAAGTTTGGATAGAAGATCAACTACTGGAGGATGTCAATTTCTTGGATGTAGATTGGTGTCATGGCAGTGCAAGAAGCAAACTATGGTTGCTACTTCAACCACTGAAGCAGAATATGTTGCAGCTGCTAGTTGTTGTGCTCAGATCCTTTGGCTTCAGAATCAATTATCGGATTATGGGTACAATTTCATGAACACCATTATCTATATAGACAATAGTAGTACCATATGCATTATTAAAAATCCTGTGCAACACACTAAAACTAAACATATTGAAATTAGACATCACTTTATTAGAGATTGTTTTGAGAAAAAGCTTATTAATGTTGTCAAAATCCATACTGATGACAATTATGCTGATTTATTAACAAAAGGGCTTGATGTGGGTAGGTTTCAATACTTGGTAATAGGTATTGGAATGTTCAATCCATAAATCATTGATGTCTAATATTTTTCAGTGTTGTAGGATAGTTTTTAGGTACTAGTATTGTTTGTATTGTATGTATGGTTTTCTACTAATTTGTATGCAGAGTTATCAAGAGCACAGTGGAAATTAACAAACAACAGTGGAAAGTTTGGTGATAATAGCAAGAACAAAGAGTACTTTTATTGAATAAAAGAAAGTACATAACAACCATTCAGAAAACATTGTCACCAACACAGAAAACCATCACAAAAGACATAAACCTACAACCTAACAGCTACTCCATGGGTTTCTTTCCTTTTCCTTCATAGTCATGCTTGCCTTTGGAAGCTTTCTTTCTCTTGTCATCAAAAGAGAGTTGTTTCCTTGGACAAGCAAGTCCCAGAACTTGCTTGGGAGGCCTTGGTGCTTGGGTAGGCTTCTCAACAGCAGGCCACTTCATGTTGCTTATGGCAGTCTTCAATGCTGTGGTGAGGGCCATTGGAAGCTCTTTGGAAAGATCAAAGGTTGGATCATTATCATCATCAGAGGAAGAACTAGTATAGAACTCCAAAGATGGAGCAGGAGAAGCTTCAGTCTTTTTGGATGGCTTGTTGGATGTTATGGAAGTGGTTGCACTTGGTGGGAAGTAATCACTCCATCCTGTTGAAAGATCCTCTGAGTTTGAACAATAGCTGATTTCCTCATCAGATGAATCATCAGAAGATATGTAGACTATTGGGAACCAGCTCATTGTGTTGATTAAGGGTTTATGTTGTTGAAGTTGTTTGTTGATGAGAGATAAAAGTTTTGAGCCCTCTTTTATAAACAAAGTCAAGGTCGAATTCTATTAATGAAGAATATTTACTCTTACCTGTTTTGGTAGGTTGGAGGAGTAAATTTGGTTATTATCTGTAACACCCCCAAAATACCGCAGCGGAAGACTGTGTCACTGGGGTGCTACTTCATAATACAAAGTACAAGTTATAGAAAACGACCTCTAAATGAGACGTTTTGAAAAGTTACCATTCGATTAATGAATTCAAAGTTACAAACATGAGATTTCAAAGTATGATACATAAATGTATACAAATGTTTTGAATGGTAAATGATAAAAAGCGTAGGTCTTCAGAATATGCAGCTTGACTCTAAGTTTCACGCACTAGCTATCGCCTTACTAACCTGAGATAAACATGCTAAAGTATCAACACAATGGTTGGTGAGTTCATAGAGTTTGTCTAACAAATAAAGCCTATAAAAATGATCACACAGCAAAGGCATCGTGAATCCACTCAGTTGCAAGTCCCGCCATAAGAGACTTGTAACCTGTGTGTTCACAACCCACTGCTAAATATATAGTATGAATAAGACATGTATAAGTTCATCAAAACAATTAAGCAATTAGTAGTGAGTCTCTACTTCATCTCCGAAGACCTCACTTGGGAGCCAATTCCCAAAGACAACTGGGAGCCAATTCCAAAAGACAACTGGGAGCCAAGTCCCAAAGACAACTGGGAGCCAATTCCCAAAAATAACTGGGTGCCATTTCCCAAAGTATAAAAGATTACTACTAGCTACTAAATAGAATAACGCAATTAAGTGTAACACAGTCATGTATGTATGAAATCAAGTATGATGCAATAAAGTATAAGACAATCAAGTATAAAACAATCAAGTATAAATGTTTTGAGTATTTGTACAAGTAAGCAAGTAGTTGTGCATGTATCTCCCCCAAAGAGTTAAAACAAGTATGAAAAGAGTAGGGCTATGACTCACCTTGAACTAATGATATCGAAACGTATAACGGGATAGATGGATTAAGCCAGGAAGTCTCTACGCTCAACCTAGAATATAATGTCGTGTCTTAGGTTTGGAGTATCGTCTAAGAATACGAAGAATTGCCTATATATGTCTTGCATATAGTTCATGATGTAGTACTTAGTATATAGTGTAAGTCTTTGAATATAAGTGGTCTATGAAACATGTATAGTTTGTATATCTCTTACTACCGTTCGGGCCGACATAATTCAGAAGTCATGGAGTAAACGTTCGGGGAGCCAGGACACTTTAATTCGTAAATCCACAACTCATCTCGACGGTTTACTTAATGAACTCCTCACATGAGGCTCCCTACTATTGTAGTATTTGATAATATATATATAAGTTTTTGATTTGAAATGTTACATGGTCTTTAGCCGTGGCTTTGCCTTGACCTTGGTCATGTTACCATGGTCTTGAGACTCAACCTTGGCTTTAGCCATGGTTGTGGTCTTGGCTTTAGGTCATTAGACCTCTTGGTCTTAGTAAAACATAACTATTATATAGTGACTTTGGTATATATAAAATAGTTGTTAAGAAACTGAAGCAAATCTCATTCGTTATTGCTTTTCTGGAGACGTGCACCTGAGTTTTTGAAGAAAACATGATTCCGGACAACTTTTGTGCTTTAACTTTTTCATGAAACGGACCAGAAGGGCCTCTTTTTGTGTGTTTTATGTTCTGTCACAGAAAGTATTTGGCAGTTTTGCCGTAAAGTTTTGGTAATTTCAAATGGTCATAACTTTTGACTCGGGTACTCGTTTTGGGTGATTCAAATTGCTATGTTTTCCTTGTTAAGTCCTCTTTAACAGTAGGTAAGTGTCAAATATCATAGTTATACTATTTTGGTCATGGTTCTCCATAAAAGTCACTAGTTTACTTGTTTAAATAACATATGTTAACATATATATATCATAACTTGTTTTACTAGTTTTTATTTATCATGAACATAATAACAAGACAATATATAGCATGAAAGAAACATAATAAGCATGAAAATGATATTGAGCAAGAAAGTGTAATAGGATTTGCCTACAACTTTTGGCTTTCTAAAGAAAGGAAGTCAAGTATGAAACTAGGACACTAAACCTATGCTTGCAAACCCTTCACCACAACTCTTGAAACCCTTGCTAGCCTTGATATAGACCTTGTGAAAACCATTTAAATTCAGACCCTAATCACCTTGTGTAGCTCCTAATTCAACCATGGAATCACCAAACAAACTTAAGAACTAGGTAAAGAATACTACGACCTTGAACTTTGTAGTGTAACTTGTAGTTTGAAGATCAAAGGATCATGGTGCTAGGGATTTATGTGTGGCATTTTTATTATGAAGAAAGGAAGGAATGAGCTTATATTTATACTATGAAGAGGAGGTTAAGAAAGGTGTTAGGAAATTCCTTAAACTTGGTGACCAAGTTTACACATGTTACCATCCTAGAGTTAGAAGCATGAGATCAAGACACATGGGCTGATTCCCCCCCCCCCCCCTAGAGGCGGTTCACAAAGGGATAGGAAGGATGACTTGGTCTTGGTTGATATTATCCTACTTATGTGACTAGTTTTGACTCCGTAAATTGCTAACCGTAAGTTGTTAAGTCACGAAACGTAAAACTGGGTATCCTAATAATATGAAACTTGTAAATGTGCTAGAACTTATCAATATACTCCATTTTAAAATATAAAATGAGCGGTAGGTTCTATTGGGTGCTAAAACCCTGCTAAAACTGGAAATACGGGTCTAAAACGCGTAATAGGTAAAACGTACGAAAGTTGCGTAAAATTGAGAAAAGTAAAATGTAACTTTTCTAATAGGATACTAATGACTTAAAATGGCTTATAATGTCTAGGCTGGGCTCTGCTAGTGTCGGTTGGTATTTAATGTCTTTAAACTTAAAACCGTAAGCCCAAAAATCAAGGAATGATTTTTGGTCAAAGGAAGAGGGAAAAATATGTTGACTTATTCCAAAAATGTGAAAACTCAAATTGTCTTAGAAACACGGTGCAGGTATAGGCTAAGGTTACGGCTAAGTAAAAGTGCTTAAAGACGAGAATTCCTGTTTCTCACGGCCGAGGTTTATTTGGTCATATTTTTCTTGGTCATGATTAATTCTCTAATTAATCATGAGAGTACTAAACATTTTTCTGATGCGGGGTAAATTAACGCGGTCGAGTTTCGTTGTGCGTAGAATTCTTGAATGACGTTTTACCCTAAAACGTGTAATTCCTTAATAACTTTCACAAAAATGATCTGATGAGTGTCAAACTTTTAATTTGCTATGGAAATGATTTATCACTCGAGGCCATGAAACAAAAATCAAATTTCAGGAAAATTTCGGGAAAATGAATAGTAAAAATGAATAGTAAAATTTTCGGGAATAGAAGTTAACCTGAAAATGTGAATTGTTACAGTCTCTACCCCTTAAGGAGAACTTCGTCCCGAAGTTCAGTTGATGTTAACTACTTACGGTGGGTCTAAGAGAATTCGGGATCTCTAATATAGTGGTGTTTACTCTGATTCGTCTAAGGTTCTGGTTAAGGAGTCGTATCGGATGCAAATAAGCCCATTTATTTATAACTCATTACTTACATAAAGAAGCGTCCAAATTTATGTAAGTAAGGGATCATAAACTTATGGTTCGGTGATTTACAATTTCTTTATTTAAATGAAGAGGCGTCCCAATCCATTTAAATAAGGAGATTCTAAATCATCATACTTAAGAATTTCCGACATAAAATCCGCCTTCTGAGGCAGACAGTAAGATAATCAAGTCATCAAATCCCTAAAGCTAAGCAATAATATTATTTAACTCAAATCTTGTGTCTCATCAAACAAGAACTGTCACAAGATCAAGTTAAATAATTAGTTATTACTGAGCTCCATGTTTTTAATGACTCGGCTAATCTCTGGGTTTCTTATAATACTAAAGTCACATCATCTAACAGCGTGGAACTAAACCAACAACTACCGAAAAGTGTATGTGTGTGTAGTGTGTGTAAGGCAAATAAAGAGGAGAGTCTTAACGTATATAGCAGTTATAGTCTAGGCACTAAATGCAACCTAGTTCTCTATAACCAAGGCTCTGATACCAATCTGTAACACCCCCAAAATACCGCAGCGGAAGACTGTGTCACTGGGGTGCTACTTCATAATACAAAGTACAAGTTATAGAAAACAACCTCTAAATGAGACGTTTTGAAAAGTTACCATTCGATTAATGAATTCAAAGTTACAAACATGAGATTTCAAAGTATGATACATAAATGTATACAAATGTTTTGAATGGTAAATGATAAAAAACGTAAGTCTTCAGAATATGCAGCTTGACTCTAAGTTCCACGCACTAGCTATCGCCTTACTAACCTGAGATAAACATGCTAAAGTGTCAACACAATGGTTGGTGAGTTCATAGAGTTTGTCTAACAAATAAAGCCTATAAAAATGATCACACAGCAAAGGCATCGTAAATCCACTCAGTTGCAAGTCCCGCCATAAGAGACTTGTAACCTATGTGTTCACAACCCACTACTAAATATATAGTATGACTAAGACATGTATAAGTTCATCAAAACAATTAAGCAATTAGTAGTGAGTCTCTACTTCATCTCCGAAGACCTCACTTGGGAGCCAATTCCCAAAGACAACTGGGAGCCAATTGTCACACCCCCAGAATCGGGTCCAGCGGAAGCATACAAGTAGCTGGGGTGTAACTCAATTGGTATTACAACACAAGTTCAAAAATGGTTTTCACTTGACTCATTTAGAATAAAATAGCTTAATCAAAAATGTTGAATTTACATTTTTAAAATTAGTGCGGAAGTAAGCCCTTTAAATAGTTTAAAACGGTCCCCATAAGAATATCAGAGTCTTCTATGACCAAGCCATGTCCTGCCAAAACCTCCAGTAGCGTGCCATTGCTTAGAACCTGAAAATACATGCTAAAACGTCAACACGAGGTTGGTGAGTTCATAGATTTTAGTAATAAGTATTTTTCCCGTAATCAAGTATTTCCAGTAAACAAGTATTTTTGGTAAACAAGTCTTTTCCAGAAATCAAGTATTTCCCAGCAAAGGCATCGTAAATCCACTCAGTTACAAGTCCCGCCATAAGAGACTTGTAACCTGTGTGTTTACAACCCACTGCCAAAAGTAATATGTTTAAGTAAACAAGTCATTTGCGGAACACGAGATTTTCATTAGCAAGACAATATAACAAATACCATGTCACAGCTAAAAATAAGGTATACAGTGCCTAAAGCTCATGACCCCGAAGCTCGACGTAATCGTATGCAATCAAGCATAAAATGCCCCAAGTAAGTGTTTGCCAGACACTCGGAAGTAATCCGAATGATATGCGTCCGTTTGACAGGTTGGCGCGACCAACTCGGACGGGGTGTCAACCCAAATAGATCTATCCACAGCATTCGCGCTCACACACATGTAATTAACGGTTCATGATAAAGGGGACTTCAGTGGCAGTAATAGGTAACTCAGGCAAAGTAACAGTTTTGTATTCATATCCGCAAAAGCAAGAACTTGTTTTCATAAGAAAGTAATCAAGGATGGAATAAGTAATTCATAATGTATTCAAGTAATAAATCAAGTATTTCAACCATCCAGTAATGTTTGAGAAAATGAATCGCGTTAAAGTAAAACAAGCATTGAATTTAAATAGTAATGAGCATGTATCTTCCCCCAAAACAGTTGTAAAACAAGTAAAAGTAGGGGTTATGAACTCACCTGGAACAATTGATATGATAATCAAAAAGGAAAAACGCACGAAAATCGAGGCACAAACGCTCTAACCGCAACCTAAATGATTCATATGTCTTAGGTTCGAAAACGAGGTCAAGCATGCAAGTCATACACTATATTATCACTTGTACATGTTGTTGAAATTTTTATCGTTAAAAATGTAGGTAATCAAAGTGATCTCGTATTTAAGTCATCCACCATTTTAGAAAACGTAGTTTGTAATTCTCATGACCAAATATTAGTCGTCTTGTAAATATATATTTTGAAAATCTCTAACGTACCTAATAAGTATACGTAATGCTTTACCATTTTTATTTACGTCATTTTAGCCAAACTACACTCTAAAATGTCCAAAAGTCCATTTTAATATTTCCATCAGCTTTTGAGAGTAGAATAAAAAGCTGTCAAAATGTATTGTTTCGTCGCAACTTTCCTAGGCCATAACTTTTGCGTCGTAGTTCCGTTTTTCAAGTTCTATATATTCCCGCGAAGGTATTCAAGTGTACTCTAGTATTTTCAAGGTCTCAGCTAGTTTAGAAATCATTACACCTCAGTTTTCCTAGGTAGAAAATCGGGACAGATTCATTGTCTTCAGGAAAATATAGTTTTCGTCGTAAATCTTGAAAATATCATATCTTTTTCGTTATAAGCCCGTTTTATCTCATTCAAGCGGCTATGTTTTCGTTATTAAGTCTACTTTCTACATTTCTAGCCTAATATGGCCACCAAGGTACTGATCTATCAGTAGAAGGTCGAATGGGACAGATTTGACATCAAAAGTGTCAAACTATTTTTACTAGTGTTGTGTTCATTATTACCACTTGACAACAACTCCAAGTCTAGTCCTAGTTCATCCATCAATTTCCCAACTAGTATATGGTGATCTAAACATAAACTTAACAATATTCAAGATCCATGTACAAGATCATCCAAGTATTTAAAACTTCATATCTACTAACATATATGTATATATAAAGTTTTCATCATTTTCTTGTAAAGATTTTTACTAGTAAATTTTCTTGTAATCAAAACTTGTTCAAAACATATTTTCTTGTTAAGAGATCAAGGTGGATGTAAAGTTTTATCAACATGTACCAAGTGATACTAAGTATATATACTAGACAAGCACTAAAATCATGAAAAATCATGAAGTATTAGTAGTGTAAAAGAAAAGATTACTTACAAAGGTGATTAGTGAGATGAGGGTTGTAAAACACTAATGTAACCCCAAGATTAGTACTCCAAACCCTTGTTAAACTATCCTAAGTACTCTTGAAAGTGACCAACAAGCTCTCTTTCTTCCTTGCTCCTTAGGGTGGATCGAATGGTGAGTAAGAGTGGGAGTGATTATGTTTTCTTTTTAACTAAAATGAAGAACAAGTTTTTAGGTGTACATATATATAGCAATGTGGTCAAAGTGGTCAAAAATATCACAAGGACTTGGTCCTTGTGATGGCCGGTTTTCATGGGAAAGGAGGGGGGGCAAAAAGTTGCCTTAGCCACCCTCATTAATTGCATGTCTCTAATGATAATAAGATTGAAATTTTATTAGATTTTGTAGTGCTAGTTTTATACATTATAGGGGGGGGGGCGGCTCATAGGACAAAAATAGGAAGAAGTTGGTTTGAATTAGTATAAAATGTGTATTTTGAATGTATTGGGTAGTAAAAATATGTATTGGGTATTAGTTTGGTAGTTAACGGAAGTTATACGTAATTAAAAGTAAGATATAAAGAATTTATCTTGGACATCGGAAAATATTTTTAGGACTTTTGTAATAGTTTTGAAAGTATAAAAATACCCTAAAAATAATTGTTGAGAAAGTCGGGTATGTCGGGTGTTACATTCTTGAATAAAGAATTTACGATTGTTGAATTTAAAAACCGTAAGTACTTAAAGAATAGAAATTCATTTTATAGAATAAAATGGTGAACTGGGGAAAGGAGCAAGGTACCGGAGCGTTGTGGACTAAAATTAACCTAAGTCCTAGAGTTCTTAGAATTTATTTAAAAATTCGCGTCGATTCAAGTAAAAGAGCTCATGTAAATTGTTCTAAATTAGATGTCGAGAAATTTTAAATTCGAGTTTAGAAAATAGTATTGACCTGGGAAATAGCGGGTTGTGATATTAGCTGCGAATTTGAAGACCCTCAAACTCAGTTTACGTAATGATGAACGATAATCGTGAATAGTGATTTCCTTCCGGAAATGAATAGTGTCACCTGAATAGTAAAATTTCTGAACGCTTCTCGGAATCACAAACTGACTCCGAAAACGATGAATAATAAAATGATGAATAGTGACCGGTGAATAGTAAACGGTGAATAGTAACCGTTGAATAGTAAAATTGTCGGGATTTGGAAAATGACCTGAAATTACGAGTTGTGACATTCTCACCCCCTTAAAAGGAACTTCGTCCCGAAGTTCAGTTTGTGTTGGTCTCTAGAGTGGTATTGGTTAAAAGATGATGATATAATCGTGTAAGCTACTGAGCTCTAACAAGGTTCAAGTCTGACGGCCACTAGGCCTACTCTGTCAGAATTCGTAAATGGTTCAGTGTATATCGAGTTTAACTTTATGAAGTTTTCTGAATGGTATTATGCCTTTCCTAGGCAGAACTTTCCACACAATCATGCCACGAACTTGAAATTCTAGTGGTTTACCGCTTATCGAACTTGTAATTGATTCTTGATTTGTAGGAAATTCCTGGTTATTTCATGAATGCTTACGGGACTAGTGAGTTGTGCTTTTCCAAGTTTTGACCCGTCAATGGATGTTGGCACTTCGACCATAGAGTGCTTCGAATGGTGTAGTCTCTAAGCTCGTGTGATAACTATGGTTGCAACTGAATTTGATTTATGGCAAATGGGTAATCCAACCATTTCTAGTGTTATTCACACCCGATTTGGGCATATCTCCCTAGGTTTGAATCAATCTCAAATTCTGACCATTGGTCCACAGATGATAGGTGGTGTGGTTCCAAAGAGATCTTAATGAAATCGTTAGGAGTTGAGGTGAATCAAATTCCTTTATTAGGAATAATTGAAATGAGTATCATGAATCTTGTTTTGAAAGACTTACAGGGTTAAATCCGTAAAAGGGTGTTGTTGAAAATAATAGATTAGGATAAGGTTGTGATCCTTCGCAGGATGTCAGGAATTGAGTCTTTCTCCACCTACGGTGCTTAGTCTCCGTTACTAAGATTTTTCCCAAGTTATAGGTCATCAACTCACAAACTCCTAAAGGTATAAGTGAGGTAATATAGTGATTGATTTTCAAAGTTTGTTTTGAGATTGTGTTTTGTTCATAAACCTTTCCTGAATAAATGAATCTACAAGTTTAAGCAAACAGCTTTTTAGGTAACATCCTTCTTGATGTTTCAAAATTTAGTAGTTATGCAATATAGGAAAATTTTCAACATAAGGTGGATAATATGGTTTACCAAAGATCGATGTTTGAAATTTTGTAATATTCAATAGTTTTGTAAAAGATTAGCCAAAAGGAATTTGCTTGTCAAAATAAGAGCATCAGAAAAGTATTTCTTACAAGATATATGTTTTGTATAACGGTAGTTTGGAGAAAAATCCATTTTAAAGTGAAAGTATTAAGAGGATAAAATAGCCAGGTAGGTATGTCTGCACAAATGCATAGGTGTCTAACATGTTCGAATAAAGTCTATTGGTGAGGACATGTTCAATTTATAGTCTTGGTTAAAAGGTTGGATTTATCTCTATGGTGTGGCTTAGTGAGCACTCGTATCGAAACAAATCCTGTAATTCAGTCAAACCAATACTTTCTAGATGATAGAATTTTTGGTGATCAGGCCAGTGATAGTGGTTCGAATGGTTTTGTGATATCTTGCGGTTTCTATTGAGTTTTGAATGGTCTTACTGTACCGAGGTATCCTCCTCATAGAAGGTATGGAAAGTCTTTCCTAGGGAGGTCATTGATAATATCCACTTATCAATATAGGGAGTAGTGAGGGATGAGTGACATCGGAATCTATAGAGTGTCACCTAATTCTTTGTATATATGGGGGTGGGGAAAAGAAATGATAGTGATGGTGAGAAGGGAAGAGACTGTGACAACTGCAACAAAATGAGATTGTGACAAAAGAAAATACTGTGATATGAGTGTATTGTGCATAAATATGAAAGTTCATGAAATAAAATGACTAGCTGACATGCTTCCAATCGGTGGTTTACGAAGTGATGAAAAGTATGAAGGTTCCAATAACGAGAGTATACACACACATGAATGAAACATTTGGAAATGAGTTGAGAATTCAATCCAGACATAATCTTATTATAACCATTCTCAGTGTTGCAAAATTCACTTCTGAGTCAGACATAGGTGGTCAGCCTATACCTCACTATCCCGGGTCGAATATAGATGACCAGTCTATATTCCACCGAGGTTCCATGAATTTTAAAATACTCAGCTCAGTTATACTAATACCATGTCCTTCACAAGTACCAAGACGTTCTGAAAGACAAAAGCAGGTGACCAAACTCGAGGTCAAATGATGAAACTATGCAAGGAAAAACATAACGCGGTGAAATATATGATACATGAACATGCTTATATGAAAGATAGTTATAGTAATCAACTATGATAAATGAATATAGTATATCAGATAATGAGACACAAATCTCATCACCTAAGTCAGCAACAAACTACAAATGAGGCATCATCTTGGCAGGCAGGCACGTGACGGTCATAGGGTTAAGTTTTCGTAAAAGTAGCTATAGTCTAGGTTTTAAAAACACTTAGTTCGCTATAGCCAAAGCTCTGATACCAATCTGTCACACCCCCAGAATCGGGTCCAGCGGAAGCATACAAGTAGCTGGGGTGTAACTCAATTGGTATTACAACACAAGTTCAAAAATGGTTTTCACTTGACTCATTTAGAATAAAATAGCTTAATCAAAAATGTTGAATTTACATTTTTAAAATTAGTGCGGAAGTAAGCCCTTTAAATAGTTTAAAACGGTCCCCATAAGAATATCAGAGTCTTCTATGACCAAGCCATGTCCTGCCAAAACCTCCAGTAGCGTGCCATTGCTTAGAACCTGAAAATACATGCTAAAACGTCAACACGAGGTTGGTGAGTTCATAGATTTTAGTAATAAGTATTTTTCCCGTAATCAAGTATTTCCAGTAAACAAGTATTTTTGGTAAACAAGTCTTTTCCAGAAATCAAGTATTTCCCAGCAAAGGCATCGTAAATCCACTCAGTTACAAGTCCCGCCATAAGAGACTTGTAACCTGTGTGTTTACAACCCACTGCCAAAAGTAATATGTTTAAGTAAACAAGTCATTTGCGGAACACGAGATTTTCATTAGCAAGACAATATAACAAATACCATGTCACAGCTAAAAATAAGGTATACAGTGCCTAAAGCTCATGACCCCGAAGCTCGACGTAATCGTATGCAATCAAGCATAAAATGCCCCAAGTAAGTGTTTGCCAGACACTCGGAAGTAATCCGAATGATATGCGTCCGTTTGACAGGTTGGCGCGACCAACTCGGACGGGGTGTCAACCCAAATAGATCTATCCACAGCATTCGCGCTCACACACATGTAATTAACGGTTCATGATAAAGGGGACTTCAGTGGCAGTAATAGGTAACTCAGGCAAAGTAACAGTTTTGTATTCATATCCGCAAAAGCAAGAACTTGTTTTCATAAGAAAGTAATCAAGGATGGAATAAGTAATTCATAATGTATTCAAGTAATAAATCAAGTATTTCAACCATCCAGTAATGTTTGAGAAAATGAATCGCGTTAAAGTAAAACAAGCATTGAATTTAAATAGTAATGAGCATGTATCTTCCCCCAAAACAGTTGTAAAACAAGTAAAAGTAGGGGTTATGAACTCACCTGGAACAATTGATATGATAATCAAAAAGGAAAAACGCACGAAAATCGAGGCACAAACGCTCTAACCGCAACCTAAATGATTCATATGTCTTAGGTTCGAAAACGAGGTCAAGCATGCAAGTCATACACTATATTATCACTTGTACATGTTGTTGAAATTTTTATCGTTAAAAATGTAGGTAATCAAAGTGATCTCGTATTTAAGTCATCCACCATTTTAGAAAACGTAGTTTGTAATTCTCATGACCAAATATTAGTCGTCTTGTAAATATATATTTTGAAAATCTCTAACGTACCTAATAAGTATACGTAATGCTTTACCATTTTTATTTACGTCATTTTAGCCAAACTACACTCTAAAATGTCCAAAAGTCCATTTTAATATTTCCATCAGCTTTTGAGAGTAGAATAAAAAGCTGTCAAAATGTATTGTTTCGTCGCAACTTTCCTAGGCCATAACTTTTGCGTCGTAGTTCCGTTTTTCAAGTTCTATATATTCCCGCGAAGGTATTCAAGTGTACTCTAGTATTTTCAAGGTCTCAGCTAGTTTAGAAATCATTACACCTCAGTTTTCCTAGGTAGAAAATCGGGACAGATTCATTGTCTTCAGGAAAATATAGTTTTCGTCGTAAATCTTGAAAATATCATATCTTTTTCGTTATAAGCCCGTTTTATCTCATTCAAGCGGCTATGTTTTCGTTATTAAGTCTACTTTCTACATTTCTAGCCTAATATGGCCACCAAGGTACTGATCTATCAGTAGAAGGTCGAATGGGACAGATTTGACATCAAAAGTGTCAAACTATTTTTACTAGTGTTGTGTTCATTATTACCACTTGACAACAACTCCAAGTCTAGTCCTAGTTCATCCATCAATTTCCCAACTAGTATATGGTGATCTAAACATAAACTTAACAATATTCAAGATCCATGTACAAGATCATCCAAGTATTTAAAACTTCATATCTACTAACATATATGTATATATAAAGTTTTCATCATTTTCTTGTAAAGATTTTTACTAGTAAATTTTCTTGTAATCAAAACTTGTTCAAAACATATTTTCTTGTTAAGAGATCAAGGTGGATGTAAAGTTTTATCAACATGTACCAAGTGATACTAAGTATATATACTAGACAAGCACTAAAATCATGAAAAATCATGAAGTATTAGTAGTGTAAAAGAAAAGATTACTTACAAAGGTGATTAGTGAGATGAGGGTTGTAAAACACTAATGTAACCCCAAGATTAGTACTCCAAACCCTTGTTAAACTATCCTAAGTACTCTTGAAAGTGACCAACAAGCTCTCTTTCTTCCTTGCTCCTTAGGGTGGATCGAATGGTGAGTAAGAGTGGGAGTGATTATGTTTTCTTTTTAACTAAAATGAAGAACAAGTTTTTAGGTGTACATATATATAGCAATGTGGTCAAAGTGGTCAAAAATATCACAAGGACTTGGTCCTTGTGATGGCCGGTTTTCATGGGAAAGGAGGGGGGGCAAAAAGTTGCCTTAGCCACCCTCATTAATTGCATGTCTCTAATGATAATAAGATTGAAATTTTATTAGATTTTGTAGTGCTAGTTTTATACATTATAGGGGGGGGGGGGCGGCTCATAGGACAAAAATAGGAAGAAGTTGGTTTGAATTAGTATAAAATGTGTATTTTGAATGTATTGGGTAGTAAAAATATGTATTGGGTATTAGTTTGGTAGTTAACGGAAGTTATACGTAATTAAAAGTAAGATATAAAGAATTTATCTTGGACATCGGAAAATATTTTTAGGACTTTTGTAATAGTTTTGAAAGTATAAAAATACCCTAAAAATAATTGTTGAGAAAGTCGGGTATGTCGGGTGTTACATTCTTGAATAAAGAATTTACGATTGTTGAATTTAAAAACCGTAAGTACTTAAAGAATAGAAATTCATTTTATAGAATAAAATGGTGAACTGGGGAAAGGAGCAAGGTACCGGAGCGTTGTGGACTAAAATTAACCTAAGTCCTAGAGTTCTTAGAATTTATTTAAAAATTCGCGTCGATTCAAGTAAAAGAGCTCATGTAAATTGTTCTAAATTAGATGTCGAGAAATTTTAAATTCGAGTTTAGAAAATAGTATTGACCTGGGAAATAGCGGGTTGTGATATTAGCTGCGAATTTGAAGACCCTCAAACTCAGTTTACGTAATGATGAACGATAATCGTGAATAGTGATTTCCTTCCGGAAATGAATAGTGTCACCTGAATAGTAAAATTTCTGAACGCTTCTCGGAATCACAAACTGACTCCGAAAACGATGAATAATAAAATGATGAATAGTGACCGGTGAATAGTAAACGGTGAATAGTAACCGTTGAATAGTAAAATTGTCGGGATTTGGAAAATGACCTGAAATTACGAGTTGTGACACCAATTCCCAAACACAACTGGGAGCCAATTCCCAAAGACAACAGGGAGCCAATTCCCAAAAATAACTGGGTGCCATTTCCCAAAGTATAAAAGATTACTACTAGCCACTAAATAGAATAACGCAATTAAGTGTAACACAGTCATGTATGTATAAAATCAAGTATAATGAAATCAAGTATAAGACAATCAAGTATAAATGTTTTGAGTATTTGTACAAGTAAGCAAGTAGTTGTGCATGTATCTCCCCCAAAGAGTTGAAGCAAGTATGAAAAGAGTAGGGGCTATGACTCACCTTGAACTAATGATATCGAAACGTATAACGGGATAGATAGATTAAGCCAGGAAGTCTCTACGCGCAACCTAGAATATGATGTCGTGTCTTAGGTTTGGAGTATCGTCTAAGAATACGAAGAATTGCCTATATATGTCTTGCATATAGTTCATGATGTAGTACTTAGTATATAGTGTAAGTCTTTGAATATAAGTGGTCTATGAAACATGTATAGTTTGTATATCTCTTACTACCATTCGGGCCGACATAATTCAGAAGTCATGGAGTAAATGTTCGAGGAGCGAGGACACTTTAATTCATAAATCCACAACTCATCTCGATGGTTTACTTAATGAACTCCTCACATGAGGCTCCCTACTATTGTAGTATTTGATAATATATATATATATATATATATATATATATATATATATATATATATATATATATATATATATATATATATATATATATATATATATATATATATATATATATAAGTTTTTGATTCGAAATGTTACATGGTCTTTAGCCGTGGCTTTTCCGTGACCTTGGTCATGTTATCATGGTCTTGAGACTCAACCTTGGCTTTAGCCATGGTTGTGGTCTTGGCTTTAGGTCATTAGACCTCTTGGTCTTAGTAAAACATAACTATTATATAGTGACTTTGGTATATATAAAATAGCTGTTAAGAAACTGAAGAAAATCTCATTCGTTTTTGGTTTTCTAGAGACGTGCACCTGAGTTTTTGAAGAAAACGTGATTCCGGACAACTTTCGTGGTTTAACTTTTTCATGAAATGGAGCAAAAGGGCCTCTTTTTGCGTGTTTTATGTTCTGTCACAGAAAGTATTTGGCAGTTTTGCCGTAAAGTTTTGGCAATTTCAAATGGTCATAACTTTTGACTCGGGTACTCGTTTTGGGTGATTCAAATTGCTATGTTTTCCTTGTTAAGTCCTCTTTAACAGTAGGTAAGTGTCAAATATCATAGTTATACTATTTTGGTCATGGTTATCCATAAAAGTCACTAGTTTACTTGTTTAAATAACATAAGTTAACATATATATACCATAACTTGTTTTACTAGTTTTTATTTATCATGAACATAATAACAAGACAATATATAGCATGAAAGAAACATAATAAGCATGAAAATGATATTGAGCAAGAAAGTGTAATAGGATTTGCTTACAACTTTTGGCTTTCTAAAGAAAGGAGGTCAAGTATGAAACTAGGACACGAAACCTATGCTTGCAAACCCTTCACCACAGCTCTTGAAACCCTTGCGAGCCTTGATATAGACCTTGTGAAAACCATTTAACTTCAACCCCTAATCACCTTGTGTAGCTCCTAATTCAACCATGGAATCACCAAACAAACTTAAGAACTAGGTAGAGAATACTAAGACCTTGAACTTTGTAGTGTAACTTGTAGTTTGAAGATCAAAGGATCATGGTGCTAGGGATTTATGTGTGGCGTTTTTATTATGAAGAAAGGAAGGAATGAGGTTGTATTTATACTATGAAGAGGAGGTTAGGAAGGTGTTAGGAAATTCCCTAAACTTGGTGACCAAGTTTACACATGTTACCATCCTAGAGTTAGAAGCATGAGATCAAGACACATGGGTTGATTCCCCCCCCCCCTAGAGGTGGTTCACAAAGGGATAGGAAGGAAGACTTGGTCTTGGTTGATATTATCCTACTTATGTGACTAGTTTTGACTCTTTAAATTGCTAACCGTAAGTTGTTAAGTCACGAAACGTAAAACCGGGTATCCTAAAAATATGAAACTTGTAAATATGCTAGAACTTATCAATATACTCCATATTAAAATATAAAATGAGCGGTAGGTTCTATTGGGTGCTAAAACCCTGCTAAAACTAGAAACACGGGTCTAAAACGCGTAATACGTAAAACGTACGAAAGTTGCGTAAAATTGAGAAAAGTAAAATGTAACTTTTCTAATAGGATACTAATGACTTAAAATGGCTTATAATGTCTAGGCTGGGCTCTGTCTAGTGTCGGTTGGTATTTAATGTCTTTAAACTTAAAACCGTAAGCCCAAAAATCAAGGAATGATTTATAAAATCAAGGAATGATTTTTGGTCAAAGGAGGAGGGAAAAATATGTTAACTTTTCCAAAAATGTGAAAACTCAAATTGTCTTAGAAACACGGTGCAGGTATAGGCTAAGGTTACGGCTAAGTAAAAGTGCTTAAAGACGAGAATTCCTGTTTCTCACGGCCGAGTTTTATTTTGGTCATATTTTTCTTAGTCATGATTAATTCTCTAATTAATCATGAGAGTACTAAATATTTTTTTGATGCGGGGTAAATTAATGCGGTCTAGTTTCGTTGTGCGTAGAATTTTTGAATGACATTTTACCCTAAAACGTGTAATTCCTTAATAACTTTCACGAAAATGATCTGATGAGTGTCAAACTTTTAATTTGCTATGGAAATGATTTATCACTCGAGGCCATGAAACAAAAATCAAATTTTGGGAAAATTTTGGGAAAATGAATAGTAAAGTGAATAGTAAAAATGAATAGTAAAATTTTCGGGAATAGAAGTTAACCTGAAAATGTGAATTGTTACATTATCGGGTTGACTTTTGGAAGATATTTGTGTGAATAGTAACTTGGTTAAAAAGTTACTTTGGGTTAATCTTTATGGGTTAAGTTGAAAGTTACTTTGGTTTGCAGCATACAACCCATATTATTGGAGTCATTGGAGTTATAAGGTGTGTATCTTAGACACACAACAAATGGTTATTGATTCACCATGTCTAATCCACATAAGAATCAACTAGTCCAGAGCAAACGGCTTCTGGTAAAGACTTATCAAATCCGTTTATGGTTGATAGTTTACCAAAAACTATATGGTTATCAACTCACCATACTCCAAGTGATCAAGAGTTGGCTAGTCCATAGCAAACGGCTCATGGTAAAGACATATCAAATCCGTTGATAGGTGGTAGTTTGCTAAAAACTATGATAAGAGCAACAAATTTTCATGTTTTATTCACCACTGCTCTTTGATATGTTGTGAAAATTTTACCACTGCTAATTCATTAGTTACCACTGCAAGAGTAATTTTTCGACTGATGAACTAGCCGTTACAACTGTTGTGTCAGTAATCCATTTTTTACTAGCCGTTGTAAAAATAACCGTCTTTCCTTATTAATAAGGTAAAATCTTTTTTGAATTATCTACTTACTTATTATAAATTATTCTTTTTCCAAAGATAATTCTTTCTAAAGATAATTCACATTGCGCAACCTCCTCAAACCCTATTAGTATAAACTGATCATCATACGGCTTGATTTTTATCTTGATTACTAACACTTTTATTCTCTTTTTCACAAATATCATGGCGATTCTAAATTTGTCGAGGAGCATAACCAAGTGGCCTACTTACAAAAGTCAAACGAGAAGAGTGGCCCTGTTTTTCATCAGATTGTGGATTTTCTAAACACAACTCATATAAGGTATGCCTTAACTATTAACCCCACAATCTATGTCTCTCATATCAAACAGTTCTGGAACACTGTGGAGTCCATAACTCTTGAACAGGGAGACACACATGAATCGATGGATGCTCTAAGAGCCACAGTGGATGGGGTAACTATTGATGTTATTGAGTCATCCTTGAGGAGAATTCTCCAATTGGATGATCTCAATGGTATCATCACATTACCTAATTCAGAAATTTTCACTAATATTGCTTTAATGGGGTATGATACATCTGAACAAAAAGTTACTTTCAGAAAAGGATGTTTTTGTCCCCATTGGAGATTTTTAATTCACACTCTTTTACATTGCCTAAGTCCTAAGCAAACTTCTTATGAACAATTTGCATCAACCATGGCTTATCCTTTGGTTTGTTTGGCAACTGATAGGACTTTCAATTTTTCAAAGTTTATTTTCAATAATATGAAAGGCAATGTAAAGAGTCAATATAAATTTTTGATGTATCCAAGGTTTGTGCAAGCAGTGTTAAATGAGTTTCAACTGCAACCTCACAATAGAATTTATGAACCTTTCAGTCTTAAGCCAAAAGTTTTTCAAAACATGTGTAAGGCTTCAGATCTTTGGAATGGGGAGGTTCATCCACTTTTTCCTCAAATGCTTGCTAAAATTGCTCAAGTACAGGGTGAAGATGCAACCATCCCAGTTGTATCCCATAACACACCCAATATTGTTGTTCCACCAATTCACCATACCCCTGCTATAACTCACACTTATGAGAGAAGGTCTAAACAGCCAACTTCTCTCATCTCAACATTGCATGTTGCTGAACCTTTTGGTTTAGGAACAAGCAGTGGTGGTTCAAGGCTTAATCCTAGTCCAACTAGGGAAGAGCCTGAATCCATGCCTCATGAATCTCCTCTCCCAACAGGTTACACAGTTGGAAGTGATGAAGGCAGTGTGCAACTACCTGAATTGATGGACATTTGTACCAAATTAGTCAAGCAGGTTCAAGATCTGGAGAAAGATCTGGCACTGACCAAAGAACAACATGCCACAGAGCTGAATCAATTGAAGGCTGAGATTCAAAGATTGCAGAATGAAGTTGAGAATCTCAAGAAGAAAAGACCTAAAGTTGTTTTATCTTCATCATCTTCACCTCAGGATGAGATTTCTGCAAGTTCTACTAAAGTTTTGGGAGATTCTTCCAAACAAGGGAGGAAAACAGATGCAGAGTTTAAGGGGAGGAGTACAAATTTTGAAAAAGAGTTTGCTGAGCTCACTGATTCTGACAATGCTCAAGCAAAAGATGATGTAGCAGAGACTGAGGGGAGGAAATTGGATATTGAAGATATGGATGCTGATGCTGGTTTTGACTTTGATGATATAATTGGAAATGCTCAACCAATTTCCACTGAAGCAGAACAAGTTCCCACTAATCAACCAATTACCACTGCAAGTAAAAAAGTTCCCACTGCTACTCAAGAAGTTACCACTGCAGAGGAAGAAGCTGCCAGAATAAGATCAGTCAAAGGGAAAGCTATTGTGATTGCTTCAGATCAAGAGCAAACAAGAAAGATTTCTAAGAAAGAACAAGCTCAGATTGCTTTTGATGCAAGATTGGCAGAGCAACAGCAAGCAGCAGAGAATGAAAGAAAAAGAAAGCTAGAGGAAGATGAAGTTGCTAGTTTTATGGAAGCAAAGAAGTTGGATAAACTTGAAGCTGTAATGGCAGAACCAATTTCAAGTGTTTCACCAACTGTCATACATGAGAAACCTCCATTGTTCACTTATGTGCCTACAGGAGAAGAGATTGACTACTTGATTAATAATGATCAAATAATCAGGAAGAAGGCTATTGAATTAATTGCAAATACAACCTTGAATGAAGAACAAAGGTCTGCTCAATTAAAAGATTTTATTCAAATGAAAAATCAGCAGGCTCTTGATGAAATCATTGGGGATGTTAGATGATGAGTGCTTAATCACACATCCTTTTTCAACCTTAAATCAGACCAAATACACCAAATACTAACCAAATATGCCAAGAGAATGTATGTTTTTGTATTTGTGTATGTGCAGGTACGGATATGTGAAAAATGAACAAAAACAAAGCAAAACCGACAAAAACGAGCACGAGATTGGAAAAAGGTAAAAAGCCGAAGCCGAGGAAGAAATTTAACCAAGAAAAGCCCAAAATTACAAAAGTAATCCTTAGAGATTCAGAGAATAACAAAAGAGACTCTTAGTTGAAATATGAAGACCTTTACAATAATGGCCCTCCAAGTTTCAGCAAGTTGTCAACTTTGGTCCTTTAAAGAACTTTAGAAGAAAAGTCAACTCTATTCCTCCAAGTCACAAGATCGTTACGTGTAGTATTTAGTTGCATTTATAGCATTTTAATATGTTTTAAGTAGTTTTTTCATGTTTTGTAAAGGTCTAGGGGCTAATCTTGCAACTATGTCAAAGATTAGAGAAGCCCTAGCCCCTAGCCTATAAATAGATCTCATAAGCCTCATTTGAGAGGGGGTTTAGTTTTAGAGAAGTTTTATGGTTAGTCTTAGGGTTGTTGAGGGTTGGTCCTCATAGTAGTAGGAGTAGTGTAGTTTTATTTTTAAGAAGTCATTTTTTATTTTTATTTTTACTTTCTCTCTCTAGCTTTATCTCTCTAAAAATCTTTAATTTTTAATTGTTAAATTCTTGTTTTTATTGGTGGGATTTAAAATTTATGGTTAAACTAGTTAGTCTAGTGTTAAATTTGGTGAAAAACATTAGTTTTTAGGCTTTATTTTGGATCAAAATGATGTTTTGTTGTGGTTTTTAATTTTGTCGAGTTTGTTTTTTTTTAAAAATTATCGAGTTAGTAAAAAAACAAGTTATCGAGTTAGATTTAAAAAAAAAATTCGAGTTAGATTAAAACTAAATAAATGTATCGAGTTACATTTTCCTCCAAGGACTAATTTGCAAAAAAAAAAAAAAAAAAAAAAAAAAAAACTATCGAGTTAGCAGTTAATAAAAAACTTTCGAGTTACAATATTTTAAAAAATTTGTCGAGTTTGGGCTTTTAAAACTAGGGACCAATTTGCAAAGTATCGAGTTACAATATTTTAAAAAGTTATCGAGTTTGGGTTTTTAAAACTAGGGACCAATCTACTATCGAGTTAGGACTTTCAAAATTTTTTAGTGTAGAGTTATCGAGTTTGGCTACAAATAAAAAAAAAAAAAAAAAAAAAAATAGAAGTTATCGAGTTAGAGGATCTTAAAACTATCGAGTTTGGCATTTTGCAATCTTTCGAGTTTGGTTCAAAAAGGTTTATCGAGTTTGAGTTTTTTTTAGTGTTTACCGAGTTTGAGTTTTTTTATTTTTATTTTTATTTTTTTTATCGAGTATTTATTTTACCAAGTTTTATTTTTTATGGCGAGTTAGCCAAGATTATCAAGTTAGATAATCATTGCCTCATCGTTTATCGAGTGAGGTTCTCTTATGCTTTATGCTAAGGCGAAACTCTGCCGAATTTTATTTTGGCTTATCTAGTTTATTTCTTTTATCGAGTCTTTTTATTTTTATCAAGTAACTTTATTTTATTAAAATGAGTCTCGAGTAGTTTATTAGTGTTTGCTTAGTGGCACGAGTTTGTGAGTTAAGCGTGGACATTAAAAAGGGGTCGTGATTAATAATCGTTATGATTATTTAGACTTGTGATTTTATTATTTGAAGGGCAAAAGCCGGAGAATAATCAAATTACACATCTAGTAATTATTTTCTTTTTAAAGGATTATTTTCAAAATAAACCAACGTTGTGAGAAAATAGTTTTGTTCAAGAAAAATAATTCGTCGTCAATCCTTGGCCCACACTTGATGAACTTATTCACGTCACTTTGCAAACATATTGTCTTTAAATTCATTTCCAATCTTAATTTCTTTTCACGTTTTAAATCTCGTTTTTCTTTAGTTATTTTATCCAATGCTTGTTTTATTTGTTTGTTTTCTTTGCGTCTTTTATTGTTTCTTTTTACTTTAACTGCGTTTAAAATCCTTTTAGTAGTGTAATCAAAAACCAACCAAATCATCTTTTTAAATCCTATACTATAAAAACGAATTTAAATCAAAATGGCGCCGTTGCCGGGGAAGGTTTGAAACGAGAGCGTCGTACTTGTATCGTTTGTTGGTGATTTGAAGACCCTTCTCCAGAGAAGTTATCGATTTTTGTAAATATTCTCAAAAAAATTTAAAACCAAAAAAAAAAAAAAAAAAAAAAAAAAAGATTTTCCTTTTCTACTTTTGATTTTCTTTTTCAAATAATTCAAAAACCAAAAATAATCTTCGTATCTTCTTATCATTTAATTCTTCTTCATTAACCCTCTAAACCAATAATTCTTATGGATCCGACTTGTTTTAAATGTGGGGAACCGTTCTTTGGAGGTTCATGTGTTTGGTGTACATGCGGACGGTGTGGTAACGATATTCGAGACGGAAGTTGTTGGTTTTGCGATTCAAATACGTACAACAACTGTCCAAATTTTTCCGACTACCCACCTCAGCCCGATTCATTCAATCAACAAATTTGCATAGAATGTGGATTTACTCATGGATTTTGTATGTGTTATGCTTCAAAAGCTGAACCCACATTCACCTCCGATCATGATCCGAACTTTTCCAATTATTATCACAACGATTTCAATTCTTATGAGCAAGTACCTTATTTCAATGATAATTCGTTCCAAAGTTTATCTAATTTTGAAAATTGTGGGGGATCGTTTGAAATTTTTTGTTATGAGCCGAATTCATGTTACGATTCTCATGGTTTTAACCAACCCCCACAAACTCCCGATAAGTTTCAAGTTCCGGATGAATTTATTGATGAAATGAAATCCGTTATCGAAACGGTACGAGAGTGGGTGGCTAATCGTATTACATATACTCCTGATCCTCATGAGAAGTCAATGGAAGAATTACTTGCCAAAGAAAGAAATGCTAAATTACGAAAGGCTTTTATTTACAATGACGACGATGATGAGGATTCCATCCAAATTGGGGGTATTTACACTTCATCTGCTGAAACCACACCCGTCGAAGAAGAAAAGAGTATTGCAGAATTATTAGCAGAAGAGCAGATGAAGAATATCCGAGCTTTATATGCTGATAAAAAGGTCGACGAAGACGTTCTTGAAATTTCAGATTCATCTCCGAGTGGCAATCCCACTCCATCCTCTGATCCTCTCATTTCCGACTCTTTCCATCCTTCTCTAGAACCAGTTGAGAGGAGCGATGTCTTTTTAGATGAGATCAAGGCTTGTCTTGCTAATAATCATTCTGATTCCGATGATGATTGTACTTCTTTATCTTGTGGAGATATCGATTACATTGAGGAGTTACCTTCTGAGCTCGTCAGCTTAGAAGAAGAGAATGATGAAGAAGTTGACACTGAAATTCAAGATGAAGCTCTTCGTGAGAAATTATCCAAAGTTTATCTTCTTATCTCTAAGATCGAGGCGTTGAATGATCCTCCGATTTCTTCTCCTATCCCTAATATGGATAGTGATTTCTTACCCGAGCTTGAAATTTTTCGATTTGAAGAGACGAGTAGTGGCAATCCCACTATTCATGCTGATATCTCTCTTCCGGATTATGAGCGTTTTATCTTTGAGATTGACTCCGAACTTATTTCCGATAATCCGTTACGTAACCCTCTTTTAGAGGATGCCAATCCATTTCTTGCTTCGGATGACTCGATACCACCGGGTATTGAGAATGACGAGAATGATATTCTTGTCGATTCACTTTCTTCTCGTCCGCTCGCGAAACCAACCGATGTAGTTTTTGAATCAGATACGAATGAAGTTATTTTTGGAGTGGTGGACGAGATTTCTGATTATGATAATCATGTGCTTGATATTTTACCCACCCAACCTACCCATGATTCTGAACTTGAATTTGCTTTTATCATCTGGGTGTTTTATCCGTTCTTTGCTTATCCCCTCATTTCTTCACTTTTTCACTCCACCGAGAGTGAGGATACCGTTTTTGACCCTGGCATCTCCGTTTATGCCAAGTGTCCATTTTATCTGCTCTCCCCAAGGACGAATTAATTCGGGGATCGAGTCAAGCTTATGTGACTCGGTGAACAAAAACAAGCGCTTCGTGGGAGGACCCTTTCCAAACTCGTGTTTTTGTGGTTGTTTATGAATGTTCAGGAATTTCCCCGAAGTTTGAGGACTCTCGTGCTCGTGGTTTGTCGTTCTCTCCACTCGAGTCTCATCCTTCGCTGCTCTTTCGGAAATTCACCATATCCAAAATCTTATCGACTAACGTTTATCTCTTGGCATACTTAATAAACGGCCTTAGATTTTACGTAGGATTACCTTTACTCTTAAAACATTGAGGACAATGTTTCACTTTAGTCTGGGGGGGTGAATCTTCGATTCGATTTGACCTGTACCACCGTCTGAGCTGTTAACTTACGCAACTCCGTTTTCCACCAAAAATTCTTAATTTTTGTCAACTTTTTATGGTAAAAAAATAAATAAATAAAAAATAAATAAATAAATAAATAAATAACAAAATGAAAAAAAAAATTGAAAAAAAAAAAAAAAAAAAAAGATATATGATATGAATAATAAATTTTGACACCTTGTTTTGACTTTCCTACCGGCGAGAGTAGAAATAAATGTTTCGACTTGACCGGGCGTGTTGAGCCCTAGCTCGTCTCCCTTAACCAATATAATAATAAAATTATGGCTAAGCATCCGCGGATCTCATTACTTGGGATTTTAAATTTGCGGAGATCGAGGAATGATAGAGTTTATTTAGAAGTTTCGTGCTATACACGGATCGCATTACTGGGATTTAAAAAACCCACGAGAGGTACTTGTGGCCTCCTTGTTCCCATCAGAAACGTCACCGATATATAATAGATGTTCTAGGTTAATTAGTGGTATTTCGGTTTGAATAATATTTAGTTCTTTATTTTCTTAAGAGAATTTTTGCTTTAGAAGTTGGGTATATATCAAGGAACATCAAAAATAAGAGCAAAAAGTGAAAAAAAATCAAAAGTCAAAAGTTGATTATCTATGTGGTTTTGGAGCTACCCGATAAGCTTTCATTGATGTTATGAGAGAAAAATCAAGAAAGAAAGAAAAAGTGAGAAAGAAAAGTGAAAGTTGAAGTTGTATCGAATAAGAGCTTATGTATGTAAATAAGTTGTTGGCGCGCGAGGTGCATGTGATAAGTGATTAGTAATCAGTCACATGAGGTGCACGTGATTGTACTCCGCAACTTATATCTTTGATATTGTAAGTACCCCAAATTCCTTGATGTGGACCGAATTTCTATTGCAGTGGTTCTTAAGAGAAAATGAATAACTACTTATCGTTTTAACTTAGGTATCACTATCGGACTAAAAAATATCGAAACGAGAAAATATGAAGCAATTCATTTCTCACAATTAAAATCTTGAGATACAAAACTTAGGACCTGGGAACAAGAGGTAATACACAAGTAACTTTTGTGGGCAGTGTTAGCATCTAACTTCTGGATAAACAATGATTTCGATTTTACGCTTAGTTTGGGAGCTTGTGAAAAATCAAGGATGACGATTTTTATCCGTACGGTCTCTTCTCTGTGAGAAGTGTTTCTACTCGTTGACCCTGAAAATTATCAACAGATAAGAATTGATAATGAAAGTCAAGCAAACCGTCACCTATATAAAAATGAAAAAAGTACAAAAATAGTAGTTGTAATTGTTATTCATGAAAATCGGAAAACGGAGCGTTTTTGAGAATAAATGATTTTACTATCTCTTTTGAAAGTCATTGCTACTTTACAACGTCAGTAAAGAGAGGTTTTGAAAATTATTTATCTCTTAAGCGTGAGGTGATGACATTGCGTGAGGGCACGGCAATACCTTAGTCTGGGGGATTTTGATGAGTGCTTAATCACACATCCTTTTTCAACCTTAAATCAGACCAAATACACCAAATACTAACCAAATATGCCAAAAGAATGTATGTTTTTGTATTTGTGTATGTGCAGGTACGGATATGTGAAAAATGAACAAAAACAAAGCAAAACCGACAAAAACGAGCACGAGATTGGAAAAAGGTAAAAAGCCGAAGCCGAGGAAGAAATTTAACCAAGAAAAGCCCAAAATGACAAAAGTAATCCTTAGAGATTCAGAGAATAACAAAAGAGACTCTTAGTTGAAATATGAAGACCTTTACAATAATGGCCCTCCAAGTTTCAGCAAGTTGTCAACTTTGGTCCTTTGAATAACTTTGGAAGAAAAGTCAACTCTATTCCTCCAAGTCACAAGATCGTTATGTGTAGTATTTAGTTGCATTTATAGCATTTTAATATGTTTTAAGTAGTTTTTTCATGTTTTGTAAAGGTCTAGGGGCTAATCTTGCAACTATGTCAAATATTAGAGAAGCCCTAGCCCCTAGCCTATAAATAGATCTCATAAGCCTCATTTGAGAGGGGGTTTAGTTTTAGGGAAGTTTTATGGTTAGTCTTAGGGTTGTTGAGGGTTGGTCCTCATAGTAGTAAGAGTAGTGTAGTTTTATTTTTATGAAGTCATTTTTAATTTTTATTTTTATTTTCTCTCTCTAGCTTTATCTCTCTAAAAATCTTTAATTTTTAGTTGTTAAATTCTTGTTTTTATTGGTGGGATTTAAAGTTTATGGTTAAGCTAGTTAGTCTAGTGTTAAATTTGGTGAAAAACATTAGTTTTTAGGCTTTATTTTGGATCAAAATGATGTTTTGTTGTGGTTTTTAATTTTGTCGAGTTTGTTTTTTTTTTAAATTATTGAGTTAGTAAAAAAACAAGTTATCGAGTTAGATTTTAAAATTTTTTTTCGAGTTAGATTAAAACTAAATAAATGTATCGAGTTACATTTTCCTCCAAGGACTAATTTGCAAAAAAAAAAAAAAAAAAAAAAAAAAAAAAAAAAAAAAAGAAGAAGAAAACAAACTTTCGAGTTAGCAGTTAATAAAAAACTTTCGAGTTACGATATTTTAAAAAAGTTGTCGAGTTTGGGCTTTTAAAACTAGGGACCAATTTGCAAAGTATCGAGTTACAATATTTTAAAAAGTTATCGAGTTTGGGTTTTTAAAACTAGGGACCAATCTACTATCGAGTTAGGACTTTCAAAATTTTTTAGTGTAGAGTTATCGAGTTTGGCTACAAATGAAAAAAAATAAATAAATAAAAATAGAAGTTATCGAGTTAGAGGATCTTAAAACTATCGAGTTTGGCATTTTGCAATCTTTCGAGTTTGGTTCAAAAAGGTTTATCGAGTTTGAGTTTTTTTTAGTGTTTACCGAGTTTGAGTTTTTTTATTTTTATTTTTATTTTTTTTATCGAGTATTTATTTTACCAAGTTTCATTTTTTATGGCGAGTTAGCCAAGATTATCAAGTTAGATAATCATTGCCTCATCGTTTATCGAGTGAGGTTCTCTTATGCTTTATGCTAAGGCGAAACTCTGCCGAATTTTATTTTGGCTTATCTAGTTTATTTCTTTTATCGAGTCTTTTTATTTTTATCAAGTAACTTTATTTTATTAAAATGAGTCTCGAGTAGTTTATTAGTGTTTGCTTAGTGGCACGAGTTTGTGAGTTAAGCGTGGACATTAAAAAGGGGTCGTGATTAATAATCGTTATGATTATTTAGACTTGTGATTTTATTATTTGAAGGGCAAAAGCCGGAGAATAATCAAATTACACATCTAGTAATTATTTTCTTTTTAAAGGATTATTTTCAAAATAAACTAACGTTTTGAGAAAATAGTTTTGTTCAAGAAAAATACTTCGTCGTCAATCCTTGGCCCACACTTGATGAACTTATTCACGTCACTTTGCAAACATATTGTCTTTAAATTCATTTCCAGTCTTAATTTCTTTTCACGTTTTAAATCTCGTTTTTCTTTAGTTATTTTATCCAATGCTTGTTTTATTTGTTTGTTTTCTTTGCGTCTTTTATTGTTTCTTTTTACTTTAACTGCGTTTTAAATCCTTTTAGTAGTGTAATCAAAAACCAACCAAATCATCTTTTTAATTCCATTCACTTCACAATCACGCGACTCAAAGCCGACTCAATCGCCGTCTTACCTTCGTTGGGACATAACGACCCGGGGAACATACTTTCACGAGTGTTTCTTCGGAAAAATTATATATACTACAAAACGACAAAAATCATTAGAAAAGGTCAAAAGAAGCCAAGAAAGCTTACAAAGGCACAGATCATTGCTAAGATGAAGACTTTTTGTTGCCATGTTGGTAATATGAAGATGGCTCAATTCAAAGGAATGTCACATGATCAAATTGAAGGTATTTACTACAGAATCAAAAGACAAGATAGTAAATTCATTCCAATGGATCAAGAACCAATTGTAATGAAGACAAAAAGGACTGGAGTGAGTCTTGAATCAAAAGATGCAAAGAAGTTGAAGACTCAGGAATCATCTCAAGCATAAGAGGGTCCTAGCAAGTTGACAAAAGAGCAAGTTACAAACATGTTGTTCATAGAGACTGATGTACTTAATATTGAACCTCTACAAGCAAAATATCTAGTAGTTGGTTGGGAGATCTTTTCTAATAGTTTTGGTGTAGCTTGGAAGATCATCAGAACTGGAAGAGATTTTGAAGACATTGTTAGATCTTGTGATAGAGAAGACTTGGATATTTTGTGGAGGATTGTTCAAGAACAGTTTAAGAAGGATGAACTTGTTGATGTCAAGGCTAAGGAGTTATGGGTTCACTTCAGAAGATTATATGAACCTGACCCAAGTGATAGATATTGGAGATTTGAAGCTCATGATCAAAGAACCTTGTGGAAGTTCTATGATTCAAGTTCTGTACATCATCTTTCTATCCAAGATGGAGTTGATGTCTTTATGCTGGCTAAGAAAGAATATCCATTGAGTGGTGGAGTATTGGATGTGATGAGAATAGTGAAGCTTAGGTGTTAGGAAAGAACTGAAGTCATAGAAGATTTGTTACAAAGGATTTATGATCAAAGTGTGAGAGCTGATAAAGATTTAAGAAGAATAAGATAAGTGTTTGGAAGAATTCCTATATCCTCATGTTTTCTGAATACTTGAAGAAACTTATTGATTTATTTATTAATCATAAGTTAGGGGAGGATTGTTGGGAATTATACTAAAAGTTACCACGGCTAAGTGAAGATGTTACAACTGCAGAAGATTGTACTTGCAGTGGAAACTCATTACCACTGCAAGAACATATATTACCACTGCTTATTAGATAACTGTTAGGAAAAGTGTTTAGATAAATATAGAATAGATCTTGTGTATATCCTATTCTATTAGCATTATACTTATCTTGTAGAAGAGGACTCCTTATGCTATAAAAGGAGATCCTAGGTTAAAGGTTTGATATACGTTTCTAGAGCTTCAAGGTGTAACCCTAGTGATATCAAGATCACTCGTATTATTATCATTAATAATATTGGAGCTAATCGTTTGTTTACATACATTGTTCTTTTTCATATACAACTGTCTTACTCAAAATCAAACTTCTAAGTGTTACTAAGTAGATTCTGCATACTTAGTGATATAACTCAAAGTATCAATCTAACACAAGTTCAAGGTGTTTAGATCCATCAAATAGGATTGTGAGTTTGAGCATTGGTACACTATTCTGAGCTTGGAAGGCCTTTGTAAGCATTTATCTACATCTTTGCAAATTTACTGTTCATTGGCTTATAAGTGGTTTCCTATGCTTATTTAGTGTATTTAGATAATATTATTTCTTAATATCACTTGGGTGTTCATTATAAATCTTTGTGCTCATTTTAGGTTCTAACTGCCTTGTATAAGCATAATCTGTTACAGTGTTGAATTGTTGTTATGATTAGTGTTTTTAAGTTCATTTTAGCTCATGAGATCATCATAAGTACTTGTGAATCAGTTGTGGTGATTAAAACACTTGGGAGCTTTAAAATCACAAATCATTCTCTCATATAGGAATGTTTGGAATTGCCTGCAATCCTGTGTTCAGGCTTGTTTCTGTGTTTGTCTATGGTTCATACTTGTTCTTTTAGTGCATCTTAGCTCAGTAGAAGCAATAAATCCCTTAGTCTTTTGATAGAAAGTCAAATCGATTCTCTAATCTCATTTATAAGTTCACTGTTAGGAACTTAGAGTGGCACACTCTCAATTTAGGTTTAATAATTGTTAAGCTTGCTTAATCTAGGTCCTTTGTAGCTCATAACATCATGGTTAGTCAGTAGAATCAAATCAAACTTCATAAAAGTCAACATAAGTCCATAATCAAAAAGTCAAAACTACACAACTGGGCAGTTTTCTCAAAAATGTTGATGCTTTCCATGGTCTCATTTTTTATTTATATAGTCTGAGCTTGTTGGATATAAAACTTTAGCTGCTTATCTTGCTTGGACTATTTTTAGTATATTTTTTTGATTTTATTTCAGTGCTTAACTTGTGCTTATTTGTGGCCTGTTTTGCCCTGCTCCAGGGTATTAAATTGTTTTGACCCATTTTTATGAGATTGTGGATTGTTTGTTAATTTGCCTTATTGTGTAAATCTTGTTGTTTTGGAAAGCCCTACTGGCTAACTTGCTATGCTCATGTTTATTTTCCAATTTCAAGCTTATTGGTCAGCTTATTTTGTGTTCACAAGCTCTCACCACTAAAACCTTTATACTGATTCATCAGTGTAGAAGGTCAAGTTCATAAGCTCACCCTGATCTTATTTATAGACTTCAGCTTATGAGATTTGCGTTTCGGTAAAGCCCATCCACCAAACTTAAAGGTTCCAGGCCAAATTTGGACTTAAGAGCTTATTTGATAAGCTCTATTCAAGCCTGCTTCAGCTTGAAGGCCTGTGGTGGTTCTGAGTTGCTTGTGGATTGCTCATTCCTCAACCTTGGCTTATCAGTGTGATTATTCTTGTTGTTTTAGTTTAATCTCAATGCACTTCATCTGTCTTTAGCTTATCTTGTTCTTTGACTCAGTGGTTTAGCTTGTTCATAGCTTGTACTTATCTAATAATCTCATTTTAAGCACTATTGAGCTTATACGCTCACCAAGAGCTTATTTTTGAGTTCCACCACAGTTGTTTTTCATTAAAGTTGCTCATAACCAGTATTAGAACAATTTTAAAAAAAAAATAAAAAAATCATCACTTTTTAAAATAGTGATAGCTTCTATTTAAGAAGTTTTAGCTATTTTGCTTATTTTTCAACTTTTTCATTAAGCACTTAGTACTTTCTATAATTTTCTTAGGTTTCTGCAATAGTATACTATTTGTATAAAAGATTTCATAATTTTATCTTTTATGGTATTTATAATAATTAATAATAGTTAAATTAGTTTTAATTAAAAAACCAAAAATAAAATCACTTACTGTTTAATTTTAATCCCTAAGCCACTTTTTATATTTTTTCTAGCTTTTATTAATTATAAAGTATTTTCAGAAAATATTTTCATAATTATTACTATTCATTTTCTATTTATCTTAATTAAATTAATTTAAATAGGTTTTAGTTAATAACTAAGTTAATAATTAATAAAATAGTGTAATAATAATTTTTATAAACTTTTTATTATTTTTTAGGATTCCTGTGATGGTTAATTTGTTTTATAAAATATTTCTTAATTTTATAAGTCATTTGTAGTATTATTAGTAATTTAAGTTAGTTAATTAGTTAATTAATATCTAATTAGTAATTAATTAATATTAAATTCAAAAAAAGTCAAAAAGACATATTTTTAGTTTTTATATTATTTTGAAGTTATTTTAGAATTTTTAAAAATAAATTTTCATTTTCTTAGTTTTAATTTAATATTATATTATATTTAGTATAAGTTAAATATTAATAATAAGTAATTAAATAGTTTTAATTAATATTAAATAATAAAATAATCAAAAAAATAATTTTCTTTTTAATTTAATTTTCTTTTAATATTAAGTTTGCAAAAGTTTCATTTTCACCCCCTGTAGTTGTAAATTGTTCAAAACTCACTTTTTCTTCTGTCTGTAAACGTTTCTGATTGTTAATTTGTTTACGTTTGATCATATCTGTAATTTTCTAATTGTTAATACTGTTTCATTATCTTAATACCAAGCAATCAATAGTGTAAATCGATCAAAATCTTTATTTGGTTACTTCCCCGATCACTAAATCATTCAAACGTTTCCCAAAACACAATTTCAATCTCGCTGGGACATAACGACCCGGTAATACACTGTGTTTACACCGGATCATAAATTGATCTCTCCTCTCTCATATTTGACTTGTTGACCACACCTGGTTGACTGGTTAGTTTGGGAGGAGTCAGGAACCTTGGCTTTGACCTCTCCATTTTGACCCGTTGGTATTACATCTTTAATTGATCCTTTGATATAGATCCTTTGACATTGATCCTTTGATATAGACCCTTTGATATTGATCCTTTGATATTGAACCTTTGACATTGAACCTTTGACTTTGACTTGGCACTTATACTTTCAAATTGAACCTTGACTACATGACCCTTAAGTATTTCCCAGGTATTACTTGTTGTGGAGTAGCTACAACCATTGCATTGATGCACCAATGTTATGTACTCTAGTGGGGCTAGAGAGATGTCCCACACCATCCCTGATTATTGTTATCGACTACTGCTATGATTATTATTGGCCTGCAGGGGCGTATGGATGCATCATAGATTTGATTAATTGATTGATTGATTGATTGTGACTACTATATTGACTACATGGATTATTGCTGCATTGTTTGGTGACTGGGTGTGCGTGCATTGCAACCCATTACATATTGGCAGCTAGCTACTCCATATTGGGCTACTATTGGATTGTATTGTTTATTGATTGGGCCTGGGGTAAAATACTGATTCTACATACATTACATCTTACATTTAACCTTGATATCTTTTGATTACCCGTTTGACACCATACGTAATCCATCTTCATAGTCCTTTGATTATTCCTAACTCTATTGTATGGCTTTGTTATTTGTTGATATCTATTCACTGAGCTTTGTAAGCTCAGCCGCATTTCTTTTCTCATGCGGCAGGTTTAGTAGGAAGCTGGGTTTATTGATAAGAGATATTATTTTTGGCTTAGAAGACTTCACCCTGATTAGCTACTGGCTGGAGTTAGAGATCATTAGAAGTATTTTGATGTTGGGCTTAGTATATTGTACTTGGGCTTAGTTCATTATTGTTGCTCTTTTGTATTTTGTATTTTGTTTAGTCTTTTGTATCCCTTGTAAACTTTGTATGGAAATGTATCTCTGTTTCGCTTGTGTTCTGATTTGACTCCATAATGTTACACTTTAGCCCTTCTCGGGTTGGGGTGTTACAATTATGGTATCAGAGACAAGGTTTGGATCGGCGGATTCAACACCCGTAGAGCATAGGCTATGACCTGTGAGTTTGGACCATTAGGCTTCCATTGTAAGAGCATAGGATTTGCTTTAGGATTCCCCTGCTTGAATTTAAGTTTTGACCAGTAAGGAATGGGTAGACTTTAAGATTCTTCTTATGCATTTTGCTTCCGCATTACTCTGATTCATGCCTTACACTAAGCTATGCCTTTTAGAATCATCCTTTTGGGGTTAGAGATTTTTGCACCACCTAAGTTACCACTAGTAAGTTCGAAGGCATTTAAGATTGCATGGTATGCATAACGCTATTTTGATTTTATCTTCGATCCCTGATCTATTTGTTAAGCCTTTTGACATCTCTTTGGGCATCCTAAGAATCTACATGGCGATGACGTGTTTGACGCACTCTATGTTTGTATCTTGCTTTTGGTAAATCATCTGTAAGCTTTCTGACGTTATTTGATTTTTTTTAACTCATCTTTTCCATCTCTGAGAAGTCGAGTGTTGTTTAACCATGAGTATAAGAGTATTTCTTTTCAGTTTGAATGATAAAGGTTTGCTAAGTTAATCTGCCTTTCTTTGGAAAGTCAACTTCGATTTGATCCTGATATGAGTTTTGATTGCTTAAGCATTCGAGATGCTGACGATTGTTCTGCTATGTCTCACTTTTGGTGTTTTGAACTATTTGAAAACCCTCTACCATGATTTCCTATCATTGAACTTTTGCTATCATTATTTTCTCTAGAGACTCGTACGTTACTTTCGCGGTTATGAAGTTCTCTTGCACCTATTGTGTTCACCGAGATTGAACATTAATGTGTGAATTATTTTGACACCTTAAAATTTCAGATATGATTCTTGTTGAACCACCAAGTTTCCCACCGAAGGATGGAACTGGATAAACCTGAAGATGACAGACAACGGTTACTACCCTGGAGAGTTGATGACATACCTCGCAAGACGGAAGAGTGGATGAGCAGAACGCAGGAACCTGGTCAAGACGGCGAACCTGGAGCTGATGAAGAACATACAGTCTCACTTCCCTATTCATCTTAGTTGTGCTAAGATGAATTGAGAGTGGAAGCAGACTGGATGATGAGGAGATTGAAGATCGTACCAGAGATTCACATTACTCACTCACATTCCAAGAAGAACTACAGAAGACTGATTATTTGGACATAAGAAGATTTCGAGGGGACAATTTCTTAAAGAACTTTAGGATGGAAGAATTGATGCCTTGTCGACATGTTTCTTCGGATGATGATTGATTGACATTGTTAAGTCTTTTCGAGCTTCATTATTTTTTCGACATCGTTTGTTATTGATCTTGAATAGGACTAACCTAGAAGTTAGTTGGACTGTTAGGTGGATTTGTAGATTGTTTCACTGATTGAGACAAAGTATGAACATCATGAGGGCATATTTATATGATGCTATTATTATGACGTCTGGCCATTGTGATAATACTTACATCATATAATGTGCACTTGTTGTGCTCATAGAATGTCTTGAGAAGTGCCTTAGTGGAGACCTAGATCTCTGTTTTTGTTTGCGACTATCTGCGAATAGTGAGACTTTAGGATTCTCTTGATCTGTACTTTTGATTCGCCTTATCGCCGTACGTTTTGATGCGTTTGATTTCTCGACACGCGATTGTTTGACTTCTGTATTTTGATAAGAATCCTGAGATCTGTTGTAGAGCTTTTCGTCATTTGATATTATCGATCGACCTATCTTCTGCCTTTATGGTTTAGATTTGTTACTATGAAGAGCTACATCTATACTTTTATTGGATCAGTTTCAGGATAATCTATTATGAGTTGAAATATGAAGCTTTGGATGTTGAGAATCGGAAGAGCTAAACGTATATACATCACCCTCATCATTTCTATCATTCGTTACATTCTTATCTGATCAGTTCATTTCTTTATCCACGGACGAAATACTCACTCGGTCCTATATCTTCCTTGTGTATCTTTAAGGGGATTCGATTATCATCGGTTACGATTGGTATGTGACCCTTTGATTCGGATTTTGTACGATGAGCCTTCTTGGGAAAACTGAAACTATCTCTGGATCGATATCATTTTGTTTGTTGAAGTTTCTCTAAGACTGAGTCTATGCGAGTCAACTACCCCTTTTTTTGTTTGTAGTTCTGGTGTACCTTCATGTTATTTCGCCACTTTACCTTTTGCATTTTCGAGGACGAAAATTATTTTGAGGGGGAGATAGTTGTAAAACCCACATTTTCATGACATGATTAAATTACCAAAATGCCCTCCAATTTGAAATTTGGAAGAATTATGTGCGGTTACCAAACCAGCCCTAAATAAAAAATGATTACCGTACGATCACAAACATGAGCATGAAACTTCAAGTAAACTTCATTTGAGCTATTACAATGTTAGAAGAACTCAAGAATATAAAATTTGGATTAAGAAACAAATATTGCACGTTACGTGACCTAACGGGTCCGAAAACCTCCAAAACTTGTACCTAACTTATAAATTAAATAACAAAACTATCCTAAGTAATATTTTCAACAAAATTATAAAGAGTTGACCTTTTTTTCCCCTCCTTGGCCAAAATTTCACATATCATGGGATAAAGATCCCTTAATTTTTGCCAATCAATTAATTTTCATTAAAAACCACACTTCTTTCCCTAAATTCCTTAACCAAGAAAATTAAAACACCGTTTCTTCTTCTCCTCTCCCTTCCATACGACCCAACACCCGTAAGCGGCGCTCTTTATCCTTATAAGCGGCGTGCTTTAGTCCAAACTATGTCTTTTTCCTTATATGTCCATAAAGTCATCGTTTTCGTGTGTTTCTTGTACTTTTCTCCAAACTATCGTCCTGCATATATATTTTCATATTAAGTACCAAAAGTCCTAATAACATAGTTATTTATCATATATTTCACATAATATCGGGGGTAAAAATATGTATAATACGAGACTCATCAAATTCCCCCATACTTAAACCAATACTTGCCCTCAAGCATATAAAAATTGTCTTTTAAAAATCAAGTCTCGTATTAGTTTCAAATATATTAATGTATATCCAAGACAACCAAGAATAACATGACATGTTCCTTACGAAAGTGTATATATATTTTAATTCACTCAAGCACTCATAGAAATAGTTTTTGGTATGTAATTCACTCTTATAGCTCAGTCATAACTTATAAATTTACCATATGCTTGTAAAAAGAAACAAAACTGCACCGTCATGGCGTAAGCACCAAGTATCAATATCAAAGAGGACTTTTATTCGGTTTAAAGGTTAATAGGTATGGATTATACATTGGAAATATTTGGTGTAAAACTTAAGTCGGGAAATCATAATAACTTTTCTTCTTTTTTTCACTACTTTTTTTTTAACCATAATATAACAAACATAAAGCGTGACTCTTCATACTCATCGTAATTGGTATTCAACCATACTTTTCCTTATATATATTCCAATTCTCATATTCCCGACTAAGCAACATATTTTTTTTGTTTTCTTGGTGTATAAATAGACACAAAAAGTTTAAAGCTCAGAAGGTGTATCTAATGGATAATAGCACTAAAAGTGAGTGCTAAACGGTTAAATTTCTATTAGAAAACGGATGGTGTATTTCCTAATTTTTGCCTCTTATCATTTAAAAATACTTATATTACACGAATGTGATCTCACTGCGGTCTCATAATGATTTCTAATACATGTTCTAGAATCACATAAATTATCGGCACACTCAAAGAAATCAAGCATAAAAGGTATATGCCGATATAGGCTCGAATTCCTCACATTTATAGTGGTAATGGTCATGAAATGCGCAAATAATGTCATTAATCCCAATTCAGACTTCTTATGATTGTCTCAGATACGTTTTCTTTAAAATCTTTTAGTTATTTCAATTTTATTATACCCCCGTAATCGGCGTACATTACTACAATGTGCATCGGTCTTTCATTATAACCACAGCGTTCTTTTGCCAAAAGCGGCGCTTTTTATGCAACATTGTTGTAAGAGTTTAAAATTTTTCATGTTTTAGCCTAAGTTTTAATTTATTTTTCAAGTTATTTCCCCCCCCCCCCCTACTTAAGTTAAGCATTGTCCCTAATGCTTTAGAATTAGAAATAAAGTATAATGGGAAAAATAAATAAAGGATAACGGTACTTCCCGGTTATGTTTTGTTTTTGCCCGAGGAATCTCCAAGTTTTTGTCCACCTTTTGGATCATTCTTTTATATCTTGTATTCATACATCATTCAACAAACAAATTTCCATAAAATTTGTAATGTGTCATAACACATAACGTTATTTATTATAATTATAGATAATGATAAGTTGGATCAAATTGTTTCATGTTTTGGCAACCATTGTGCCCATCGTGGCGTTGGTGGTGTAAGTGTTTCAAATTGTTTAGTGACTGGGTACCAACAGAGGTACCCAACATACAGACCATAATTTTTTAATAACATGTTTAGAATTGTTTTCAAATCAAGACCAACAGACTGGTCATCAATACACAGAACCACGCCGTGTAATCCAGTAACCCCGGCGGGTTTTCACTTCTGCTCTTCTTCTTTTTCTTCTTCACCACTGCTGCTTCCATCATCATCACTTCCATCTGTGCCACCACTCTTACTGCCACTGCTCTCATCATCCTCTTCTTGTTCTTGTGAGGCAGGTTTGTTTTCATTCTCATAATGCTTAGAGATGCTTGGTGATCTATACTCTCCCATATCAATGTTGTGGACTTTTCCCAACTCTTCTAGCAACAATGCATACCTGTCAGAGTGGACAGAATCCTATCAACCTTCCTCTCTACCATTCCTAACCTCAACTCTATTCCTTCAACTTTTTCACCCAAACTATTCTTTCTTGCTCTGGGTGGTTGTGGTGGTCTCACGGCTTCAGGCTCAGTAGTGTCAGGCTTCAACCTGCCCCTTTCATCTACCAATTCTCTTAAAGTCACATTGTCGAATGCCTTGTAAGCTGTTGGTGCAGAGTATGTTGCCATGGTCTCCTCAGTGAATACTCCGAGACCCTTAGCCAATCTTGTGATCAGATGACCACACATCAACTCACTATCACACTTTCTCCCGTTTCCTTTCTTTTTCAACCAGTGAGCCACTACCGAAGAGACATTTGCATATTCACCCATATTTCTTTTTTCAAATAAACTCAACAACCAACACTTCATCTTCTGAATTTTATCAAAACCAGTTGTTCTCTGGCACAGCAAATAAACAATCAACTTATGCAGGAGCCTCAATGTAACACCCCCAAAATACCATAGCGGAAGACTGTGTCACTGGGGTGCTACTTCATAATACAAAGTACAAGTTATAGAAAACGACCTCTAAATGAGACATTTTGAAATGTTGCCATTCGATTAATGAATTCAAAGTTACAAACATGAGATTCCAAAGTATGATACATAAATGTATACAAAATGTTTTGAATGGTAAATGATAAAAAGCGTAAGTCTTCAGAATATGCAGCTTGACTCTAAGTTCCACGCACTAGCTATCGCCTTACTAACCTGACATAAAAATGCTAAAGTGTCAACACAATAGTTGGTGAGTTCAAAGAGTTTGTCTTAAAACAGTTGAAAAAGCCTCAAAAGAATGTTTACACAGCAAAGGCATTATGAATCCAGTCAGTTGCAAGTCCCGCCATAAGAGACTTGCAACGTGTGTGTTCACAACCCACTGCTAAAAATATAGTATAATAAAGACATGTATAAGTTCATCAAAACAGTTAAGCAATTTGTCGTGAGTCTACACTTCATCTCCGAAGTCCTCACGTTTATGATGTATCCAACATTCGCAAATGTTAGGATGTATCAAAGCCTCAATGGTCATCCAACAACTTAATTTGAAGCCACCGGAAGTCTCAATGGTCATCCAAAAACTTAATTTGGAGCCACTGGAAGTCTCACAATTAAGTATAACGCAATCATGTATATATGAAATCAAGTATAATGCGATCAAGTATAAGACAATCAAGTATAAAACAATCAAGTATGAATGTTTTGAGTATTTGTACAAGTAAGCAAGTAGTTGTGCATGTATCTCCCCCAAAGAGTTAAAACAAGTATGAAAAAGTAGGGGCTATGACTCACCTTAAGCTTATGTAATGAGAAATGAAAGTGGTAGTCGAATCGCGAAAGTCTCTAAGAGCAGCCTATAATAGAACGTTGCGACTTAGGTTTGGAGTAACGTCTAAGAATACAAAGAATTGCCAATATATGTCTTGCATAATGTTCATGATGTAGTACTTAGTATATAGTGTAAGTCTTTGAATATAAGTGGTTTATGAAACATGTATAGGTTGTATATCTCTTACTACCGTTCGGGCCGACATAATCCAGAAGTCATGGAGTAAATGTTCGAGGAGCCAGGACACTTTAATTCGTAAATCCACAACTCATCTCGACGGTTTACTTACTGAACTCCTCACATGAGGCTCCCTACTATTGTAGTATTTGATAACATATATATATATATATATATATATATATATATAAGTTTTGATCTTTAAAAGTTACATGGTCTTTAGCCGTGGCTTTGCCGTGACCTTGGTCATTGTTACCATGGTCTTGAGACTCAACCTTGGCTTTAGCCATGGTTGTGGTCTGGGCTTTAGGTCATTAGACCTCTTGGTCTCATCTAATTATAATCATTATATAGTAACTTTGGTCTAAAAATGGGCTGTTAAGAATTTGAAGAAAAATATCACTCGGAAAGCGTTTTCAGGGCTCGAGCTTTTATTTAATGAACGAAAACGGCGTTCTGGACAACTTTCGTGTTTTAACTTTTTGATGAATCGGAACAGAAGGGCCACTTTCAAAGAGGTCAGAATGCAAACAGTAGGGTATTGGCAGTTTCAGCGTTTTGGTTTCGCTAACTTCTTATGGCCATAACTTTTGACTCGTGTACTCGTTTTGGGTGATTCAAATTGCTATGTTTTCCTTGTTAAGTCCTCTTTAACAGTATGTAAGTGTTTCATATCATAGTTATACTATTTTGGTCGTGGTTCTCCAAGAAAGTTACTAGTTTACTTGTTTAAATAACATAAGTTAATATATAGTTTCCATAACTTGTTTTACTAGTTTTTATACATCATGAACATAATACAAAGACCATATATAACATGAAAGAAACATAATAAGCATGAAAATGATATTGAGCAAGAAAGTGTAATAGGGTTTGCTTACAACTTTTGGCTTTCTAAAGAAAGGAAGTCAAGTATGAAACTAGGACACTAAACCTATGCTTGCAAACCCTTCACCACAAATCTTGAAACCCTTGCTAGCCTTGATATAGACCTTGTGAAAACCATTTAACTTCAGCCCCTAATCACCTTGTGTAGCTCCTAATTCAACCATGGAATCACCAAACAAACTTAAAAACTAGGTAGAGAATACTAAGACCTTGAACTTTGTAGTGTAACTTGTAGTTTGAAGATCAAAGGATCATGGTGCTAGGGATTTATGTGTGGCATTTTTAGTGATGAAGAAAGGAAGGAATAAGCTTTCTATTTATAGGAAGATGAGGAGGTTAGGAAGGTGTCTAGGAAGGTTCATTGAGGAGGTTACTTTGGTAGGCTAGATGTTATTAATTTTGCTTCCTAAAGACACTTGTTTTCATCCTAGAGCTTAAGGCATGAGATCAAGACACATATTAGGCGAATCCCCCCCCCCCTATAAGTCGGCCAAGGCTGGTCTAGGGTGACTAGATGAGTAGTCATGGTCTTATCTAAGTTTCAGAGTGAGTTTTGGTCTCGGTAATTGCTAACGGTAAGTCGTTAAGTCCCGAAACTTAAAATCGGGTATCCTAAAAATATGAAACTTATAAATATGTTAAAACTTATCAATATACTCCATAATAAAATATAAAATGAGTGGTAGGTTCTATTGGGTTGCTTAAATGCTGAACTGGAAAACGTAAAATTCCAAAACTTTTGGAATTGTCCTAAAATGAGAGAAAATCATATTTCTATTGTTTATAATGTTTTATGGACATATCGGGATGCTGGAATGACGTTTAAACTTAGAAGTAAATCTCGGACACGGTTTCGTGATATTTGCAGAAATGATCCGACGAGTGTCAAATTCTCGGATTATCATTAAAATAGTTTAACTTACGAGAATATGAAATAAAAATTTCGGGAGTGAATAGTGAAAGCGAATAGTAAAAATTTTCGGAAATAGAAGTTAACCTGAAAATGTGAATTGTTACACATAAAACATTCCTCCTAATGGTGCTCACCTTGCTCTTTGATAAAATCAAACTATCCTCAGAACTTACCTTGATCCAGAATTCATTCAATGCCTCAGTAGTTATCTTAATCTCATTCCTAACTCCACCTATGAAATAATCTTCAAAATACTCATCCTCTAGATTTTCTTCTCTGTATAACCCTAAGGCTACAACAAAATTTTCCAGTGTCATAGAATGCTTCTTTCCTCCCAGCCTGAAGAATATACTTTTCTCAGTCATTATCTTATCATCACCTAATGTCTCATCAAAATTGAATGTAGAATAAAACTCCAGACACAACTCCTTATAAATATTCTCCCTTATATCAAACAACACCTCATCATCTTCTGCACTCACCAACCTTATAATCAACATCTCCTCAATTTCCTCAGCACAACCAGCTTTGTTCAAGACCTCTCAATTAAGCAGATATGGGGCATATGGGCTCTTCTGATATAGGGTACTTAGAACTTTGTTGTAATCTCTTCTTGCCTCAGTATTGCAAGTCCTCTAGAGCAGATGAGGGTGAGAAATTGTCGGCATCAGCAATTCCTCAGTAGTCACAGTCTCCTTCCTTCTTTTTGATTGCCTTACCCCTAATGATCCAGCCTCATCATCATTCCTAGCAATTTTAGTCTTTAAACATCCACAAACAAGCAAAATTAGTTGTTAGAAAACACAAACATCCAATGTGCAAACAATTAAGCAAGTTTCAACCAAACTGTGTTCAATTATTTCCAGAAAAACGGCGGTTTTAAGAATAAAACCGGCGATTACGTGACAAAATTTTCAAACTTATGAAAATGTTCTACAGTTGTTAATAAAAGATCCACGGTCTTGGCCTACAAGACCGGCGATTTTTATGCTCTGCACTTAAATCCTCTATTATATATTCAAGAACCATCTCATTTTATTAAGGCATCAAAATTATATCCCTATATGGTCTCTATCATCTCAAAAGTAGTCTCAAGTATCAAATTATTCATGTAAGAATAACAGTTAAGCATCTTAGACTTAGAAATTTATGCATTCATGATCAAAATATCTTTCTAAATGTTTATATCACTTCCTTAATTATGTATTCTCTCCCTAAGCTCATAAGCAAAGGCTTAAATCAATCACATTATCCTCCTAACATGGCAATTGTCACATTAGGGCACAGAAAATTCCTAAATATGAAAATGACCATAATTTTATAACTAACCAAGGGGCAAACTTAAAAAAGCATGTAAAGCAACCTAAAATTAAGCATAAAACATCTAAAATTCAAAAACATCAAACCCTAAGTTAATTAAAAACCCTAATAAAATTTCTCAAAAGATCAAGACAAGTGTAAACTTACCCTCATTGTCTTGATATTGATTTTTGACTTTGAAAATTTTTTGTTTGTTCAGGAAGATCGTCGGTTTTATTTTGTGTGTAAGAGTTTTGGTGTTTTTCGCTTTTAGCACATAAGGTCAAAATGTTTAGTTTTTGAGTTATAAAGGCTTCCCTCGTTAAAAATTCGGCGATCTTAATTAAAAGAGCGGCGACTAATTTCTGCAATTTTTTACACATGCTTTGATCTTCCTGAGATAGATAAGTAATAAACTAATAAACAAAAGCAGATAAATATACACAAAGGTTGTTCATTCATCTCTTTCTCAGATGCATACTCATCAAGCATAAGCTTGAGATACAACTTATTCCAAATTTGAAAAATAACATAGAAATAAAAGTTTAAGAAAGGAGCATTGTTTCAACTCCATTTTTGGGTGTTACTTTGGTGTTTCAGGCAGTAAAATGCTCTGGTGACATAATGACACTCAGCTTGTAGGAACCAGATGGCTTCCTTTTGGTGTCAAGTGAAGTATCAGATGTTGTTGGAATTTTTTCCTTATTAGGACCAACTTCTTCTTCCTCATTAACTTCTGCCCAAAGAGTGATTTCTCCATACTGATAGTTGACTATGCTTCTGGTATGTTTCATGAAGGCTCTTCCTAAGGTCACATCAGGTTCCACGTCATCTTCTTCAGGGTTAACATAGAACTCCAGGTCATAGCTTTTGGTTTTTTCAATGTAATCTCCCATAGTTTCTCCTACCAGTTTCATAGACAACATCTTATCAATTTTCTTATCCCCATTATTTAAAACCTCATATTTCAGATTAAGCTTGACCACATATTCTTGAGAAATGAAATTCTTATCTTGGTCAAGGTGTAGAATTCCATCTGATGCAAACAATCCATCAATATAGCATGGTGTTATATACTTTTCCCCAACTTCACTTCCATTTCCATTCCTGTGAAGTAAAAATACCTTAGTTTTTTCATTCATTTCAGGGGCATAAGGATTCATTCTCCAAAAACTCTTTCCAAGTACATTAGTATTAGGGTGAAGGGTAATTAAACCTTTGGAAAAGTCAATGATTCCATTGGTTTGTTCCAGAAAATCTCTTCCTAGGATCACACTATGCTCCCATTCATTATCACTGGGGTTAACATCAAATTCAACAAAGAAAATATCCTTATTCATTTGCACCAGTAATCTCTTAGTTACCTCTTTTCTACCATCTTCCTTTTCCTCAATGCTAACTTTTAGTCTCTTCATTAATTCTTTTGAAAGTAAGTTCCTACTGTAATCCAAATCAGCCACAGTATCTTGAGCATAATTGTTCTCAATAAAGCAAGGGGTAATAAACTTCATGTTGCATCCCTCAGTCTCCATCCTTTTAAAGATATGAACCCTTTGTTCATCTTCCTTGTTATCAGTTGTAACCTCAAAAGTAATTTCTCCTTGTCAAATGTCCTTGTTTTCCACTTGGTTTTTCTCATCATTCACTGGTCCTAAATTTGATTTTTTTCTCCATTTCTAATGTATTACAGCATAACATCAAACAAAACATTAGCAGGTTAGTCAAATAAGTTATAAGCACATAATTATACTCCAGTAACCTCATATAACTTATATATGCCAAGATATGCATTTGTTTACTCATCATGGAAAAGAAATAAGTCTTCTATAAAGATTTTTGCAGAAAAGTTTGGTGAGTTTTAATAAAAGTACGGTGGTTACGTTACTTTGTATCCGTTTTGTTTGAAATTCTCCAGAAGTTCGCGAGTTTTGGTATAAAACCGACATGTTTCTGGGTTTTAGCAGTTCTTCATAAGATATATAATCTTCCATAAATTCAGATAATAACTGAAAAAATATTGCAATTGTCATTTCATTCAATAAAGCAATCCAGTAAAACATTTGCAAGAAAATAATTAAAAAGTAAAAACAAAATATTTTTGTATTTTTTTATTTTAATGTGCATTATATACTCATGCATTAATTCAGAAAGTAAAAACACAAGAAACATGAATCCTATGTGCTCACATTCTGTAAAAAACATTATACAAGATTGTTTTGGGGTTTTGTGAAGTCAAATCCAACTGTTCTTTACTGTATCATTTGATCGACGGTTTTATCTGAAAAACCGGCGCTCTTTGTGTTTTAGAAACAAAATTTTTCAAAACTTTAACAAGAATTAAGTAATTTTTCTTTTTGCAAAATGCATAAAATTAAGAATATGATCAAATCTAACCTCCCCGGCAGCGGTGCCAAAAACTTTGATGTGTTTAGAAAGCTTTAAATTTATAAGACTAATATTACCATTTCCTTAATTCATAAAACACATGGGTAAAGTATAACACCCATTTATAGTAAAGGTTTGAGGTATGACTAGGTCGTCCCAAGAGAGGTGATTGTTCTTATAGTTAGCTAAAGATAACAAAATTAGATTCCAATGATTGTCACTTATCACTAAAACCGTTTTTGTTGGATTTAAGATTTTTGAAATGTTTTCCCAATTGATATTAAAAGTACGTTTGTTAAAGGCAAAACACATAAGATGAATGAGCATGTGTATCATAGACAATACTTGGACAAAGCATAAAAGCAAAACATGACTAGTGATCATGTAAACTAATATATCTCCTTGATGTAAAAGAATCTCCTTTCGGCCTATAATCCTAGATACATAAAGTGCATAAAGTTTGGTCCAAGCATGAAGTATTGTTGGGACTAAAACCACTTGTCGGGTGTGTTAGACCGATACACGGTAAGGTGGTTAAACCTTCGTTCTTTGTGTATGAGATATGTTGTGTGAATATGATTAAGTATGCAGAATCTACTTAACCACACTTAGAAGATTATATTTATGATATGGAAATGGAATAGTTAACACCAAACCATTCAATATTATTCAAAATAATACGAGTGGTCTTTTTCTATCACTAGGGTTACAAAGAGCCTTGAATCTTACGTGACTTGTGATATTTGTGTATGTTCTATTGTTCTAACAGTTATGTTTTTCACACGTACTCAATATCTAGTCTAAGATCATCTTTTACAGTCCAAGAAGATCTTTACAATAATCTAGTCTAAGGATGTGTCAATCTACTAACTATGATAAGTCATATATCTATAATGTGTCATACCCTATAAGAGTATACAATTTGAACACTCAACTAATGATACAACAAAAGATATTTTCCATGCATATCTACTCAGCAGTAGTATGACTTAGCAGCATCGTAACTCATAGTAGAATCCATCAGTGGAAAACGTTCTTCAGCAGAATCCATCAGCAGAAACACCTTTAGTAGAAACCTTCTTCAGCAGAATCCATCAGTGGAAACATGCTTTAAGCTTTATCAGTAGGAACATACTTGATGTATTTCTTTAAACCTTTATGTTCTGATTCTTCTGATTCTTTCTGTTTATTTAATTCCCAACAATCCTCCCCTAAACATGTGAATCACATTCAAACATGTTTTTCTGAATTAAATGAGAACTTTTATGAAGATCTTTCAAACACTTCATTGTCAGACCCTTGATCTGAACTTCTTCTATTCTGAAAAACTCATTTGATCTTCTGATCTTTGACTTATCAAAATTAACACTTTTCTCCAATCTTGGACTAAAAGATGGTGCAATCTTCCTTTGATTTCAACAAGATATCATCTATTAATTTACCTTTGCAAGTGATGAATAAACGTAGTGAACTAAAATTGAATCTTTTCAACTTTTGACCTAGATAGAACTTTCTCCTTTGAAATGCTTCATCTCTTCTGAATACAACATTAAAGAATGTTCTTGTCATTTTCAACTTCTATGTCATCATCTTGTATGATCTTGTCTTTTCTTTCTTTTCATTTGGTTAATCTTCCTTAAACTGGGCTTGAATTTCCTCCCTTGAGATGTTTGTTTCCTCCCCTGAGATTCAAATAACATCTTATATTCATATCCTCCCCTTGTTTGAAAGATTTCTCACAATCATAACATCATCATCTGATCTAGCATTTTTCCATGTTTTCAGACAATTTGTACATGAAGCCATCAATTCCTTAAGAGTTTAAGATTCTGCCCTCATCACTTCTAGGTGTGTTAACTCCTATAAGAGGTGATTCAATGGACGTTTTTGACTCATGGTCCATCTGTTGATGGTTTTTAAAGTCATCCTTTGAAAATCTTTTTAAGAAACTTTTGCCTTAGCAGTATGTATATGATTTTATTATGAAAAATCATACTGCTTACAACCATTTTGAAGGGATTAAGTGTGTAATAGACACTTAGTCAAAATTTTGGTTTAAAGCAACCTCTGGTTGTGTGAGAACCAATGTTTTCAGTTATAAATAAACGCCTGTGTATAGATAAACCTATTCAAAAGGCTTTCTTTACAGGGTTTCCAGATCGTGGCATTTGTTACCTCTAACACAAGTGTTAGATTCACTTTTGCTCGCTGTTCTTTCTATCAGATATCCGTAGATTAGTCACATTATACTTGAGAGTATAAAATGATAAAAAGTGAGTTGTATCAGTTAATAACTGATCAACAAATTTATCAATTCAAAGTGAAACAACATAATCAGATTTCAAGAAAGAAGTTTTAAGGAGTTTAGAACTCCCAAACTTTTTCTATCATGAACCTATTATATCAGTAGAAATGATTAGCAGCAATGATCAGTTTTCAGCAGCAATGATCAGCAGCTTTGATCAGCAGATTTTACTTGAAATAGCCTTTCAGCTCAAACATTCATACCTGAAACTATTAGTCTAAAACCAAATAAACAAAGTACAAAGTACTTGGCTTGAATTAGAATAATCATAGAACTAACTGTATGAATAACGTTAAATATTGTTAATAGTAGTCTTAGATAACAAAGTTAGATGCATTAACAAAATCTATATACAAAAACACATTATATTGAAAAATTTAAAGATTAAGCATTCCAATACTTGCTACCAAGTACTGAAATCTACCAACATCAAAAGGCTTTTGTAAGAAGATCTGCAAAGTTTTGTTCTGAAGCAATTTTCATTACTTGAATTAACCTCTTTTCATTGCAATCTCTAATAAAATGATGTCTTATTTCAATGTGTTTTGTTTTAGAATGTTGCACTAGATTTTTAATAATGCAAATTGTACTACTATTATCAATATGAATAATGGTATGTAAGAAATTGTACCCATAGTCAAGAAGTTGGTTTTGAAGCCATAGGACTTGACCACAACAATTTGTAGCAGCTACATATTCAGCTTCAGTTGTTGAATTTGCCACAATTGTTTGCTTCTTACACTGCCATGAGATAAGTCTGCATCCAAGGAATTGACATCCTCCGGTTGTTGACTTTCTGTCCAAGCTAGCACCAGCATAATCACTGTAACACCCCCAAAATACCGCAGCGGAAGACTGTGTCATAGGGGTGCTACTTCATAATACAAAGTACAAGGTATAGAAAACGAACTCTAAATGAGACGTTTTGAAAAGTTACCATTCGATTAATAAATTCCGAGTACAAACATGAGTTCCATAATACAATACATAAGAGTTTTAAGACATATCGAATGGTAAAGATAAAAGCATAAGTCTTCAAAACATGCCAAGCGACTCTATGCTCCATGCAACAGCTTATCATCTTATAGACCTGAGACAAACATGCTAAAGTGTCAACACAATGGTTGGTGAGTTCATAGAGTTTGTCTTAAAATAGTTGAAAAGTATTAAAAGAATGTTCACACAGTAAAGGCATCGTGAATCCACTCAGTTACAAGTCCCGCCATAAGAGACTTGTAACCTGTGTGTTCACAACCCACTGCTAATATATATGGTATAAGACATGTATAAGTTCATCAAGACAATTTAAGCAATTAGTAGTGAGTCTCTACTTCATCTCCGAAGACCTCACTTTTGGGAGCCAATTCCCAAAGACAACTGGGAGTCAATTCCCAAAGACAACTGGGAGCCACTTCCCAAAGATAACTACTAGCCAATAAATAGAATAACGCAATTAAGTATAACGCAGTCATGTATGTATGCAATCAAGTATAACATAGTCACGTATAAACGTTTTGAGTATTTGTACAAGTAAACAAGTAGTCGAGCATGTGTCTCCCCCAAAGAGTTAAGACAAGTATGAAAAGAGTAGGGGCTATGACTCACCTTAAGCTTAAGTGATGTGAAATCAAAGTGGTAGTCGAATCGTGAAAGTCTCTAAGAGCAGCCTATAATAGAACGTTGCGACTTAGGTTTTGAGTACTGTCTAAGAATACGAAGAATTGCCTATATATGTCTTGCATAATGTTCATGATGTAGTACTTAGTATATAGCGTAAGTCGTTGAATATAAATAGTTTATGAAACATGTATGTTTTGGTATATCGTTTACTACCGTTCGGGCCGACATAATTCAGAAGTCATGTTAGTAAGCGTTCGAGGAGCCAGGACACTTTAACTCGTAAATCCACAACTCAACTCGACGGCTTACATAATGAACTCCTCACATGAAGCTCCCTACTATTGTAGTAGTTGATGAAATATATAGATATAAGTTTTGATCCGAAAAGTTACATGGCCGATATTTGAATAAACTTAGGAAAGTTTATTAGTACATGAAGATTGTTATTAGGGGTAGTTTCATAAGTCTTGAATGACCATTTTCTCTTGGTAAAATCTCATGGTTCCCTTTTAAGTGAAGTAGATCCAAATTGCTTGTTCAAGTTATCGCCTAATTCATTGTTTCACGTTTACGCCTATGTAAGTTGTTATGGTCATTTCGTCATGGCTTCGCCGTGACCTTGGTCATTTTTCCATGGTCTTGAGACTCAACCTTGGCTTTAGCCATGGTTGTGGTCTCGGCTTTAGGTCATTAGACCTCTTGGTCTTAGTAAATCATAACTATAATATAGTGACTTTGGTCTAAAATGGGCTGTTAAGATTTTGAAGAATTTTATCACTCGGAAAGCATTTTTAGGTCTCGAGCTTCTTTATTCCTGAACGAAAACGTCGTTCCGGACAACTTTCGTGTTTTAACTTTTTGATGAATCGGACCAGAAGTGGGACTTTCAAAACCCAAATTTGATCAGAATGGTATTTGGCAGTTTTGCCGGAAATCTTTGGTAATTTCAAATCGCCATAACTTTTGACTCGTATACTCGTTTTGGGTGGTTCAAATTGCTATGGTTTCCTTGTTAGGTCCTCTACCACAATATGTAATAATCAAATATCATGTTTTTACCATTTTGATCAGGTCTTACCAAGAAATTCATTAGTTTGCTTGTTTACTTGTCATAAGTTAACACATGTATACTAATACTTGTTTTGTCCATTTTTATACATCATGAACTCCATACAAAGACCATATATAGCATGAATGAAACACAAAGAGTATGAAAATGATAATTAACAAGAAAGTATGTTAGGGTTTGCTTACAACTTTTGGCCTTAATGAAAAAGGGAAACTAGGACAAGAACTAGGACTTTGATTGAATAAGCTTTCCTCCACTTTAGTAACCCTTCTACCCTTGTATTCTTGAATGATTTGTGATGAAGGTTTAGGTGACTTGAGTGGATCTAAACTCAAGAGAAATCACCAAAGTATATGAGGTTATGGAAGTGTTTTGGTTACCTTAAAGAAACTAGGGTTTCTATCTTGAAGAAGTACTTGAACCTTGCTAGAAATTGGGAGTAAATAAGCTAAGTATGGTGTGGTTTTGGTGTGGGGATATGCACGGCACAAGGGGGGATGGGGGGCTTTTATAGGGTCTTAAGGAGGTTAGTTTTGTTGACTAGTCCAACCTCGGAGGCCAAGGTTAACACATGTAATCATCCTAAGGCTCCTAGCATGAGATCAAGACACACAAGGGCTGAATTCCCCCCCCCCTAGGTCGGTTCATAAGCTTGGAGGACAAGGTGTGGACTTTTGATGATATTATCCTACTTATGTGACTAGTTTTGACTCCGTAAATTGCTAACCGTAAATGATTAAGCCTCAAAACGTAAAACCGGGTGTCGTAAAAATACGGAACTTGAAAGTATTGTTAAACATGTCATTACACTCCATAATAAAATATAAAATGAGTGGTAGGTTCCATTTGGGTGGTAAAACCCTGCTAAAACTGGAAACACGGGTCTAAAACGCGTAATACGTAAAACGTACGAAAGTTGCGTAAAATTGAGAAAAGTAAAATGTAACTTTTCTAATAGGATAATAATGACTTAAAATGACTTATAATGTCTAGGCTGGGCTCAGTCTAGTGTCGGTTGGTGTTAAATGTCTTTTAAACCTAAAACCGCAAGCCTAAAAATCAAGGAATGACTTATAAAATCAAAGAACGATTTTTGGTCAAAGGAGGAGGGAAAAATATGTTGACTTTTTCTAATAAGTTGAAAACTCAAATCGTCTTAGAAATGCGGTGCAGGTATAGGCTAGGGTTACGGCTGAGTAAAAACGCTTAAAACTGAAAATTCCAGTTTTTCACGGCCGAGGCTTATTTTGAGTCATGTTTTTCTCAGTCATGATTAATTCTCTAATTAATCATGAGAGTACTAAACATTTTTCTGATGCGGGGTCACTTAACGCGGTCGAGTTTCGTTGTGCGTAGAATTTTTGAATGACGTTTTACCCTAAAACGTATAATTCCGTGTAATTCCTTAATAACTTTCACGAAAATGATCTAACGAATGTCAAACATTTAATTTGCCATGGAAATGATTTATCACTCGAGAATATGAAATAAAAATCAACTTTCGGGAAAATTTCAGGAAAAATGAATAGTAAAAGTGAATAGTAAAATTTTCGGGAATAGAAATAAATCTGAAAATGCGAATTGTTACAGTCTCTACCCCTTCAGGAAACTTCATCCCGAAGTTTAGTGTGTCTAGGTCTCTTTATCTTAATAACGGCATAACAAAGCTAGATTTTGAACTAGAATAGAATAATATGGTAGGGTAAGATACGTACCCGTTACGCATTGCGGGCCTCCTTAGTACCCAAATAGTATGCTCGACCCCGTGGTGGACTAACATTGTATTCACGCTTTGGGTTATTTTCTTCAAGCATTACTGCTAAAGTTGGGTTATCCAGCACTTGTCTCGGTGCCCTATTCAACTTAGGACAAGTATTTCGGAAGTGGTTTGGGCTGTTGCACTCATGGCATGTCTTTTGGTTGTTTCCTATATTGTCCGCATTCGCCTGCCTTGTAATTGATTTACACTGACTTGCAAAGTGACCAGACTTCTTGCAGTTATAACACACAGGGCATGGCTCAGACCCCTGATGATGATAAGCACATTTAGTACACTTAGGATGTGGACCCTCATACTTTTTCTGATTAGAAAGAGTTGCCGCAAATCCTCTTGCTTTCTTATTGTCAACCATTGTACCCACTTGTTCGCTCGATTCACCCGTTCCCTTCCTTTTGTCACTATTCTTCAAAGTTCCATTCCTAACCATCTCATCTGTTAGGGTCCCTGCTCTTAATATTGCACTTTGAATCGTGGGAGGTTCGGTTGTTTTCACCATCCCACGAATCTCGGGAACAAGGCCATAAATGTACCTCTCAATCCTCTTGGATTCAGGGGTAACCAGATGAGGAACTAGTTTAGCTAGTTCATGAAACCGGTCTGTGTAGGTTGCATGACCAGCCCCTACCATAGAGTGATGCCAAAACTCGTCTTCTAGTTTTTGCATTTCATTAACCGGGCAGTATTCTTCCTTCAGTAGTCCCTTAAAGTCGTCCCATGACATGCCTACAGCTGCTTCTCTAGTCCTTGCTTGAATCTGCATGTTCCACCATGTCAATGCCTTTTCTGATAGCAAGCATGCAGAATATTTCACTCTCTGGTGGATTGCACAGTTGCTGATATCGATCACCGACTCCATCTTCTCGACCCATCGTGTATATGCCAATGCACCTCCTTTACCATTAAACTCAATTGGTTTGCATGACGTAAATTCCTTATACGTACATCCAGTCCTATAGTTGTTGTTGTTGTTGTTGTTGTTGTTGTTGTTGTTGTTGTTACCATTCCTTCCTCCATCATTTGTAGCGTCATTTATGCTTCCGTGGTTTCCCGAATTGTTCATGTGATTGCCAACTTGTGTGACAATAGTGGGAAGTAGGTTTTGTAGTTGTTGGGCGATAATGGTGGAGACATCTGGATTTCCACCATCGTTACTAGGGTTACTAGTGTCGTGAGCATTTCCTCTACCTCCACGTCCACCAGTTCTTCCACTATCATTACTAGGGTTACTAGTGTCGTGAGCAGCTCCTCTACCTCCACGACCACCAGTTCTTCCACCTCTTGGTGTTGCTCCACCTCGGCTAGTGCTACGAGTTACTCTCTTTGGTGCCATGATATCTACAAGGAGGGATATTTTGTCGACGTCAGATATGAGGTGATATTCCTGGACTACTTAGTCTTAAATCTTGTCAATTTGAGTCAATCGTTGATTAATGTAAGCATGGTCACATATGTCTATGTGAGTCATGACGCATTTATAATTATGTTGGCCACCATAATTATAATTGCTTCCTTTCACACGTATACATATTTACCAGGCACACATAACACAACAATTGGTACTACATAATTGGGTAGACTTTCTATCATCTGCTCTTAAGTTGTGAAAGGGTAACATAGTCTGGTTATCTAGAGAAGGTGATATGACGAAATGGACTAGTCACGCTTGTAGAAATGTTTGAGTGTCGTACTAGGACATATGAACCACTTCTAGGTTTTAGAATCATATAAAGTAAGTATAAGGCAAATCATCAAATCTCTACAAGAAACTAATAACCTTTATTTAACTTAATCTTATGTCTTATCAAACAAGAACTGTCACAAGATTAAGTTAATTAAACAATTATTACTTAGCTCTAAATTTTTGATGACTTGACTATTGTCTGGGGTTTCTCCTAAACAAACAATTAGCAATAAGCATATGCGCATGAAGTGTGTGTAAGGCAAAATAAAGAGAAGAGTCTTAATGTTTAAATCAGTTATAGTCTAGGCACTAAATGCAACCTAGTTCTCTATAACCAAGGCTCTGATACCAATCTGTAACACCCCCAAAATACCGCAGCGGAAGACTGTGTCATAGGGGTGCTACTTCATAATACAAAGTACAAGGTATAGAAAACGAACTCTAAATGAGACGTTTTGAAAAGTTACCATTCGATTAATAAATTCCGAGTACAAACATGAGTTCCATAATACAATACATAAGAGTTTTAAGACATATCGAATGGTAAAGATAAAAGCATAAGTCTTCAAAACATGCCAAGCGACTCTATGCTCCATGCAACAGCTTATCATCTTATAGACCTGAGACAAACATGCTAAAGTGTCAACACAATGGTTGGTGAGTTCATAGAGTTTGTCTTAAAATAGTTGAAAAGTCTTAAAAGAATGTTCACACAGCAAAGGCATCGTGAATCCACTCAGTTACAAGTCCCGCCATAAGAGACTTGTAACCTGTGTGTTCACAACCCACTGCTAATATATATGGTATAAGACATGTATAAGTTCATCAAGACAATTTAAGCAATTAGTAGTGAGTCTCTACTTCATCTCCGAAGACCTCACTTTTGGGAGCCAATTCCCAAAGACAACTGGGAGTCAATTCCCAAAGACAACTGGGAGCCACTTCCCAAAGAAAACTACTAGCCAATAAATAGAATAACGCAATTAAGTATAACGCAGTCATGTATGTATGCAATCAAGTATAACATAGTCACGTATAAACGTTTTGAGTATTTGTACAAGTAAACAAGTAGTCGAGCATGTGTCTCCCCCAAAGAGTTAAGACATGTATGAAAAGAGTAGGGGCTATGACTCACCTTAAGCTTAAGTGATGTGAAATCAAAGTGGTAGTCGAATCGTGAAAGTCTCTAAGAGCAGCCTATAATAGAACGTTGCGACTTAGGTTTTGAGTACCGTCTAAGAATACGAAGAATTGCCTATATATGTCTTGCATAATGTTCATGATGTAGTACTTAGTATATAGCGTAAGTCGTTGAATATAAATAGTTTATGAAACATGTATGTTTTGGTATATCGTTTACTACCGTTCGGGCCGACATAATTCAGAAGTCATGTTAGTAAGCGTTCGAGGAGCCAGGACACTTTAACTCGTAAATCCACAACTCAACTCGACGGCTTACATAATGAACTCCTCACATGAAGCTCCCTACTATTGTAGTAGTTGATGAAATATATAGATATAAGTTTTGATCCGAAAAGTTACATGGCCGATATTTGAATAAACTTAGGAAAGTTTATTAGTACATGAAGATTGTTATTAGGGGTAGTTTCATAAGTCTTGAATGACCATTTTCTCTTGGTAAAATCTCATGGTTCCCTTTTAAGTGAAGTAGATCCAAATTGCTTGTTCAAGTTATCGCCTAATTCATTGTTTCACGTTTACGCCTATGTAAGTTGTTATGGTCATTTCGTCATGGCTTCGCCGTGACCTTGGTCATTTTTCCATGGTCTTGAGACTCAACCTTGGCTTTAGCCATGGTTGTGGTCTCGGCTTTAGGTCATTAGACCTCTTGGTCTTAGTAAATCATAACTATAATATAGTGACTTTGGTCTAAAATGGGCTGTTAAGATTTTGAAGAATTTTATCACTCGGAAAGCATTTTTAGGTCTCGAGCTTCTTTAATCCTGAACGAAAACGTCGTTCCGGACAACTTTCGTGTTTTAACTTTTTGATGAATCGGACCAGAAGTGGGACTTTCAAAACCCAAATTTGATCAGAATGGTATTTGGCAGTTTTGCCGGAAATCTTTGGTAATTTCAAATCGCCATAACTTTTGACTCGTATACTCGTTTTGGGTGGTTCAAATTGCTATGGTTTCCTTGTTAGGTCCTCTACCACAATATGTAATAATCAAATATCATGTTTTTACCATTTTGATCAGGTCTTACCAAGAAATTCATTAGTTTGCTTGTTTACTTGTCATAAGTTAACACATGTATACTAATACTTGTTTTGTCCATTTTTATACATCATGAACTCCATACAAAGACCATATATAGCATGAATGAAACACAAAGAGTATGAAAATGATAATTAACAAGAAAGTATGTTAGGGTTTGCTTACAACTTTTGGCCTTAATGAAAAAGGGAAACTAGGACAAGAACTAGGACTTTGATTGAATAAGCTTTCCTCCACTTTAGTAACCCTTCTACCCTTGTATTCTTGAATGCTTTGTGATGAAGGTTTAGGTGACTTGAGTGGATCTAAACTCAAGAGAAATCACCAAAGTATATGAGGTTATGGAAGTGTTTTGGTTACCTTAAAGAAACTAGGGTTTCTATCTTGAAGAAGTACTTGAACCTTGCTAGAAATTGGGAGTAAATAAGCTAAGTATGGTGTGGTTTTGGTGTGGGGATATGCACGGCACAAGGGGGGATGGGGGGCTTTTATAGGGTCTTAAGGAGGTTAGTTTTGTTGACTAGTCCAACCTTGGAGGCCAAGGTTAACACATGTAATCATCCTAAGGCTCCTAGCATGAGATCAAGACACACAAGGGCTGAATTCCCCCCCCTAGGTCGGTTCATAAGCTTGGAGGACAAGGTGTGGACTTTTGATGATATTATCCTACTTATGTGACTAGTTTTGACTCCGTAAATTGCTAACCGTAAATGATTAAGCCTCAAAACGTAAAACCGGGTGTCGTAAAAATACGGAACTTGAAAGTATTGTTAAACATGTCATTACACTCCATAATAAAATATAAAATGAGTGGTAGGTTCCATTTGGGTGGTAAAACCCTGCTAAAACTGGAAACACGGGTCTAAAACGCGTAATACGTAAAACGTACGAAAGTTGCGTAAAATTGAGAAAAGTAAAATGTAACTTTTCTAATAGGATAATAATGACTTAAAATGACTTATAATGTCTAGGCTGGGCTCAGTCTAGTGTCGGTTGGTGTTAAATGTCTTTTAAACCTAAAACCGCAAGCCTAAAAATCAAGGAATGACTTATAAAATCAAAGAACGATTTTTGGTCAAAGGAGGAGGGAAAAATATGTTGACTTTTTCTAATAAGTTGAAAACTCAAATCGTCTTAGAAATGCGGTGCAGGTATAGGCTAGGGTTACGGCTGAGTAAAAACGCTTAAAACTGAAAATTCCAGTTTTTCACGGCCGAGGCTTATTTTGAGTCATGTTTTTCTCAGTCATGATTAATTCTCTAATTAATCATGAGAGTACTAAACATTTTTCTGATGCGGGGTCACTTAACGCGGTCGAGTTTCGTTGTGCGTAGAATTTTTGAATGACGTTTTACCCTAAAACGTATAATTCCGTGTAATTCCTTAATAACTTTCACGAAAATGATCTAACGAATGTCAAACATTTAATTTGCCATGGAAATGATTTATCACTCGAGAATATGAAATAAAAATCAACTTTCGGGAAAATTTCAGGAAAAATGAATAGTAAAAGTGAATAGTAAAATTTTCGGGAATAGAAATAAATCTGAAAATGCGAATTGTTACAATCACTGTCTGAGTACGCTATCAAATCAAAAGGTGGTTCTCTAGAATACCATAAACCCAACCTTGGTTGACTTATGAGATATCTAAAAATTCTTTTGACTGCTGTTAAATGAGAAACCTTTGGAGTTACTTGAAATCTTGCACAGGCACAAACAGAGAACATGATATCAGGTCTGGATGATGTAAGATACATCAAAGAACCTATCATAGATCTGTATGTATGTACATCCACATTTTCTCCATCTGAAACTTTAAGAAGTGGCTTCTCAGGATCCATTGGTGTGCTTGCTATTTTTGAATCAGCAAATTGAAATTTTCTAAGTATCTCAGCAACATATTTATCTTGACTAATAAATATGCCTTCAGATGATTGCTTAACTTACAGACCCAAAAAGAATGTAAGTTCTCCCATAGAACTCATCTGAAACTTATCTTTCATAAGTTTTTCAAAGTCTAGACACATCTCCTTCCTTGTAGATCCAAAGATAATGTCATCTACATACACCTGTACTAACAGAAGATCTTTCTTGTGCTGTTTGATGAAAAGTGTCTAATCAATCTTTCCTCTTTGAAATCCGTTCTCTAATATATAGGAAGCTAGTGTTGCATACCAAGCTCTTGGTGCTTGATGTAAGCCATATAGAGCTTTAACTACCTTGTACACTTTGTCTGGATGGTCAGGATCAGTGAAGCCTGGAGGTTGTGTAACATACACCTCTTCTTCAATTGAACCATATAAAAATGCACTCTTGACATCCATTTGGTAAATTGTGAAGTTCATAAATGAAGCATAAGCTAAGAAAAGCCTAATTGCCTCAATTCTAGCTACTGGAGCATAAACCTAATCATAGTCTATCCCTTCTTCTTGTGTGTACCCTTGTGCTACTAATCTAGCCTTATTCTTAATCACTATGCCTCTTTCATCCCTTTTATTTCTAAAAACCCATCTAGTGCCAATTACCCGTACACCACTAGGTAAATCAACTAGCACCCATACCATTTGAATCTTAAACTGAAGAAGCTCCTCTTACATAGCCTCTAACCAGCTTGAATTCTCTAGGGCTTTATGAATATTCTTTGGTTCATCTTGTGAGAGAAAACATACAAACAAACAAGAGTTTGAAAACTCATGCTGCTTTGAAGCATAAAGGGCATCAAGAAGCCCTTGTTGATCTGAAGACATCAATTGTTGTCTTGTCTTCACACCAGATTGTACATCTCCAATTACATTTTCTAGGGAGTGGACTTTGTGAATCCTTGTTTGTGGAGTGGAAGGAACTTGATAATCAGATGGAATATTGCTCAAATCCACCTCATCTTCTGAAAAGTATGCTTTTGTTTCTTCTGAAGAACTATCAGCGGAAACAATTTGCTTATCAGCAGGAACATTTTGCTCATCAGCAGGAACATTTTGCTCATCAGCGGGAACATTTTGCTCATCAGTAGAAACATTATATTGTTCCTCTGTTCTTCCTTCTTTGTTTTCATCCTCAGCACCTTCTTTAGCTTTGCTAGAAGAAGATTCACCATTTGTTGAAGTTGATTCCACACTTGTATTTGACCATATTGGCATCATCACATAATCTTGATGTGTCATCTTGTCTAACCTTGCCTCATCTGTTGCTTGTGAACCTGAAAAATCATTAATTTCTACAACAACAGGCACATAATTCATTGAATGGGTTAGAGATTCAAGATCAAATAGCCATTTTGGTCCTTGACCTTCTACATTAGACTTGTTCTCTAAGAACTCTATATGTAGACTCTCTTCTACTTTCTTAGTTCTTATGTTGTATACTCTAAAAGCTTTGCTATTAAGAGAATATCCAACAAAGAAACCTTCATCTGCTTTACCATCAAATTTTCTCAAATGGTCTAAGGTATTCAGAATTGTCACATGACATCTAAAAGGTCTAAGAAATCCTATTGCAGGAGTTCTACCTCTAAACAGTTCATATGATGTCTTATTGTGAGGCTGTACTATTAAAACTCTGTTCTGAACATAACAAGCAGTGTTGACTGCTTCAGCCCAAAAAGTTATAGGCAACTTTGAATCAGCTAACATAATTCTAGCAGCTTCTATTAGTGTTCTATTCTTTCTTTCAGCTACTCCATTCTGTTGAGGAGTTCTAGCAACACTAAATTCTCTCTTATTACCTTTTTCTTTGCAGAAATCATCCATAACTCTATTTTTGAATTCTATTCCATTATCACATCTAATGACTTTTACTCTTTTGCTTACTAGGTTTTCTATCTCTGTAATAAAAGACTTAAGGATGTTTGGTGTCTCATCCTTAGTACCTAAAAAGAATACCCATGTAAATCTACTATAGTCATCAGTAACAACTAGACAAAATCTCTTATGCATTATACTACTTACTGAAACAGGTCCAAATAAGTCCATATGAAGCATAAACAATGATTGATTGATAGAGTTAAAAATATTGGGCTTACAAGCGACTTTGTGTTGTTTGCCTTTAAGACAAGCAATGCATGTTTGATCATTTTCAAAATGTTTTTAAGGTAAACCTCTAACCAAACCATTCTTAATAATCTTATTTATGGTTTTGAAGTTAATATGACCAAGTCTCCTATGCCATTTCATAGATTCATCCAATTTGGCCTTAGCAACAAGACAAGTTAAAGCATCTTTAGAAACAATGTTATTCATATCAACACTATACATATTGCCCTTCCTAGGAATTTTAATAAGTACTTGACTTTCATCAGGCATTTTAAAATTAGGAGAAAGTACAAGACATTCAGTCTCAGTAAAAAGAACATTATTCTTTCTATCACACATTTGTGAGACACTAAAGAGATTATACTTAAGCGCTTGCACATAAAACACATCTTCAAAATCTAATTTACTGGTTTTGATAGTACCTTTACCAGTAATCTTTCCACCAATTCCTCCTCCAAAGGTAACATATCCACCATCAATTGATTGAAAGTTGGAAAGATAAGACATGTTCCCTGTTATGTGCCTTGAACACCCACTATCTGAATATCCTTGATCTTCATGATCTGTTGGTGAATGTCCCTGCACACAAATAAAAGAATTAGTTTTCTTTGGGGATCCAAGCCAACACTGACTTGGATCTGCCTCTTGCATCAATGAAATGTAATCTCTTGAGGACTGTTGATGCAACATTGGATTTAAGAATCCAACATGCTGAGTCCTTAACAGCATTTGCCCGGATTCCCTTAGCAGTAGTATGCTTAACAGAAACTGCTAGCTTTGTAGTTGTACCCTTTGGTCTCCAAACTTGTTTTTGAACCACTGCTTTTGTTTGAATGGGCCTGTGAACAATATTAGATGCATGTTTGAAAGTTGTTTTTGCACCCTTAATTGTTGATTTTGGGTAAACAGTCGTATATGGTTTTTCAGCAGAAACCATTTTCTTTTCAGCAGGAACAGTTTTTGCTCTATCAGCAGGAATTGCTTTTGGGACTGTTTTGGGTTTTAATCTTTTAGAATTAGAGTGAAAATGAAATTTAGGTGTTTGCCTTTTGTAGTTCACTCTTTTACTTTCATACCCAGATACCCATTGGTTGCAGAAAGCTGCAAGATGGTCAAAACTACCACAAATGAAACAAGCTTTATTGTGAAAAGCAATGTCATCATCTAGTTGGTAAGACTTGAGGTTATTCCAATTTCTTTGGTTACCTCTGGGCTTGTTTGTGGTTCAATATTGCTCACAATATCTAACTGGTTGCCTAACATGTTTTTCATTGGTCTTAGGCCTATCAGTATTGTGTTTGACTATCTTAGGAACTCTTGTTCTTGCTTTCTTAACCACTTCAGGTTTAGACATAACCTGTTTATTATCACAGTCAGATATACAGTTTTCAACAACTATACCATCTGCTTTCTTAACAAAGGACACCTTGTCCTGAAAAAGTAATGTTTTGCATGAACATTTACTTTCTTTCTTAGGCTCATCAGCTACTATGTTAGAGTTTGGTTGAACTCCATATTGTAACTTAGGTAGCTGAAATTCAGGTAATCCTGAATGCTCTAGGTCTATCCCTGGGAGTTTTGGGATACCTCTATAAGGAGGTGGGGCTGTATTATATCCTAATCCTGACTTAACTTTATTATTCACTTGACTGTCTATTATGTTGTTTACATTTTTAGAAGCATATTCAAGCTTTTCTACAGCCAATTGAATGTTTCCTTTTTTAGCCTTAACCCTATCCAATGCTTCTTTTAAAGCCTTAATTATTTCATCTTTAAAAATTATGTCATTTTCAAGTAAAGTTTTAGCATCAGTAAAGGTAAGTTCATTCTTTTTATAGTATAGGATCTGCCTTTCTGTAGATTCTAAACCACATTTATAATTGAAAAGATTTTGATCAGTTTTGGCTAGTTGTATCTTTTGGTCATCATACTGTTTAATCAATAGTTTTAATTCTTTAAGAGCAGTACAAGTATTAGAACAAGCTTTATGATCTTGTACCTCAGTTGCAGTAAATGCCATAAGAGCCATCTGTGAAGAACCTTTTTCTTCATCATCCATGAAGCTCCAATCAAAACCTAACCCATCAATAGCTACCATAGCTTTTGGTTCAGAAATCTCCCCTGTATTGGATTTACTTCCAACATCTCTATTTCTGCTATCTTGCTGTCTTGGCCTTCTACACTCTCTTGAGAAGTGTCCCAGCTTGTGACAGTTGTAGCATTCTATCTTTGACTTGTCATAACCAGCAGGATCATGGCTACTGATTGTGATCTTCTTCCCCGTCCTTTGATAGAATTTCTTAGCTCTTATGCTAAGAAGAGAAATTTGCCATTTTAGATCCATTTCCTCCAGATCATCATCATTGATCTCTTGGAGGTCTTCATGAGTTGACATGGATCCATTATGCTTGCTTGTAAAAAAAGCACAACATGTTTTCTCGTCCAAAATTCCAAAAGTACTGCTTGATGAACTTGCAACACTTACACCATCATGAACTTTCTCATTAGTAACTGGAACTGAATTACTAGGAGATGACATAAATGCCATGTTCCCAGTGCTTGAACTAGAACCTCCAGTTTTCTTCAAATCTTGCTCAACAATTTTAAAGTTGCTATACAGATCCATAAGATCCATGGTGTCAATGTCTGACTTGTTCTTCCAGACAACAACATGCATAGCCCATTCTTCAGGTAAGCTTCTCAGAAATTTTGAGTTTAAATCTTCTTGAGGTATTTCAACTCCAAGTATAGCAAGTTGACTCACAATATTCTGTAGCCTGTTAAACATGTGGTCTAAAGATTCATGGTTGGTTGATGTGAAATTTTCAAACTGTTGCTTAAGAAGAGTTTTCTGGGTCTTCTTGGTGGCTTCATTTCCACCATACCTTGCAATAATGGCCTCAAATAATGACTTTGCATCTTTGAATTTGTTGAAGTTTATAAGTTGATCATTTGAAATGGTCATCATCAGCATGCTTCTGGCCTTTAGATCATTCTTCTTCCTAATTCTATCTTCTGCAGATTGTGGCTTGGTTTGCAGCTTTGTAACTTCCTTACCATCAATTGTTGATGTAGTGGTTGTAGACTTGAAAGAATCTCCATCTTCAATAATTTCCCAAAGTGTATAATCTTGCACTTGAAAATATTGTTCTATTCTTAACCTCCACATCTCAAACTCATTCTGTTTGAGCATTGGTACTTTTGCAGCAACATTCGTTTGAACAGATTCAACATCCATTTCTAATTCTTCTTCTAAAACAACAATATCAGCCTGACGCTCTGATACCACTTGTTGGGACTAAAACCACTTGTTGGGTGTGTTAGACCGATACACGGTAAGGTGGTTAAACCTTCGTTCTTTGTGTATGAGATATGTTGTGTGAATATGATTAAGTAGATTCCGCATACTTAATCATATTCACACAACATATCTCATACACAAAGAACGAAGGTTTAATCACCTTACCGTGTATCGGAATAACACACCCGACAAGTGGTTTTAGTCCAAACAAGTATCAACTATGCATTTCTCCTAACCAAGTCGCTAGACGTGAGGCCAGGCCTTAAACATGTTATGGTTGAGGTTATCATATGCTTTACTATCCAATTCTCACAAGTATAGCAATGACTCGTTATAGACAGACGATTCATAATGTAATCAATATAATTGCATTTTTCAACCTGTAAACAATTATAATGACCAATCAAGATATATGATAGGAGTCTAAACCATAATATATCAAATACATAAAAGATAGATTAAATAGTCATAATACATATACGGTTCAAATCATGGCAAAGATGCCTCTAACAAACATAAGAGTACTACTCCATATTCATGTAAAAGTAAACTAAGTAAACAAGTGATGTTGTCATTATACCGAGTTTTCCAAATGTGTTCACGTTCCAACTGCGTTCTCCAAGTGTTTCTCCAGCTTTAGCTAGTGGTTTTGGTGCAAACCACTACTAAACTTCTTCTAATGATCAAGTGTGTTTCTTTGTAGAGGTGTGTGTTAGAGTCACGAATTGTGCCTCTATTTATAGTGTAAATGAAACCCTAGCATGGCCCTGATCAGTTAATACAAGCAAATGATCGGTCTTATCATTGAAGTAGCTTATTAATGTAGAAGATATAACTCTCATGCGAAGTACGCTGAGCATTTGGTGTAAAACAGGCGATCTTTTTTTCACGTAACCGGCGCTTTTATAATATATAATCGGGGCGCTCTTCATGTTTGACTCGTGTACATATAGTTGACAAAGGACACCCGTAAGCGGGGCTCTTTATCCTTATAAGCGGCGTGCTTTTGTCCAAACTATGTCATTTTCCTTATATATCCATAAAGTCATCTTTTTCGTGCGTTTCTTGTACTTTTCTCCAAACTATCGTCCTGCATATATATTTTTATATTAAGTACCAAAAGTCCTAATAACATGGTTATTTATCATATATTTCACATAATATCGAGGGTAAAAATATGTATAATACGAGACTCATCACCGTCACTCTTTAACTCCCAAAAACATTCTGGCGCGTCTCGTGTAAACTTTATATCCACCTATTTGCTAACACATGACTTCGTCACATGCAAAGCGTGACGCCGTCAGTTACTATTTCCAGCTTGATTTTGGAGACTTTGCCGTTTTCTTCACTTTTCACTCCAAAATACGTCCTTTTTCAGATTTCTTATCCAAAGTACCTAAAATGACAAAAGGAACGATTTGAGGTAATATTTGATCAAATAATCACGACTTAGAGCTTAAATGACCCTAAAAGCGGAACACTTTTTGCCTCATCACCTCCCACGACCTAGGACACCTAGAGCATGCATTAGAAACCTTAGGATAGCCTTGACCATTTTATTTTAGAAGTTTTCTATTTAAAACCCTAGAAATAGATAATTAGGTGTTTATATGCTTAAATGCTATATTATGTGCTATAATCTGGTTTATGTGACTTAGTTAGACATATATTAACTATTCATAAGCTTATAAACTTAAAAATCTCATTAGAATATAGTATACTTAAAGTTAGGACTAGTTTTGCAAAACTTTACATGCATAGGGGTATATATTGTGAAATTCTGAGACTATAAAGTATAAGGACTGTTTTTGACATTACTTGAAAGTTATAAGTACAAGGACCCCTTTTGCAAAGTTTTAAAACCTTAAGATAATAAGAAAAATGAAAAAAAAAACTTAAAAGGACTAAATTTGCAAATATTATAAAGTTAAGGGTAAAAATGGTAATATTTAAAAGCTAGTATAGTTTAGGGACCATTTTTACCATTTCTCTTAAAAATATAAGTATGGGGACTAGTTAGGTAAAATATAGAAAGTTATATGCCTAAATGTTATAAGTTTATAAGTTTAGGGTAAAAAGTGTAAATATATAAACTTGAAAGGTTTAAATGGAATATTTTCATATAAAATATAAAAACCTATTTTTAACTTAGAAACATAACACAATACTAGGAAGCTTCATGTAAGGAGTACCATGTGAATATTTGATTTTGACGAGTTTGCTGGGTTTACGAATTAAAGTGCCCTGGCTCCTCAAACGATGATTGCATGTACTTCTGAATTATGATGGCCCGAACTGTGTTATGCTATAACTAAAACTTAATAACAACATAGCTCAATAGTATGGGGCTTTATGTGAGGAGTATTAACTTCTGAATTATGATGGCCCGAACGGTATTATGTTGATAATATAATACAATGGTAGGGAGCTTCATGTGAGGAGTCATATACTTCTGAATTATGATGGCCCGAATGGTGTTATATTATATCTATAAACCATAAGAGTAATTACTTAAAAACCTAGACTAAGACTTGACATACACACACCCACTTACACTACCCCAGGATATGTGAGTAAGCTGTCTAAACCCTACCCTACTTATCTTAGACCCAGGTGAGTTTTCATAGCCTCACTTTTAAATGCTTTACAACCCTGTGAGGGGGATACGTGCTTTAAATCAAATACAAGTCTTTTTCTTTGGTTGTTGCACGAGTAAACTATCTGCCACCCCTACACAACAAAATTCATGAATCTAATCGCTTGTGATATTTTACACAAGTGAACACGAATATAATAGATAGATCTATTGGAATTTGACAACTCCCGTTGGTACTATCTCTCACTGGAGAGTACCAATAAGTATTATATTTTGAACCCTCACTGAAGGATTAACTTTGGCAAGTTATCCTTCCCATCCCCTCATGGTTAGGTCTGCAGCCCCCATGACCCGGATTGTTAACATGTAGTTCATGAGCTTAGTGCAATACACCCGCTATCACTAAACTTTTCCACACATAGGGTTTAAGATGAACCCTGTGGATCTTGTATTCACACACCCTAACTACTTAAACCTATGACTCTCACTCAACATTCGTGTTGAATTTTAAGCATGTTATCCTAGGTAAATGAGCTCTTTAGGAACCCTGGCACGGAGAAGTACTGGATATGAGGACGTCCAAAATAGTTATCATTCATCATTTTTGCCTTAAAACGTATCTTTTGGGACCTCTCTTTTGGTAAAAGTATATCTTTTACTGTAAAAACTCTGATGAATAAATGAAGGATAACACCTTTTTCTAAAATGTTTCTTTCGAGTCGTTTTCTATTATCTTGACCTTGTTTCCATGAGTAATACCCCAAACACTTAATCCGCTGTGATCAGTGAAAAATGGGGGTGTTACATATTATGTACGTAATGTATAGCTAAGCATTAATCTAACTAATCATTTATCTAAGCATGCAAATTATAGTGATGGACATAAAAGAAAAGCGTACCTTTTAGTCTTCAATGGATTTTCTTCAAGCACTTCAAGTTACCATGTTGACTTATAGAAGTCATGTGTAGATGAGATTCCAACTTATTCGAAATATGACAACTTAGCCATTTGGTCCTCATTGTCTCATTGGTCCAAAGTTGTTTGAACCAAACATGGTTTGCATTTGACTAGGATGCATGTATTGTGGAAGTATTCCCCACGGGTTAAAGCTTGGTTCATGTGGACAATTCCACATTGGGTGAATACTATTAGAAAAGTTTTGTCTACCTTGATTTCTTCTAGGTTGAGGGGTTTTAGACCGAGGATGATGATTATTTGGTCTATTTGGAGGTGGAGTTTTAGATCTTAATTTTGGTTTAAAACATCCGGTTTTAGCTTTTAATGATGGTTTATAAAAACTTTTTACTTCCTCATCATCACAATAGGTATTTTTCTATCTTTTATAGGTATATACTTAGGTTTTGACTCTAATGTTTTTTGTTTACTAGATTCACATTCAAACTTTGTATTTTTATTTTCACTAGTTGAAACATTAGTTGAGGTGAATCCTAGACCGGTTTTATCTCCTGAAGTTTCTTGAGCACTTATTATTTTCTTAAGTGAGTTACTACTATTTTTAAACTTGTCAAGTTTGAAAATTTTATTTTTAAGTTTTTCGTTTTCATTTTTGACCTCTAAGCATGTTTTACATTCTATAAAAACTTCTTTTTCTTTTTCCAAATGTTGTAGTTTAATTTTTAATTCGAGTGCTTCATTTTCTAATAGATTATTAATATGTTTTGGTGACTTACTTTTAGCTATAACCTTTTGACCTAATTTGCATAACCTATCATATTCATTATCTAGGTCTTTTCCATCTAATGATTGTTTTTCATCACTAAAGTATTCGGTTTCGGAAAGTACTTTATTGGATGCCTTGGCTATAAGACATTTTCCATCATTTGTTATTTCTTTCTCATCTTCATCGCTATCACTCCATGCTCCTCCAACGAACGCCTTTTGATTTTGATCCCTTGACATCATTGGACATTTTCCTATTAGATGATTTGAGTTGCCGCATTTATAACACTTCCTTTCGCTCTTGCCATTTTTGTCATGTTTATTTCTTTGAGATGCTTTCCTTTCATCATGCAGTTGTCTAACGAATTTTCCTCACCTTTTGAAGAATTTCTTGAAGTCTCTTACGGCCATGGCATAGTATTCGTCATTACTTTCGGAGGTTGAGCTATCCTCGTCACTAGATTGCTTCCTAGCATTCAATGCAATTGACTTACTTTGCTCCCTTTTTCCTTTATCCATCTCGGAGTCTTTCTTGATTATTGCTTCGTAGACTTTCAAGTTTCCGATCAACTCGTCAAGTTGTAGATTTGACAAATTCTTTGATTCTTCAATCGCCGTAACTTTAGCTCGCCATTTTGGATGAAGAGCCCTAAGGAATTTCCTAACAAAATTCTTACTAGAAAAATTCTCATCAAGTGCTTTTAAACTTGTGATAATAGTGTTAAATTTAGTAAAAACATTATCTATTGATTCCTCCTCCTGAATCGTAAATTGTTCATATTGTTGAACAAGAAGATCTATTTTGTTATCTTTAACTTGACTATTACCTTGGTGAGTGATTAGTAAAGAATCCCAAATTTCTTTTGCGGTTTTACACATAAAAATTCTTTCATATTCTTTGCGTGGTAACGCATTATAAAAAACCATTTTAGACTCATTATTTTTTGCTAGTTTCTTTTTCAAATCATCATTTTGTTTTTCAAAAGATACAATTTCATCCTTTTTAGTTTCAAAATTATATTGAATAGGGGGAAAATCACCAAAGGTAATAACATGCCAAAGATCTAGATCCTTTGATTTCACATAAGTTTCGAATCTATTTTTCCAATAAAGAAAGCCATCACTTTTAAATAGTGGTGGTCTTTTGATGCGTGCTTTTGCAACCTTGCAATAGGTTTTACCTTTCGAGGGATCTTAAGAAGCTTGCAATCCCCACCAGGCAGTGTACCTGGCCGATGTAGTATAGTGCAGTGGCAAGTACCGGGGGATTAATCGTTCTACTTGGGGAATAGTGTTCGTTAGGATTAAAATTTAATTAAACTAGGTCTAGAGGTGAGGGATGATTCTTTTTGTATTTTTATATTTTATGGAAAGCAAGTAAAAATCTTGGGTATTGGAAGAGTGGGTGGAATTAGTTGCTAGTCAACTAACCCAAATAACTACAAATGCAAATAAAAATAAAACAACAACATAATAAATTGTGAGAAAAACCTAATATGGAGAATTGAAAAACGTGTTTACTTAGATTTCACTACTCCCTAGCTATCTTTCATTAATTGATTAGTTTGTTACAATTGCGTAGATGACGGGTTATATTCCTTAATACCATTCGTGGGGTTGTGTAGGATCTTCCCCAACTCTATAAGCTTCTACCTCTTCCTATGTCGAGCCGACAACTAGCTCCTAACATGGCCTCCTTAGTAGTCACTTATGCATTAAATATAACCATTAAAATCGTAGTACACATCCGATTCATGTTTCTTAAGACGTTCAAGCATGTTACCAATTGGAGATTAGCCAGTTTTCTTAAGCCTAACATCGAAATCATTCATCCAACAACAATTAATAACAAACAATCAATCAGTAATCAATAGCTAGGTTTCACTACATCTAAGCAAGCACAAATAAACCTAGCCTAGCATGTTAATGTAAAGACAAGCATATGATAGAATCAAACAACACATAGACATATTGAATGATTATTGGAAGACTTATCTTTAATTAATCATGGATGAAAGAAGGGTTTGAAACCCTTAAAAAAAGGTTAAAATTCGTCCTAGGGTTTATGGTGAAGTTCCTCCAAAAGTTCTCTCTTTAATGAATGAAATTTAGAAAACTATATATAGAGAATACAATCTAAAGGCGTCACGTTATACATGTGAAGCCGTCAACTCGCCGCCAATGCTTTCCTCGGATTGCCTAGATCCAGATCTAACGCGGTCACTTTATTTTCTTCACTTGGCTGTCACCTTTTAGATTGTACGTGACGGCGTATGCGTCACAAAGAGTGACACCGTCACTCTTTAAGTCCAAAAAACTTTCTGGCGCTTCTCGTGTAAACTTTATATCCACCTCTTCGCCAACACGTGACGCCGTCACCTTAAGAGTGTGACGCCGTCAGGTACTATTTCCAGCTTGATTTTGGAGACTTTGTCGTTTTCTTCATTTTTCGCTCTAAAAACGTCCAAAATGCTTTCTTTTCCAGATTTCTTCTCCAAAGTACCTAAAATGACAAAAGAAACGATTTGAGGTAATATTTGATCAAATAATCACGACTTAGGGCTTAAATGACCCCCTAAAAGCGTAACACTTTTCGCCTCATCAAATACCCTTACACTTGAGATTTGCTTGTCCTCAAGCAAATGCACTTTTATTCTAATCAAAATACTAGCCAGGGGTCATTTAACACTAATATAAAAGTAATTACAACAAATGATCATTCCACTTCAACCAAAACAAGCACGGAAATTATACACTATAACCTCACAAATAGTGTTTGGATACTCACATCTCTCGGGTGTAATAAAAGTATATATCACAAATGAAAATGAAAATTATCTCTCACTACCTGTCATAGCACATAGATTACCATAGGCTTGGGAAAGGATCAAACCTCCACCACTTTGGCATAACCACCTAGGATAAACTATCAAAGAGGTCTTTTAAAGGGTTGTAACATGAGGTGTAGGGATATGATAAACACGGTTTTGTTGGATAAAGGCAATCTTTACTGGTGGCAAGTTAATCATCTTGGTCAATTACATGTACAATCTGGCGTTGCTAAGCCAAGACTCGACTTGACTTAAGCTAATGAAAACTACAAAAACATAAAAAGAAACATAAAAGGAAACGAGATGGTAGTTCGTATGGTTTTTTCTACTTCCTTTTCTATTTTTTTTCTTTTTCTTTTCATACACTCTTGCCCTACCATCCAAAATAATACATCGTAGGGAATTTGCATTCCCCTTACACTTGAACTTTTACATACTTTACAATCAACTATTCTAATGACTCGAATTAAGATAATCAAAACACTTGAAGTACTTTTTAACGCACATATGGGGGTAATAATTGACTTCTTCCCCATTACTCTATAACAATAGTACTTTACCCATGAGTCCTAATCGTCCTAAAACAATATGTACAAAATATGACTCGACTTAGCAACCATGTAATCAATTAGACAATTAACTAATGGTTTAAACATGTAACAATAATGCACTAAAGATGAGTGCATACAAGGAAGGCTAAGACGATTTAGGTGTACATTTGGGGTGGATTGTAAACAAATTCTATCTTTAAGTAATATGCTTGAAGTTAGAAACGAAAAAGATAGGCTCGAAGGGGTGTACTAGGGGTATCATGTTGATGAGGCGAAAAATGAACCGTTTTTAGGGGGTCATTTAAGCCCGGAATTGAATTTATTTGATCAAGTATTGCCCTAAATCGTTCCTTTTGTGATTTTAGGTACTTTGGGAGAGAAATCTGGAAAAGGAAGCAATTCGGACGTTTTTGGAGCATAAAAGTGAAGAAAACGCCAAAGTCTTAATTTTCCTTGCTGGGAACACTAGGTGACGGCGTCAAGAAGGAATTTCTGACGGCGTCAAGAGTAATTTCCATGACGACCCAGTATAGAATTGAAGGCGTCACAAAGTAGGGCGTCAAGAGTAAAATGCATGACGGCCTGGAAACACATAACACATGACGGCGTCAAAAGTAGATCAAGGCAGTCCGAGAAGTATTTTGGCGGCGAGATGACGGCGTCACAAATTTGTTCTTGACTCCGTCAGACCCTATTTCCTATATATAGTTTTCTAATTTTCACATTAAAAAGAGAGAAGTTTTGGAGAAACCCTAAGTCCAAACTTGGTACGAATTTTACAGGTTTTTCAAGGGTTCTCAGCCCTTGAACCCTTTCATGTGTAATTGAGATAAGTATTCTTTTAATTCAATCAATATGTCTATGTGTTGGTTGTCTATATCTTGTTCTTGTCTTATTTCCATCATGCTAGGCTAGATCTATCTTGTGTTTGCTTGGATCTAATGAAACCTAGATGTTAATTATGTGTTGATTACTTGTTTATGGTTGTATTGGATGAATGATTTCGATGTTAGGCTTAAGAAAACTGGCAGATCTCCAAATGGTAACATGCTTGAACGTCTTAGGAAACATGAACTGACGTGGACTAGGTTTTATTTGTTGTATTTAATGCATGAGTATATTCTAATGATCCCATGTTAGGAGCTTCTTAGCCGGCTCGACATAGGAGTGAAGTAGGCACTCATAGGATTGGGGAATTAAGTGCGCCACCCCATGAATGGTATTAAGGAATACAATCCATCATCCACGCAACTATAACAAGTAATTAACGTGTAAAAGATGTCTAGGGAGTAGTAAAATCTAAGTAAACACATTTTCTCCACTTATTGCTCACAACCTTAGTATAATTTAGTTTATTTTCATTTTTAGTATTTTATTTTGATTGCATCTTTAGTATTGGGTTAGTTGATTAGCAACTAATTCCGCCCAAATCCTTCAAACCCGAGATTTTTACTTTCTTTCTAAAAAAAATATAAAAATACAAAAATAATCATCCCCCACCTTTAGAACTAGTATTTAGGTTTTCTAATCCTAGCGACACTATTCCTAGCTGAACGATCAATCCCCCGGTACTTGTCACTATACTATACTACAACGATCAGGTACACTGCCTGGTGGGGGTTGTAAGCTTCTCAAGATCCCTTGAGAGGTAAAGCCTGGTGCGATTCCCACGTATCAAGTTTTTGGCGCCGCAGCCCGGGGAATAGTTATTGTCTAGGTTAGAATCTCTTTTTATTAGGTCTACTTGCTAGATTCCTTTCTAGTAAGATTTTATTTTTTATTTTTAGGATTTCTTTAGTCTATCTTATTTCTTCGTGTTTTTGTTTGTACTAGTGTGGTCATTATGGAATTAGAGAGTCGCCGTTTAGAAATTAGCAAGAGGCTTATTGCGCATAAAAGAAGAAAAAGAGAAGCTAGCACATTTAAGAGATTCATTAAGCCTCTCCAAATGAAAATTGAGTTTACAGACTTCGCTCCAACTCCGGATGAGTTGAGTTACCATAGGTTCCTTTTACAACATCCTTGTCCCTCAAAATATAGAAAGACACCATGGATTATGAGGTATAACTTCAGGAACATAAAAATTCCTTGCATGATTGGGTACATGTCTAGAGAGCATACATACATTGACTTAAAAGCACCCATGAATATCATGTCTAGGCTCTATTACAATTGGATAATGAACGAAAGGCTAAGCCCTAAAAAAGACCCTTACAATTCTAATAGGCTATGTAACTTTGTCAGGAGAGTTAAAGGGGTATACATCTTTATAGGAAATTTTACTTATCAATGCGACTTTGTAATCCTAGAAGATGTTAGGGGCATTATTGATCCACACCTTGGAGAAGTAGTTTTAGGACAACCTTTTGTTGAGAAGACTAGGATGTATTACGACCATGAGAAGGGGATAGCGCAGTTTACTGATGGGGTAGAGAAGGTCACTTTCATGATGCCTCACATGAAGGAAGAATTAAAGGGCATCAAAAATCTATAAATTGATGAAATTCGACCCTATGAGGTTAAGGAAGATGGAATTACTGATGAAGCCTATTATGAGAAGAGGAGAACATACTATTCGGGTTGCATGAATCTAGGCCTGGAATACAAGCGTGATGAGAATTGGGTTAGATGTTTTGAGTTAGCACAAAAGTGGGAAAGGAAAACGTAACCCATGACCTTGAGTCTAGCTACAAGACTCGTAAATAAAGAAAAGCGCTTCTTGGGAGGCAACCCATGTTTTTATGTGATTTTATTTTGTTTGTTTGTTATTTGCTTCCGTATGCATGCTTTATTTTTATTGTTGGTAGATCATGTTTCTCAATTAAATAGTGGAAATACTTGACTTTGTTGTTTTGGCCTAGTCTTAACTCCATCTAAAAGTATTTTTGCAAAAGATAAGTGTAAGAGGAAACCCCAAATATGTTTTCAAGAAACAAACCGATCATGATTCTCCACAATATTAAATGAACATGTATATTCGTATTTGTTAGAGTCAAATGCTTGTATTGAGTCATAATGAAGCTTTGCAGGATTTTCCAGGAAGTAGGACCAGGTTTTTCCAGAAATTTTTCAGAAACTTAACATAAGAATTTCTGCAGGTCACTTCTGACGGCGTCACAAGTTAACTCTTGACAGCGTCACGTGTAAAAATCTGGAAATTTTACCAGTTTTGTTTTTCTAACGGAGTCTTATTGTTTTTGTGAATTATTATGTTTTATAATCTCCAGGAAATCTGCAAACTTCATTCCACAAGCATTATATCTTATCTTGTTTTCTAGGATTTAGTAACTTATATAGGATGCCGCCGATTTTATGCGAGGTTGTTTTGTCTATTTTCTCAGGATTTACAGGTTATGTATGACAAGAAGATGATTTATATTCTGGAAGGGAAGCTTTGATTGTTCATTTTCTTGGAGGAAGATTTAACCTGGCCACCTTATTATCCACACCGAGCGAATCAGGGGAGTATTTGATTTTATTCTTTTTACTTATTTCACTTTTACATTCTTTACTTGAACATTGGGGACAATGTTCATCTTAAGTGTAAGGGGAGGGTAAAATGATGATACCTTACATGTACACTTTCGCTTAAGTTTGTTTTGTTTAATGGTAGATGTGTAATAAAACTATGAGAAACACTTGTTATTGCAATTTTAGCGCCAAATTTAAATTTTTTTACAACATTTAGGAGTGAAACTTTAGCCATAGCAAGCGTCTCATGGATAGGAGATTGTATGACTAGCACATAACCGTATATTCAGAAAAATTTTCCACCCAAATATGTGAGGTTCGCCTTTAGATTTGATAGGAAAAGCATTTACTATTAGTGCTTATGAGTGTACCGGTAGCAATTAGATTCTAGAACTTGCGTTAGTGATGCATCCCGAGACCGCTAGTGAGACTACATTCGTGTGGTAGGATTTACTACATGATAAGAGGCATTAGGATTACCCTTGTGTTAAACCCGAATCATAATTACTTGACCATTTAAGTCATATTACTTGGCTAGTTAAGTCAACTAATTTTTCCCACACCCTTAGCGTTGTACTCATTTTTAGTACACGAAACCCCTAGTACACCCCTCCGAGCCTATCTTTTCGTTTCTAACTTTAAGCATTTTACTTAAAGGAAGAATTTGTTACACCCCACTTAAATGTACACCCAAATCGCCTTAGCCTTCCGTGTATGCGCTCATTTTTAGTGCATTATTGTTATTTGTTAAACCCTAAGTTAACTTTCTAATTGATTACATGGTTGCTAAGTCGAGTCATATCATTGTACATATTGTTTTGGGACGATTGGGACTCATGGGTAAAGTACTTATTTTATGGAGTAATGGGGAAGAACATCATTTATTACCCCCATATATACGTTAATCTTAAAAGTACTGCAAGTGTTTTTATTTTCTTAATTCGAGTCATTAGATTAGTTCATTGTAAGTATGTAAAAATTCAAGTGTAAGGGGAATGTTCATTCCCTATGATGTATTATTTTGGATGGTAGGGTAAGAGTGTATGCAAAAAAAAAAAAAAAAAAAAAAAAAAAAAAAAAAAAAAATGGAAAAAATCAAGAAAAAGAAAAAAAAAAAAAAAAAAAAGGAAAAAGAGAAAAAACATACGGACTACCATCCCGTTTTCATTCTATGTTCATTTTATGTTTTTGTTATTTTTCATTTATTAGCTTAAGTCGAGTCTAGTCTTGGCTTAGCAACGCCATATTGTACATGTAATTAACCAAGATTGTTAACTCGCCACCAGTAAAACTTCCTTTATCCAACAAAACCGTGTATTTCATATCCCTACACCTAACGTTACAACCCTTTAAAAGACCTCTTTGATAGTTTAACCTACGTGCTTACGCCATGTGGTGGAGGTTTGATCCTTTCCCAAGCCTATGGTAATCTATTTTGCTATGACAAGTAGTGAGAGATATCTTCCGTTTCCATATTGTAATTTATACTTTATTACACCCGAGAGATGTGAGTATCCAAACACTATTTGTGAGGTACTTGTGTATGACCTCCGTGCTTGTCTATTGGTCTTTAGTGGAATAATTATTTGTTGTAATTACTTTTATATTAGTGTTAAATGACCCCTAACTAGTATTTTGAGTAGAATAAAAGCGCATTTGCTTGAGGACAAGCAAATCTCAAGTGTAAGGGTATATGATGAGGCGAAAAATGAACCGTTTTTAGGGGGTCATTTAAGCCCAGAATTGAATTTATTTGATCAAATATTGCCCTAAATCGTTCCTTTTATGATTTTAGGTACTTTGGGAGAGAAATCTGGAAAAGGAAGCAATTTGGACGTTTTTGGAGCATAAAAGTGAAGAAAACGCCAAACTCTTAATTTTCCTTGCTGGGAACACTAGGTGACGGCGTCAAGAAGAAATTCCTGACGGCGTCAAGAGTAATTTCCATGACGATCCAGTACGGAAATGACGGCGTCACAAGGTAGGGCGTCAAGAGGAAAATGCATGACGGCCTGGAAACACATAACACATGACGGCGTCAAAAGTAGATCAAGGCAGTCCGAGAAGTATTTTGGCGGCGAGATGACGGCGTCACAAATTTGTTCTTGACTCCGTCAGACCCTATTTCCTATATATAGTTTTCTAATTTTCACATTAAAAAGAGAGAAGTTTTGGAGAAACCCTAAGTCCGAACTTGGTACGAATTTTACAGGTTTTTCAAGGGTTCTCAGCCCTTGAACCCTTTCATGTGTAATTGAGATAAGTATTCTTTTAATTCAATCAATATGTCTATGTGTTGGTTGTCTATATCTTGTTCTTGTCTTATTTCCATCATGCTAGGCTAGATCTATCTTGTGTTTGCTTGGATCTAATGAAACCTAGATGTTAATTATGTGTTGATTACTTGTTTATGGTTGTATTGGATGAATGATTTCGATGTTAGGCTTAAGAAAACTGGCAGATCTCCAATTGGTAACATGCTTGAACGTCTTAGGAAACATGAACTAATGTGCACTAGGTTTTATTGATTGTATTTAATGCATGAGTAAATTCTAATGATCCCATGTTAGGAGCTTCTTAGCCGGCTCGACATAGGAGTGAAGTAGGCACTCATAGGATTGGGGAATTAAGTGCGCCACCCCATGAATGGTATTAAGGAATACAATCCGTCATCCACGCAACTATAACAAGTAACTAACGTGTAAAAGATATCTAGGGAGTAGTGAAATCTAAGTAAACACAACTTCTCCACTTATTGCTCACAACCTTAGTATAATTTAGTTTATTTTCATTTTTAGTATTTTATTTTGATTGCATCTTTAGTATTGGGTTAGTTGATTAGCAACTAATTCCGCCTAAATCCTTCAAACCCGAGATTTTTACTTGCTTTCTAGAAAAATATAAAAATACCAAAATAATCATCCCTCACCTTTAGAACTAGTATTTAGGTTTTCTAATCCTAGCGACACTATTCCTAGCTGAACGATCAATCCCCCGGTACTTGTCACTATACTATACTACAACGATCAGGTACACTGCCTGGTGGGGGTTGTAAGCTTCTCAAGATCCCTTGAGAGGTAAAGCCTGGTGCGATTCCCACGTATCACATGTACTAAAAATGAGTACAACGCAAAGGTGTGGGAGAATTAATTGACTTTACTAGTCAAGTGTATTGACTTTATTGGTCAAGTAATTAACACAAGGGTTATCTTAATGCCTCTTATCATGTAGTAATCGAACTACACGAATGTAGTCTCACATGTGGTCTCGGGATGCATCACTATCACAAGTTCTAGAATCTAAGCACTACTGGTACACTCATAAGAATCTTTTCCTAACAAATCTAGGGGCGAACCTCACATATTTGGGGTGAAAAATTTTTGAGTGGTACGGTTATTTGTGCTAGTCATACAACTCCTATCCATGAGACGCTTATTAAGACTAAAGATTCACTCCTATATGTTGTAAAAAAATTTAAATTTAGCGCTAAAATTACCCTAACAAATGTTTCTCTTAGTTTTATTACACACCTACCATTAAACAAACATAAATCAAGTGTAATTGCATTCTCTAAGGTATCATCGTTTACCCTCCCCTTACACTTAAGCTGAACATTGTCCCCAATGTTCAATTAAAATGATGTAAAAGTAAAGACGGTAAAATTATGAAACAAATACTCCCCTGATTCATTCGGTGTGGATAATGCGCTAACATAGTTAGATCCTCCTCCAAGAAAATGAACGTTGAAAACTTCCCTCCATAAATATAAATCATCTTCTTGTCCAATATAACCTGTTAAACCTGAGAAAACAATCATGGCAAACCTCGCGTAAAATCGGCGGCAAAATCTATATATAATAAAATTCTAGAAAGCAAATAAAGATATAATGCTTGCGGAATGAATATTTGTAGATTTCCTGGAGTTTATAAAACTAAAGATTTCACAAAAAATTTACGATTCCGGCAGAAAAACAAAACTTGCAAAATTTTTCAGAATTTTACACATGACGTCGTCAGGTTATAATCCTGACGCCGTCAAAAGTGACCTGCAGAAATTTCATGTTTAGTTTCCGGAAAATATCTAGAAAAACTTACGCCTTAATTTCTGGAAATCCTGCAAAAGATTCATTATGACTCGATACAAGCATTTGATTCAAACAACTACTAATATGCATATTCATTTAATATTGTTGTGATTCATGTTCAATCTCGTTCTTAGAAAAAAATTTAGATTTCCCTTACACTTAGATTTTGCAAAATACCTTTATATGTAGTCAAGGCGAAGTTAAAAACAAAATCAAGAATTTTCACAATTTACTTTGAAACATGAGCCACAAACAACAAAAATAAAGCATGCATAACGAAACAAATAAAATCAATCAAACAAACAAACAAAGCTTGGGTTGCCTCCCAAGAAGCGCTTTTCTTTATTTACGAGTCTTGTAGCTAGACTCAAAGTCGTGCTCTATCCTATATGTGTGAGTTCCTCATCGAGGACGTCCTTAGGGTGGAACTTAGCATGTAGTTTCCTATTGGTTCTCTTAGTTCGGTATGACTTTTCAAACTTCTCTCCATCAGGATCATATAGAATCATCTTCATATGCCATGATCTGTCACCTTCCTTAGGTGGCTTGTCCCAATTCCAATTACATTTATTACCTTCCCTTTTCCATTTGTTCATCCCTAGGTTAATAGGCATCACTCCTAGGAATTCAATCATTTTCCTAAAGACTAAGGGATCCTCAAAGGGGTTTAATTCCTCATCCCTAGCTATGAGTTGCTCCACCGAATGTGTTCGGTTTATGAACTCCTCATCTAAATAAAATGGGTGTTGAGGTCCTATGAAGTCTCCATTGATCCATGGTCCATATCTAGATGGTCTTCTATTCATGTCTACCCAATGAGGTGTTGGTTCATTCTCATTATCGTAGCTATGCTTCTTAACATCGTAGACCAACCAAGTCTCACCTTCTCCTACCGCTATCTTAGATTCCATACAATCAATCATGGCACTAGCGGTTGCTAAAAATCCTCTTCCTACTAGCAATGGGCATGTAGTGTCACTAACCATATCAAGGACATGAAAATCTTCTAAGATAGTTAATCATCCTACGTGAACTACTATATCCTTGATCATTCCTACCGGGTGGGCAACATTTCCATCCGCCAGACCAATTATCACTTTTGTCTCTTCTAACTTCCCTAGCTTAAGTGTGGTGTAAAGGGATAATGGAATCAAGTTGAGACTTGATCCTAGATCGGCTAGTGTGTCGAGAGCTTCGGAGTTCCCTATCTTACAAGGTAAAACAAATATACCTGGATCATCTAGTTTCTTAGGTAGTTTGTTTTGAACGAAAGCGGTCCAATTTTTTCCCCACTTAAGTCTTTCTTCATATTTTTCTAAAAGGGCATTGTAGTAGGGGGCACGGGCTAAGACATCAATGACAGGGTGCTCAAGGTGAAGTTCCTTAAATTCATCGCCAAGGTCTTGTGTAGGAGGTGTTTCAACTATGCTATTAACCGGTTTAATTTTGGATGTTTTATTCAATTGATCCTTTTGAAGAATTTGGGTTTGCTTGAAACACGTGCTCATGGCATTGACCAAATAGTATTGTGGACAAGAATTAGGAGACGAAACCGATGATATGGCGTTAACATTTAGTTTCGGGTTCTTGACAGTGTTGCTAGGGAGTGCTCCCATTTCTCGGTCATTGAGAACTTTCAACAATGCGTCAATCTTATTTGTCATCTCACTTTGTTTTGTTTGAAATCGGCATCAAACTTTGCTAAACGAGCTTCTTAAGATGCTATAAAGTTAGACATCAATCCTTCAAAATTATTGGTACTACCGTAGTTGTTGGAAGGATTGTTGTTGAAAGTACGGTTAGGGGGTGGACCGTTTGATTGGTAACGATTAGGTGGATTCGAAGAATTATTTTGGGGTACGTTTTGGTTTTCTTTCCATCTATAGTTTGGGTGATTTTTCCAAGAGGGATTGTATGAATCACCATAAGGTTTGGCTCAGGTTTGAAAGTTTATCACTTGTCTCCCGCTCCGTCGGTACGCGAGGATGCGTAATCCATAAAAGCTTGTTCGGGGAGTTCCATGCAATCACGAGTGTCGTAGGGACCACTACATAATTCACATGAAGATGTGATTTTGTTCACTTGGCTTGAAGATTTAGGAGCTTCATAGGATTTCATGAGAAACTTTACTTGGTCTTCAAGTTCCATGATACTACGGTCGGGAGTGCTTGAATTGTTTAGAGGCAAAGATATTGCCTTGACCATTTTGTTCAAATCACGGGGATCATTCCAACTTTCGTTGTCATAGAGAGCAAGATCTTCTATGAGTTACCATGATTCTTCCGCACTTTGATCACGTAGCTTGCCACCGGCTGCTTGGTCAATGGTTTGCCTCGTGGAGAGATTGATATGGTCATAGAAGATTTGGACTTAGAGCCAAAGATCTATGCCATGATGAGGGACTTTTGGAGTAAGTCCTTGAAATGAGTCCATGCTTTGTAAAGAGTTTCACCTTGACGTTGTTGGAACATCAAGATGTCATTCCTTAACTTCGTGGTTATCCATGGTGGGAAAAATTGAGCAAGGAAACGAGTAGTGAGATCATCCCAAGAGGTGATGGATCCCGCGGGTAACAGCTCAAGCCATTGACTAGCTTGGCCATGTAGAGAGAATTGGAAGAGACGCAATTGGGTCGTCTCTCGAGTCTCAACCTCAAGGTCTATGGAATCTACGATTTTGAGGAAATCCTTGAGATGTTGATTAGGATCTTCGGAAAAAAGTCCATGGAATGCACATCCACTTTGCACCAACCGGATGGTGTCGGATCGCAAGGGAGACACATTGTTTCCTTGGGTGAGCTCAATGGTGTTTCAATAGCCTTGGTAGCTAGGACGGGAGTATTCTCCTAAAGTGCGGGGTCTAGGAGGTTGGTTTGGTTGTGGTGGGTTTTGTGGTGGGTTTGCGGGGTCAAAGATATTACCACCTTCCATGATGTCGGATGGTAACGGTTACGAACAAAGGATCGAAGAAATAAGATAGACTAAAGAAGACCTATAAAAATAAATAAATAAATAAAAATCTCACTAGAAATTAATCTAGCAAGTAGACCAAATAAAAAGAAATTTCAACCTAAGCAATAACTATTCCCCGGCAGCGGCGCCAAAAATTTGATGCGTGGTTTTTTAACCTTGCAAAAGGTTTTACCTCTCGAGGGATCTTGAGAAGCTTGCAATCCCCACCAGGCAGTTTACCTGACCGATGTAGTATAATGTAGTGGCAAGTACCGGGGGATTGATCGTTCTACTTGGGGAATGGTGTTCATTAGGATTAAAACTTAATTAAACTAGGTCTAGAGGTGAGGGATGATTATTTTTGTATTTTTATATTTTATGGAAAGCAAGTAAAAATCTCGGGTATTGAAAGAGTGGGCGGAATTAGTTGCTAGTCAACTAACCCAAATAACTACAAATGCAAATAAAAATAAAATAACAAGAAAATAAATTGTGAGAAAAACCTTATATGGAGAATTGAAAAACGTGTTTACTTAGATTTCACTACTCCCTAGCTATCTTTCATTAATTGATTAGTTTGTTACAATTGCGTGGATGACGGGTTATATTCCTTAATACCATTCGTGGGGCTATGTAGGATCTTCCCCAACTCTATAAGCTTCTACCTCTTCCTATGTCAAGCCGATTCATGTTTCTTAAGATGTTCAAGCATGTTACCAATTGAAGATTAGCCAGTTTTCTTAAGCCTAACATCGAAATCATTCATCCAACAACAATTAATAACAAACAATCAGTCAGTAAACAATAGCTAGGTTTCATTATATCTAAGCAAACACAAATAAACCTAGCCTAGCAAGGATGAAAGAAGGGTTTGAAACCCTTACAAAAAGGTTAAAATTCGTCCTAGGATTTATGGTGAAGTTCCTCCAAAAGTTCTTTCTTTAATGAATGAAATTTATAAAACTATATATAGAGAATACAATCTGAAGGCGTCATGTTATACATGTGACGTCGTCAACTCGCCGCCAATGCTTTCCTCGGATTGCCTAGCTCCAGATCTGACGCCGTCACTTTATTTTCTTCACTTGGTCGTCACCTTTTATATTGTACGTGACGGCCTAGGCATCACAAAGAGTGACGCCGTCACTCTTTAAGTCCAAAAAATTTTCTGGTGTGTCTCGTGTAAACTTCATATTCACCTCTTTGCCAACACGTGACGCTGTCACCTTAAGAGTGTGATGCCGTCAGGTACTGTTCCCAGCTTGATTTTGAAGACTTTGTCGTTTTCTTCACTTTTCGCTCCAAAAATGTCCAAAATGCTTTCTTTTCCAGATTTCTTCTCCAAAGTACCTAAAATGACAAAAGGAATTATTTAAGGCAATATTTGATCAAATAATCACGACTTAGGGCTTAAATGACCCCCTAAAAGCGTAACACTTTTTGCCTCATCATCTTTGCATAGATTGACCTTCTAAATATTTTTTCGATTCCATAGATCAATACAATCTATTTAAAAAAAATCTTGTTTAATGTAGCTCTGATGCCAATTGTGAAAAACTAGAAGGGGGGGTTGAATAGTTTTACGTCTTTTTAATTTTATTATGAAAGCTTAGTTTAGTTTTAAAACCTTTTTTACTTTTAAAACTTTGATTCGATCTTATATGAACTCAAATCCTGAACAATATGAACAACTATATCTATGTATGAAAAATAATAATGATGTAAGCTAAGTATATGAAATCAACACATGCATAATATAAACAATTATAGCTATATACGATAGATAAGTAAGTAAGCTAAGTAATAAGTTAGAGATGGAAAGATCAAACCGCGAGACAAAGGATTTATAGTGGTTCGGTTACAAGGACACCTTCCTTGCCCTACTCCACTCCCCGAGTCACCTACTCGAGAGTTTTCTTCACTATGTCAACAAGCTCCCTTATGGTGGAGAAAACCTTACACAACTTTCGCTTACACCAATTTACGACACTAAGCTAAATGTCAAGTCCTAATTGTAGCTAGAACCAATCTAACAACTCTTCCCACCTTCTCACGACTTCTACATACCTTGTACACACCACTACTACCACACAACTTCTCACAACTTCACTACTTCTTCTTCATAACACTACTTCTTCTTTACTACTTCTATTCACTATTTTTCTTCACTACTAACACAACTAAATTTACCTATTACAAACACTCTACACCTTTACAAATAATTTACACAACTACAAACTATATTCACAAATCTACAATACTTCTTAACTTGATGTTGAAGGAGTATTCTTCTCTTGCACTTTGAGTAGTGAGGGATTGGATCACTTGAAACAAAGACTTATAATCTTATGATCAAAGAATTTAGAAGGATGTTTTGAAAGGATTAAGACAGAAAATTTTAGTGCAAAAGGTGAGAAAAAATTGCAGAAATTAACCTGTATTTATAGGCAAACATTTCTGGCAAAAAGAGCGTGTTGGCCTCCTTAAATGGTGGCCAGCCCCCTTAAAAAGGGGGCCGCCCTTATAATTAAGGGGCCACCAAGACAGAAACGACTTTTTATGTCTTTTTCTGGGGAAGGTTTATCTAGTAAAATTTTAACTATTTTTGGCTAAAAATTTGAATTCATATATTTGTTATGAATTAAACATTTTCCTTTATATACCAAAAGTGTTTTTCTAAAATATATAAAATGTTTATAACATATTATAAAATTTGTAATGTCTAAATAAAAATCCCTTTGATCATAAAATGTATTAGACATTTGTTTATTCATACCTTAAGTGATTTTGTTGGATGAAATGATATTTGTAACTAAATACTTGTTTATGTAATAATTTTACGTTTAATGTTTTTACATTTTGTGATCGTCAAAACATAGGGATATCGAAAAATATTAATAACGTTTTTATGCATTTATTTATATCAACAAATCCATTGTTGTTGGTTGTTTTGATACGGTGGAACAAATGGACGATTCCTAGGACGATTTCAAAAAATGGATTGTTAGTTTGTTGTTGTGGAGGTTGTTGTGAATGATAACCTAAAGTAGCGATTCAGAAATTGACGTTTGGTGAGACACCGGTTAACCGAAAATTTGACTCGGGTGTTAATTGTGGAATGTTTTGTGGCAATCGGGATTTTCGGTCTTTTGGTTGTGGTGTTTTCTTAGACTTTTTGAATAGAGATAATTGTGAGATTTTGTGGATTGAAGTGTGTTTATGTTGTGTATTTATAAGGTAGTTTATTTTTTTATTTTTTTTTTCAAACATTACAATTGCAACGGCGATGTTTAGTTTTTTTACAACGGTTACATTCAAACGTATATATTTTTAAATGGTTTAATATTAAATGCAAAGGAAAAGTGTGCAATTTATTCAATCATGATCAAGTCCGTGTACCAAAAAAAGAGTGCCTCGATCGATTCCCCAAAGTAACGCGATCAAGTGAGAATCGATCGAGTTTGTCGATCGTAAGTCCTTACTGCAACTAGCCTTATGCATCTCCCAATTTTTTCAAAATCCTTCTTTTAGAAAATTATCAATCAAAGCTAGTTTTTTTTTAAGATATTTGCATTCCGTTTATGCTTTTCTCATATCATCTTTAGTTGTGCTCGCATTGTCAAACTGCACAGCTAAGTCGATAATCGTTTGCTGACGAATGCTATCCTCATCAATTTGTTTCTGAACACTAGCTTCAATTTTCTCAATTGTATGTGGAATAGAACAATCCATAAGATTTTTTGTAGGGATATGTTGTTTATTTGGTAGAAAGTATATGTTTTTTTGTAGAGAAAATTAAGATTTTTGTGTGAAAAAATGTTAAATAGGGATAGTATTTATAAAGGTGGAATTAAGAAAAAAAAAATAAGGATAAGTGCACTCATTTTGCAAATGGTGTCGGGTGGGGGGGGGGGGGTCGGTGCAGTAGCGCCAAAACGACGCCACCGTTTGGCAAGCTATGTCAGAAACGAGGAGTAGTCACGCCACGATACCCAACCCTCTTATAAGACTAGTGGGCAAGGAGGTGGTGGCTGCACCTGACACCTCAGCGCCACCTCAGCTTTCTCTCTCCTCTCACTTCCTTTTACCTCACTTCACCATTTAGTAGTCAAGGTCACATCTAACTTCACCTTTCATTAAATACCAATTTTATACAAATATACTCCACTAAATACCCACACACACTCACACACAAAATATAAAACAATATAATGGTACAAGTGAGGCCCATTTTTTTGTAAACCTGCTAGGTGAACAGATCATCAATTCTTGTTTTGGTTTTTGTGCTCCCGCGTGAAGAGGGCAATGAGGGTAGCGCGTGACATGGCAAAATGGTGATGCATTCACCTATCCTTGCCTACCAGCCTAAGATAATCTATACCACCTCACGGAAAGGGACAAAGATAATCCTTCTCGTACTTTCACAGGTATTATAATGGGTCGTAAATTAAATGACTCATTTAACTTTGTACTATGCTCATCAATATTGTTAAAAGTAACGTTGTGAGGTTGTGGAGGGATACAACAAGACATCTACCAACTCGATTAGGACCTTTTGCATGTGAACCTTGGACCTTCATAACTACTATCAAAACTATGTGCTTGGATAGGCTGAGAAAGTTAAATAATTTAGTAAGTAACTACCGAGTGTATATTCACAAGTTCTCAAATAGGATGTCAATCGTCACTCGATCTGATTCAATATTAGCGAATATGAATGAATTAAATGGGTAAATATTGCATATAGATATTTAGGTTATGGGTGACGATTTGTCATAAATAGATTCATTTACTACCTAAAATATTTTTTATACATCAAAATAATTAAGATTTGATGGCTTAATAATAACAAAAAGCTATGATCATATGACTATAAATACGCATTAAACTCTTAGGACATCCACTATAGTTATTTCAAGAAAAAAGTTTAAAACTCGTGAAAAGGTTTATAATTTGTTTCAACCATAACGAGTTGATGTTTTATGTCAATGTGAAATGAAAATGTTTAAAATCTTGAACCTTTTCATAACTTAATGTATGTGTAATTGTTAAGCATTTTATAAACTTGAAAAGGTTTGTACATATTGCAAAAAGGTTTATAAAATCAAATTATTTACAAATTAATAATTTAATATATATATATATATATATATATATATATATATATATATATATATATATATATATATATATATATATATATATATATAGGGAAGGGATCGGGTGCGTTTCACATTTTTAGTGCGGATGGTACGGATGAATGTGGACCACACGATCATCCGTCCATCTCATCAAAGATTAAAAAAAACGCGGTGGCATTTTCGTAAATACTCCAAAACGTTTACACTAATAAGATAATATCGGTATAGATATTGCTTAAAAAAAACACAAAAATTCAAAAAAAAAATCAGATTTATCGATATTGAATTTAAGGAAAGTAAGACTTGCAGAAATTAAAGAAGGTATTCTTAATTATTTCATATTGTTATTATACGATTTAACTATACGTATTCTGATAATAGTACATCAGTATGATTGCTACTACGATACTAAGATTTTTATTATTAAAAAACGAGTAATTCTCATTATGAATTGTTAATTTAATCTTTTTTATTTTTCAGAATTACAAATATGTATTCTGCATTTCAAAAAAGTTATTCTGAAATTAATAGTTATTAAGATAACTACTGTGATATTAATTGCATTTCTATGATAAATATTCTGATATTAATTGCATTTCTATGATAGCTATTCTGAAATGTTATATATTCTGAAAAAACATATTTTGAAAAGATTAATATCATGCCTATTCTGATTGAAAATATATTAATATCTATTGACGATACGTAATCCGATATTGATATAATTATGATACCTTGTGTGATATTAATTCACATTCAAGGATAGGTATTTTGATATTAATATTTTTTCTTTAATCTGCATTTACAATGGACAATTTCATACCTATTAATTGATTATATCATTATTATGTTAGTAATCAATATGACACTTACTGTGAAATTATATCTGCTAACGACATATAAGGTTATATATTCCGATATTAACATTTTTTCATATTTTAAATACAGATGATGAAGATGATTATGAAAATGAATACATGTTACTTTATAAGATGCAAATGGAAAAATGTATGACTAAAGTCAAAGAAGAGACAAAGTCTGCAATATCTTTGATATCTGAGACAATTTGTTACCTAACATGTGGACCTAATTCATTTGACACAACAAATATTTGTCTCTTGTTGAACAATCTTAGAAGTTTAGAAGAAGAGATGCAAGACGTTAAAGATGCAATTATTTGGAAAACTACAATAAGATTTGATATTTTAAATGAAGATAAACAACAGGTATTGTTGAAATATATCTTTACTTTTTTTAGCAGATACATGAATATTTGATTATTGTTGTTAATTTTTTGATTGTTATTGTTAAATATTCAATATTTAACTACATTTTTGAACAGTTACATGAAACTTGCCTCGACAAGGTTAAACAAATTGTTGATAAAGCTGCTGGAAATCTTCAAGACACTATTCGTTTTTTTGATTTGAAGCCTAAATATGGGGAACTGTATCCGAAAGTTAGCGATATTCTTTCAAAGATAAGTAACCAAATTTCTGATATTAGAGATCCATATTTCATGACATTTGAAGAGATAGAAATACTTGACAAGGCTGCATCAGAATTCGAAGAAAGAAATAAAAAAGCTAAAATTATTTGACTGATGGAACAATTAGAAGTTATTGAAATTTTGTAGTGTTATTCAAATTCGGTTATCTGTTATTAAACTATTATGTTATTTTATATATTTTTTAATGTTAATGTTACTATGTTATTGTTAATTTGAAATGTTTACTATGTTATTGTTACTATTATAATGTTGCAGTTACTTTATAATTTGTTAATTTTATAATTGTTGTAAACTAACATTTTTTTCTGACATTAATAATTGATTTTTGAAAAAATAATTACTGCAATATTTAATAAATAAAAAATTAACAATATAAGATATAGAGCATAAACTATATTCTTACTGTCATATTTAATAAATAAAAATTAATAAACTTATTCCGATAGTAAAAAATTAATAAACTTATTCCGATACAATAAACTTATTCCGATACTAAAATATTAATAAACTTATTTCGATACTAAAAAATGTATACCCACATAAGGATAAGCTTCTTGTCAGATTGTCAGATTGACAGGTGTCAGAAGTGAAAATAAATTAACTTTTGATTTTTTCTCTCAAGTGAAAAAAACATTAGATTTTTTTCTGTCAAATACTTTATTGCTATTTAATGTAACGGTTGAAAAGTAATTAATTGTATGGGAAGTGTAACCAAAAATTAACTCTACGCGTTTGGTTAACGAAAAGTTTTTTTTTTTTTTTTTTTTTTTTTTTTTTTTTTTTGTCTATATATATGTCTGTGTAAATCCACTTTCATAATAATTCTTATTTTCTTTCACTTCTTTTGTATTTTTCTCTCATCCAAACAACAAAGAAAATGGAAAATTATTTTAGAACCCCTAATCTAGAGAGGTTGAAAGACTCCGCTTGTTCTGACGAGCTGCTAAAGGCTTTTAAGTTTTTTTTTAAGCAACAGATGTTGGAGTTACAGGGTTTCATTAAAAAGCTTGAGGAAGATTGTGAACAACTGAGAAGGCAGATTGTAAAGCAAGAAGAGTATCTTGGTGAATTGGAGATCTCCGATGAAGATGCTACCTTGATTATAAAAATAATCAATGATACTTTGAAAAAGGAGCGTTCTAGGCTTGACGATTTGGAAAAACTGCTGGTTAAGGCGCGTAATGATATGTTTGATAAGAAGCGAGAGGTCGCCTATATTAAGCAGGGGATGAAGGATCAGGACTTGTCCCTTTAGGTTTTTAATAGTTTTGTCTTATTTTAATTTTCTCAGTTTATGTATGTCCAAATTTTGAATTATAAAATATGTAATGGACTTGTATTGAAATGAAGTTAAGTTGTTATCATCTATATATTTTTAACTAATATGTTATTTTATATATTTTAATGTTAATGTTACTATCTTATTGTTAATTTGAAATGTTAATTTTATTATTGTTGTAAACTCAGATTTTTTTCTGACATTAATAATTGTTTTTTGAAACTTCTGATGTATAATAAAAATTAAAAAACTTATTCCGATAGTAAAAAATTAGACAAATTATAAATAAGCAGGTTACGATACTAAAAATTAATAAACTTATTGTGATACTAAAATAATATTCTTTGACAAACATTTTGACAAATTAATAAAATTATTCCGATACTAAAATATTAATAAACTTATTCCGACTCTAAAAATTAATAAACTTATTCCGAGACTAAAATATTAATAAACTTATTCCGATATTAAAAAAATTATACCCACATAAGGATAAGGTTCTTGTCAGATTGACAGGTGTTTATTAAGAAATACTGGTTTATTTAATATTATTAATATAAATAAGTAAAACGTACAGAATAAGATACTGAAAAGTTACTGCAATATTAAAAAAAATTACTGCGATATTTAATAAAATAAAAAATTAACAATATAAGATATAGAGCATAATCTATATTCTTACTGTGATATTTAAATAAAAATTAATAAAATTATTAAGAAAAATTAATAAAATTAATTAACTTATTCCGATACTAAAAAATTTATACCCACATAAAGATAAGGTTCTTGTCTATTAGGAAATACTAGTTTATTTAATATTATTAATATATATAAGTAAAACGTATAGAATAAGATACTGCAAAGTTACTGCGATATTAAAAAAATTACTGTGATATTTAATAAATAATAAATTAACAATATAAATTATAGAGCATAAACTATATTCTTACTGTGAAATTTAATAAATAAAAGCTTATATTGAACGTATTCATAAAATAAAAAAATTATATATTGAACAAGTTTATATATTGTAGAATAAAAAAAATTACAGTTTTAATGATTCAGCTATAATGTCTTTTTTATATTTGTTAGCATCACTTAACAAAATTTTAACAGCATATAACTTTCTCAGAGTCGCCAATTCATTCTTTCTTCCATTTTCTCTGAAAGTTGATCTCCATTGTTTGTCTTCAATTCCAGAATAGAACTCAAGATGCCTCATAGTAAAAATGCCACAACCTGTTTTATTTTTGGATGTTTGCCATTCCATTTGAAGTCTTTGAGGAGCACACTTTGATATTTGTTGAGCCTTTGGATGATTTGAAACTTTTAAATAGTGACAAAACAATTTAAATTGAAAAAAAGGAAGATATATATATATATATATATATATATATATATATATATATATATATATATATATATATATATATATATAATAATATTACCAAAAAAAACAAAAAAAATTAAAAAATATTGTTAAAAAAAACAAAACAAAAGAAAATGTAAAAAATAATAATAATATTACCAGATTTTCAGTTGTATTGCCATATATACCAGCACTTTCCTTCAAATTGTTGATAATTACAAACGACGGATTCAAGAGATTGAAGCAATAAACATAGAAATGGTTTTGCCTACAAACTGGGAAGAAAACCTGTAAAAAGTAAATAATAATTAAGATTTAAAAAATATTATCTTAATTTTACATAGTAATATTAACAACCATAAAATTTAAATGATTAAAAAAAATAAAAAAAATAAAATAAAAACTTACTAGATTAACTGCAGATAAATCATTAGAGTTCAGATATTTTTGCAAGCAAAATTAATTGCATTCAAAAATTCTTCTTGTTTCTTCTTAGTGGAAAGTGTAATTTTTTCTCTTCGAGACGATTAAATAAAATAATAAAAAAACATTAGTATTAAATTTAATATACAAAAATTAATAATAATAGTTAAAAACATAAAAGAAAAATAAAATAACATACCATTGCTTGGCTTGTTAAGAATAATCTTAAACCAGATCCAGGTCTTCTATATTTTTCTTGAAAATTCAAAACAATGGCCCAAATGTCTATGATGTTTAATGTTACAAGTTTTGTTTTATTAACGAGATCTTTAAAAAAGCTACGATTAGTAGCACAAAACAAATCTGAGCCAAAAAAATGATCCCTGCCAAAAAAATAATAATAATAATGATAAATTAAAAAAATAATGATAATTGGATTCAATGCAAATATATTACGAAAATTTTAATAAAATTATAAAGAAGAAAACTTACGCAAGATTGCTGTTGTTCTTTTTTTTTATTAACTCTAACACAGACTTTTCGATCTTATTAAATTTGGTTAGAATATCAACTTTTCGAACATTGAATGGCGACTTCAAAACATCAGTAGGATTCCTTTCTCTATTTACTCTTTGCCTTAAGTCTCCATTGTTTTCTTTACAAACATTTACCTAGAAAAAAGAAATTAAAAAAAAAATAAAAAAAAAAATTGAATTATTTCAAAAAGTACAACTAATTTACTAACATCTTTGCTTAAATTTTGAAGAGTTTCAGCTCCATTCCTCATATGTAATTCAAATAACATTTATTGTATGAAAAAAATCTGAATTAAATTGTTGAATCAAAAATTAAACTTTCATTATTTTGATAATATTATTAGTGTATGTTAATACCTTGTTTAGATCTTCTTCAGTCTCTTCTTCAATATATTGAATATCTTCTGATTCATAAGCGTCGTCTTCTTCAAAAACATCTTCTTCACTTGACATACTCCCAGGAACAAAATTTATAGGCTCCGGACACTAAATTAAATCCTATAAGAATAACAAATAAGATAAACTCACATATTAATTTAGAATGCTTACTAAGGATTATATTAAACATTTACTTGAGGATTACTTAATTCATTTAATGCTGCTGCTGCAAGCATTAGCTGAAAATATAGGTATAAAATTCTTAATTAGAAAAAGTTTAAACATTGTAATTAAAATTTCATACTATGTGACACAATAATTAAATACCGTTTTATTCTGGTCTAGAGGAGATTCGGCAAAATTGTTTAGATCTGCAAGCTCATCATCTATCATGTCGTTCCCATCTGTCAGATAAAGTAACTTGACATTATTCCCATCTCTTTATGAACTTTGGTGTTTCTGAAAATTTAAAACCACGTCTGGAAAATACATTAAAAAAATAATAATAATAGAAAAAAAATTAAAAAAAAAATTACCAATCAGAAAAAACATAATTACCTCCGAATTATTGATTTTATAATTCATTGCATCTCTCATGACCTTGTAAAACTCTGGATGTTTAGACAGAGCTTTTTTTTTTAAAATGTAACGCTCTCAAAACTCTTTCTTTCAATGGTGCGTTTTGTTCGGTAACACAAAGCTTATAAAACACAACCATATCGAGTAGCCACAGATTAGTCACATGAGAAGAAGACTGAAAACTCGGTTTTCCATCTTTTGTCAAGAAACAAAGACCTTCAGTTGGTTCTTTGCGATACTTAAGATCTTCAAAAATGACTCCATCCGGCACTTGCTCATCTCCATGTAATACCTCTTTGCAAATCTTAAAAAAAAAACTTTTGGTTTTCTGGGTCTTTGAATGGCATTAAACCAATATAACTCTGGTATGCTTCATCCACTGAGATCTCGTTCATTATTTTGGCTTTTGTTAACAGTTTTTGAACTGCATTAATGGCCTTCCTCTTCATTTCGGCATTTAAACTTCTGCATTTATGAATACAAAGCATAAACTCTTTCCATTCTTCAAATCCTAAGTTTTGAAGTTCATGAGGTAAAAGTTTATGCTTCGTTCCGTCATCTAGTGTTACTAAGAATGATGTTTGTATCTGATCAACTTCTTCACAATCAACACTGCAGATTTTTTTATAAGCATACTTCCTTCGATACTTGCATTCCTTCAAATGATGACCCATTTTCTTTATTTCTGATAAAAGCATGTTATTGTACAATTCATCCTTTAGTCTTTCTTTGATTTCAGAAACAGGAAGATTATATTTCAAAGAATCTTCTTCATAAATTCTGCTTTTTTTGGCTTATGTACCTTCTTCTTCAAACTCATTTGGGTATTCTGAAATCCAATCTTCCGCAGACTCAAACATCTTTCGTTGGTGTTTGTTGATTTCATGAAGAAGGATCTTAGTTATGTATCTATTCCTCAAAACATCCATCTAAATTCGATGACGTGGATCTTCTTCATCAAAAATTCCAATATCCCAGTTTTCATCTTCAAACTCATAAAGCTCCATATGAAGCATGGCATATAAACCACAGTTAATCTTTTCTTTCTTTGTTCTCCATTTAAAATTAAGCACTTTTGCTTCACTTTGAAGAAACCAATTTTCTGGAATTGGATATTTACGCTTGAGCAAGAAGTCACAAAACAGACATTAATAGGCTATAACATGATTGTTAAAAAGATATATATTATTTAAAAAATATCAAAAGATATACATAAAAAACAAAAAAACTTACCACAAAATCAAAAACTTTTTGGTATTTTCCTTCATATGGAGCACCTGATTCAAGGTTGTCCAAAATGACAGCAAAACCAGCCCTTATGTTGAAAACTATAACGTAAAAATGTTCGTACGCAAGTATTGGAAAGAACACCTATTTGATAAATATCAAGTTAGTGAAATTATGAATAGTAAAGTAATAAAATTCAGATAGAGTAGTAAATTTACCAATTCTATATATTTCAAACTAATTTCTTGTCCAAAAGCATCAAACTGATCTTTTACAGAATTAAAAAACTCTGTTTCTTTTTGGGCACGATCTTTTTCATATTCATCCATTACTTTTGGCTGTTAAAGAAGATATATATGTATATATATATATAAGTACATAAATAATAAGAAAAAATAGAATAAAAATAAAAAATAACACATATATAGATATATTAAATTATTAAAATAAATTGAAGTTTAACTTACAATAACTATAGTTTTGAAGAAATATCTAATCGCTGAGCTATCCTCTTGTGTTAATCTTTCTTCAAAATTTAGAATATTCACAAAGTTATCTATAATTTCAAGCTCAATATATTTTTCAGAGGCAAGTGATTGGATATGAACATTGAGAATAGGTTTGTCTTCTCCAAATTGGAATATCTTCTCCCTAACAAGTAAAAAATGTAAAAGTATGATTAACAAAACAAAAATTGAAAATGATAAATAATTCAGGTTAATAGCAAAAAGTTATAATATCTTACATAACATTTTCTTCAGCAGCTTTTTGAAGTATGATTTTTGGAAATAAACACTCAGCTTGTGATTCATATTCTGCTTTTGTATCCACTCGCTTGTTCATATATGGAGATTCAAAATGAATGGATGTTTTCGCTTTCCTTTTTAGCATCTTTTCTTTTTGATCCTTTACGAAATTATCTTTGTTTGAATGCTGGAAAGAATTTAAACAGAAATTATAAAGAATTTAACATGAACCTTATTCCATAATTAAAAAAATAAATATATGATTCAAACCTGGATCTCTGTAACATTTTCTTCTTTAACACATTCTGCAGTTTCAGATTCATCTTCAGTTAAAACTTTCTCATTTATCTGATTCAAACCCTGAAAAAAACATAAACATAAGAAAATGAAAAAGTTTTATTTAATTTATTTAATTTCGCATAATGTATAAGTAGGAATACAAAAAATATACCTCAGAAATATTTTCATCTTCATTTGAATATATTTTCTCTACTTCATTAACAAGAGAAAAATCTTTATGCTCAAACAGATACTGATATTCACAATCATTACTGATAGGTAACTGATTGTGAAAATTAACATCTTTAAATGAACAATTATCCTTTGATAGATTCTTGTCCATAACTTCTTCACAACCAGATGAGCCGGTATTATACATTATTTCAGCAGAATCTACAGCAGCCAAATGAGTAACGCTAACAGAAGCAGGAAGAGATTTTACATAAGTTTCATCCTCAAGTTTCTTCTCAGATACTTCATCTTGCATATTTGAGATATCACTGCCGTCTTCATTTACTTGAATCTTTTCAAAGCCAGTGGTTGCAGAAACTGTAGACAATTCTTCAAGAATGTTGACATTACTTTCTCTGTGATGATCTTTATCAATTTGCATATCAGACCTTTCAATAGACTAAGATTGTATTATAACATCATCAACTTTGTTACATTCTTTATCTGCAGTATCAGAAATAATGTCACAGTCTTCATTTTGTTGAATTGCAACACGCGAACCATCTTGACAGACTGCAGATTCATTTTGACCTTGTTCAATTGCACATTCCATTGTCAATTTATTGACATCTGGTTCATCCATAACTTCCTTTGCAGTTTCATTTCCTCCTTGTACATCATCAACTTCCTTTACGGGTTCATCACCTACTTTTTCCTCATCAACTTTGTTACATTCTTTATCTGCAGAATCAGAGATAATGTCACAGTCTTCATTTTCTTGAATTGCAACACGCGAACCATCTTGACAGACTGCAGATTCATTTTGACCTTGTTCAATCGCACATTCCATTGTCATCTCATTGTCATCTGGTTCATCCACAACTTCCGTTGTAGTTTCATTTCCTCCTTGTACATCATCAACTTCCTTTGTGGGTTTATCACCTACTTTTTCCTCATCAACTTTGTTACATTCTTTATCTGCAGAATCAGAGATAATGTCACAGTCTTCTTTTTCTTGAATTGCAACACGCGAACCATCTTGACAGACTGTAGATTCATTTCGACCTTGTTCAATCGCACATTCCATTATCAATTCATTGACATCTGGTTCATCCATAACTTCCTTTGCAATTTCATTTCCTCCTTGTACATCATCAACTTCCTTTGTGTGTTCATCACCTACTTTTTCCTTATCCACTTGTTTAAGTTTCTCATGAGACATCTCTTCAAGCTTTTCAAAAGAAGTAGCTACAGTTTGCAGTGGGGCGTTTCCAGTGTTTGAATCTTGTTTGATTCACTCTGCAAAATCATAAAAACACACAAAAAATGCACATAAAACATAAAAAGAAACAAACATATAACAATACATTCAACGATTTTTGTATTACAAACCTGCAGAATAATTTTGACTACATTTTCTTCAACAGGTATATCTTGAGAGGGTTTAGATTTAACAATTTGAAGAATTTCTGCGTCATTCAATGTAGAATCTATTTGCTTAAACTGCAAATGCATAAATCACCGATAAATGAGCAAAAAAATATTATACCAATAATAAATACAGCAGAAAGTTACAAAAATGAAAAAACAAATAAAACATTTAAAACCTTATTTTTAGCAGAAATATTGTTTTTGGGAATCAAATTGTCTGTAGTATCCAAATCAGCATTTTCTGAACCACTGCATTCAGTTGCTATATCTTTGTTCTTGTTTGCTTCATCTACAACTTCGTTTGTAAGTTCATCACCTACTTGTTCATTAAGATCTTGAGTTTTCAAAAATAATTCGGATGCCACATAACTATCATTTTGTTCCAAGCGATTCTCTTTGTTATGATCCTCATTATTCATATTATCATCCATCTTTGTATCAGATCCTTCGAAATGAAATGAATTTGCTGAATCACCAGTGTATTCAGTTGCTTTACCTTTGTACTCATTTGCTTCATTGAGTTTTACAACTTTTTCTGCTTGCGTACTTACAGTACCACCATTTGTGAGTTCATCGCCTACTTGTTCCTTAAAACTATCATTTCTTTCAACAACCATCTCCACTTGAGTACTTACAGAACAATCTACTGAGCTATTATCAAAGATGATTAATACATTAACATCTTGAGTTTTCGAAAACGATTCATTTGCAACTGAACTCTATTGAGTTTGAGAAACCTAAAACAGTAAATAAAGTCAGATGCTAAATTTGGCACAAAGATAATTTAAAAATTGATAAAACTTTAGTTTTCTAAAATTAAAGAAACCTACATGAGATGATGCTACATCTTGGGATGTAATAGGAACAACAAAATCTTCTTGATGAATTGCCGCTACATCATCTGAGACCATATAATGCTCTTCAGTGACACCTTTGTTATCATGATGTTTACTTGGAATTGTCATCAAAGTTTTTCCAGTACTACTTAATTGCAAATTGACATTTGTTTCCGGAAGTATGTCTGACGTTGCACGGACCTCGTTACCTTTTGCAGACAATTTAGAACCTGTAGTCAATTCGTTATGCATTTCAACATTACCTTTTGAATTGTCATCTTCAGATAAGTGGATATGGCAAAATTGAACATTTGAAGGAGCAGCATCATCTTGAAACGCGCTAACAAGTTCTGCAATAACATCAAAGGGATTCTCTTTGTTATGATGTTCAGAACCTTGTAAATGAAATAAATTTGATGAATTACCATTGCATTCAGTTGCTTTACCTTTGTTCTCATTTGCTTCACTGACTTTATCAACCTTTTCCGCTTGCTTACTTAAAATAACACCATATGTGCTAGCATCAGACTCGCATAATGCAGTAACAACTTGAGTTTTTGAAAATGAAGCAGCTGCTTCATCTAAACCTTCCTTTGTGAGTTCATTGCCTACTTGTTCTATAATATCTTGAGTAGCAACTGAACTTACTTTAGCGTCAATAACTTTCTCTTCGGAAACACTAGTACAGGACTCACTAAAGGCAGTAAAGTCTTGAGTTTTAGAAACTTCCATTTTGGTTTCACTGGCACATGCTTCGTCTACAACTTCATTTTCTGTGTTGTTGTTTGCATTCTCAGTAACTTCTTTTTCAGACAAAACACTTTCTTGAATTTCAATACAGTCATCCTTTTCAGAACCTGTAGTCAATTCATCATGCATTGCAACATTACCTTCTGTTGTCAATTCAGCATTATTAAAGTTCGAATTGTCATCCTCAGATAATCGAATACTGCAAGAACCAACATTTGAAAGAGAAGAATCACGTTGACACGGGATAACAAGTTCTGTAACATCATCATCAATCTTTGTATCAAGATCCATCTTCGTATCAGATCCTTCCAAATGAAATGAATTCGCTGAATCATCACTTGGTTGTACATACGGTATGTCAGTGTCAATGTTTTCATGCTCATTAAATCCTTTTGCTGACACATCAATTTCTCGAAAGCACCCTGTATTTGGAGAAGCTACATCATTTTGAATATAAATTAAAGAATCTTGAACAATATCCTCCAATACATTAGATACAACTTTCATCACGTCATTGTCTTGGCAAACATAATTTTCTGGCTTGTGAGCTTCTTCATTAACAACTATCTCAGAAGTATCTACACCACACGTATCTGAAACAGGATCATCTGAAACTACACAATCACTTTTCTCTACACAATCACTTTTGTCCTTCCCAATCAAAAGTGATAAAAGCTGTTTTTTAAATGCAACAACTTCTTCGTCTTTTGAAAGAATATCATCATAGGATGAGAAGTTATGTATGCATCTTTTTAAATCAGAAATTACTTCCTGCAAAATTTAATGAGATAATAAAAAATAGTTATTCACTTGTTAATTACTACAACTTGGTTTATTAATTATTTTAATTACTAAAGACGTTTACCTTAACATTAGGTGATTCAGGTTGTTTATCTTTTGAATATTCAAAGTTGTTAACCTGAAGCTGATCAACTTTATCATTACTTGTAAACAACGAATATTCAACCGCACTAACTTGATTTTCTTTTGAAATTTCATCCTAGATTAAAAAACACAAACCAGTAATTTAAAATATATATATATATATATATATATATATATATATATATATATAAATTAAATAAAAAAATGATAGAAATATTAATATATAAACTTGAATAAATTAAAACCTCTTGCACACGAACATCAGCCAACTCGTTCTCTTCAGATAATTCAGGCTCATCATACTGAAAATAAAAAATAAAAAAATATATCATTTCAAAAATCAATTATTAACTTGTACAAATATAATAGATGTTTATAATTCATTTAATACCTCTTTTGTAGAAACAGACATCCAATTGTTGGTTTGATCATTATTTGAAAAATACTCATTCTGAGTTACGTCAACCTGGTAATAAAAACATAAATTAGTTTTAGTAACAACTATTAAAATTTAAATATTATACTAAACATAAAAAATTAAATACCTCATCAATATAATCATCAACCAAATTGTTGTCATCAACATTAATTGAATAATCAATTGGAAGATGATCAACCAAATTGTTATCAGCAGGAGAGAAATGATTTTTTTCAGATAATAATGAATTATCAACATCATTTGATTCATTAACTCTTGAACTTTCACATATTTGATTCACTTCAGAATTCAAATATTGGCACTCATCTTCTGAAACTGTTGTGTTCTGTATTAGTAAAGGTTCAGGAGATTCAAGTATCGCTTCATCTACTTCCTCATTATTTTTGGTTCTGAAGAAGAACTGATCATTAGAAAAAAACTCAGCAAAATTTTTTAGACGTAAATGTTCAGAGTCCACTTTTCTCAACAACTCTGTTGAGCAATATAGCAGGACATCTTCTTTTGATTTGCTTCTTCGAAAGAGCCATCTAATATACAGCAACTGTGGAAAAAAGATTTAATTGTAATCAAAATAAGTATAAAATTTATTGAACTACAAAATGTTTAAAAATATAAACATACCGTCAGAAAAGTTATAGGACCACAATACTGGTAGCTTCGAGAATTTTTCTTTACATCATGTTTGTTGAAGCTAGAGAATCAACCACTAAACAACACCAATCAACTCTATTAATGTTATCATAATGCTGAGCAAGAGATGGTAAAAATTTCATATTTGATTCTCCTCCCTTGCATGCTGATATCATTGTGCTGACCAATAAAATAATGAAATTTAACTTGAAAACATCATTTACTTCATTAGTTGCAACAATGAAGTCCTTCAGATTTGTGGAAAAAGACCTATCTTTAGTTTTCACGATAAGTTTTCCATCTGCATCATAGTATTGTTTACAAAAACTTTGAAGATCCAATTTCATTTTCTTGTAAGATGTCCTTTTTGCAAAATTAATTCGTAAATCTCCTTTTGGAAAACCTAGAATATCATGCACTAAATGTTAGAATATTAGAATCATGACAATCATACAAATAGGTAAACACATATGAGGAAGCGTAGGAACATCTATAACGCATAAAGATTAACATAAATTAAATAGGAACGTACCTTTAGTGATTCTAGCAAAACAAGAATCAATAAATTAATCTTGAACATGTGATGAACCCTAATTAGGGTTTATATGGATCAATGATTAACCCCTTACCGTTTTGTTAATCGATCCCTTGATAATTACTATAGTGAGTAATTACCTCGTTCTTGTACACACAAACTACTAACGAATTACAGGTGATGCTAGTAACAAAAACACAAGAATTTTATTATGCAAAATTCGATCCAAGAAACCCTTAAGGGTTCTTGATCAATCGGCCACAAAGGAAAACAAAGAGAAGGAAAAACTTTTAGGGTTTTGTACAAAAGGTACCAAAGTTTCATCCCTAGGTTTACTTATATAGTGAATGAATATCTTGGAGGACAAGTTAGGGCAAGGCAATCCCTTCCCTTTGAGGTTCACGACCGGCCAAGCAACCCAAGGGTTGTTCCAGATCCTTCTTGTCCTCTATTTCCATTCTAGTCCTTTATTGTTTGCCTTTAATGATAATTAGTCCATACGGTTAACAACTAACAACCATTAAGTAATTTCTTGTGTTCAAATAATTATATATACAACATTTAATATATATCAATTATTATACTTTAACTCTCATTTGTAACGTGTGCAATCCCGAGGTCTCGAGTTCGATTCTAGACATACGTTTATTAATATTTATCCATAAATTCCAACAGCTCCCACTTGGATATCTATTAATAACATAATGACATTGGTAAGCGTCTAGCAACACGCCAATGCCCCTAGATAAACTCGAGCTAGGTTTCCTGGAAAAACCTTTAATGATTCATCATTATTATTATCATCCTTTTGTTTCTAATACCACATTAATAAAGATATGGATCTTAGTCATTCTTTAATTAACAATTCTGTTTCTCGTTATTTATGATTGAGCAAGATTACCAAAACATCTCAACATATTCTAGATAGACTTTGGGCGTGCGCACGCATACATCTTGTCAACCCTACGAGGGGCCCAGCAGTATTAAGCTTCAAAACAAATTTGAAGGAACAAATTTTTTCTTGACTACAAGAATAACCCATGGACTTTGCAACACTTCTGAAAACAACCCTTATTACTCCGTGTTACGGTGAGCGGTAGATTGCTTCACAGAATGCACTACATCCATGACTCTTATCTGGTATCTCAAGTCTGAGGATAACAAATTCATGATTTTCCTACGGACAATATCCATAAAGTAAAATCATGTAGTTGGGATAAGTCCTATATTCAATTCATCGAATATCATGTGAAATTGGCATGTCACCGCATCAATATACTTTCAAGTATATTCTAACCAATACTCAGATTTGTCTTAGTTTAATGATATTCCCATATCATTAATTGACAACGTACAATTTAGAATAACATAAGTTATTCATGGATTTAAACATGCAAATATAGGACACAATTTATTATTAATGAAAACAAACGTACTAAGTACTTTAATTCATTATAGATAATAATTGCTTAATATCCTTTATCCAAACACTAAATTGATCAATGCATGATAATTCTAGTTAATGAATTATGCCTCAAGTCATGTCATTCATACTTGTTGACAAGGCATAAATCAACTAACCTTGATCTATAGGAATTTTGAGAATACTTATTTCAAGAATTCAATAAGCGAAATTCTTGTATGTGTTCATCCAACTTTCTTGATATAGCCACATAATATTCATAAATGGTGTGACATCCTCAATCACTAATTTATGATAATCAAACTTTCAAACATTTTAAAGTTTAAAGTATTCTAATTCTTTAATGTATAATGCAACTATGCTCTTAGTTGAGCACTACTAGTTTACATGGTCATTAACAAGGATAAAATCCTACCATGACTAGTATTGAGTGTCATCTCAATTAAACTAGCATCATCGTATAAAATTACAATATGCTCTTTAAAATCCCGTAAACTTAATATCCATTGTGTAATTTTTAGGAGCTATTCCAGGTTGAGGATTATTATTCTAAGTTCAAACATATTTCTTTAGAATATTCATTACACAAGATATAAAATATTGTTAAATCATTAAGCATTTAAGCATGATGTAACAATAATATGATGCACATGAAAATCCTTCAGTCATACTTAGATTTATATTCATGTTCTATCTTTCCAAATACGTATATCCATTTACTAAATGATATATTATGTTCTATTAGAATTTATTTACCGCACATGTTTATTAAATAATAAACTTTAATTCCAAAGTTGTATGTTTTATTTTCTAAATCTTTCACTTATAGTTTCATTCCAAACTAAGTCTTAACATTTTACTTATATGGAATGTAACTTCTTATATGATACAACATATATGATTTAGTAAATCAAACATAATACTCCCACTAGCTTTCAGGAATACTTAGAAATTACCTTATTTTAATTATAAACATAAACATAGATTTAATAATTGATCATAAGAATAATCTCCTAGATGCATGCATTTATCCATTCATGGATTATTGCACTTTGTACACTTCCAAAGATTTTCTTGAATTCATAAACTCCTTTTGATTACTTATCGTCCTCGCTCAAGTAATTATTCAAGAAAGAGTTTTTGATATTCATTGTCAAATTTCATATTCATATAAACATGACAATTAACCATCTTTGTATCTTTAATGTGCTTAGGAAAGAGTATTCAATCATAGTTAATTGCTTAAGTATGATTAATAATCTTGTAATAAGACATACATTAACGTATGTATACAATTTTGTCCATATGATTATTTCACAAAGATTTAAACCATTAGGGTTACATTATCTTTGAATAAACTCATCATCATTCTCTAACTATTAAGAATTAAGATAAACCAATTTTTTTTTTTTTTTAAATTTGAATATCTTTATGAACTGCATCTTTAACATTCATAATATGAGTAATTCACCCAATTCATTATTTTGGTAATACTACATCATATAATCATCAGCATATTAATTAAATATCTGAGATATCCAAGTGGATCTATGAATGATAATTCCATCATCTTGAGGTTTATCATTTACATGTTAAGCCTCATCATGATTTTAACTAGTGTGGTTTTAGAAGATTATGTATCTTGTAATTCTATCTTTTCAAGATAAAATACTCCCACTTGCCTTTAGCAATATAGAGACTATCTATAACTACTTAGCAATTATAGCAACAATCCAATTTTCTCTTTTAGGACTTTACAAATACGTATTGATAGTTCTTTGTTAATAACCTTCACATAAGTAACTTAACAAATTCAGAACTTCAATTTTAAGACTTAATGTGATTCATCACATTTCATAATTCAATAACGTCTTATTAATCTTCTAGGAGTCTAATTGAGTATATTCAAGCCATACTCAATTTCTAACCTTGATAACTTTTAGAAGAAAAGAAATCATAGTTATCTTTAATCAAACAATCTAACAAGAGTTTGATTCCCTAACGGAACATATTATCCATATGTGGTACTTCAATTAGAATTAATATTGTAAGAAGATCTAACAATATATATAAGATAACCATATTCCTGTTGGCATACCTATTTACCAACTAAGTCAACTTAATGGTATAATAGTATTTCCAAACCAATTGCATGCTTTATAACACAAGTACTTTTGACCAAGTCACTTCATGTTTATGTCTTATAAAAACATAAACTTGTTATAATCCCACTATACTATATTAATTATTGATCAACTCAATAACTTCTTGTATATGTCTTAATTAAAAGACCATAACAAGCTAACGTCTTACTTAATTATAAGTCTTGTAATACTTAAAAGACTTCATGTTTATAACTATACAATAAAGTATAAACATGTATAATTAAAGTAATCATGAACACCATCATTTGGTTTCAATAATATTTTCAAGTTAACACACTACTTTATTTATTTATGTCATTCTAAGAATACATAATTATTGAAGTAGTATTATATTATTTATGTCATTCCAATAATACATAAATATTAAAGCTGAAGTAGCATTGTTATTTGACACAATGTTCTAATAGATGTCTAATTTAGAAACTGTAAATTATCCATGTTGGTCTCACGCATACATGAAATTCACCTTGTTGTTAATATTTAGTCTGCGTCTCACGTTTACTAAATTTCAACACCAAGTGTTTCTTAGATTAGATGTATTAATCTAATTAGAATTATAATCTCTTACTTTGCAGTTAAGAGAATCTTTTAAATCATATTCTTATGTGTTGTACTTTTCACATAATGAAGATTTCTCCCACTTGTGCATGGTACAACACCATGTATCATATAAACAACACGCACGCGTTTGTTAATTCGAACAATATGATTTGTGTCATTAACATAACTTAGTAGATATAGAGTTTACTCAATTAATCAAGGAAACGTACATGACTATCCTTGAAAATATTAGTGTCTATATTTGGAAAGTAATTACCTTGAGATATTCAAAAGATAATCTAAGTTACAATCAAGACAATAAGTCTTGTAACTCCCACTGAATTAGAGAACATAATAATAATCACTTATTCAGCCATAAGAACACAATACTCCCACTGAATTTGACAACATTGTAAATGTTTCATTAATCAGTGAAAGGAAATAGTGTACTATTTACTTTCCTACATCTTTTAAGAAAACCCATTCCAACAATTATATATAGGTTCTAAAAGAATGTATTCTACTATGTAAATGTGATTCATCACATTCCAAACTTTTAACTTGAAAAAAAAAACTGGGCATGCAATTTCTTCCTGTATAGATCTACCATTCCAACAATTGTATGTAGTATCTTTAAATGGTCAAATCAAAACAACTAGATAAAATAATCTAATTCGTCTTTTACCATTGTGCAGTACTCAGTCTAGCTTCTAATTTAATAACTCATAAAGTGCAAATCATCTTACTATTAAAGTTTGCTATGAGTTATGTCACAACTCACCATTTCAGGTCATTTCAGGAACTTTGAAAAAACACTATTCATAAATCACTATTCATCAAAACACTATTCATCGTTTTACTATTCATCATTTTTTGAGGTCATTTTGATATTCTGATAAACATTTGGGAAATTTACTATTCACTGAACACTATTCATTTCCGGAAAAGTTTTCACTATTCACTTGCATTACTCATTTCATCGTAAATTTAGTTTACGGGTATTCAAATTCGCGTAACCGGATTTGGTTTAGGTGCGAATTCATTTCATTAGTGCTAAGGACACTGCATACGGACTAGAGACAGTCTGCATATCATCATAACAGCATTTTCATGTTATACCACTCTTAGGATTTTCAAATTTATATATTTGATACATTTAACGTTTTTACGTATAAGTATTTATAGTAAACGTTAACACCCGGTTTATACATGACGAATATATCTAAACATTCCCACAATGGTCCCGACATATTTTTATATCCATTTTAACATCATAAAAGTTATAACATTCAGTTACCCAGTATTTTGGAAATTTATTTTATTTATAACGTACGCTTATGAATATAACGACGGTTTTCGTGAAAACTAAACAATAATCACCCGATCACTCAGTAATTGTACCCAATATATTTTCAACATATTTTTATCATTATTATGACTTTATTAAGTCCCGGTCAACTTCCTTAATATTTATTTTTAGCAAACCCGGTACCCGATTATAACTAGTACTTACACTAAACTACAACTAATAATACACTACATTTTCTAAGTGATCAAAACCGACTTTGCTACTCTTTTATACCTTGAAAACCAGCCATGAGCACACCCTAAACCACTTAACCTTTATTTTCTAATCTCATGCATACATGTGCTCATATTATACTATATAACTTGTTTACATATTTACAAAAACCACTAAACATAATCTTACATAACATTTCAAGAATCAAAAACACCAAAACCTCATCTCCTTCCCCAAAACCCACGACCCATTTCCAATCTCCATGATCAATCCATCATTTCTCAAAGTACAAAGCATCAAAGTTGTTCATTTCATCATTCTAATCAAGAATCTTACAACAAAAACACAAGTAATCCAAGGTTTCTCATCATCTAATCACCTATTATTTCAAAGTGAGTATTCAAAATTATTTTCATGTTTTCATCTAATTAACATATGTATCTTATAGTATTCATGCTTAATTTCATGTACAAACTAGCTATACCACTTTATTTTTGTATACTTTTTGAACATACAAACCCTAGATTGTGATTTAGGTGTTCCTTTGTAAAATTAACTTGATTACTAGTCATTAGTAACCCATGGCACCCTAAGAAGGTGTATGGTAGGATTAGATTAGCTTTGTGGTGTTTTGTAAGAGATTTGGTGATGTTAGAAACTAGTTTTGAACTTGAAAAATGGATTTAGAACAAGTATATATACCTACTGTCCCAAAATGGTAAACCCAGGAAACTCAGGAAATTTAAAGTAAACTTTGGCAAAATTTTTAGAAAATACTTTCAAAAACGAATCCGTAGGCGAAAGAACGGATTAAAAAGAGTTTATAACGAAGAAGTTATGATTTTTGCAAGTTTATTGACGAAAAGTATATTTTCTGAAAATTGTTGCTGTTGGACGTTTTTCGTCGGACAAAAAGAGGCTTTAGACGTAACCCGGAGGAGCCAAGCTTTTCAAAATATATTACTACATACTAAGACGTAACCGTGGATATAAAGAACAAGTAAAACGGGCTTATAACGACAAAGATATTCACGTTTCAATATCGGCATAAACTCACTATAATTGGCAGCTTTTAATAGAAATAATAATGACACTATTTCTACGTACTAAATTCTAGATTTTTAGAAATACTACTAAATTGCCGAAATTTATAACTAACGAAGTACTTATGCTTATGAGCTTATTTTCACGACCATTAGATGTTACTTCAAGGTTTTCAAGACGAAGTATACAACACAAATTTTCTATACATATATATATTACGACAAGTTTACACAAGTCTAGTTAAGACTTATTTTTCACAAGTATGGAATATATTTTCATATGACTATAACAAGTATTTTTCAAGTTAAGAGTGGTATAGGTAACATGTGCATGGACATTTTCAACATCATTTCATGATCTAAATTAGATCATATTCATTCATCATAGGTCGCGGTTGATTTCGTTCCTTGTTGTCCTTATCATTCCGTTGCATTGTACTATCACTTCGAGGTGAGTCATAGCCCCTACTCTTTTAATTGTTCTATCAACTCTTTGGGGGAGATACATGCTACTACTTGCTTACTTGTACAGATTCACATAACATTTATACTTGATAACATTATACTTGATTACATTATACTTGATTTCATTATACTTGATGGCGTTATACTTAAACTTGTAAGTCTCTTTGGGATAACACATGCATTGGGTTTCGGAGATGAAGTATAACCAATGCTACTACCTTCCTTCTGAGCAACATAAAGTCTCCTTGGATAACACATGTATTGGGTTTCGGAGATGAAGTGGAACCAATGCCATTACCTTCCTTGTGAGCAACATACTTAAGTGAGGTCTTCGGAGATGAAGTGTAGACTCACTACTAATTGCTTAACTGTTGTTATGAACTTATACATATCTTAATCATATTATTTTGTAGCAGTGGGTTGTGAACACACAGGTTACAAGTCTCTTATGGCGGGACTTGCAACTGAGTGGATTTACGATGCCTTTGCTGTGTGAACATTCTTTATAGACTTTTCTACTGTATTAAGACAAACTCTATGAACTCACCAACCTTTGTGTTGACACTTTAAGCATGTTTATCTCAGGTTAGAAGGGCGATAGCAAGTATGTGGAGCTGAGAGTCTTAGGGCATGCTTTTGGAGACTTTCACTTTTATCGTTTACCATTCGATACACTTTAAAAACTTATGTATTATTCTACTTTGGGATCTTTGTTTTGTAAACTATGACTTTTATCTATTCGAATGGTAACTTTTTGTGGAAAACTAGAAGGGGGGGTTGAATAGTTTTACGTCTTTTTAATTTTATTTTGAAAACTTAGTTTAGTTTTAAAACCTTGTTTGCTTTTAAAACTTTGATTCAATCTTATGTGAACTCAAATCTTGAACAATATGAACAAGTATATCTAAGTATAAACAATAATAATAATGTATGCTAAGTATGTGAAATCAACACATCCATAATATAAACAATTGTAGCTATATACGAGAGATAAGTACGTAATCGTTTATTTTATAATCCTTAGTTATATTTTGTATGAAAACTATACTTGATCGAAATGATCAATTATATGTATGTAACCTTTTTAGTTTGATTGTAAAAACTTTGTTTTGTGAATAAAACTTTCGTTTGATCTTTAAGTAAAATCAATACTAGCACTATATGAGCAACTATATATATACGTCTACGTCTACAAAATTAATAACGATATAAGCAAGATAATAAGTAAGATATGGAAAGATCTAACCGCGAGACAAAGGATTTATAGTGGTTCGGCTACAAGGACACCTTCCTTGCCCTACTCCACTCCTCGAGTCACCTACTCGAGAGTTTTCTTCACTATATCAACAAGCTCCCTTATGGCGGAGAAAACCTTACACACCAATATACACACCAATTTACACACCAATTTACACACCAATCTTCACACCAATATTCACACCAATCTACACACCAATCTTCTTCACACCTAGCTTCTACACACCAATCTTCTTCACACCTAGCTTCTACACACCAATCTTCTTCACACCTAGCTTCTACACACCAATATTCTACACACCAATATTCTACACACCTTTTTCTACACACCAATCTACACACCTTCTTCACAACTACTTCACACCAATCTACTACACTCCTATCTTCACAACTACTTCACACCAATATACTACACACCTATCTTCACAACTACTTCACAACTAACTACTTCAACACTATCTTCTTCACACCAATAGATTTCCTAGCTTTTCTTCTTCACACCAAGCTATCAACTATTCACACAATCTATATCTAACACAACTATCTACAAGCAAATATTCACAACAATCTTCACAAAGAATATGTAAATAATCTTGATGATACACCAACAACTTGGATGTGGAGATCACAACAAGTTGTAATACTTCTTGTCTAGGAAGATAGAAGTATTCTTCTCTTGCACTTGAGAGGATGGAAATTGGATCACTTTGAAACAAAGAATATATACACTTATGATCAAAGGGTTTTAGAAGGATGTTTAGAGAGAATTGGATCTGAAAATATTTGTGCAAAAAGGTGAGAAAAATTCCAGGTTTGAGGTGGTATTTATAGGGAAAAATTTCTGACCAAATCTGACAAGGGAGCGTGGCCGGTCCCCTTAATTGTGTGCCGGTCCCCTTAAAATTAAGGGGGCCGCCCTTTATAATTAAGGGGGCCGCCCTACTGAAACGGCCAGATTTTCTGTCTTTTAGTGGGGAAAGTTTATTTGGTGAAAAACTAACTGATTTTGGTTAAATATTTGAAATCATATATTTAGTATGATTAAAACATTTTTCCTTATTACCAAAAGTGTTTTTCAAAAATATATAATAAGATTATATAATTAAATAAACTTTGTATTAGTTAATTAAATACCCCTTTGATCATAGAATGCAATAAACACTTTGTTTATTCATACCTTAAGTGATTTGGATGTAAAGACAAATGTTAAGCACTAAAAACTTGTTTACGTCATAAGTTTTAGATTAAAGAGTTTATGCTTTGTAATTATCAAAACATAGAGACATTTTTAATATGTTAACAATGTTTTTAGACATTATTAATTTATGTCAACAATCTCCCCCTTTTTGATGATTACAAAACCTTAAACTCTTTAAACCTAAAAATTAATTTTTAGACAAGTATTAGAGTTTAACATTCACTTCTCCCCCTTTTTGTAAAATCAAAAAGGTTATGCCGACTAGCTTCGTAAATGAAGTTAGACGGGATAAAAGCTCCCCCTTGATGTGTGCTCCCCCTTGTTCGATGGCACCAAGGGATCGAGATATGGAATTCTCGCAAGAAAAATATTTGAAGCACAAGCATATATAGAAGAATATGCAATATACAAATAACAAGCATAGTAAACAAATATTAGGGATACATAACAATTAATTCAAAGTGATTATGTTAAAAGATCCTAATTTGCCAAAGAGAGCCATTGGACTTGCTTGTAACAAAAGGTTGGTTGATTCGTATTTGAAAGTGAAAATCATAAGCACATGGTATGCTTAGATGGTTGATGATGGAGTGTTTGGAATGAGGATGGTTGAGTTAGGATAAGGTTGTTGGATTAATGGAGGTTGTTGGATTAATGGAGGTATATGTTCGGGTCATGAATGTTGGATAGTTTGGTGGTGGAGAGTTTGTAGCAGAAGAGGTTGATTGAGGTTTTGGATGTTGTTCAAGTGAGGGTATTGGATGTGATCTAGTGAGAAGATATTCAATCCAAGTGTTCATTGAATGCAATGGTTTTTAGGAGAAAGATGCAACAAGGTCAATTGTTGACATGCTTCTCAAGTTGATTTATGTTGTGTGGTGATGAGGGTGATCTAGATGAAGGTGGATTCAAATTGCGTTGAGCAAGATGTAAGGCTAAAAGAGCACTAAGCTCATGGGCTTCTTTTAGCGCCTCAACGAACTTCAAGTGTTCGGAGGAAGGTGATGGTGGTGGAGCATGATAGTTGTCTTGGGTGATGGTTTGAACATGCAACATAGGAATGGCATGTGAAGTTGTAGGATGTGGTGGTGATACTCTTGGTGGTGGAGACATGTTTGAGCTTGGGTAATCATGAAAACATGATATGGGTGGAAGAGATCCTTCATGAGTGGATGGTGTTTTTGTTGAATGAGCAACATGTAAAGTGTTGGTAATGAGGTTGGGATTATTGTTTTGGGATTGTGCATGCTCATCATAAGAAGGAGCATTAGTCGAAGCGCGAATGGATGATTTGTTGTTAAATGGATCATTTGTGTGAGAGTGAGGTTTAGGTGTTGGTTGATTATGAACAACATCGCTTGAGTTCTGAAAAGATTATGAGGTTTGAGTGTAATGTAGAAGGATATGGGTGAGTAAAGGTTTTTGATATGTAATGTTGGTGAGAAGGAAAGTGAGGTGTTAGGTAAGTAATGTTTGAAAACATAGGAGGAATTTGGTGTTGGATGTTTGACAACGTCATTTGATTTGACGGAATTTTAAAGGAAGTTAGGCTTTCTTCTCCAAACAAGTTTCTTGGTGGCTTTGGTTTAATGGGAGAGGAAATGATGAGATGAGTGGAGATTGAGAGGAATGAGAGTGTTTATAGTGTAGGATTGGTGGGATCAAGGATGGATAAATATTGATGGAAGGTTTATGATAAAATAGGTTTGTGAATTTTGGGAAGTGTAGGATGAAATGGGCAAAAAAAAAATAGAAAAGGGAAACAACACCTTTGACCATCAGATGGCCGGTCCCCTTAATAATTAAGGGGGCCGCCTTATGATTTAAGGGGGCCGCCCATCTGGTGATTCCCAGATTGCCAGAAAAGGGTTTTTGGTAGTGAATTGCAGAAAGGTTGTGTTTTTGGTTTCAAACAAGTCCAACTCTTTGAGGCAATCAAGCATATACTAATTATGTAGCCAAAGCATGTTAACCAAAGAGATTAAGTAAACAAGCAATTTCATCTAGCATGCAAACATACTCATGAAGCAAGTAAAATATAAGTGCTAGGAAACAATAATCAACATCAAGTATTTCATAACTACATAACAATGAGGATTAATTCTAATGTGTATCAATGTGCAATAAGTGGGTAGTTATGATAGCATGTATTTCTAGACTTGTTACAAACAAAGTCTTAATGAACAAACCATGGTCCTCTTGATTTGATATAGTTCACTTATAAGTGTCATTTATATAAATATAGATGACAAATATGAGATCATCATGCATGATTTTAAAAGAGACGTTTTTAGCATTATTCAACAATGTTTGAAAGTAAGTTTTCACTTGGATGTGAGAGTTATTTGAATAAAATAGATTGGGTTTTTACTTCAAAATGTGTGAATGAACGGTAAAGAATATTTTCCCAATCTTTAGTTTTGATCAAAACAAAATTGTGAATATTGATAGTGAAAACATGTTATTTAAAAGTGGGATAGTTATTTGAAAGACTATTTTCCAAAATGTGAGGTTTTTGCATATTTTTAGAGATATTAGATTTTTAACAACAAATATCATAAATCAAATATTTTAAAAAGTGTTTATTAAAGATCTCATGCTCAAGAGGATTGGTTAAGCCTATTATTATCTCATGCTATCGTTTCTACATATCCTATGATCCTAAAGGAAATGAAGACGATAATTTATATGTTAGATGCGAGAGTGTTGAATGGGGTAAAACCTAACATCTATAGTTCCTTTGTTTTCGCACGCTTATCTGACTTAATGCCATAGTCTACGAGAGCTTGTTTCATCCATAGTTTTCTTACGCGAGGGATCTAATCCTACTTCTATATTTACGATTGATCCACTTAACTCATTTCACTTCATCACCATGAGTTTCCTAATAGTGGATATAGAAGATTTCCATTTTCTATTTTGTTCGGCAATGAACAATTTTATCTTATTCCTAGGAAAGTCAACCAATGATGTTTCTAGGTTATAAGAATATAAGCAATTATGTACTAAGCATTAATCTAACTAATCATTTTTCTAAGCATGCAAATTATAGTGATGAACTTAAAAGAAACGCGTACCTTTTAGTCTTCAATGGAATATCTTCAAGCACTTCAAGTGACCATGTTGACTTATAGAAGTCATTTGTAGATGATATTCCAACTTCTTCCAAGATTGACAACTTAGCCACTTGGTCCCCATTGTCTAATTGGTCCAAAGTTGTTTGGTCCAAACATATTTAACATTTGGCTAGGATGCATGTATGGTGGTAATACTTCCCATTGTCTCATTGGTCCAAAGTTGTTTGATCCAAACATATTTAACATTTGGCTAGGATGCATGTACGATGGTAATATTTCCCAAGGATTGTAACTTGGTTGATAATTCCACATTTGATTTCTAGTGTTATTGTAATATTGTCTATTTTGATTTCTTCTAGGTTGAGATGTTTTAGATCTTGGATGATGATTTTTAGTTTTTCTTGGTGGTGGAGTTTTAGATCTAAATTTAGGTTTAGAGGATCCTACTTCGGTCTTTAAGGATGGTTTATAAAAAGTTTTTACTTTTTCATCATTCGCAATGGGTATTTTTCTATCTTTTGTAAGTATATACTTAGGATTTGATTCTAATAATTTTTGTTTACTAGATTCACATTCAAACTTTATACTTTTATTTTCACTAGTTGAAACATTAGTTGAAGTTAATCCTAGACCGGTTTTATCTCCCGAAGTTTCTTGAGCACTTAGTATTTTCTTAAGTGGGTTATTACTATTTTTAAACCTGTCAAGTTTGAAAATTTCATCTTTAAGTTTTTCGTTATCATTTTTAACCTCTAAGCAAGTTTTACATTTTACAAAAACTTCTTTTCCTTTTTCCAAATGTTGTAGTTTAATTTTTAATTCGAGTACTTCATTTTCTAATTGATTATTAATATGTTTTAGTGACTTATTTTTAGCTATAACCTTTTGACCTAATTTGCATAATCTATTATATTCACTATCTAGGTCTTTTTCGTCTAATGATAAATTTTTGTCACTAAAGTATTCGGTTTCGAAACGTACCTCGCTTGATGTCTTAGCCATAAGACACTTTTCTTCATTTGTGGTTTCTTTCTTGTCCTCATCGCTATCACTCCAAGCACCTCCGATAAACGCCTTTTGATTTTGATCTCTTGACATCATTGGACACTTTCCGATGAGATGATTTGGATTGCCACATTTAAAACACTTCCTTTCATTATATGGTTGCCTAACATATCTTCCTCGTCTTTTGAAGTATTTCTTGAAGTCTCGTACGGCCATAGCATACTCTTCATCGTCACTTTTGGAGGTTGAGCATTCTTCGTCACTAGAGTCCTTTTTAGCTTTCAACGCAATTGATTTGCTTTGCTCCCTTTTTCCATTGAGAATCTCGGAGTCTTTCTTTATTATTGCTTCGTAGACTTTCAGGTTGCCGATCAACTCATCAAGTTGAAGAGTTAACAAGTTCTTCGATTCTTCAATCGCCGTAACTTTAGCTCGCCATTTTGGATGAAGAGCCCTAAGAAATTTCCTAACAAAATTCTTACTAGAAAAATTCTCATCAAGTGCTTTTAAACTTGTGATAATAGTGTTAAATCTAGCAAAAGCATTATCTATTGATTCCTCCTCCGGAATCATAAATTGTTCATATTGTTGAACAAGAAGATCTATTTTGTTATCTTTAACTTGACTATTACCTTGGTGAGTGATTAGTAAAGAATCCCAAATTTCTTTTGCGGTTTTACACATAAAAATTCTTTCGTATTCTTTACGTGGTAACGCATTGTAAATAACCATTTTTGCTTCATTGTTTTTAGAAAGTCTTCTTTTTAAATCATCATTTTGTTTTTCAAAAGGTACTATTTCATCTTTATTTGTTTCGGGATTATTTTGAGTAGGTAAAAAGTCACCATTAGTAATAACATGCCAAAGATCTAGATCCTTTGATTTCACATAAGTTTCGAATCGATTTTTCCAATATAAAAATCCATCACTTTCAAATAGTGGTGGTCTTTGCATAGATTGCCCTTCTAAATATTTTTCAGATTCCATAGATCGTTACAAGTTTTAAAATACAATATATTTTAAAAATCTTGCTAGACGTGGCTCTGGTACCAATTGTGGAAAACTAGAAGGGGGGGTTGAATAGTTTTACGTCTTTTTAATTTTATTTTGAAAACTTAGTTTAGTTTTAAAACCTTGTTTGCTTTTAAAACTTTGATTCAATCTTATGTGAACTCAAATCTTGAACAATATGAACAAGTATATCTAAGTATAAACAATAATAATAATGTATGCTAAGTATGTGAAATCAACACATCCATAATATAAACAATTGTAGCTATATACGAGAGATAAGTACGTAATCGTTTATTTTATAATCCTTACTTATATTTTGTATGAAAACTATACTTGATCGAAATGATCAATTATATGTATGTAACCTTTTTAGTTTGATTGTAAAAACTTTGTTTTGTGAATAAAACTTTTGTTTGATCTTTAAGTAAAATCAATACTAGCACTATATGAGCAACTATATATATACGTCTACGTCTACAAAATTAATAACGATATAAGCAAGATAATAAGTAAGATATGGAAAGATCTAACCGCGAGACAAAGGATTTATAGTGGTTCGGCTACAAGGACACCTTCCTTGCCCTACTCCACTCCTCGAGTCACCTACTCGAGAGTTTTCTTCACTATATCAACAAGCTCCCTTATGGCGGAGAAAACCTTACACACCAATATACACACCAATTTACACACCAATTTACACACCAATCTTCACACCAATATTCACACCAATCTACACACCAATCTTCTTCACACCTAGCTTCTACACACCAATCTTCTTCACACCTAGCTTCTACACACCAATCTTCTTCACACCTAGCTTCTACACACCAATCTTCTTCACACCTAGCTTCTACACACCAATATTCTACACACCTTCTTCTACACACCAATCTACACACCTTCTTCACAACTACTTCACACCAATCTACTACACTCCTATCTTCACAACTACTTCACACCAATATACTACACACCTATCTTCACAACTACTTCACAACTAACTACTTCAACACTATCTTCTTCACACCAATAGATTTCCTAGCTTTTCTTCTTCACACCAAGCTATCAACTATTCACACAATCTATATCTAACACAACTATCTACAAGCAAATATTCACAACAATCTTCACAAAGAATATGTAAATAATCTTGATGATACACCAACAACTTGGATGTGGAGATCACAACAAGTTGTAATACTTCTTGTCTAGGAAGATAGAAGTATTCTTCTCTTGCACTTGAGAGGATGGAAATTGGATCACTTTGAAACAAAGAATATATACACTTATGATCAAAGGGTTTTAGAAGGATGTTTAGAGAGAATTGGATCTGAAAATATTTGTGCAAAAAGGTGAGAAAAATTCCAGGTTTGAGGTGGTATTTATAGGGAAAAATTTCTGACCAAATCTGACAAGGGAGCGTGGCCGGTCCCCTTAATTGTGTGCCGGTCCCCTTAAAATTAAGGGGGCCGCCCTTTATAATTAAGGGGGCCGCCCTACTGAAACGGCCAGATTTTCTGTCTTTTAGTGGGGAAAGTTTATTTGGTGAAAAACTAACTGATTTTGGTTAAATATTTGAAATCATATATTTAGTATGATTAAAACATTTTTCCTTATTACCAAAAGTGTTTTTCAAAAATATATAATAAGATTATATAATTAAATAAACTTTGTATTAGTTAATTAAATACCCCTTTGATCATAGAATGCAATAAACACTTTGTTTATTCATACCTTAAGTGATTTGGATGTAAAGACAAATGTTAAGCACTAAAAACTTGTTTACGTCATAAGTTTTAGATTAAAGAGTTTATGCTTTGTAATTATCAAAACATAGAGACATTTTTAATATGTTAACAATGTTTTTAGACATTATTAATTTATGTCAACACTTTTCAAAAACGTCTCATTTAGAGGTCGTTTTCTATATCTTGTACTTTGTGCCCTGAAGTAGCATCCCTATGACACAGTCTTCCGCTGCGGTATTTTGGGGGTGTTACAGATTGGTACCAGAGCCTTGGTTATAGAGAACTAGGTTGTTTTAGAGTCTAGACTATAACTACATACATGTAGACTCTCCTCCCTATCGCCTTGCATTTTACATACACATACGCTTGCTGGTAATTTATTTTTAGACCTACGCTATTAGATACTTTGTAGAAACCGTTAGAAACTAGACTTCCCGGTGACTTCAACACTTAAGGGAGAATCCTTTGTTCCTTTGTACTAAGCGTGACATTCCCTAGATGCCCATTTAAGCAACGTTTACCACTGAGATATGTGTGCCTGGTGATATGTACACTTGTGAAAGGAAACATTTATAATTGTGGTGGCCAACATAATTATAAGTGCTTCACGACACACGTGGACATTATGCAGATGTAGATCGGTGTTGGCACAACTTAGGAAACAACTGGTAGCACGATATTATATACGAGGATGTTAAGTATAGACTTTGGATAATCAACGGTTTTCCCTCATCTCTGACGTTCACTAAATGTCCTTCCTCTCAGGAAATCATGGCACCAAAGAGAGTGACTCGTAGCTCTGGTCGAGGAGGCGCAACACCAAGGGGTGGAAGGACTGGTGGACGTGGAGGTAGAGGAGGTAGAGGAGCTGCTAATGACACTAGTAACCCAAGTAACGATGGTGGAAGAACTGGTGGGCGTGGAGGTAGAGGAGGTGGTCACGGCGTTGAAAACAATGATAACAACGACGGTGGAAATACTGATTTTGAAGCCATCATCGCTCGACAACTTGAAAACTTTCTCCCCACTATTGTCACTCAAGTTGGCGATCATATGAATAACTTGGCAAACCACGAAAGCGGAATTAACAACACCAATGGTATAGGCCAGAATGGTAATGGCAACAACAACATTAGGACCGGATGCACGTATAAGGAATTTACGTCATGTAAGCCAATTGATTTCGATGGTGTAGGAGGCGCGTTGGTGTATACTCGATGGGTTGAAAAGATGGAGTTGGTGATTGACATTAGTAATTGTGCAGCACATCAAATGGTGAAGTATTCCATGTGCTTACTATCAGGAAAGGCATTGACATGGTGGAATACGCAGATTCAAGCTAGGGGTAGAGCGGCAGCTGTAGGTATGACATGGGACGATTTTAAGTCATTACTGAAGGAGGAATACTGCCCGGATAACGAGATGCAGAAGCTGGAGGATGAACTCTATCATCACTCTATGATAGGGGCTGGACATGCAGCCTATACAGATCGATTCCATGAATTAGCCAGACTAGTTCCACACCTAGTTACCCCTGAGTCCAAGAGGATCGAGAGGTACATATATGGTCTTGTCCCAGAAATTCATGGGACTGTGAAAACAACTGAGCCTTCTACAATTCAGAGTGCAATATTGAGAGCAGGGACTCTGACAGATGAGATGGTTAGAAATGGAAGCTTGAGGAACAGTGATAAAAGGAAGGGAACAAGCGAGTCAAACAAGCAAATGGGCACAATAGCTGACAACAAAAGGGCAAGGACCTTTGCGGCGACTAGTTCTGGTCAGAAAGAGTATTTAGGCCCGCATCCTAAATGTACGAAATGTAACTTTCATCATCGAAAGATTGCGCCCTGCCGTGTGTGTGCAATTTGCAGACAGTCTAGTCATTTTACAAACCAGTGTAGAGAACGCAATATGATGAACATCCAAAAGACATGCTATGAGTGTAACAGCCCGGATCACTTTCGGAACACCTGTCCTAAGTTGAAAAGGAATCTTAACCAAGGAGGCAATCGTCCAAACTTAGCAGCAGCAATTGAAGGGCCACGAGATGAGGCCAATGAGATTCCACCCGCACTTGGCAGAGCTTACTTCCTAGGAAATCCTATCACCCAACATGTCCGCGATAGCACAACGGGTACATTCTCTTGAACAACTATCTTATTTTCGTAACACTTAAGTCTTAATATAGGACCTATACACAACATTGACTAATCTGAGACCTAGCAGCATTAACCTTAGTCATACTAACAGTAGTAATTTGATTAGTGTAAGCAATTCCAAAGTCGAGCCAATCTTTCAAAAGATCTTTTTCAAGGATGTTGAATCCAGACCTTGATTTTTAGCTTGGTTCTAGTGACTGTTCTTGTTTGATTGGGTTGCGAAAATCAAGCTAAAAGTTAAAGTCATCACTCAAACCGATTTAGCCTAATCTCATGACTGTTCTTGTTTGATTGGGTTGTGGGATTAAGTGAAAATCGGTTACCTAAAGGATTAACCTAAAGGAGGTCTTTTGAGGATTATGCTCGGGATTGGGAAGGTTTGCCTCATCAAGTCTGACCACGAGAACATACCTAGTTGGATAGGAAACCCACATACATAAGCTTTGACACATTTTCTTAAACACACATTTAACTGATTAACATTAACTGAACTTCGGGACGAAGTTCCTTTTAGAGGGGAAGACTGTCACAACTCACCATTTCAGGTCATTTCAGGAACTTTGGAAAAACACTATTCATAAATCACTATTCATCAAAACACTATTCATCGTTTTACTATTCATCATTTTTTGAGGTCATTTTGATATTCTGATAAACATTTGGGAAATTTACTATTCACTAAACACTATTTATTTCCGGAAAAGTTTTCACTATTCACTTGCATTACTCATTTCATCGTAAATTTAGTTTACGGGTATTCAAATTCGCGTAACCGGATTTGGTTTAGGTGCGAATTCATTTCATTAGTGCTAAGGACACTGCATACGGACTAGAGACAGTCTGCATATCATCATAACAGCATTTTCATGTTATACCACTCTTAGGATTTTCAAATTTATATATTTGATACATTTAACGTTTTTACGTATAAGTATTTATAGTAAACGTTAACACCCGGTTTATACATGACGAATATATCTAAACATTCCCACAATGGTCCCGACATATTTTTATATCTATTTTAACATCATAAAAGTTATAACATTCAGTTACCCAGTATTTTGGAAATTTATTTTATTTATAACGTACGCTTATGAATATAACGACGGTTTTCGTGAAAACTAAACAATAATCACCCGATCACTCAGTAATTGTACCCAACATATTTTCAACATATTTTTATCATTATTATGACTTTATTAAGTCCCGGTCAACTTCCTTAATATTTATTTTTAGCAAACCCGGTACCCGATTATAACTAGTACTTACACTAAACTACAACTAATAATACACTACATTTTCTAAGTGATCAAAACCGACTTTGCTACTCTTTTATACCTTGAAAACCAGCCATGAGCACACCCTAAACCACTTAACCTTTATTTTCTAGTCTCATGCATACATGTGCTCATATTATACTATATAACTTGTTTACATATTTACAAAAACCACTAAACATAATCTTACATAACATTTCAAGAATCAAAAACACCAAAACCTCATCTCCTTCCCCAAAACCCACGACCCATTTCCAATCTCCATGATCAATCCATCATTTCTCAAAGTACAAAGCATCAAAGTTGTTCATTTCATCATTCTAATCAAGAATCTTACAACAAAAACACAAGTAATCCAAGGTTTCTCATCATCTAATCACCTATTATTTCAAAGTGAGTATTCAAAATTATTTTCATGTTTTCATCTAATTAACATATGTATCTTATAGTATTCATGCTTAATTTCATGTACAAACTAGCTATACCACTTTATTTTTGTATACTTTTTGAACATACAAACCCTAGATTGTGATTTAGGTGTTCCTTTGTAAAATTAACTTGATTACTAGTCATTAGTAACCCATGGCACCCTAAGAAGGTGTATGGTAGGATTAGATTAGCTTTGTGGTGTTTTGTAAGAGATTTGGTGATGTTAGAAACTAGTTTTGAACTTGAAAAATGGATTTAGAACAAGTATATATACCTACTGTCCCAAAATGGTAAACCCAGGAAACTCAGGAAATTTAAAGTAAACTTTGGCAAAATTTTTAGAAAATACTTTCAAAAACGAATCCGTAGGCGAAAGAACGGATTAAAAAGAGTTTATAACGAAGAAGTTATGATTTTTGCAAGTTTATTGACGAAAAGTATATTTTCTGAAAATTGTTGCTGTTGGACGTTTTTCGTCGGACAAAAAGAGGCTTTAGACGTAACCCGGAGGAGCCAAGCTTTTCAAAATATATTACTACATACTAAGACGTAACCGTGGATATAAAGAACAAGTAAAACGGGCTTATAACGACAAAGATATTCACGTTTCAATATCGGCATAAACTCACTATAATTGGCAGCTTTTAATAGAAATAATAATGACACTATTTCTACGTACTAAATTCTAGATTTTTAGAAATACTACTAAATTGCCGAAATTTATAACTAACGAAGTACTTATGCTTATGAGCTTATTTTCACGACCATTAGATGTTACTTCAAGGTTTTCAAGACGAAGTATACAACACAAATTTTCTATACATATATATATTACGACAAGTTTACACAAGTCTAGTTAAGACTTATTTTTCACAAGTATGGAATATATTTTCATATGACTATAACAAGTATTTTTCAAGTTAAGAGTGGTATAGGTAACATGTGCATGGACATTTTCAACATCATTTCATGATCTAAATTAGATCATATTCATTCATCATAGGTCGCGGTTGATTTCGTTCCTTGTTGTCCTTATCATTCCGTTGCATTGTACTATCACTTCGAGGTGAGTCATAGCCCCTACTCTTTTAATTGTTCTATCAACTCTTTGGGGGAGATACATGCTACTACTTGCTTACTTGTACAGATTCACATAACATTTATACTTGATAACATTATACTTGATAACATTATACTTGATTACATTATACTTGATTTCATTATACTTGATGGCGTTATACTTAAACTTGTAAGTCTCTTTGGGATAACACATGCATTGGGTTTCGGAGATGAAGTATAACCAATGCTACTACCTTCCTTCTGAGCAACATAAAGTCTCCTTGGATAACACATGTATTGGGTTTCGGAGATGAAGTGGAACCAATGCCACTACCTTCCTTGTGAGCAACATACTTAAGTGAGGTCTTCGGAGATGAAGTGTAGACTCACTACTAATTGCTTAACTGTTGTTATGAACTTATACATATCTTAATCATATTATTTTGTAGCAGTGGGTTGTGAACACACAGGTTACAAGTCTCTTATGGCGGGACTTGCAACTGAGTGGATTTACGATGCCTTTGCTGTGTGAACATTTTTTATAGACTTTTCTACTGTATTAAGACAAACTCTATGAACTCACCAACCTTTGTGTTGACACTTTAAGCATGTTTATCTCAGGTTAGAAGGGCGATAGCAAGTATGTGGAGCTGAGAGTCTTAGGGCATGCTTTTGGAGACTTTCACTTTTATCGTTTACCATTCGATACACTTTAAAAACTTATGTATTATTCTACTTTGGGATCTTTGTTTTGTAAACTATGACTTTTATCTATTCGAATGGTAACTTTTCAAAAACGTCTCATTTAGAGGTCGTTTTCTATATCTTGTACTTTGTGCCCTGAAGTAGCATCCCTATGACACAGTCTTCCGCTGCGGTATTTTGGGGGTGTTACAAGTTATGTATTTAGAATTTAGACAATTCTAATCATCCTATTTAACCTTTCTCATTCATGAAAAGGATTTGGATTAAGTCTCACACTTCTCCTAATGGAAAGAAGACTAGATTTATTCTTTTAGTAAAATTGACTCTAACAAAAAAACCCAAACGGGTGTAGATCAATTAAAAGAATAACTTACGTTTACGGTTTTAAGTTGCATTAATACATTTAAAGAATTTACAAAATTCAATTTTAGTATTTTCGATAATTTATATTTCCAAGAAAATATAATACCCAAGGATATATTCATATAACAAACATATTTTCTTGAAAATCTAGGATCCAACTTTACATAGATTCCACCACATCAGTTGATATGCTAGTGGTGAAAGTATAAAAGATGGTAATCTGTCGAGCAATAATTGGCAAACAATTTTCCAATTCCTAGATCATTATGGGATTTACATCAAACTGATTCATCAATTTGTCATGTAAGCATGTTTCATCCCATCTCATGCCTTAAGTTCTAGGTCTCACGCATCAACTTAATTAAGTTGTCTAACTTAGAAACTGCAAATTCTCCATGTGTGGTCTCACGCACACTCAGAAATTTACCTTGTCATTAAAATTTAGCCTGCGTCTCACGTTTACTAAATAATAACTTCAAGTGTTTCTTATATTTAGATGGCATGTAACTTAAATTTTTAAGGGTATTCTTATTTTTGATATGTCAATCAAAATATGTATAAAGATGCATGCACTCATCTTTATAGCATAAGTTTTCAAAAAAACTTTTTGATTTACCAATTCGTGAAATTAATACACAAAGTTTTACTTGAGGTTTAATAAACCCTAAGATGACTTTCTACAATTATGATTTTAAAAGTAATTCGTTTAAGACGTATTCAAGATTGTGATAACCAAGGCAGACTCTAAGGCTCTTTTCTAAGCCTTCATATCACGGTTATGAATCAAGTCTTAAAAGAGTTAATTTTTAAAAACATATTTGCACAAAACATCAATCAAGCAAAAGTTTATGGATTCAATCTCAAAATCATGTAATAAAGTATGAATCTTGCTAGTCTCGCCTTGGAGCGAATTACCGTGCGAAGTGAACCATTGTTAGTATCTAAGACTCCGCAAGATTCAATCTTTATCACTTAGGGTTTCACCATTATTAGTCCGTATTATTTTCTTTATGAAAAATTACCCTTTTATTGCTTACAAACGTGTCCAACAATTAAACAATAAAACAAGTAATAAAGACAAATTAAAACAACTAATAACATAACAATTATAAAGGTGAAACAATTAGCCACATGCTATCTTTTTAGAAAAGATCCTAACATAATCAATTATAGGTTTTTATATATGCATATAATTAACTAGGGCCTTCACCTCTTAATGGAAGTGAGCCACATACATTGACAAGTCAATTGCATAGGCCAAAGCTAATCACATACCACATAGCACATAATTGATTTTAATAATTATGGGGTCTTCCCCAATATTAGATCTATTTAAACATGTGAAAAAGCTTAACAATTAATAAACAATTAATAACCCATGACTAACATGCATGTTTCGTCACGGATCAAAGCATAACAATTACCAATTAAGTCAAGGATACGCCCAAATTACACATAAACATGTAGGCAGCCTAGGGTTTCTAATCCAATTAATTTATAAAACCACAAACCCTAATTAGGGTTCATGGAATAAATCGACCCCCCCCCCCCAAAAATTAGGGTTAGGGTTTCGAAAAAATTATAAAAAAACAAAACCCTAGATCCAAAACATGTATCTAAAACAATCAAAATTCATTTTTTATGTATTTGATGTAATCAATTACATGTTATAGCAAGCTCGTGAGACCACTGTTAGAATTTTAAATATCATGACAATCATACAAATAGGTAAACACATATGCGGAAGCGTAGGAACATCTATAACGCATAAAGATTAACATAAATTAAATAGGAATGTACCTTTAGTGATTCTAGCAAAACAAGAATCAATAAATTAATCTTGAACATGTGATGAACCCTAATTAGGGTTTATATGGATCAATGATTAACCCCTTACCGTTTTGTTAATCGATCCCTTGATAATTACTATAGTGAGTAATTACCTCGTTCTTGTACACACAAACTACTAACGAATTAAAGGTGATGCTAGTAACAAAAACACAAGAATTTTATTATGCAAAATTCGATCCAAGAAACCCTTAAGGGTTCTTGATCGATCGGCCACAAAGGAAAACAAAGAGAAGGAAAAACTTTTAGGGTTTTGTGTGTGTGCACAAAAGGTACCAAAGTTTGATCCCTAGGTTTGCTTATATAGTGAATGAATATCTTGGAGGACAAGTTAGGGCAAGGGAATCCCTTCCCTTTGAGGTTCACGACCGGCCAAGCAACCCAAGGGTTGTTCCAGATCCTTCTTGTCCTCTATTTCCATTCTAGTCCTTTATTGTTTGCCTTTAATGATAATTAGTCCATACGGTTAACAACTAACAACCATTAAGTAATTTCTTGTGTTCAAATAATTATATATACAACATTTAATATATATCAATTATTATACTTTAACTCTCATTTGTAACGTGTGCAATCCCGAGGTCTCGAGTTCGATTCTAGACATACGTTTATTAATATTTATCCATAAATTCCAACACTAAATCCCTTGTTATCTTAATCTCGTGTCCTTTAAAAACCAGTGACTGTTCTTCAACATTGTAGCACTCTAGGATTTTATACGCAAGATTTGACGGTATAAGAGAAATATTTAGATTCAAAATCTTCTCAAATCCCAATTCTCGTACATATTCTCTAAGACAAGGAACTGATACTATATGCTTCACCGCTTCGTACAAGCTAAGAGGAGCACTTCTTATCCTCAGATCTGTTGAATCTAGACATTCTTCAGTTTCTAGGTAAACTTTAACCTTCTTTGTTAGTGTTTTCCTTTGTTTACAAACAACATCATTCCTAACAGAGACATTGTTATCCAGAGCTGTTGTACTTAATTCTCCTAAAAAATTTAGTGTTATTTAATAATTATCTGATTTTGAAAATAAGGTATGTTGTTATTTGCAGCTACAATGTAACACCCCCAAAATACCGCAGCGAAAGACTGTGTCATAGGGGTGCTACTTCATAATACAAAGTACAAGGTATAGAAAACGAACTCTAAATGAGACGTTTTGAAAAGTTACCATTCGATTAATAAATTCCGAGTTACAAACTTGAGTTCCATAATACAATACATAAGAGTTTTAAAACATATCGAATGGTAAAGATAAAAGCATAAGTCTTCAAAACATGCCAAGCGACTCTATGCTCCATCCAACAGCTATCACCTTACAGACCTGAGATAAACATGCTAAAGTGTCAACACAATGGTTGGTGAGTTCATAGAGTTTGTCTTAAAACAGTTGAAAAGCCTTAAAGAATGTTCACACAGCAAAGGCATTGAGAATCCACTCAGTTACAAGTCCCGCCATAAGAGACTTGTAACCTGTGTGTTCACAACCCACTGCTACAATATAGTATGATTAAGACATGTATAAGTTCATCAAAACAATTAAGCAATTAGTCGTGAGTCTACTCTTCATCTCCGAAGACCTCACGTTTATGATGTATCCAACATTCGCAAATGTTAGGATGTATCAATAGCCTCAATGGTCATCCAACAACTTAATTTGGAGCCATCGGAAGTCTCAATGGTCATCCAGCAACTTAATCTGGAGCCACTGGCAGTCTCAATGGTCATCCAGCAACTTAATCTGGAGCCACTGGAAGTCTAACAATCAAGTATAACGCAGTTAAGTATAACACAATCATGTATGTATGAAATCAAGTATAATGCAATCAAGTATAAGACAATCAAGTATAAAACAATCATGTATAAATGTTTTGAGTATTTGTACAAGTAAGCAAGTAGTTGAGCATGTATCCCCCCCAAGAGTTAAAACAAGTATGAAAAGAGTAGGGGCTATGACTCACCTTAAGCTTAAGTAATGAGAAATGAAAGTGGTAGTCGAATCGCGAAAGTCTCTAAGAGCAGCCTATAATAGAACGTTGCGACTTAGGTTTGGAGTAACGTCTAAGAATACGAAGAATTGCCTATATATGTCTTGCATAACGTTCATGATGTAGTACTTAGTATATAGCGTAAGTCTTTGAATATAAATGGTTTATGAAACATGTATAAGTTGTATATCTCTTACTACCGTTCGGGCCGACATAATTCAGAAGTCATGGAATAAACGTTCGAGGAGCCAGGACACTTTAATTTGTAAATCCACAACTCATCTCGACGGCTTACTTAATAAACTCCTCACATGAGGCTCCCTACTATTGTAGTATTTGATAACAAATGTATAAGTTTTGATCCGAAAAGTTACATGTCCAATATTTGAATAAACTTAGAAAAGTCTATTTGTACATGAAGATTGTTATTAGGGTAAGTTTATTATAACTTGTATCTCATGGTTCTTTAGGTGGAGTAGATCCAAATTGTTTGTTCAAGTTATCGTCAACTCCTTGTTTCATGTTTTCGCCTAAGTAAGTTTATATGGTCATTTAGTCATGGCTTCGCCGTGACCTTGGTCATTTTTCCATGGTCTTGAGACTCAACCTTGGCTTTAGCCATGGTTGTGGTCTTGGCTTTAGGTCATTAGACCTCTTGGTCTTAGTAAATCATAACTATAATATAGTGACTTTGGTCTAAAATGGGCTGTTAAGATTTTGAAGAAAATTATCACTCGGAAAGCATTTTCAGGGCCCGAGCTTCTTTGATCCTGAACGAAAACGTCGTTCTGGACAACTTTCGTGTTTTAACTTTTTGATGAATCGGAACAGAAGTGGGACTTTCAAAATGACAGAATGCAAAAACAGTAGGTTTGGGCAGTTTTGCCATTTTGGTTTCGCTAACTTCTTATGGCCATAACTTTTGACTCAGGTACTCGTTTTAGGTGATTCAAATTGCTGTGTTTTCCTTGTTAAGTCCTCTTTAACAGTAAGTAAGTTTCAAATATCATTTATATAATGTTTTGGTCGTGGTTCTCCATAAAAATCACTAGTTTGCATGTTTACTTGTCATATGTTAACATATGTATACCAATACTTGTTTTATCCATTTTTAAATATCATGAACACAATAACAAGAACATATATAGCATGAAAGGAACACAAAGAGCATGAAAATGATAATTAAGCAAGAAAGTATGTTAGGGTTTGCTTACAACTTGTGAAGAAACTAACTAGAACCAAGATCAAAACCAAGAACCACTACTTAATCTTCCAAAACCTTTCCAACCATAGCCATGCTTCCCTACCAAAAACCCTATCTTATAATCCTTTGATAAATACTAATCTAACATAAAAACAACCTTGAGTAAAAATCTTCACTAGGAACACTTGGAAATTTGATGAGTTTTTGTGGTGATTTTATAGAGTTTTATGGTTGAAAGGTGTTAAGGATCAACTAGGAACTATGACTTGAACTTGTGATGGATTGAATGAGCAAGATCAATGATCAAAATGGTGCATTTAGATGGTTTTGGGTCGTTGGTATTGAAGGAGAAAGGAAGAGAATGAGCTCTCTTTTATACTAAAAATGAGGAGGTTACAATGTTGACTTGTCAACCCTTGGAGCCCAAGTTGGACACATGCATGCAATCTAAGCTTCCTAGCATGAGATCAAGCCACCTATGGGCTGAATTCCCCCTCCTAGGTCAGTTCATATGCTTGGAGAACAAGGTGTTGACTTTTGATGATATTATCCTACTTATGTGACTAGTTTTGACCCCGTAAATTGCTAACCGTAAATGATTAAGCCTCAAAACGTAAAACCGGGTGTCGTAAAAATATGGAACTTGAAAGTATTGTTAAACATGTCATGACACTCCATAATAAAATATAAAATGAGTGGTAGGTTCCATTTGGGTGGTAAAACCCTGCTAAAACTGGAAACACGGGTCTAAAACGCGTAATACGTAAAACGTACGAAAGTTGCGTAAAATTGAGAAAAGTAAAATATAACTTTTCTAATATGATAATAATGACATAAAATGACTTATAATGTCTATGCTGGGCTCAGTCTAGTGTCGGTTGGTGTTAAATGTCTCTTAGACCTAAAACCGCAAGCCTAAAAATCAAGGAATGCCTTATAAAATCAAGGAATGATTTTTGGTCAAAGGAGGAGGGAAAAATATGTTGACTTTTTCTAATAAGTTGAAAACTCAAATCGTCTTAGAAACGCGGTGCAGGTATAGGCTAAGGTTACGGCTGAGTAAAAACGTTTAAAACTGAAAATTCCAGTTTTTCACGGCCGAGGCTTATTTTGGTCATATTTTTCTCAGTCATGATTAATTCTATAATTAATCATGAGAGTACTAAACATTTTTCTGATGCGGGGTCACTTAACGCGGTCGAGTTTCGTTGTGCGTAGAATTTTTGAATGACGTTTTACCCTAAAACGTATAATTCCGTGTAATTCCTTAATAACTCTCACGAAAATGATCTAATGAATGTCAAACATTTAATTTGCCATGGAAATGATTTATCACTCGAGAATATGAAATAAAAATCAACTTTCGGGAAAATTTCAGGAAAAATGAATAGTAAAAATGAATAGTAACATGAATAGTAAAAGTGAATAGTAAATTTTCCGGGAATAGTAATAAATCTGAAAATGCGAATTGTTACAGTCTCTACCCCTTCAGGAAACTTCGTCCCGAAGTTTAGTGTGTCTAGGTCTCTTATCTTAATAGCGGCATAATAAAGCTAGGTTTTGAACTAGAATAGAATAATATGGTAGGATAAGGTACGTACCCGTTACGCATTGCGGGCTTCCTTAGCACCCAAATAGTATGCTCGACCCCGAGGTGGACTAACATTGTATTCACGGTTTGGGTTATTTTCTTCAAGCATTACGGCTAGAGTTGGGTTATCTAGCACTTGTCTCTGTGCCCTATTTAACTTAGGACAAGTATCTCGGAAGTGGTTTGGGCTGTTGCACTCAAAGCATGTCTTTTGGTTGTTTCTTATATTGCCCGCATTCACCGGTGTTACTTGCCTTGCCGTTGCTTTACACTGATTTGTAAAATGGCTCTTTTGATTGCAATTAGTACACATTCGACAGGGCTCAGACCTCTGATGATGATAAGCACATTTATTACACTTAGGATGTGGACCTTCATACTTTCCCTGATCATAAACTGTTGCCGCAAATCCTCTTGCTCTCTTATTATCAACCATTGTACCCTTTTGCTCGCCTGATTCACCTGCTCCCTTCCTTTTATCACTAATCTTCAAAGTTCCATTCCTAACCATCTCATCTGTTAAGGTTCCGGCTCTCAATATTGCACTCTGAATTGTAGGAGGTTCGGTTGTTTTCACCATCCCGCGAATCTCGGGAACAAGGCCATAAATGTACCTCTCAATCCTCTTGGATTCAGGGGTAACCAGATGAGGAACTAGTTTAGCTAGTTCATGAAACCGATCTGTGTAGGTTGCATGACCAGCCCCTACCATAGAGTGATGCCAAAACTCGTCCTCTAGTTTTTGCATTTCATTAACCGGGCAGTACTCTTCCTTCAGTAGTCCCTTAAAGTCGTCCCATGTCATGCTTACAGCTGCTTCTCTAGTCCTTGCTTGAATCTGCATGTTCCACCATGTCAGTGCCTTTTCTGATAGCAAGCATGCAGAATATTTCACTCTCTGGTGGATTGCACAGTTACTGATATCGATCACTGACTCCATCTTCTCGACCCATCGTGTATATGCCAATGCACCTCCTTTACCATTAAACTCAATTGGTTTGCATGACGTAAATTCCTTATACGTACATCCAGTCCTATGGTTGTTGTTGTTGTTGTTGTTGTTGTTATTCCTTCCTCCATCATTTGTAGCGTCATTTATGCTTCCGTGGTTTCCCGAATTGTTCATGTGATTGCCAACTTGTGTGACTATAGTGGGAAGTAGGTTTTGTAGTTGTTGGGCGATAATGGTGGAGACATCTGGATTTCCACCATCGTTACTAGGGTTACTAGTGTCGTGAGCATCTCCTCTACCTCCACGTCCACCAGTTCTTCCACTATCATTACTAGGGTTACTAGTGTCGTGAGCAGCTCCTCTACCTCCACGACCACCAGTTCTTCCACCTCTTGGTGTTGCACCACCTCGGCTAGTGCTACGAGTTACTCTCTTTGGTGCCATGATATCTACAAGGAGGGACATTTTGTCGACGTCAGATATGAGGCGATATTCCTATACTACTTAGTCTTAAATCTTGTCAATTTTGAGTCAATCGTCGATTAATGTAAGCATGGTCACATATGTCTACGTGAGTCGTGACGCATTTATAATTATGTTGGCCACCATAATTATAATTGCTTCCTTTCACACGTATACATATTTACCAGGCACACATAACTCAACAATTGGTACTACATAATTAGGTAGACTTTCTATCATCTGCTCTTAAGTTGTGAAAGGGTAACGTAGTCTGGGTATCTAGAGAAGGTGATATGACGAAATGGACTAGTCGCGCTTGTAGAAAGGTTTGAGTGTCGTACTAGGACATATGAACCACTTCTAGGTATTAGAATCATATAAAGTAAGTATAAGGCAAATCATCAAATCTCTACAGGAAACTAATAACCTTTATTTAACTTAATCTTATGTCTTATCAAACAAGAACTGTCACAAGATTAAGTTAATTAAACAATTATTACTTAGCTCTAAATTTTTGATGACTTGACTATTGTCTGGGGTTTCTCCTAAACAAACAATTAGCAATAAGCATATGCGCATGAAGTGTGTGTAAGGCAAAATAAAGAGGAGAGTCTTAATGTTTATAGCAGTTATAGTCTAGGTAGTATATGCAACCTAGTTCTCTATAACCAAGGCTCTGGTACCAATCTGTAACACCCCCAAAATACCGCAGCTGAAGACTGTGTCATAGGGGTGCTACTTCATAATACAAAGTACAAGGTATAGAAAACGAACTCTAAATGAGACGTTTTGAAAAGTTACCATTCGATTAATAAATTCCGAGTTACAAACTTGAGTTCCATAATACAATACATAAGAGTTTTAAAACATATCGAATGGTAAAGATAAAAGCATAAGTCTTCAAAACATGCCAAGCGAATCTATGCTCCATGCAACAGCTATCACCTTACAGACCTGAGATAAACATGCTAAAGTGTCAACACAATGGTTGGTGAGTTCATAGAGTTTGTCTTAAAACAGTTGAAAAGCCTTAAAGAATGTTCACACAGCAAAGGCATTGAGAATCCACTCAGTTACAAGTCCCGCCATAAGAGACTTGTAACCTGTGTGTTCACAACCCACTGCTACAATATAGTATGATTAAGACATGTATAAGTTCATCAAAACAATTAAGCAATTAGTCGTGAGTCTACTCTTCATCTCCGAAGACCTCACGTTTATGATGTATCCAACATTCGCAAATGTTAGGATGTATCAATAGCCTCAATGGTCATCCAACAACTTAATTTGGAGCCATCGGAAGTCTCAATGGTCATCCAGCAACTTAATCTGGAGCCACTGGCAGTCTCAATGGTCATCCAGCAACTTAATCTGGAGCCACTGGAAGTCTCACAATCAAGTATAACGCAGTTAAGTATAACACAATCATGTATGTATGAAATCAAGTATAATGCAATCAAGTATAAGACAATCAAGTATAAAACAATCATGTATAAATGTTTTGAGTATTTGTACAAGTAAGCAAGTAGTTGAGCATGTATCCCCCCAAGAGTTAAAACAAGTATGAAAAGAGTAGGGGCTATGACTCACCTTAAGCTTAAGTAATGAGAAATGAAAGTGGTAGTCGAATCGCGAAACTCTCTAAGAGCAGCCTATAATAGAACGTTGCGACTTAGGTTTGGAGTAACGTCTAAGAATACGAAGAATTGCCTATATATGTCTTGCATAACGTTCATGATGTAGTACTTAGTATATAGCGTAAGTCTTTGAATATAAATGGTTTATGAAACATGTATAAGTTGTATATCTCTTACTACCGTTCGGGCCGACATAATTCAGAAGTCATGGAATAAACGTTCGAGGAGCCAGGACACTTTAATTCGTAAATCCACAACTCATCTCGACGGCTTACTTAATGAACTCCTCACATGAGGCTCCCTACTATTGTAGTATTTGATAACAAATGTATAAGTTTTGATCCGAAAAGTTACATGTCCAATATTTGAATAAACTTAGGAAAGTCTATTTGTACATGAAGATTGTTATTAGGGTAAGTTTATTATAACTTGTATCTCATGGTTCTTTAGGTGGAGTAGATCCAAATTGTTTGTTCAAGTTATCGTCAACTCCTTGTTTCATGTTTTCGCCTAAGTAAGTTTATATGGTCATTTAGTCATGGCTTCGCCGTGACCTTGGTCATTTTTCCATGGTCTTGAGACTCAACCTTGGCTTTAGCCATGGTTGTGGTCTTGGCTTTAGGTCATTAGACCTCTTGGTCTTAGTAAATCATAACTATAATATAGTGACTTTGGTCTAAAATGGGCTGTTAAGATTTTGAAGAAAATTATCACTCGGAAAGCATTTTCAGGGCTCGAGCTTCTTTGTACCTGAACGAAAACGTCGTTCCGGACAACTTTCGTGTTTTAACTTTTTGATGAATCGGAACAGAAGTGGGACTTTCAAAATGACAGAATGCAAAAACAGTAGGTTTGGGCAGTTTTGCCATTTTGGTTTCGCTAACTTCTTATGGCCATAACTTTTGACTCGGGTACTCGTTTTGGGTGATTCAAATTTCTATGTTTTCCTTGTTAAGTCCTCTTTAACAGTAAGTAAATGTCAAATATCATTTATATAATGTTTTGGTCGTGGTTCTCCATAAAAATCACTAGTTTGCTTGTTTACTTGTCATATGTTAACATATGTATACCAATACTTGTTTTATCCATTTTTAAATATCATGAACACAATAACAAGAACATATATAGCATGAAAGGAACACAAAGAGCATGAAAATGATAATTAAGCAAGAAAGTATGTTAGGGTTTGCTTACAACTTGTGAAGAAACTAACTAGAACCAAGATCAAAACCAAGAACCACTACTTAATCTTCCAAAACCTTTCCAACCATAGCCATGCTTCCCTACCAAAAACCCTATCTTATAATCCTTTGATAAATACTAATCTAACATAAAAACAACCTTGAGTAAAAATCTTCACTAGGAACACTTGGAAATTTGATGAGTTTTTGTGGTGATTTTATAGAGTTTTATGGTTGAAAGGTGTTAAGGATCAACTAGGAACTATGACTTGAACTTGTGATGGATTGAATGAGCAAGATCAATGATCAAAATGGTGCATTTAGATGGTTTTGGGTCGTTGGTATTGAAGGAGAAAGGAAGAGAATGAGCTCTCTTTTATACTAAAAATGAGGAGGTTACAATGTTGACTTGTCAACCCTTGGAGCCCAAGTTGGACACATGCATGCAATCTAAGCTTCCTAGCATGAGATCAAGCCACCTATGGGCTGAATTCCCCCTCCTAGGTCAGTTCACATGCTTGGAGAACAAGGTGTGGACTTTTGATGATATTATCCTACTTATGTGACTAGTTTTGACCCCGTAAATTGCTAACCGTAAATGATTAAGCCTCAAAACGTAAAACCGGGTGTCGTAAAAATATGGAACTTGAAAGTATTGTTAAACATGTCATGACACTCCATAATAAAACATAAAATGAGTGGTAGGTTCCATTTGGGTGGTAAAACCCTGCTAAAACTGGAAACACGGGTCTAAAACGCGTAATACGTAAAACGTACGAAAGTTGCGTAAAATTGAGAAAAGTAAAATGTAACTTTTCTAATATGATAATAATGACTTAAAATGACTTATAATGTCTAGGCTGGGCTCAGTCTAGTGTCGGTTGGTGTTAAATGTCTCTTAGACCTAAAACCGCAAGCCTAAAAATCAAGGAATGACTTATAAAATCAAGGAATGATTTTTGGTCAAAGGAGGAGGGAAAAATATGTTGACTTTTTCTAATAAGTTGAAAACTCAAATCGTCTTAGAAACGCGGTGCAGGTATAGGCTAAGGTTACGGCTGAGTAAAAACGTTTAAAACTGAAAATTCCAGTTTTTCACGGCCGAGGCTTATTTTGGTCATATTTTTCTCAGTCATGATTAATTCTATAATTAATCATGAGAGTACTAAACATTTTTCTGATGCGGGGTCACTTAACGCGGTCGAGTTTCGTTGTGCGTAGAATTTTTGAATGACGTTTTACCCTAAAACGTATAATTCCGTGTAATTCCTTAATAACTCTCACGAAAATGATCTAATGAATGTCAAACATTTAATTTGCCATGGAAATGATTTATCACTCGAGAATATGAAATAAAAATCAACTTTCGGGAAAATTTCAGGGAAAATGAATAGTAAAAATGAATAGTAACATGAATAGTAAAAGTGAATAGTAAATTTCCCGGGAATAGTAATAAATCTGAAAATGCGAATTGTTACATACAAGATAGTCAAAAGCATGAGATTAATAATGTAGAGTTCAAAGTTTCTTAGTTATGAAAATAAATCACTTTAAAATATGTGTATTTTTGGAATGTGCAAACCAAAAACAAATCTATAATAATCACTAAAGATATAAGTAGCTAAAAGTGATGGTTATAAAACACCAGTTAATTATTATGTTTTCAAAAATAATTTTTTGCCTACTTTGAGAATAAGCTCATTAAATCGGAAGAAATTTGAGTCAGACTACAATCCTATTAAATGTTAAAATCTCAAATTTGAGCTAGTTAATACACAAGTGCTTGAAAAAAAAATACGATGTACATAGATATTGGTGTTTAAAAGAAACTAAATAATGTTGAGGATGTGGGGTGTGTCTAGTTGTGTACATATAAAAGTAAAATAAGAAACTAAATCAGAACAATGCTAATTAAAAGTTATTTTTATTCAATAGATAATAAAAAAACTTTAAAAAATAAAATCTAATTATAAATATATATGCAATGTAAAAATAACTTATTAAAACATACTCTTTTTCGATAATATCTTTTTTTTTTTACAACATTCACTTCCTTTTCTGTATCCAAATGAGTATTTTCAGAATCTTCATCATCACTAGACAAAATAAACTCGTCATCTTCATCACGTTCTTCTGTATAAGAAATTAAAAATAAAAAATAATAAGTAAAAAAAACTAAGTAATTGTAGATTACTTAATTATAATGTAATTGTAGTTTACAGTAGTTTAAATTTTAGATTACGGAAATCTAATATATGATATCAAAAAATGCAATATATAATACACATAAAATCATTACCATACCTTCAACAGCATCATCTATCTCATAATAGTTAACCTTTGACTTTTTTCGTCTATCCTGCTTTAATAAATATTCTTCTTCACCTAATAAAAAAATAAGTAACAATTTATTAAAAATATAAAAGTAATGATATAACGATTTAAAAAATATATCAATGATTACCTTCATTTAGACGATCTATAAAACTTTTACGTTTCTTAGGTTTTTCAGATTGTACCATTTAAAGATAGTTCCTTCCATCTGAATTACCTTCCCCTTCCATAATACCATATAAGAATAAGATTAAATAGTAACAATAGTTGATTTAAAAAAGTAAAAAGCTGACTTTATATTTTTACAGTTTTATCACAATACATCAATTTTAGGGATATAAATTATTTACAATAGCTTATAATTAAAAAAATACCCGTTGTTGCTCTATTTTTATAAGATAACATAATCTTTTTTGAAACTTCAGGCTGTTCTGAATTTTCAAAGTTGTATACGTCTGCATTTACTTGATTTATCACTGTATCATCTACAAAAGTAAATAAATAAATAAATAAATAATAATAATAATAATAATAATAATAATAATAATAATAATAATAATAATAATAAAATTTAATCACCTAAAATAGTTTATATAAGAGTCAAATATAATAAAACTATAAAATAATTAAATCATCTAAACATTTATCAAGTTACTATAAGAATGATTAACTAACTATCACTTAAAAAATATTAAAATATAATTAATATCGGAGTTCAAAATATTCAAATTAAAAAAATTTGAAAAATATTATAATATCAATTTCTTATCAAATAAAGAACTCATTGCGAGTTATTTGCTTGAAATATGATCAAAACATTTTATCAAACACTTAACATGCATTCAAATAGATAATAAGCGTAAGCAGAAAAAACATAACAACTACTTGTATATTCTAAAATAAAAATTAAAAAATAATAAGCTAAAAGATATATTAACTAAAAACTAACCTTGAGCTTTACTTTTAGTAGATCCTGAAAAAAAGATTCTAACTGAAAAAAATAATAATTAAAAAAGTGTTAGAAAATAATATGAGAAGTTAACAAATAAGATGAAAAAAAACTATATAATTCGCGCATTACGTTTTTTGGTTCCTTTGTTATCTGAAGAATTAAGAGAATCCACTGGATGACTCATTGTATCTAATTTGATTTTTAATTGAAGTTTATGATTTGTGATATTGCGTGTTTGGTATATGAAACGATCACAATATTTTTCAATATATTAGTCACAACGATATTGGGCTAATTTTTGGGTTTAATAACAAGTGGGCTCTTATCACATATAAAAAGTTACTTTTTTAAATAGTCAAAAAGGCTAATAACTTTTTGGTCTAATAACAATTGGGCTTCTATCTTATGGAAAAAAAATAAATAAATAAATAAATAAATAAATAAACTTACTTTTACTTAATTTTAAAGTTTCATATAACATATTTTTATCTAGTTTTTTTTTTTTTTTTTTTTTTTTTTTTTTTTTTTTTTTTTTAAAAAAAAAAAGGCTAGAGGAATGTTTTTAAACTAATCAGATTTTGCAATCCTAATCATTGTTGAGTGTTGATGTTAGCTTGTAGCGTGTACCTTCTTTTGATGAATTGTTTCCGATTCAATCTAGTATTTGTTTGTTGGCTGGTACTTTTGATGAACAAAGTTAAAATACTTTCGATCAAATGTATTTGCAAAATGTCCCTTCGGTCATATAATTTTTTGTTTCTATACATACTTGGTCTGATAGATAATCATTCAAGATACAGTGCACCAACATACAAACATTATAAGTTTATTGAATATTTTAATACAAACATGAACCAATTAAATTGAAAACTTGCGATACTCCTCGGTTTGAACTATTACAAAATCTTGAAAAATAACTGACAAAGTTTAGCTATGTACGATTTTTGTCTTTGGCATTTCTGGTGTGATTCTTTTTCCAGTAATTTTACTCTATACTTTAGTAATTCTTCGCAGCAAAAGCTATTGGTGACACCAACGGTAAAATCTGCCTCATGTTATGCATGTCCAACAACGCTGTAATTCCGAGCCAATGGTGAATAAATGTTAAATTCTTTGTCTAATACATGGAAAAGTAATACCAATGGAAATGTAAACCAATTATTTTCTGAGTCAAAATTGTACCTTATCCTTACTGAATGAAAAATTCAAAAAGGCAAGTAACCATATAGAGGATAGATGACCTAGAGCTGACTAAGAAGGCACAGGAATTCCGATCTCGTGTTGCTGAGAGGGAGCTGCTACTCAGTGGTATGAAACCTGTGTTTAAAACAAAACACACAGTGGTATGAAACCTGCATTTAAAAACTATTAAAACAAAACACCCAGTGGTATGAAACCTGTGTTTAAAAACTTGTGTCAACTACAACATATGCTATCTATATTCACAATAGGGGCTTTTACCAGACCAATGTTTTAAGTTTTCCATTGCCTTCTGTCTAGTTTTCACTAAGACACGTTTCATAATAACAATACTTAAAAACAACTTGCTTAACCCACATTCCACTCTACAAATAGAAATCAGACAAATGTTCTATCAAATAAATAACAATAAAAATTAAAAAGAAGTTGGTTCATTAAACATTTCAAAAAATAATTGAAGTTGACTATGTAAAAAAGAGACAAAAGGCATGGTATACGGAGCTCACCTTTTGTCTAAGAGAAAACAACTTTCCGATTTTCCATGTCCTCTCTTGTTTTCCCTTGTATATGAGGTAACAAACCTATTTTTAGATTAAGCAGCCTAAAAACTCACAGAACACAACATCATGTTGGCCATAAACTAAAACATAAAACAAACTGATAACACATGATGAAATGACTACAGGTATATGATAACTCTTTAAAAAAAATTAAACAAAAACGAAATTTCTTATGACGTTCAGTCCATTGTAGCTGGCATATCAAGAGCTACATTCGCACATACTACACCTGTATTGGAGGCTCCCACCTTTTAACACAACCGTGCAATCAAAAAAACAAGTTCCTGAATGCAACTATAATAATAACTAAATAGATTAGCACTATCTTTTTTTCAGATGTACCTTACCATTGAAGTATTTGTGACGTCAGAACTTCAGTACCAGTGAACCACCAGATGAGATGACATGGTTATTCGAGATAATATATTCAGATGCAAGCATGCTTTTGTAGTTGAACGGCATGTCAGATACTTGATAGATAACTGGATTTTTCCAACTCTGACATACCAATCAATCAGCAAAGCCGGATTGCCAGAAGAGTTAAATGTTCTTCCGATAACTACACGTATGTTGTTTATAAATGAGGAGGAGAGGAAATAGTTTAATTTTTGTGGTTCAATGTTAATGGCAATACATATTTATAGGGTAGATTGATCCACTATGCACCAATATCTTTGAAAGTTTCATTCCTGTCTAGAAGTTCAGTAAACTTTTAACTGGGTGTAAAATGAGAATACATTATCTTTGTATTTTTTTCTCTCAAATATTGTGGTATGTAACATAAGCGTTGTTCATTATGAATATTTATTCCTATTATCAGGACTCATAGAAAACATTTTGCAGTTAAACTACTTTTAGCAAAAAACCCAATGTATTCGTTTGCACACTATATGTCAGATACCTCCCATCTATATTGATCAATGCTAAGAATGAAGAATAAGTTGTAAGATATAACATCATAGTTCTTAAACCGGGTTGTTTAACAACTATATGATAGAGACTGAGTACGATTCTCATTGTCAAGCAAACATCTTTATTACGACCACTAAATACTAACTTTTCTAATCTAAAACATTTACAGATAAACATACTTTTTACATAACAATAGTGAGCACCAACCTCATTAGCAAAACATGTCTCTAAGACTATTGTTACTCAATACTTATCGCTGCCACTCTATACTCAATAAACTTTATTACAAGCATATACTACTGTAGAAGTCTTAATACTGAACACTAAGCATCAATGAAATCTAAAACAGATCAAAACAAATATCGATACATGTATTTTCCTCAAATTAGAAATGTACAGATCGGATAATGACTCATGGTGTATGCATTCTTTTCATGTGATTAGAAAGAAGGACAAAAAGATTAGGTATCTCAATAAACAAATTAAAAAAACTCATGTATTTTGTATTTCTGTGTACTTTACAACTCATATATTTGTATTTCTTTTCAAGTGACCTATATGAAATGAAATTTTTACATAAAAAATCGGTCACATAACTTAAAACATTTCACCATTGATTATTCTAACAAAACTTATTAAAAAATGAATATCTCAAAAGTTGTTATCATAAAATAAATATCTAATTATCATTTAACCTGACGGAAATAAAACATAACACATACTTCAAAATTAAAAAGTTGTTTGGACAACCTAATTTGTAACACCAACAGGAATTTCACCTTCGTCGCCTGCCACAGCCTCACCCACCATTCAAAAACACTAAAATCACAGAAACAAAACAGACAATTAGATTCAAACTTTACCATAAAACACAAATCAAAAGCAAATACATACTTACCATGGTTACTTTCAAACGAAGTCAAAAACACACAGACCAAACTCTTAAAACTCAGTGGCCGGTAACCAAAGCCGCTTCATAAACCTAATGAAACTAAAATAGACTAAAAAACAACAGAGGATGCAGGAATCTAAGTATAAAACATCATTTCAAACTCTACTACCCATGGCAAAACTCTATTATCAAAGAAAAACTCTATTATCAAGTCATCACATTGACCTGTATTATGTACATTGCATCTACAACCATAGGTTTAGCACTGATTAACGACTGCCTTTGCTTTTCAGTGCAACTATTAGCTCTCTTATCGATTATATGTTTATTATACCAAAAATTAGAACAATATAAACATTAATACATATCAGAAAAAAAAAGCTACGATCATTTACCATAACAAAAAGAATATACTAATAAACATAAACTTCAAATTATATTACCAACCATCAAAGTTTTTACATTCCAGTTATCATTCCCAAAAAAAAAGTTCCATGATAACTAATACATACATAAACTGAATTTTCCAAAGGCATTCCTAACCAACATACATACTTCTAATAAAAAAAGAAAAGATAACCAATATATACCACATCAAGTGGCCAGCCCATCACTCGAAATAGTAAAGATTGAACTTCTTTTCTTCTCTTCCTTCACGCGCAAGATCAATAGCCTTGATCAACCCAGCAAGCACCTTCCTCTCTCTCTGCAAAGTCTCTTTCAGTCGGTCTAAACCAATGTCACCGTGCTCGTGCAACGGCAAGAAACCCTCCCCTTCTTCCACCAAGTTCTCTAACCATTTAACCTTTACAGCTAATTGATCTCGCTGCTCACCAAGCACCATTAACAACTGATCATTCTCAGCATCATCCTGGGCAAAGCAATCCTCAATTTCGTTAGAACCAGCAGCAAACTTTAACTTTTGGAAGTTAGGGGTGCGCGCAAGTGCATAAGCAGAGGTTCTTGGTCATCAAGCCATGATAGAAGCAACGAATTACAGAGATGGAGATTGAAATAGAGTGGAACAATTAGAAAGGTAGAGTTTGAATTACAGATATTAGGGTTTGCGTTTGAATGAAAAGGGGGGAGAAATGCCCTTTTATAAGCAAGCCAAAAAGACGTTGACCGGTTCTATCAAAAAAAAAAAGCGTTGACCGGTACATACCATTTCACACAAAACGCAAAGAGTAAAAAATAACATTAACTTTACTATCACATTACATTTAAAAATAAAATGAAAAATACTCTAACATTTTAATATCACAGTATATTAAAATATATATATATATATATATATATATATATATATATATATATATATATATATATATATATATATATATATATTAAGTCTGTTGGGTTTTTGTTTTTGTTTAATTGGTCGGGTATCCACAATCAAATAAAAAATTATTAATTTTCTCTATCTTAGATTCAATTCAAATCCCTAAACACACATAAACCCTAAAAAAATATTAAATTGAATAAACAATTCTGAGAAAAGTTATTCAAAATATCGTAGTGATATAAAACGAATTCTGTTCTTCAAATCATAATTCAACAACAAATTCTGTTATTCAAATCGCAGAGTTATTAGGTATAATTTTCAAATCTTCGATTGTTGCAAGATGTTAATCGTAGTCTGAATAGAACCTATGCATTTGAAGAGATTCTTAAGAGTTTATCATTAAATTTCTTTTGAGTTGCATAATAGAACTTAATATATGTTGTTGAATTATCAATCTCATATGATCTTGTAATTGTTATATTCCATATGTGTTTTTCTATCAATCATGTATTTTATATTTGTGTTGGATCAAATTTATTTTTAGAATTGTTATCATTTGTGGTATTGTGTTTGTTAATTGCTATTTGGGTTCGATTAAATCGTTCTGCATGTATTCGTTCAGCGTTCGTTTATTCAGCAATGCACTTGACAGAACCAAGGCACTCAACTGAACTAAGGCACGAAACTGAACCTGTGCAGTTGACCACCCTGCACAGTCCCACATCCGGGCCTGATACATAGCACATCATCCTATTTGTTATTGTCAGAATTTGCTACATAAAATACTTAAACTAAACGTTTACATATGTTCCATGGCTTATCATAGCATGCCTAATTACAATAAAGTTTGTATCATGCTGATGCACATGATCACAAAAACAGTTATCAAAAGTTAAAAGTTAAAGTGTCAAATGTTCAAAAGTACCAGGTTCTGAAACGATCACACGAGTTTCATTTAACAAACATCGAAAATAGGAACCAAGATGGGGATATCGTCATTGTCATGCTCCACTTCGGCTAAAGGATCTATGGTAGTTCCAACCAGTTTAAATCGAATCATCTTGTATAACCTGAACTGCCAATCTTCTGCCAGTATCCTCCAGTTGGTTCGCAGGTTCATGTGGTTTGTCCTTGTGGGATTCTCTTTGTGAATTTCCCGGTACAGAATGACACGTCTCTCTTTACCTATTCTCCTTAGGATTGCATGATCATATGTAAATAATTCATTATCAGTAACAAACTGTGCAGGTATTGTCTGCAACAAAATATAATATCTCTTAACTTTGTTACTAAAAAGCATCTGCTCATATAAATTTTATTGTATCAAGTTTATATTTGTATTCAGCAAATAGATGTCAATGTTATTACCAGTTTGCCATTGTCAACAACGTAAGGAAACAATTTTGTGTAGAAAGTAGTATCTTCGTCCATGTGACCTTCATGATTTTCCCAGCTGCAACTATGGAGAAGCCTCTCATTTGTTATATCCCAATCACCAAAAGAAATTGTTCATTCCTTATCTATGCTGAACTTTTTTATAATATACATTTAACCTTTTTAAAAAACAAATAAAATCAAAACAAATACTCACCCGTTTCACCTTCAGCATGTGCTTGAAGAATTCTTAGGCGTGTTGGAAAATGGTTCTCATGGTTCATTTGAAATCCATTATGTCCAAACCTCATCAAGCTTAACCTATTCTCCCTCGTTTTTGTCAAGACTACACGCTCGCCAACAAGTAACCCTGCCACTGCCAACACATCATTCCAATGACGGTAAATCTGATAACCATAAGTATGGTGAAACCCAGGTATGACTGCCCGTCTTAACCTTACACGAACTTCAAAGCCAGCATATGTCAAATAGAAATGATAGGGTAGATCACCCTGAATGAATTCTCCATCAAACCACTGTTAAATAATTTATGCTAAGTTATTATGTGCAAGTTGCTTGAATGAACAATAGTGTTTGTTAAATACGGAGTATTAAATATTATTACCGGAGAAACGTTCTCATCTTGTCCAACTAGACCTGTGCATCTAACCATCCGATGCCTTGTATGTACAGATGCATACCCCCACTCTCCCCTCCGTCTTCTTCATATACAGTCACATAAAATGTATCAGCTCCTTCTTTTATGAAATGCAGAGTTCTGATGTTCATGTATCTGCTTTCATCTATAAAACGTCTCCATCGTAAACCAGACAACTCGCATTCATGTGTCTCTTCTCGGTAGTTTATGTCGACCTTTCTTTTAAGCCTCATGTTATTAACTAGGTATAGATGGTTCTTATTGTTGTAGTAATGAGCATGGAAATAATCCGGTAGAACCTACGGAAAAGTGCATGCAGAATTCAATATAAATTTAGTAAAAAAGTACAGCCACAAACAATACTTTTTCATTATAAATTCAATACAAACTTACCAAAGCTTGAATGTCTTCGTTTGGAATCAATTCCATTATGAATTGTGTTGACATAGTTGCTGAAAGTTTACACACATTAATTTTATATTAGTTTATGTTTAAAAATTCATCTTTGTTAACATATAAAAACATTTTAGGTTTAACATGGTTTAACTCAAATTGAGTTAATATATAGTATTACAACTTTGCAAATATTTCAGAATGTCCATCTAACTACCACCAGAAACATTATCCCAACAGTGTTATTAAGTAAGGAGTTACCAATCAATCTGAAAGGCAGTGTGATTTATTTTTTTATTTTTTTATTTTTTATTTTAATGTAATCTATGCAAATGAGTGCGCTGTATAGTAAATTCATCAATGATCATCTTAAAATTGAAACTAACAAACAGTTTTTAGATAAACAGCATGTTCTATTTTTCAATATCGACATCAAAAATATAATAACACAAAATAATATATATTTACTTATGCTAATTTGTGGTTCTAAGGAACATTTGAAAATTAAATAATCACATGTATTTTTTAAGCTAAAAACCTCTTTATATTTTTCATTCAACATGATTTAAACTATTATTCGCAACATTCTTATACTATATGGAAATTAATCTAACTTATAATATGCTTGAACGAGTATCTTTATCTATAAGAAAATTACTATATCACCATATATATATTATAACTAAAGCATGCATGCAGAAAGTAAACATCAAATCAATTTTACACCATTCCAATGTCATTAGTCTAACACTTAACCGTCTAAAAAGCTGATTGATCATAAATATTAAGCTCCTAAAGATGCCAAGAAACAATAAAATATACACATTTATTATTTCAGATTGGGTAATATTACCTGATTCAGCAGAGAGAGATTTTATGAAGTTTGATTATTCCTTATTTTCTTTCAGAAGATAGATTTTGTAATTTTTCTTCAGCATATGTATTATTTTTGTTATAGTAGAGTATCTAAGAAGGATTTTATGGTTTAATTGTGTTTCAGGGATTTGATGGATGTGATATTCAGGGGAAGTGTGTACACCGCCTGTTTGTTTACTTGACCCCTATTTTTTTTTTAAATTTAATATATTACGTTTTATATGTAATTGTTTTATCGTCATTTTTTTTTCTCTTTTTGTTTTTTTTTTTGTTTAATACTTATCACTTATATTTTTGTTTAGGAAATATATTAAAATCTTAATTCCAATATTATGATTGATAACATTATAACAGGTAATTAGTAAAATATGCATAATGTTAGCACGTAAACATGGACGGATCCACATGTATGTCGGGTGTGGTACGATCTACACGTAATTTTTGGTTATGAAGTGCAAAATGACATTCCAAAATGCTCTTTTTTAGTGGTATGTGCAATCCCTAATTTGTTTTTCTACTTTCTTTCTTACGATGTAACTTTAGTTAACCCAACATTTGTTTTGTGTAAAACCCTCTTAAAAAAAATAGGTCCTTCCTTGCATGTAAACTAAAATAGTTAATGATATTGCTAAAACATCCATACTTTTAGATGGGACTCGGATATTTATATATTGATATGTTATTTAATGATATATAACATAATTAAACACATGTTTCTAAAAGGCTTGCCATGGCTGTGCTAAGGTGTTGCAATGACATGAGGTGTTACCTCCACGCTATGCATTACGTCAATGTCTCGGCTTAAGGAATGGCGTCTGATGAGGTGTGAAAATGCTCGATTTGTGAATGGTGTTTTTGAATTAAATCCGATTAAAAAGATGTTTTTTAAGAAATTTATAAGGTTACATGCATTGATAACTTTTTTGAATTTAAAACAGATTAAAAAGGTTTTATCTTTCGTGACGGTTTAAAAGATGGTTAGAAAACGCAATGATTTTTCTATATATTTTCTAACTTGGGAGCCTTTCTTATTCAGGACTCAAAATAATAGGGGATATATGAATCCTACCCATGAAGCCAGGATTTGTCTGACAACCCCACTAGCACTTTCTATTTTCTTATTTTATATTATTTTCTTTACTATTTTCTCTTTCATTCTCATATTTTTAAATAAGCTTTTATACAAATCATGTTTTCTGAATGGGCCCCTTCACTCTTTATATTGTTATTTTAATATTATAATAACTATAGTTTCAAGTAAGTTTTCATCCCAATGAATAAACCAAACGAGTTTTAATAAAATCTCATATTTTTTCTTTCTCACTTTCTTTAAACCCTATACCAAATCCTAATCCAAAAGACAAACCTATAACAAACCAAACGCACCCTTAACATATTAAATTTACTTTTTTAATTAAAAATAGTACTTTGAAATAATAATAATAATAATAAAATAGTACTTTGAAATGAAATGTGACCCGGTCAACGTGTGTGTAGCAAACCATATGGGTTTGGTTTTTTCCAAAGGTGTATTTGATAAAACCGGGTTGATCCATTATACTTTCAGATTATCTTTTTCAATTCAAACAACATTCACATATTAACAAAACATTTTTCTAACATTAACAAAAGAATCATCAGTAAAACTTCAATGAATTCATCAAATCATGAAACCCAACCTCTTGCCCTAAGTGTCATTCATCCAAAAGATGCACAACAACTTCCAAAGGCGGTTGAAATGATTCATTCACTAAATGACATCAAGATTAAACCTAATAATTTCGTTGCCAACCTCAACCCAACAAAAAACAAAGAATTCTTTAAAGATGTACTCACTTTTGTTGAAAAGTGTTTCCTTCGAAAGACATTCACCCTGAAACCTTCTTTCCAGTATGAGAGTTACCTAAAGGAATTTTGGTACACTGCCACTGTCACCGCATTAAACACAATCAAATTCACAGTTGAAAATGGTAGTACTAATCTTGAATTTGATTTGTCTTCCTTTCTAAAGGCTATAGGAGCAAATTACTTAAAACGCCATCAACAGTATGAAGCAAATCCTGATGGTAAGGTTACTAAACTTTTCTTTGGCCAAATTGGCTACTCTGATAAGTAAACCGGAACTCTTAGAAAGAGAGGACTTGCCCCAAATTGGAAACTCTTAATGACCCTAATAATTCAGTGTATTGGAGGTAACACTGGTGGGTATGATCAAATTAATTCAATGCATGAGATTGTTATGTATGGTCTGGCTAATGGGGTGTCAATTGACTTTGGGAAAATCATATATAAAGATTTGGTAAAAAAGCTGAAGAAGATCAGGGGTGATGTTATGAACTATACCAGGTTCATATCCTTGGTCATGGAATTCCAAATGGGCCCTTCATACCGTACAAGTAATTCTTCAATCATAGAAACACCCACGTTCAGCGATGACTACTTTTCAATTTCCCAACAAGAAACTGTAGGAGCTCCTTTGACCCAACATATGATGTCTGTTTGTGCTTCAGAAATTTCCACCGACCATATCGGTACACCTGCAAGCTCAAAATCTGAAGATGTGCAAAATGAAGTTTCAACAGTGCCTGTAGGAAAGAAGCGTCGTCGAAAGAGCAGAGTTAAAAAACGTTACCCTTCCAGTCAGCATAAACAAAATTCAATTCAAAATATTATGGACAAGGCCCAGGTTAGCCTCCCCAATTCTAATTCAGAATTTGAATAATTTTCTCAGCTCAAATTTATTAGTAGTGTTTGTCTATTATCATCAGCCAGCATATTAGTTTAGAATCTGAACTTTGTTTTCTAGGTATTCTCATTAGTAGTGTTTTTGCAGTTTCATCATCCCAGTATAGTACTTGAGAATTTGAACTTTTTTATCAGGCCAAAGTCGTTAGTAGTTTTTGTCCTGTTTCACCATCCCAGCATACTATTTCAAAATCTGTTATTATGCAATCCGAATCTTAAGCTATTGATAAAGTTGTAGCAATAGTTGCAACTGAAAATAATATCAGTATATGTTGTCCTAATTATTTGATAACTTTTCATCAGGAACCTAAATTGGATTTTAAGGTACAGCCTGTTAGTCAAATGTGTGCATCATCATCATCCCAGCATATTACAAAAGCATTTGAACATCAGAACTCTGACTCTGAAGCAGTTGATAAAGTTGTTCCTATATTTGCTTCCGAAGCAAATATTAACAAATGTTCTTCCATTGATTCACGGAATCTACATCAAGACGATATGCACGGATTTGATTATTTTTCACTTTGTGATGCTTCTTTTGAAATTTCTGATGATAGCATGTCTGATATTGATGAGATGGACTACAAACAATTATTGTCTTTACTTCCATATATAGCTGATTATAATAGTATTGGTAAATTTGATAATGAAGATGAACCTGTTATAATTTTAGACGATTATGAAGTTGATGAAAGTTACCAGTCTCCAGCAGATGAAGGTAAGCATGTTGATGAAATTTACAAGTCTCCAGCACATGGAGGTGACGATGATGATGAAAGTTGCAAGGCTACAACACATGGAGGTAATCTTGATGATGAAAGTTACAAGTCTCCAGCTCATGGAGGTAAGCTTAATGATGAAAGTAAGCATTCTCCGGCACATGGAGTTAACAATGATGAGGATCATGTTTGTGTAGCAGAACCTGAAATGTCTTGTGATCTTCCCCCTTCACCAAAGTCTCAGCGTATAAGTGATCTATCCAATCAAGTTCTCAATCTTGAATCTAAGATTGAAATGCTGAAGAAAGAAAAGGAGTTTGCTGATCAAGAAATACTTTTGTTAAAATCTCGCCCATCTTATCCATCTATTTCCGATATTTCTTCAAAGCTTTTGGAGTCTCTTAAACCTGAACTTGACAAATTAGTTACACCTGAAGATTTCAACGGTAAGTTTTCAACCGACGTCAATAATTTATTAGGCCAACAAAAAGAAATCAGTTGCAAAGTTGTGGAACTAACTGAAGCAGTTAGTAAGATAAAGTTTGAGCTGCCAAAGGATATGCTAGATGTTCCTGCTATCATTAAAGAACTAAGCATCATCATATCTGAAGTTAAAAAGAAGGTTGATTCTATTGAGTCTAAGCATTTGGAGGTACCAGAATCAACCTTAGTTCTTTAACGAGGTTTCTAAGTATAAATCCTTGGAGTCTATACCATTATCTCTTGAGAAAGTGGAAAATGCTATCTACGCTCTTAATGCTAGCCTCAAATCATCAACATCTCTGACAACCACTTCTACTGATGTTGTTATGGAGAATATGAAAAAAAATCTGGTAAACAGCTTAAAGTCCCTGATTTTTTTGGTAAAGTTAACCTCAAACAACAAGATAATGCAAGGCTAAAGGTAGCTCAGTCTAAGCAAGATATGATGTCTCCAATGATGGAGAATGAGGTGGTAGAAAGTGAAGTTCAAGAAGGTGATGCCACTATTGGGGAAAAGTCAATGAATGAATCTAATGAGAAAGTATGTGTAGTTCAAGAAAATGAAGGCATTGCTGGCATATGTGGATTGATTGAAGATCATGTGGTAGAAACTGAAGTTCAACAAGGTGATGGCGTTGTGGGTAAAAAGCAAATGAATGAATCTAATGAGAAAGTAAATGTAGATGAAGAAAATGATGGCACTGTTGACAAAAATGCGGTGATTGAAGATAATTTGGAAGAAACTAAAGTTCAACCAAATGATGGCAATGTTGGTAAAAAGTCAATGAATGAGTCTCAGCTGATAGAAAATTTGCTTCAAAAACCTGATGCCACTGTTAATGAAGGCTCACTAATGATTGAGACCTCCCCTGTTAAGGAAATCAAGTATAAAAATTTAAAAGGTCAAAATGTTCACATCGTTGATGAATCCCTTAACGAACAGAAGCGTCAGCTTGATAGAATGTATCAAGAAAACTTGAAACATGATAAGTTAAGGAAGAAGGCTGAAATAATCAAGGGCCTTGATCCACATGTTATTGATCTCTTCACGAAGAAGAAAGCATTATATGACAAGTACTGTCATATTGTTCTGAATAGGAGAGCCCCTGGAAAAATCACCAATGCTGACATTCTTTCAAGGAATAAAGGTCCAGCTACATTGAAAATCTACAAAGATGATGGAGACGAAGAAATCATTGAAGAGTTCAAGGTGAAAGATCTTCATTGGGAAGAATGGAAAGAGTTTTTAGATTGCTGTGGGAAAAGGAAAGCCGCTCGCTGGGTAGAGTTTTATATTTCGATGAGGAAACGTGTTGATGAAGTGATAGAAATGAAAAACAAACTGAATATTCAAGATCTAATTCCTTTGCAGGATCAAGATCCTTTTATTGAACTGAATAGAATTGCTAGGAAGAGGAAGAGAGTAGGTGATGATATGGAAGAATATTTCAGGTTAACAAAACATTTCAAATATCAGGTTGCATATGAAGATCATCCACCTGGAACTGTGCTGAATGAGCCCACACTTGGTATGATTATTTTCAACAATTCAGACAGAAAAGACTTCATCAGCATTGAAGAACTTGGCAACTTGAGCAATGTTATGTTGCATTTAGTTCAAACAATATTCGTAAGATTGCACAAATGCCCTGGTACAACTGACATAGCTAAAACATTTAGTGAATTTGTAGTTCGAGAAGCTGAAAAGAGGAACAAGGAGAGCACTCACAAATGTTGCAGAATCATTCCACTCCTTCTAAATCAAGTTAGTTGATTCGATCATAATGCGTTTTTTTGAATGTAATGATATAATCTAATATTAGCTTTCGTTATATGTGATCATGTATTTCTTCTTATGCTCTTATTTCATGCAATTATTATTAATATCTTTATTATTTTTTATATGGGCCAGATATTGTCATGTATTTCTTATCCTCTCATTTCATGCAATTATTATTAGTATCTTAATAAAAATATACCAATTGGAATTACCCAAACACTATATATTAGATATTATTTAGAAAGTTAAATAAAAATATACCAATTGCAATTATATAATATTTAGTACCTTATATGAATATTTTTTTTAAAATAGGCATGTGTATGATTTCCTTACTATTGTATCGGTTGTGTCCTGTTTTTATGTGTACGTGATCATATTTCTGTTATTCTTTTATCATATTTTGGTTCATATAAATTTGATATATATTATTTTTTTTATAGCTAACTTATATTCTTGATTTAAATATACATGATCGATCTATAAGAAGTTAAGTCTTTATTCTTAAATATAAAAATACAAAAAATACCATAAAATAAAATGTTTAACAAATTGCATCATCCTGTTACAAATTCCTTCATAATAAAATACAAAAACTTTATTCTTAAATCGTAATTCGTTGTTCTTCATAAACCTTCCAAACAAAATACAACTTTGATTTAATTTCATTTACATTTCTATAATTTTTTTGAGATATCCCATCTTCTTATGCACAATTGCTTCTAATTTGTCAAGTAAAGCTGGGAGGTTTGTCAGGTTTTCACCATCTACTTGATTCATCTTCGTATAATACATTATACATTGTTCGTCTATTTTTGAGTCGGATTGGGTACCTATTTCCGCCATAATCCTATCTCTTTCTTCTATATCTGCAAGCGCCTCCCTCATGAGGGACGTTATTCTCTTTGTTGTTTTCACATCAGCATCAACACTTCGGCTAATCTGATCAATGATATGTTTTTTGTGATCCACTGCAGTTTGGCAAGAAATGTTGAGAAATATGTTATAGTTTATTTATAATTTGATATAATTTTGATTCAGTTTTTGGGAGTTATATAATGTGTGTGAAATGGAAGCTGGATGGTTGTATTTATTATTTGTTTGAAGTAGTGTATATTTTAAATGACTTAAAATGTAACAATTTTCCATATAATGTTTTGATTGTAGATAAACAAAATTAAATTATAAGCGTGTTGTATTTATTTATATTCCCAACATAAAAATTAATTTCTTATCAGTCTTGATAAGCATGTTGAATTTACACGCTTAAGATGTATATATTAGAACAATCTTATTTCAGCATCTGAAGCCGTTAAATATGACTATCAATATACGCTGAACATATAACACATTGGCACAATTTAATTCAGCATGTAACATATATAGTCCAATATAGTCCAATAGATAATCTCACGTGTTTGTCACGTTTTTTTTTTATTGTAATATGCACGTGCAAGCTATAAAATCAAACACTTTATCGTCATGCTGAATGTATGTGGCTGAAATATTTGTATCTTTCTAATCTTATTTAAGATTATAACATAAACATGTAAATCACACGTGCTTGGTTCGTGTTTATATTATCTATTCAGCACGTATAAACTACAAACTGAAACCATGAAAGATCAATATACGCTGAATATATTGTACGAATATATAAATTAATAAAAAAAAAAAGATAAATAAAAAGTGCACAAATTGCTTGATACTGAAAAATATAAACCATTAATTCCATTAATAATTTGATGGTTGATAGTAAAATACATTCTGATAAAAAAAAGAAAGGAAGCAAAATACAATAAATTTCTTTCTTCAATCCTAATACTTCAGTTTGCATAAAGCTTCCCAACAAAATACAATAATGTTGAAATGTAGTTCACATTTCTACAATTTGTTTGAGAAATCCCATCTTCATATCAATAATAGCCCTTATTTTGCTAATTATATCTTCGAGTTTTCTCATCATTTCAATGTCTTTTTCATTCAGCATCAGATTGTATATTAAACCTTGGTCATGTAGTTTTGACTTGGGTAGTTTGCTTATTTCCTCCATATTATCTTTTCTTTCATCTCCATCAGCAAGCATCGTCCTCATGAAGGATGTTATACGGTCTATTGTCTTCACATCAGCATCAATATCTAGGAATATCTGATCAATGATATGTGTTTTGGATCCATTGAGGTTTTGTTAAGAATGGTGTAGTTATGTTAGAGTTTGTTTATAAGTTTATGTAATTTTTATTCAGTGTGTGAAAGTTTTATAATGTGTGAAAAATGGAAGTTGGATGGTTGTGGTACTTATGTGTTTAAAATTGTGTATAGGTTAAATGAATTTAAAGTTTCCATGTAAATATATGACAAACTGTTAATTTAATTTTTGTATAAGCATGTTTAGTTTTTTTATATTCTCAAATAAAGTCATTTAATTTCACACGCTCAATGCATGTAAGCTTATAAATTTTTTAAAAAAAACATCTTTTTAATCTTTTTAATTCAAAAACGCCATTCACAAAAATCAAGCATTTTCACACTTAAAAGTATCAATATATAAATATCCGAGTCCCATCTAAAAGTATGGATGTTTTAGCAATATTATTAATTTTTTTTGTTTACATTCAAGGAAGGACCTATTATTTTTAAGAAGGTCTTACACAAAACAAATGTTGGGCTAACTAAAGTTACATCGTAAGAAAGAAAATAGAAAAACAAATTGGGGATTACACGTACCACTAAAAAAGAGCATTTTGGAATGTCATTATACACTTCGTGACTAAAAATCAGATGTGGACCGTACCACACCAGACATACATGTATATCCGTCCATGTTTAATATTGGAATTAAGATTTTAATATATTTTGCTAATTACCTAATATAATGTTATTAATCATAATATTGGAATTAAGATTTTAATATATTTCCTAAACAAAAATATAAGTGATAAGTATTAAAGAAAAAAACAAACAAAAATAGAGAAAAAAATGACGATAAAACAATTACATGTAAAACGTAATATTTTAAATTAAAAAAAAAAAAAAAAAAAAAAAAAAAAAAAAAAAAGTAGGGGTCAAATAAGCAAACAGTAGGCATACACACTTCCCCTGAACATCACATCCATCAAATCTCTGAAACACTATTAAACAATAAAATACTTCTTAAATACTCCACTATAAAAAAATAATGAGTATGCTGAAAAAAATTACAAAATCTTTCTGCTGAAAGAAAATAAGGAATAATCAAACTTCATAAATCTCTCTCTGCTGAAAATTTATGGATTACAACTATCTTATTTCAGATTATACTATAAACTGAAACCAGTATGTGTAATCCACAAACTGAACCCAGCATATTAAACCATGTGTTGGTTCGTATGATATTTTCTATTCAACATGTGTAATCTACAAACTGAAACCAGCATCTGAAACCATAAAAGTTTATTGTTATTTAGTACTTTCTGAGTACTTTAAAGTAAGTGAACAAATTTATTTCAGATTACAACATAAAACATCAAAATAAAATGTTTATACATCATATCATCATATGATGCTGAATGTGATGCTGAACAATAATAATAATAATAAGATGCTGAACAATATTATATTAATAAAATTCATATTGAGTTACATACCAAAATAAAATTACATTCATAATTCTTTACATATTCTTAATATTTTCAATAAACTTAACATTAAGATTCATATTTTCTGATGTGCCATTTTCATTATCCCTAAGTTCGTTAAGCACTTCCATTTCTTTAGTACGAACTTTGATGAGCAAGTCTTCTGTCTTCTTATACAGATCTGAACCTCCTAATTTCGAAAGAACTTGAATGAGATCCTGTCTTCCTTTTGCTGTTTTTATTATTTGTTCCAGAATCGCGTTTAGAGACTTTGCTTTCTCCAATTGTCGGTCTGTTTCTTGAATTGCTTGAATGCTCATCTTCAGTTTGAAAGCGTTGTTTTCTGCCATTTAGCTGTTGCAAAAGAAACCCCCTTTTTTGTTGTTTTTTTTATGCTTTTTTATGTGTGTGTTGATATTTTGTGTATGTTGATTTATATAGGAAAAAAAAATCAGTTTTGTTAGGTCTAGAAGTTTAAAGGTTACTCATGCCTTTTTATGGATAATGGCATTATGGGCTTATGTTGAGGCTCAAAAATAATAAAATTAGAAAAATACGTGTTCAACTGTCGATATATGTTAAGATATACGTTTTTTTCAGTTTATTTGTATTATTGGATGTAGAAGTTATTTTGTGATTTAAATGTATTATTGTTGATATTAGTTATTTTAAGTTTATTTGTAAGTATACCTGAACCGCTATATATTATTTTAGACGTTGACCGGTTCTATCAAAAAAAAAAATACGTTGGCCGGTACATACCATTTCACACAAAACACAAAGAGTATAAAAAATAATATTAACTTTACTATCATATTACATTTAAAAAAAATGAAAAATAGTTTAATATTTTAATATCACACTATATTAAAAAAAAAAAAAAAAAAAAAAAAAAAAAAAAAAGAAAAAAAATTAAGTCTGTTGGGTTTTTGTATTTGTTTAATGGGTCGGGTATCCACAATCAAATAAAAAATTATTAATTTTCTCTCTCTTAGATTCAATTCAAATCCCTAAACACACATAAACCCTAAAAAAATATTAAGTTGAATAAACAATTCTGAGAAAAGTTAATCAAATATCGTAGTGATATTAAAAGAAAGTTAAATTAAAACTTGATGTCGAAGAAAAAAAGAAATCATAATTCAACAACAAATTCTGTTCTTCAAATCGCAGAGTTATTAGGTATAATTTTCTAATCTTCGATTAATTTATATTGTAATTATTATTATTATTATTATTCTCTAATTATGTTATTTTTATAGGTGTGCTGATTTCTTTAACAAAAACAAGAAGAAGATCAAAGACGAAGAAGATAAATTTTATTAATAAACTATTAAAGTCTTTTAATGAAAATGAAGAGCCTGCAAGAAGAAGGGGAATAAGAAGAAGAAGAAGAAGAATACAACGATTAGAAGAAGGTACTTTTGAAAAATACATATATTAATTGTTTAGAAAAATTATTTGAATAAAACTTCTGATTAATTTTAAATAATCATCATTCCCCTTAATTGTTTGGCGTTAATTGGGTAAATGATGTTTGTGTTTAAATAATACAGATATTAATTGTTTAGGATAATTCAGTTAAGTGTTTAGAGTCAATTGGACAAAATGATGTTTACGCTTACACGAACAGAGTACCATTGCATCTACATCCTTTTTAAACTTCTGTTTTCTTTTGTTTTGTTTACTTGTACATCCTTTTGTTTAGCTTATTGTTACAAGAACAATTTGAGTATGGTGTCATTTTCATTTGCTCTTTTTGATAGTTCTATCAATATGCACCAACCGTATCCTGGTAATATGTTTTTTCGATAGAGATAGGAATTGGATCTATGCTAATAGTTTAGTAACTAATTTGGAGAATGATTTCATACAGGTGTTAGAATGATAAACACATTGTTATTTTAGTGTGGTTTTGCTTATATCAGATCTTTAGAAGAAATATGAGCTAGGTGTAATTTGTATGGTAAATGTCATATAGGCCCTAATTGGATATCGAATTGCGTCAATTTGAATTATACAGAGAATGCCTGAGCAAAAATAATCTATTAACTTTCATAGCAAATTTCTTAAAACTCTAAAAATAATTTTTTTTTATGCCTGATCGTTCTTCACTAGTTTTATTGTTTATGCATTCCATGCCTGCCAAGTTTGAGTTTATTTGTTTAGGAACTATTTAGTAACACTTTTTTTTTCAGAAGAAGAATATAATGAAGATGATAATAGTAAATCTATTGATATTGAACACACTGATGATGAAGAAGATGATGAGCCTAACGAGTATGACCTTATTGATGATATTGAAGAAGAAGGAATTCAATATGCTGATGATGAAGAGGAAGAGGAAGAATATAACTTTGATGACGAAACTGATAGTGATGAAGAAGATTCTGAGGATGATCAAGATAGTGAAGATTATGATTATGAAGAATTAGATGAACAAGAAGAAATAAATAATGAATATAATGAACGAAATGAAGAAATAGAAGATGAAGCAGAAAAGGGGATAGAAGGTGGCGAATTTAATGTAACAGAAGAAGAAGAACACAGAGAAATCACACAAGTACTATCGCAAAAGAGATGCTCTATAAATGATTCATCAAAGATTAATCAAGACAATTTAAAGAAACGTAAGTTGGATAGTATGAAGCGTCAAGAAGTACCGGTTGAAGGTGAATGTTCTAATCCAAATTTGGTGAAGAGTAATGATGTGTTTAAAAACAGGGGTTCACCAACTCAGTTATTTAATGCTATTAGATTCTTAAAAATAGATACTAACTCGTGCAACGTATTAAAAAATATGGGATTTGGAAGTTTACTTGATTTAAAAATTAATATAATTCCAAGTAGATTGGGACAACATGTGGTTCAAAGCTTTGATGAATCGACAATGACCATCAAACATTGGAGAGGGGATATTAAAATTACAAAGGAATCAGTCAAAGAAATTTTCGGTTTCCCAAGTGGTGGTTTACAAATATATCCACCAGAAAGAGTGAAAAGTAAGGATGCATGTATTAAAAATTGGAGAAAGTAGTTTACTTTGTTGGAGAAGGATACAATCAAAGTTAAACCAAAATCTGTAGTGCAAAAACTAATAGATGCAAAGGACAGAGGAAAGTTGTTCAGAATTAACTTAGTTGTTTCGATAGCGACTGTCTTATTTGAAGCTATGAAAGATGGAACATCAAATCAGAGAATCTTATATTCTATTTCATCTGATTATGATAAGATTAATAAGATGGATTGGTGTGGTTATTTGATTGATTGTCTAAAGAAGTGTAAAAAGGATTGGAATCCTAACAACAAGAAATCATATTATTGTGGACCTTTGACATTTCTTACGGTAATTACACTTCTTTTTTTGTTTTATTTATTCTTCTTTTATACATACATATATCTCAATATTTCATAACAAAAAACCAATTACCTTTGCAGCTTTTTTATGTTCAAAAGATAGAGTGCAATTTCATAAACGTAGATTATTCTCAACCTGCTTTGAAAACATGGAATACAGAATTGCTGAAGATGAGAGAAACAGCAGAGTTTAGTTACTTGGTGGATAAAAGTCATTGTGAAACACCTGAGTCTGTTGAAGAGGTATTAAATGTTACACCAAAACCTGTTGATTTAAAGGTATTCTTTATTCCTAAATCTGTTTGTTTAATCAAAACAAGCACTTATTCCATATATTTTATAAGTTGTGTAATTGCTTTCAGGGAAAGCTGGAAAACTCAGAGAAATTAGATCCAATTCCAGTTAAACAAGTAAAACAAGCTTCTGCTGAAAAAGGTCAAAATGTGATATCAGAGTGCAACAAACTGGTATGTTTCTTTCACATTTAATCTGTTAATAGTATCAATTTGTTTTAAAAAGAAAAAAAATATTAATGACTAGATTATATATCAGTTTAAACAATAATAATTTAAACAATGATATTATTGCTAATAATATAAAATAAGTCTTTTAAAGACATATTAAATGTTACAGCTAAACCTGTTGATTTAAAGTTATTCTTTCTTACCAAGTAAGTTGGTTTAATAAAAATTAAACTTATTTCATATATTTCATTATTTTTCTGGTTGCTTTCAGGGGGAGCTGGAAAACACAGAAAAATTAGATGCAATTCAATTAAAACAATCAAAAAAGGCTTCTGGTGAAAAAGGTCAAAATGTTACATTAGAATGCAACAAAATGGTACGTTTGTTTATCATTTTATCTGATAATAGTATGAATTTGTTTCAAAAAAGAAAATTATTAATGATTAGATTATCAATATAGGTAAACTTATGAATTTGTACTAATATGAATATTTGACTCGTTTTATAAAACTTACAGGTGTTTAAAGAAATAATCTCTGAAGAGAAAAAAGTTCTATTAAAGAAAGTTGATGATGAAAAGGTATAGCTTTTTTTATTATTATTTATAATATTTTATCTTGCAACTAAAATGAATTAAGAAAATTAAACTAATATTTTAATGAAAATTAAACAGGGTTTCATTCGGAAAACGAAGAATAATTTGTTTATGTTAGAATCATTGATCAAAGAAATGAGGCATTCTATCAAAAAAGGATTGTTGAACTTTTCGAATTCTAAAGAAGTTGAAGCTTTAAAAGATGAATGGGATCGTGTAATAAACACCGCAAAACGAGTAAAGCTTAATCCAGAATGTTCAATAATCGAAAATTCTAGATCTGAATCAGTTTTTTTGAAAAATGAGGGAAACTTAAAAAAAAAAAGTTAATTTGCGTCATCAAGAAAGGAAATTTGATTTTACAAAACGTTAATCAAATATTATTGAAAAAGAAAGGCAAACTTTTAACGAAATACCCTCTTTTGATTTGGGTTTTGATTTCGCTTCACATCCTGTTGAAGAAGTAACACTATGTAAGTCGTTAGAAAAAGTGAATTTGACTCCTCCAGAAGAAAAATCTAAACCCAATAAAATAGAAATTATTTCTATTTTAACACCTCCCAAAGAAAATCAAACCATTAAAGAAACAAATGAAATTCAAGCATCGACAGAAGAATTTAATGCAGCCAATGCACTATTCAGTATGAGCAAAAATCCTATGTAAGTTTTAAACATTATTTTTATTTTATTTTTTTATTTTTTTATTCTTATTGTATTTTAATACTTTTAATAAATATTTATAGGGACATAATTTTCCAGTTTTAAGATGGTGGTTTTGGAGTAGAACGTACAAAGTTTGAATCGTTCTATTATGAACAATGGATATATTCTGATATAATAGATATGTGGTGTATCTTACTTAATTATGAAGAATTCAGAAGATCTAACTCTAAACAATCAAAATTGTATTGCAATATGCAGGTTACGGTATGTTTTTTATGTTTTTTTAATAACAAAATAGTATTTAAAAATAAATATTTTGTATTAATTTTATTTTTTGATATCAGCCTCTATCTATGACTGATGAAAATATAACAAGAGATGAAAGATTTGAAAGTTTTCAAGAAGCTCTGTTTTTAGTTGCATGCCTTGAAGATGAATCTGTAGCTAATTTAGTTAGTGTGGATTTGGTAAGTTACTTATTTAAAAATGTGCTTATAGTAGTTATAATAATATGGAATAACTGATTATGTATAAATATTAGTTTCAATGGCTTATTTTTTGGAATATCAACACAGGTCTTTTTCAATATTTTTCGGGATTCACATTACTACATAGTTTGTTTCGATCTAAAGAATCTGAAGATTGAGATTAACGATAACAGAATAACAGATATGGAAGTTTTTTATGAAGCTTCTAAAATTTCTGAAATTGATCTGATAAAGAGAATTTATGGAACTCTGCCACTAGTTCTGGTAAGAATTCATGTTTACAATTTTTTCCAAAAACATTCAGTCATTTAATTTTGTAACCTGCACCTTCGATACCCTGTAGTTCTGGTAAGAATTCGTGTTTACAATTTTTCCCAGAACGTTAAATCATTTAATTTTAAAATTTCAATGAAGTAAAATTTAATATTCATTAACATTGCTGTTTTAATTTTTTTCAGACAAACTTTTTCTGTGAGTATTTGAAGAAGAGAGATCATCCAAAATTTCAAATCATGAGACTCTGTAAGTCTAGTATATTGAAAATGCCTTGGAGAACAAGAAGAAATGAACATGATTGTGCAATTTTTGCAATGAGACATATGGAGACATTCAATGGACAAAAAGTTGAAGAATGGAACTCAGGATTCAAAAATGAAGGTGTAGAACAACAAGGCCAAATCAAGACATTGAGGAAAAAATATGCAGCTAAAATTCTTCTTTCCGATTATAATATACATAGAAAAAAATAATTTCTGAATCAATTGAATTTTTGAGTTTTAGTCCAGAAGAAAAACAACGTCGTTTAAAAGCAAAAACCCAAAGGTTCATTGAGATGAGATTTATGACTTCTTGGAAAGGTAAAGGAAAAGAAATGAAAAACCCTGAGAAAGTTCATTTCCATTTTAATCTGAAATTGTGTAATTTTGCAGATAAACATTAGTGCATTTTGATAATGTAAAAGAGCATGAGTTTTATTCAATGAATCTGTATCATGAATGATTTGCTTATATTGTTTAATGTTTATTACTAAGATTTCTTTAGTAAAAATTATACTTGCCTGAGAAGTTAATAACATATTACTTAATTTCATATTAGTTAATAGTTTAAAAATATAATAACAGTTGAAGTGTGTTTATATATCTGAATTTGAATTATACAAGTACATATTTATCAATGTGGTTCATGTTTTATTTGAATAGAGAGTTGATTGATTCGGTATATGACTTAGAAAATGGTTATAAGGTATGTGTTTTAAAACAAAATAAAAAGTTCAAATATCTTAAAACAACACAAAACAACAATAAAAAATCATAAACTTATATGCAAAAATATATTCAAAAGTATATATTGAAAATAAAATTTTATATATTGAAAAGTATTCAAAGAAATTTACATTTCACATAGTTGGGCTAATAAAAAGAATTGGGCTTGCATAAATTCATATTCTATTGTGTATATATATATTTTTTTTAAGAAAATCTATTTTGGGCTTTATAGAACAGAATAAGCAGAATATAAATTTTTAACCTAGCTACTTGTCAATTGTCATCTTTATTTAAAAATATATAACAGGTAATTAAATTCTAATTAAAATGAATAAGTTTATTCAGTTATAATGTTTAATTTTTTAAATTTATCTTTGATGCAGATATCAAATGGAAAAAAGCTGTCGAATTAGTGAAAATGTAACGGCATCAAACATTGCAGAGAGATCAGAAGTTGATATGGCAAATGATCGTGAAAGGAAGTGTATTGTTTGTGGAAAAGTTGGTCATCATGATGCCAGAAATTGCCCATTAAAAAAATGAAGTTAAGTTATTAGATTCATGATTTGGGTTATCTTATTATGTATTTATTTTGTTGTTGAACAATTAAAAACAATTTAATTGAAATGTTTAAGAATTAATTTTAAATAAATCATTTGTTAAATTATCATATTATCATATTTTAAATAATATTTCTTAGTATTATTGTTATTATTATTATCCTAACTGTCATCATAACATAAATAAACATACCAAAGTTCACTTAAATTACAAAAGTCTTAGATTAATACACTTCATAATTACGACCTAATTATGCAAAGTCTTAGATTCCTAATTTACCAAAGTCTTTGATTCCTAAACATCCACAGTTCATAATTAAAAACACATAAAAGTTCAGTTTCAGAGAGTTGCAAAATGAAACAAACTTTTTCCATATCATGATTAACAGACATGGAATTCTGCGACTTTAACTTCTCCTCCTTCAACCACTTCAACAATTGTGTTAACAAGCTTTAAACGCATCATCTTTCCTTCCTTGAAACTGCAAAAACTTGCAAATGCCCCCCAGTTGCCAGTAATTTTCACATGCTTAAACCTTGATGGTCTGCTTCTGTCAGGAATTGTTTTTACTTTCATTGGAAACCTCTCATCCATAGTAACAAGTATTGCCTTTTGGTATGTGTCCATAGAGTGTGAGAAGGTGTAATCAACTGGTATTTGTAACAATTCGCATATTCAGGTTAACTTTTATTCCCGAAAATTTTACTATTCACTTTTACTATTCACATCAAAAATTTTTATTTCATATTCTCGTAAGTTAAACTATTTTAACGATAATCCGAGAGTTTGACGCTCGTCGGATCATTTCTGCAAAAATCACAAAGCCGTGTCCGAGATTTACTTTTAGGTTTAAACGTCATTCTAGCATCCCGATATGTCCATAAAACATTATAAATAATAGAAATATGATTTTCTCTCATTTTAGGACAATTCCAAAAGTTTTGGAATTTTACGTTTTTCAGTTCAGCGTTTTACGCGAATTACGCGTTTTAGACCCTTGTTTCCAGTTTTTAGCAAGGTTTTAGCACCCGATAGAACCTACCACTCATTTTATATTTTATTACGGAGTATATTGACATGTTTAACCATATTTATAAGTTTCATATTTTTAGGATACCCGGTTTTACGTTTCGTGACTTAATAACTTACGGTTAGCAATTTACGGAGTCAAAACTAGCTACATACTTAGGATATTATCATCCAAAGACCATGACTACTCATCTAGTCACCCTTATCTCTTACAAACCGACTTAGGAGGGGGGGGGGAGTCACCATGTGTGGTTAAATCTTGACTTTAGCCATTAGATCTTACTTAATTACAACTTGGTCACCAAGTTTATGTAGTTTCCTAGTTAGCTTCCTAACCTCCTCATTCATGCTATAAATAGCCAACTAGAAACACTTTGATCTTCATCTTTTCATCACCATAAACACCACACCCATTAATCCTAGCACCATGATCCTTTGATCTTCAATATACAAGTTACACATACAAAGTTCAAGATCTTAGTATTCTCTACCTAGTTCTCAAGTTTGTTTGGTGATTCCATGGTTGATTTAGGAGCTACACAAGGTTACTAGGGCTGAAGTTAAATGATTTTCACAAGGGTTAGATCAAGGCTAGCAAGGGTTACAAGAGTTATGGTGAAGGGTTTACAAGCTTAGGTTTAGTGTCCTAGTTCTATACTTGACTTCCTTTCTTTAGAAAGCCAAAAGTTGTAAGAAACCCTTATACATTTCCTTGCTCAATATCATTTTCATACTCTTTGTGTTCTTTTCATACTATATATGTTCTTGTTATTGTGTTCATGATGTTTAAAAATGGATAAAACGAGTATTGGTATACATATGTTAACTTATGACAAGCAAACAAGCAAACTAGTGATTTTTTATGGAAAACCACGACCACAATAGTATAACTTTGATATTTGACACTTACTTACTGTTAAAGAGGACTTAACAAGGAAAACATAGCAATTTGAATCACCCAAAACGAGTACACGAGTAAAAAGTTATGACCATTTGAAGTTAGCGAAACCAAAACGGCAAAACTGCCTAAATAGCATTCTGATCAAATTTTGATTTTGAAAGTCCCACTTCTGGTCCGATTCATCAAAAAGTTAAAACACGAAAGTTGTCCGGAACGACGTTTTCGTTCAGGAACAAAGAAGCTCGAGCCCTGAAAACACTTTCCGAGTGATAATTTCTTCAAATTCTTAACAGCCCATTTTTAGACCAAAGTCACTATATTATAGTTATGAATTACTAAGACCAAGAGGTCTAATGACCTAAAGCCAAGACCACAACCATGGCTAAAGCCAAGGTTGAGTCTCAAGACCATGGTAACATGACCAAAATCACGGCAAAGCCACGGCTAAAGACCATATAACTTTTAAAGATCAAAAACTTATATATATGTTATCAAATACTACAATAGTAGGGAGCCTCATGTGAGGAGTTCATTAAGTAAGCCGTCGAGATGAGTTGTGGATTTACGAATTAAAGTGTCCTGGCTCCTCGAACGTTTACTCCATGACTTCTGAATTATGTCGGCCCGAACGGTAGTAAGAGATATACAACCTATACATGTTTCATAAACGATTTATATTCAAAGACTTACACTATATACTAAGTACTACATCATGAACTATATGCAAGACATATATAGGCAATTCTTCGTATTCTTAGATGTTACTCCAAACCTAAGTCGCAACGTTCTATTATAGGCTTCTCTTAGAGACTTTCGCGATTCGACTACCACTTTCGTTTCTCATTACATAGACTTAAGGTGAGTCATAGCCCCTACTCTTTTCATACTTGTTTTAACTCTTGGGGGGGATACATGCTCAACTACTTGCTTACTTGTACAAATACTCAAAACATTTATACTTGATTGCTTTATACTTGATTGTGTTATACTTGATTTCATTATACTTGATTGCATTATACTTGATTGCGTTATACATACTTGTTACACTATACTTGCTTAATTTAAATACAAGATTTGTATTTATGTGCATACACAATACTCTATGCTGTCAAAGGAGAGGTATTAATAGTACTAGTATGGGCCTACACCCCCCACCCAAGTCCAAGATTCGAGACGTTGGGTGACATGTACTATTTGGGATGGTGGTTCCCCGCCTATGGGTCCAAAATGACGTGACCATGGGTGAATATAATCCTTAGAAACTATATATTAGCAGTGGGTTGTGAACACACAGGTTGCAAGTCTCTTATGGCGGGACCTGCAACTGAGTGGATTCACAATGCCTTTGCTATGTGAACATTCTTTAAGGCTTTTCAACTGTTTTAAGACAAACTCTATGAACTCACCAACCATTGTGTTGACACTTTAGCATGTTTATCTCAGGTTAGTAAGGCGATAGCTAGTGCGAGGAACTTAGAGTCAAGCTGCATATTCTGAAGACTTACGCTTTTATCATTTACCATTCAAAACATTTTGTATACATTTATGTATCATACTTTGGAATCTCATGTTTGTAACTTTGAATTCATTAATCGAATGGTAACTTTTCAAAACGTCTCATTTAGAGTTCGTTTTCTATAACTTGTACTTTGTATTATGAAGTAGCACCTCAATGACACAGTCTTCCGCTGCGGTGTTTTGGGGGTGTTACAGTATTGTCTAACATCCATATATACAGTTGGTTAGAGTCGTTAAATAACAAACTTAAAATATTTTATCTTAAACATACCACAATTTTTTTATAACTATTTTTATATACTTACCAATTGGTAAAAGACGCAAACAGATGCAGTTAGTTCAGCATAGAAAACATCAACTTCATTGTTGTGACTGGTATGTCCTTTCCATAAGCATGAATGTTTTGCTCTCTTGTCTGCGATTAACGATTAATAACAATACTTAACTTCTTATTGATGAATTTATTTGTATTCCTCCTATTATAATGGACAATATAAATATTAACATAATAGATATACCTTCGATGGCATATGGTGGTATGGGACGAGAAGGTAACCTCAACATTGTTGTTAGAATAGTTTCTTCATGAATGCTCGTTCCATTAGCTAAGAATATGGCAAGATTCAGTTTGTTGTTTTCCAAATTTGTAAAAACCATCATCTGTCCCCTAGCAATTTCCAAATCAGCAACAAGTTTGTCCCATCTTTTACCGAACAATCGGTTTGACCTTACAACACTTTGCGGATCAAGTTGTACCCTTTCATGTTTCACTTTGTAACTCTTTCCATTTGCATAAATTTTGAATGTGTTTTTCCATATGTCCTGCAAGAAATCTCCCGGTAGAATCTACAATATCAAATATATATTTAGTTTTTTTTTAATGCCATTAAGCTTATATGTATATTTTAAACGATGATATAACAAAAAAAATACCTGTCCATCAGTTGTGCGCCTAATCAAGCACCTACTCACCCTGTTTCCCACAGCACATCTTTCGTAACCTGGAACTTCGATACCCTGATCATCATATCCTGTTACATAAAATGTGATATCCGCCTCTTTCACAAAGTGCAAAGTACTAACAAGTGAAGGGACATTGTCCTCAACAAATTTAGCCCATTCATCACCATACAAATCAACCTTGCTTCCATCATCCCTTAATAAACATATGTACCTGTACCTATTGTTGCCATGGATGAAAATGTATCTTTCTCCATTGTAGAAGTGTTCGTTGAAAACATTTGGTAAAGTCTGCACACAATTGAATAATAATTTGTTATCATATTATATTGCGATATTGATTATATTAAAAAGTTAAAAATATAACTAAAAAAATAAACAAAATATGAACATCCAAAATAAAAAAATATACGTGAGCTAATATGAATTGTCTACCTGGGAAGCTGCGTTACTTTCTAAATCAAATCTGAAAAGGAATTGCTGATGTATTTGTTTGTTTTTTTATGTACCTGTAATATAAAACCATTGAATGAAATATACTAATACTGTTTACAAATTTGACAACATATAATTACTGATGTATACAATGTACCACTTTAAATAATTTCAAATGTTAATCTAATGTACGTTTTAATGTTGTAAAAACAAACAACCACATTTCATCTCTTACTTCAACCTTCTACAATGAACATCGCATATGTAACCGTAAAATATGCATATACCAAATGGCAAAGGTGTTATCTATGACTAAAACTAACTAAATAACTACATGATGTATTCTTGATAATCATAAACAATAAATGCCACAGAAATCAGCATGTAGACCAATTATCTAATTTTTTATTTTTCGCCAACACATTGATCTTTTCAATCAATGAAACTCACAATCACATTCGTCCCAGTTTACCGAAGTTTGTTTTGGCTTATGGTGCTGTATTTATGTGATTGTTGTTGATTCAAAACAATTATTTATGTAAATAGAACATTCTACATACTGGAAACTAAACTAACAACCCATCTTTCAATATTCTATCCAAAACAATTTTTTTTTACAAAATAAAACAAAAAACATTATTTTGATCAAATAACTAATGCAATATAAGTTATATTAAAAGCCTTCATATATACAAAAAGAATCTAATCTAATAGATCATATCTGTTTCAAAACATGTATTACTCACTTATTTAATCTTTAACAAATAGAATACAATGTTTGATCAATAGATTACCATTATTAAGTAATCTTATCATTAGCAAACATACTATATCATACAAGTAATTTTATAATTAGCAAAGTATTCCATAAATATGAGATCAACAAGATTTACATATTGCAAGTAGATTCGGATAATTTTTAGGAAAAAAAATTGGATATTCTAACCTTTTAATTTTTTGACGGTTCGTTGATATGACAACTGATAATCTGAGAGACAAGCTGGTTATAGAGCCAAGTGAAAAGTTATTGATGGTAATGATGGTCTAAGATTGTATATGCAAATTGTGCATGCAGTCAACAAAGTCAAACACAAAAACGTTGTCTTTTTTAGGCTAAATAATATTTTTATTGTTAAATATTTATGTAATTATTAATTTTTAAAAAATAAATAGTGAATTAAGTTTATTCGGGTCAAGCAAAAAATCGAACCGAACCAAACTAAAAAATCAACCGAACCGAACCAAACTAAAAAATCAACCTGAATAACAGAATTTGAATATGGTTAGGTTCGGTTTAACCGAACTAATTGAACCAAACTAACCGAACAAATTTATAACCGAACCAATCAACACCCCTAGTTCTGGAGATGGTTAAACAATATAAATCAAAACATAAATAAAACTTGGAAGACATACTTTGAAATTTAATCATCTATATAAAAATAGCATGACAAAAAATTCTTAATAAACCAAAAGTTACAAGCTTGAAAAAGGAAGGAAACGACAACATGTAGTGTTCAAAGTGTCGTTGTTGTTTTAACAAACATGAAACAGAGGAAATGGTCTTGTGTTGGCCTTGGAGTGGTCGTAGAAATCAAACATGTATTTGAAGCGCATCATTTAATACTGTTATCTTAAAAGAATATTCACATTTTAAAAAGTTTTGCGCGTTTTAAATATGGGCTTTCTAAAAATAATGTGCTTTGGAAAAGTTTATTAACATTAAAAATATGGGCTTTTTCTAATAAAATTAATTTATTTTAAAATAAATAAAAAACATTTGAATAATATTGAAGCTATTTTATTTATAATATTTACTTAAAATAACTTTATTTATTAATTTAACAATTACGGAAAATTTTAAACATACTTTAAAATTTTTGAAAGATTATTTAATTTCAAAAAAGTTAATCATAATCAAAACTTGTTTGTTTGACTTAAAGCACACTAACAAAAATGAAGTGTCCTTGAGAAGCTAAATATTACTACGTACTATATATTAGAATATTCTTTTTGGCAATACAAATAATAACATATACTTAATTAATTAAAAAATAAATTTAATTTAAAAACACTATTGATTAAATTTAATTTATATTAAAAAATAATATTTTAAGAGATTGATATTTTGATAAAACTTAAAAAGTCAAAACATCAACAAAAAAAATCCCAATTTCTTTCCACCTTCTTCATAGTATCAACAAAAACCTAAAAAAAAAAACAAAAAAAAAACGAAAAAAACAAAAAAAAAATGTCAGACAACATACCGATTGAACTCCAAATGGAAATAATCAAAAAAGTTTATGAGGTTAAGATATTGATTGGATTCAAATCAGTTTCCAAACAATGGAAGTCTTTTATTGAGAGCTCTGACTTTGTGATTGGTCATAGCAACCGCCATCCACAGCCGCTTAGTTGTTCTATCATAGGCTACAGAGAAGATACTTCTGTTTTTAATGAAAAGTACGTTTTTTTCTAGATGATGGTAAGAATGAAACTCTTTTTAACGTTTCTCTATCTAATGTTATTTCTAAAAACATTGAACAAAAATTTTCTATATCAAAAATTATTGGTGCAACTCATGGTTTAGTGTGTTTGTATGGTTTCCACAAAGTCTATAAACTGTGGATGGTTATTTTTTCGAATCCTTCAATTCGAAAATCAATTGGTATTGTTGCACCTTATAATGAAAGTAATATCTGTCCTACTTTAGCTTTTGGAATTCGCCCGGATACTTTAGATCCTACCGTACTGAAATTAACATATGCTAAGAATGCTATGTTTTGGGTTGTTGAAGTTTTTTCATTAAGTGCAGGTGTTTGGAACAATGTGAATCCAAATGGTAATTGTCCTCGAGAAACCATCAAATTTAATGACTCAACTTATGTTGTATTAGATAGATTTGTTTATTGGGTTGCATATGAATTGATTGTTGCTAATGATCGTGACTATAACATAAACATGCTTATCTCATTTGATTTGATTACAAAAGAGTTCAAAGAGATACACTTACCAGATAGCTTAACAAATGAAATATTTGAACCTTTCCAATTGACCGTTTGTAAACTAAGGGAGTCTCTTGTTGTGTGTGGATGCATTATGATTGATGGAGCGCCACAATGTGGTCTATGGATAATGGAAGATGATTTTTCTTTCAGAAAGTTGCACACAATTGACGCAAACGTTTATAGAATATTGGGGTTTACAAAAAGTGGTGAAGCTATATTTGAACCTCGAGAAGACTATGGAAAATGTTCAACACTTCATGTTTACGACCCATGTTCACAACAAGTCAAGAATCTTGGGATTATTGGAGTAGAGGGTTCATTCATCATGGGCTTGTACAATGAATCGATTCTGCTAAATGATCAGTAAGAATCATAAAAATATATTATGAAAAATAGGTATCGTTAAATATCTTTTATTTAATTTTTGGTTCTATTACTTGAGGTAAGTTACTTGATGTAAGTTATATGAATTAGGATTTATGAAAATCAAAGGGCGTATAAATTCATTTTTGATGAGGCGAAAAATGAACCACTTTTAGGGGGTCATTTAAGCCCGGAATTGAATTTATTTGATCAAATATTGCCCTAAATCATTCCTTTTGTGATTTTAGGTACTTTGGGAGAGAAATCTGGAAAAGGAAGCAATTCGGACGTTTTTGGAGCATAAAAGTGAAGAAAACGCCAAAGTCTTAATTTTCCTTGCTGGGAACAGTAGGTGACGGCGTCAAGAAAGAAATTCTGACGGTGTCAAGAGTAATTTCCATGACGATCCAGTACAGAAATGACGGCGTCACAAGATAGGGCGTCAAGAGTAAAATGCATGACGGCCTGGAAACACATAACACATGACGGCGTCAGAAGTAGATCAAGGCAGTCCGAGGAGTATTTTGGCGGCGAGATGACGGCGTCACCGATTTGGTCTTGACGCCGTCAGACCCTATTTCCTATATATAGTTTTCTAATTTTACACATAAAAAGAGAGAAGTTTTGGAGAAACCGTAAGGCCGAACTTAGTACGAATTTTACAGGTTTTTCAAGGGTTCTCAGCCCTTGAACCCTTTCATGTGTAATTGAGATAAGTGTTCTTTTAATTCAATCAATATGTCTATGTGTTGGTTGTCTATATCTTGTTCTTGTCTTAATTCTATCATGCTAGGCAAGATCTATCTTGTGTTTGCTTGGATCTAATGAAACCTAGATGTTAATTATGTGTTGATTACTTGTTTATGGTTGTATTGGATGAATGATTTTGATGTTAGGCTTAAGAAAACTGGCAGATCTCCAATTGGTAACATGCTTGAACGTCTTAGGAAACATGAACTGACGTGCACTAGGTTTTATTGGTTGTATTTAATGCATGAGTAAATTCTAATGATCCCATGTTAGGAGTTTCTTAGCCGGCTCGACATAGGAGTGAAGTAGGCACTCATAGGATTGGGGAATTAAGTGCGCCACCCCATGAATGGTATTAAGGAATACAATCCGTCATCCACGCAACTATAACAAGTAATTAACGTGTAAAAGATATCTTGGGAGTAGTGAAATCTAAGTAAACACAACTTCTCCACTTATTGCTCACAACCTTAGTTAATTTAGTTTATTTTCATTTCTTGTATTTTATTTTGATTGCATCTTTAGCATTGGGTTAGTTGACTAGCAACTAATTCCACTCAAATCCTTCAAACCCCGAGATTTTTACTTGCTTTCTAAAAAAATATAAAAATACAAAAATAATCATCTCTCATCTTTAGAACTAGTATTTAGATTTTCTAATCCTAGCGACACTCTTCCTAGCTGAACGATCAATCCCCCGGTACTTGTCACTATACTATACTACAACGAACAGGTACACTGCCTGGTGGGGGTTGTAAGCTTCTCGAGATCCCTTGAGAGGTAAAGCCTGGTGCGATTCCCACGTATCAAGTTTTTGGCGCCGCAGCCCGGGGAATAGTTATTGTCTAGGTTAGAATCTCTTTTTATTAGGTCTACTTGCTAGATTCCTTTCTAGTAAGATTTTATTTTTTATTTTTATGTTTTCTTTAGTCTATCTTATTTCTTTGTGTTTTTGTTCGTAACTCTTCACCACCCGACATCATGGACGATGGGAACATCTTTGAACCCGTCATCCCACCACAACAAAACCCACCACCAGAACCTCTTAGGCCCCGAACCTTAGGAGAGTATTCCCGACCTAGCCACCAAGGCTACCGAAACACCATTGAGCTCACCGGAGCCAATGTGACCCCCTTGCGATCCGACACCATCCGGTTGGTGCAAAGCGGATGTGCATTCCATGGACTTTGTTCCGAAGATCCAAACCAACATCTTAAGGACTTCCTTAAAATCGTAGACTCCATAGACCTAGATGTTGCAACTAGAGAGACTACCCGATTACGCCTATTCCAATTCTCTCTACGGGATCAAGCTAGTTAATGGCTTGAGCGTTTACCCGTGCGATCCATCACCACATGGGATGATCTCACCACTCGTTTCCTTGCTCAATTTTTCCCACCGGGGAGAACTACTAAGCTTAGAAATGACATCTTGATGTTCCAACAACGTCAAAATGAATCTCTTTATGAAGCATGGACTCGTTTCAAGGACTTACTCCAAAAAGTCCCTTACCATGGCATAGATCTTTGGCTCCAAGTCCAAATCTTTTATGACCATATCGATCTCTCCACGAGGCGAGCCATTGACCAATCGGCCGGTGGTAAGCTACGTTGTCACACCCCCAAAATCGGGTCCAGCGGAAGCATACATGCAGCTGGGGTGTAACTCAATTGATATCACAACACAAGTACAAAAATAGTTTTTCACTTTAAACATTTAGAATAAAATCGTTTAACCAAAAATATTGAATTTACATCGTTAAAAGTAGTGCGGAAGTAGGCCATTAAAATAGCTTAAAAACGGTCCCCATATAAATAATCAGAGTCTTCTATGACCATGCCATGCCCTGCCAAAACCTCCTGTAGCGTGCCATTGGTTAAAGCCTGAAAATACATGCTAAAGTGTCAACACTAGGTTGGTGAGTTCATAGAGTTTGTTTAACAAATAATGCCTATAGAGAAATGATCGCCCAGCAAAGGCATTGTAAATCCACTCAGTTGCAAGTCCCGCCATAAGAGACTTGTAACCTGTATGTTTATAACCCACTGCCAAATGTATTAAAGTCTACGTGAACAAAAGTAATAATAGTATCCAATTTCCCAGATAAACATAGCAAAATGGCTATATAAATAATTCAGTCAATGAGGTTATATAAACAATGCTGGCAATGTCGCCAGATAAATAATGCTGACAATGTCGCCAGATAAACAATACTGACAATGTCGCCAGAGAACTAATAAGTACTAATGTCGCCAGAGAACTAATAAGTACTAATGTTGCCAGAGAACTAATAAGTACTAATGTTTAAGAGACAAGTCACATGAAAAACAAGTAATCAAGCATACCAATGAAATGTAGGAAATCAACCAGGTAAAACAAGTAATGCGTTTTAAGTAAAACGAGCATGTATTCTCCCCCAAAGAGTTTACAAAACAATTAAAATAGTAGGGGCTATGACTCACCTGGAGCGATAGCTATGATGACAAGAATGGATACACTGAAATGAGGCACGATCTCTAACCGCAACCTAATATGAGTAATAACGATCTACCTTAGATCATGACATAATGAAATGAATGCACGTGCACATGATGCCTATACCACTCGTAACTTGGAAATACTAGTTATCGTCATAGTAAAATAGTTTCCATACTTAGGAAAAATAAGTCCAAATATAGAAGTATATAACTTGTCGTATTATCTTGTATGAAAATGTTAGCGTTATATTCCTCGTATCGAAAACCTTTGAATAATGTCGTTAAGTCGTATAAATATTCTCTTGGGTCATACGTATTCATTTGTTAAGAATATAGTCCTTAGTACCATTTCTAGAAAATATATCATCTAGTACGTAAGTTATTACTTTTATTTGTGACCAAATATATATATATAGTTTTGACGATATTAAAACGCGTATAACTTGGTCGTTTTAAGCTCATTTTACTCGTTCTTTATATCCCCGGAATCGTGGGACAACATACTAACATGTTTTTGATAAGTTGGGATGGCTAGATTTAGTTTTACGCCTCGAATTTGCCCGTGAGTACTGTTCATCAGCAAGCATTTCCAGAAAATATAGTTTTCGTCGTTAAACTCGTTTTTAGCGTATCTCCTTCGTTATTAACTCGTTTTTATCCCCGTTTTCGGCTATAGTTTCGTATCGGAGAGTATTTTCTAAATCTTGTGTCAAAAATTAACCTTGAGTTCCTGAGTTTCCCACGTTTTCAAAATAGTAACAGTAGGTATATGTATATTTTCCAAAACCATTTCCCTAGTTTCAAACTTCATCCAAACCACTTTCAATCACCACAAAACTAGTCTAATCCTACCATACACCTTCTTAGGGTGTCATGGGTTCCTAAACATCATCCATCACAACAATCTACCAAGGATTCACCTATATAATATATCTAAGGCTTGTAAGTTATAAAAAGTATATATAGAGTGGTTTAAATCAACATATGCATATATATCTTGAATAAACTTGAATGATCAATGAAACAACTTGAATAATTTATAAAAATAGGTCTTGATAACTTACTTGAAGATTAGTGGACTAGTGGAGATGAAAACTTGTAAAACCTTGTGTTTAAACTTCAAAACCCTAACAAGAAGTACTAAATAACCTTGATTATCACTTGATCTTAGAAAAATTATGGTTTGTTCTTGTTTCTTGATCTAGGCCGATCCACACATAAAAGGAGAAGAGAAAAATGAGGTTCTTGCTAGTTGTTTTGATGTGTTAAAAGAGAAGTGTGATGGAAAGGAGTATATATATTAAATAGAAGATAATTTTGGTCCAAGTCAATGGTCATAGGGGGGGGGGGGGGGGGCGGCAACCATGGAAGAAAGGAGCAAAATAAGGAAGATGTTGGTGGCTAATAAAAGCTTATGTCCCCCATGTGTAAGATTTAGTTGGTTTTGAGATGTATTAGGTGTAATCGGGTACCGAGTTAACTAAAAATAAATGTTAACGTGGTGAAATAAAATACGACGAAGTTGTAAAAGTTGTAAAATATTATTCCTGATGAGAATCGGGTGTTGAATAATTATTGAATTGAAATAACGCAAACCGACGGAGTAATAAGCTCCGATCGTGAAATATAGTAATCGGTTTCAAAACACTGGGTAAATTAATAATATAATTTTTATATTATTATAATGAGTATAAAAATATATTGGGATCATAGTCGGGAGTGTCGGACGTGTTAGTTACATTATTGGTCGTTTGTTAACGTTTATTTAGAAATAGTTAAACGTAAAAGTTAATTATACGAAAAGTACTAATTTAATTATCCTACGAGTGGAATAGTATGCAAGTGCCATAATGATAATATGAAGACTATTTCTAGTCCATACGAAGTGTCCCAAATGATAATGCATGAATTCGCTCCTGAACCAATACGGTTACGCGAATTTAAATACTCGTAAACTAATTTTACGATGACATGAGTAATGCACGTGAATAGTGATATTCTCTCGGAAATGAATAGTGTCAAGTGAATAGTAAAATTTATGAATGTTTCTCGGAATGTCAAATTGACCTAAAAAACGATGAATAGTGATTGATGAATAGTAATTGATGAATAGTAACTTGTGAATAGTAAATTGTCGAGGGTTGGAAAATGACCGGAATTTACGAGTTGTGACAGTCTTCCCTTCTAACAGGAACTTCGTCCCGAAGTTCAGTTTGTGTAAGTCTCTAGAATGGTATTGGTGAAAAGATGGTGATAATTGAGAATTTCAGCGAACTTCCACGATAGGAATTCGACTCTGCTTCAACCGTTCGACCTAACAGTCCATGATTTCTAGTGGTTCTCTTACAAGGTTTAGGTTTGTCTCAGGGTTGGATTCCCTTCCAAATGGGATTACGAGTGACTAATCTGAAGGTCATTTCCTGGGATTTGAATAGGTGAAACATGGTTGTGTAATCCGGTTGTTCTCTAACAAGGCTCAAGTCGGATGGCCACTAGGCCTACTCTGTCTGAAATATTACGTGGTTCAGTGTATATCGGGTTCAACTTTCCCAGTTTTTTGAATGATATCATGCCTTTCCTAGGCAGAACTTTCAACATGATCTGGCTACCAACTTGAAGTTTTAATGTTTACTACTTATAGAATTTGTAATTGATTCTTGACTTGTAGGAAATTTCTGGTTATTTCATGAATGCTTACTGGACTAGTGAGTTAGGCTTTTTCCAAATTTCGATCCGTCAATGGATGTTGGCACTTCGACCATAGAGTGCATCAAATGGTATAGTCTCTAAGCTCGTGTGGTAATTAAGGTTGCAACTGAATTTGATTTATGGTAAATGGTTAGTCCAACCATTTCTAGAGTCAATCACTCATGCTCTGAGCATATCTCCCTATGTGTGAATTATTCTCTACTTCCTGACCATTGGTCTGCAGATGATAGGTGGTGTGGTTCCAAAGAAATCTTAATGAAATGGCTAGGAGTTTGAGATGAATCAAGTTCCTCTATTAGGAGTAATTGAGATGGGTATCATGAATCTTGTTTTGAAAGGCTTACAAGGTTAGGTCCGTCAAGGGTGTTGTTGAAAATAATAGATTAGGATAAGGTTGTGATTCCTCCGCAGGAATGTCATGAATTAGGGTCTCTCTCCACCTGCGGTGCTTAGTCTCCATTACTAAGATTTTCCCCAAGTTATATGTCATCAAATTACAAAATCCTAAATGTATTAGTGTTATAGTATAGTGATTTATTTTCAAAGTTTGTTTTGAAATTGTGTGTTTTGTTCATAAACCTCCCCTGAGTAATTAATTTACAATTTTTAAGCAAACGGCTTTCTAAGTAACATTTTTCTTAATGTTTCAAAATTTAATAGTTATGCAAGATAGAACTATTTTCAACATAAGATGGATAATATGATTTACCAAAAATCGATGTTTAAAATTTTGTAACATTCAATTAGTGTTGTAAAAGATTAGCCAAAAGGAATTTGCTTGTCAAAATAAGTGCATCAGAAGAGTATTTCTTACAAGATATATGTTTTGTATAACGGTAGTTTTGGAGAAAAATCCATTTAAAAATGAAAGTATTAAGAGGATAAAATAGCCAGGTATGTATGTCTGCACAAAGGCATAGGTGTCTAACACGTTCGAATAAAGTCTATTGGTGAGGACATGTTCAATCTATAGTCTCGGTTAAGAGGTTGGATTTATCTCTATGGTGTTGCTTAGTGAGCACTCGTATCTAAACGAATCTTATAATTCAGTCAAGCCAATACTTTCCAGATAGTGGAATTGTGGCAATCAGGCCAGTGATAGTGGTTCGAATGGTTTTGTGATATCTTGGGATTTCTGTTGAGTTTTGAATGGTCTTATTGTACCGAGGGATCCTCCTCATAGAAGGTATGGAAAGTCTTTCCTAGGGAGATCATAGATAGTATCCACTTATCAATATAGGGAGTAGTGAGGGATGAGTGACATCGGAATCTATAGAGTGTTAGCTAATTCCTTATATATATATGGGGGTGGGGAAAGGAAATGATAGTGATGGTGAGAAGGGAAAAGACTGTGACAAGTGCGACAAAATGAGATTGTGATAAAAGAAAATGTAAGTGTATTGTGTATAAATATGAAGATTCATGAGATAAAATGACTAGTTGACAAGCTTCCAATCGGTGGTTCACGAAGTGATGAAAAGTAGGAATGTTACGACAATGAGAGTATACGCACACGTAAATGAAGCATTTGGAAAATGAGTTGAGAATTTATTCCGGACAAAATTTTATTATCACCATTCTTAGTGTTGCAAAATTCATCTCTGAGTCAGACATAGGTGGTCAGCCTATATCTCACTATCCCGGGTTGAATATAGATGACCAGTCTATATCCCACCGAGGTTCCATGAATTTTGAAATACTCAGCTCAGTTATACTAAGACTATGTCCTTCACAAATACCAAGAGGTTCAGAAAGGCAAAAGCAAATGACCAAACTCGAGGTCGAATGCTGAAACTATGCATGGAAAACATAATGCGGTGACATATACGATACGTGAACATGCTCATATGAAAGACAATTATAGTAATCAACCATGATAAATGAATATAGTATATCAGATAATGAGACACAAATCTCATCACCTAAGTCAGCAACAAACCACAAATGAGGCTTCAGCTTGGCAGGCAGGCACGTGACGGTCATAGGGTTAAGTTTTCGTAAAAGTAGCTATAGTCTAGGTTTTAAAAACACTTAGTTCGCTATAGCCAAAGCTCTGGTACCAATCTGTCACACCCCCAAAATCGGGTCCAGCGGAAGCATACATGCAGCTGGGGTGTAACTCAATTGATATCACAACACAAGTACAAAAATAGTTTTTCACTTTAATTATTTAGAATAAAATCGTTTAACCAAAAATATTGAATTTACATCGTTAAAAGTAGTGCGGAAGTAGGCCCTTAAAATAGCTTAAAAACGGTCCCCATATAAATAATCAGAGTCTTCTATGACCATGCCATGCCCTGCCAAAACCTCCTGTAGCGTGCCATTGGTTAAAGCCTGAAAATACATGCTAAAGTGTCAACACTAGGTTGGTGAGTTCATAGAGTTTGTTTAACAAATAATGCCTATAGAGAAATGATCGCCCAGCAAAGGCATTGTAAATCCACTCAGTTGCAAGTCCCGCCATAAGAGACTTGTAACCTGTGTGTTTACAACCCACTGCCAAATGTATTAAAGTCTACGTGAACAAAAGTAATAATAGTATCCAATTTCCCAGATAAACATAGCAAAATGGCTATATAAATAATTCAGTCAATGAGGTTATATAAACAATGCTGGCAATGTCGCCAGATAAATAATGCTGACAATGTCGCCAGATAAACAATACTGACAATGTCGCCAGAGAACTAATAAGTACTAATGTCGCCAGAGAACTAATAAGTACTAATGTTGCCAGAGAACTAATAAGTACTAATGTTTAAGAGACAAGTCACATGAAAAACAAGTAATCAAGCATACCAATGAAATGTAAGAAATCAACCAGGTAAAACAAGTAATGCGTTTTAAGTAAAACGAGCATGTATTCTTTCCCAAAGAGTTTACAAAACAATTAAAATAGTAGGGGCTATGACTCACCTGGAGCGATAGCTATGATGACAAGAATGGATACACTGAAATGAGGCACGATCTCTAACCGCAACCTAATCTGAGTAATAACGATCTACCTTAGATCATGACATAATGAAATGAATGCACGTGCACATGATGCCTATACCACTCGTAACTTGGAAATACTAGTTATCGTCATAGTAAAATAGTTTCCATACTTAGGAAAAATAAATCCAAATATAGAAGTATATAACTTGTCGTATTATCTTGTATGAAAATGTTAGCGTTATATTCCTCGTATCGAAAACCTTTGAATAACGTCGTTAAGTCGTATAAATATTCTCTTGGGTCATACGTATTCATTTGTTAAGAATATAGTCCTTAGTACCATTTCTAGAAAATATATCATCTAGTACGTAAGTTATTATTTTTATTTGTGGCCAAATATATATATATATATAGTTTTGACGATATTAAAATGCGTATAACTTGGTCGTTTTAAGCTCATTTTACTCGTTCTTTATATCCCCGGAATCGTGGGACAACGTACTAACATGTTTTTGATAAGTTGGGATGGCTAGATTTAGTTTTACACCTCGAATTTGCCCGTGAGTACTGTTCATCAGCAAGCATTTCCAGAAAATATAGTTTTCGTCGTTAAACTCGTTTTTAGCGTATCTCCTTCGTTATTAACTCGTTTTTATCCCCGTTTTCGGCTATAGTTTCGTATCGGAGAGTATTTTCTAAATCTTGTGTCAAAAATTAACCTTGAGTTCCTGAGTTTCCCACGTTTTCAAAATAGTAACAGTAGGTATATGTATATTTTCCAAAACCATTTCCCTAGTTTCAAACTTCATCCAAACCACTTTCAATCACCACAAAACTAGTCTAATCCTACCATACACCTTCTTAGGGTGTCATGGGTTCCTAAACATCATCCATCACAACAATCTACCAAGGATTCACCTATATAATATATCTAAGGCTTGTAAGTTATAAAAAGTATATATAGAGTGGTTTAAATCAACATATGCATATATATCTTGAATAAACTTGAATGATCAATGAAACAACTTGAATAATTTATAAAAATAGGTCTTGATAACTTACTTGAAGATTAGTGGACTAGTGGAGATGAAAACTTGTAAAACCTTGTGTTTAAACTTCAAAACCCTAACAAGAAGTACTAAATAACCTTGATTATCACTTGATCTTAGAAAAATTATGGTTTGTTCTTGTTTCTTGATCTAGGCCGATCCACACATAAAAGGAGAAGAGAAAAATGAGGTTCTTGCTAGTTGTTTTGATGTGTTAAAAGAGAAGTGTGATGGAAAGGAGTATATATATTAAATAGAAGATAATTTTGGTCCAAGTCAATGGTCATAGGGGGGGGGGGGGGCGGCAACCATGGAAGAAAGGAGCAAAATAAGGAAGATGTTGGTGGCTAATAAAAGCTTATGTCCCCCATGTGTAAGATTTAGTTGGTTTTGAGATGTATTAGGTGTAATCGGGTACCAAGTTAACTAAAAATAAACGTTAACGTGGTGAAATAAAATACGACGAAGTTGTAAAAGTTGTAAAATATTATTCCTGATGAGAATCGGGTGTTGAATAATTATTGAATTGAAATAACGCAAACCGACGGAGTAATAAGCTCCGATCGTGAAATATAGTAATCGGTTTCAAAACACTGGGTAAATTAATAATATAATTTTTATATTATTATAATGAGTATAAAAATATATTGGGATCATAGTCGGGAGTGTCGGACGTGTTAGTTACATTATTGGTCGTTTGTTAACGTTTATTTAGAAATAGTTAAACGTAAAAGTTAATTATACGAAAAGTACTAATTTAATTATCCTACGAGTGGAATAGTATGCAAGTGCCATAATGATAATATGAAGACTATTTCTAGTCCGTACGAAGTGTCCCAAATGATAATGCATGAATTCGCTCCTGAACCAATACGGTTACGCGAATTTAAATACTCGTAAACTAATTTTACGATGACATGAGTAATGCACGTGAATAGTGATATTCTCTCGGAAATGAATAGTGTCAAGTGAATAGTAAAATTTCTGAATGTTTCTCGGAATGTCAAATTGACCTAAAAAACGATGAATAGTGATTGATGAATAGTAACTTGTGAATAGTAAATTATCGAGGGTTAGAAAATGACCGGAATTTACGAGTTGTGACATACGTGATCTAAGTGCGGAACAATCATGGGAACTCATAGAAGATCTTGCTCTCTATGACAACGAAAGTTGGAATGATCCCCGTGATTTGAACAAAACGGTCAAGGCAATATCTTTGCATTCGAACAATTCTAGCACTCCCGACCGTAGGATCATGGAACTTGAGGACCAAGTCAAGTCTCTCATGAAATCTTACGAAGCTCCTAAGCCTTCAAGCCAAGTGAACAAAATCACTTCTTCATGCGAATTATGTAGTGGTCCCCACGACACTCGTGATTGTGTGGAACTCCCCGGAACAGCTTTTGCGGACTACGCATCCACGCGTACTGACGAAGCGGGAGATAAGTGGTACACTTTCAAGCCCGAGCCGAACCCTTACGGTGATTCATACAACCCCTCTTGGAAAAATCACCCAAACCTTAGGTGGAAACAAAATCAACCCAATTCTTCCAATCCGCCGAATCGTTATCAACCAAACGGTCCACCCTCCAACCGTACTTTCAACAACAATCCTTCTAACAATTATGGTAGTACCAACAATCTTGAAGGGTTGATGTCTAAGTTCATGGCATCTCAAGAAGCTCGCATAGCTAGGTTCGAAACCGAATTCAACCAACAACAAACGGAGATGACCAACAAGATTGACAACTTGTTGAAGGCCCTCAACAACCAAGCGTTAGCCACACCTAGGAAGGACACTAGGGACACTAATAACGGAATCCAAATTAAGGACCCCTCATCATCCAAACATGTCCACTTTGTCAATGTTGTCACCATTAAGCCAATAGATAAGGAGATAGAAGAAAGTGACAAGGATGAAGTTGGAGTAGAAACCGAGACTAGAGATGAAAGTAGGGAGGTTGAGATTAATAAGGGGGAAGAGTTAGATGAAGTAGAAACTGTAGAGAAATACTTTGATAAGATGCCCACCGAGGAAGAACGGGAATACCATATGGATTTATTCGATAGTCCCGAGAGACCATATATCCTGGGCACACCCCTTATCAAAATGGGAGACCCCTCTAACATTAATATACCATGCAACATAAGGCATATGCATATATGGAAAGCTTACATCGACCCTAGATCACCCGTAAACATCATGACTAGGACTTATTACAATTGGGTGATGAAGGAACAACTTGATTTTAGGATGATGCCCAATAGGAATTTGATAAGTAATTTTGTAGGAAGAGTGAAGGGATTGCATGTAATTATAGGTAATCTCACCTATGAGATCGATTTTATGATAGTGGAAGACACTCTTCCGGTGATAGATGATTGCCTAAGCCAAGTAATATTTGGAAAACCATTTGTTGAGGTCACTAGGACGAGTTATGACCCGACTCTAGGGATAATTAGATTCAAGGAAGAAAATGATGAGGTTGCCTATCAAATGCCCTACAAAATTGAACAATATCGCCTCCTTTCTAATATAGAAAAAGAACACAAGCAAGCGGCTTATTATAGGAATGAGGAGGATAGACGTAGAGGAGTAGAGTATGTGAAGGATAGGATGCTTGGTTTCTACAAAGAATGCTTGCAACTAGGTCCGGAATACAAAACTGGTTTAGAAGACGACCTAGAGAGTGGAACCAATGATGAGGTCACGTAGTAACCCATGACCTTAAGTCTAGCTACAAGACTCGTAAATAAAGAAAAGCGCTTCTTGGGAGGCAACCCATGTTTTGTGTGATTTTATTTTGTTTGTTTGTTATTTGCTTCTGTATGCATGCTTTATTTTTATTGTTGGTAGATCATGTTTCTCAATTAAATAGTGGAAATACTTTACTTTGTTGTTTTGGCCTAGTCTTAACTCCACCTAAAAGTATTTTTGCAAAAGATAAGTGTAAGGGGAAACCCCAAATATGTTTTCAAGAAACAAATCGATCATGATTCTCCACAATATTAAATGAACATGTATATTAGTAATTGTTAGAGTCAAATGCTTGTATCGAGTCATAATGAAGTTTTGCAGGATTTTCCAGGAAGTAGAACCAAGTTTTTCCAGAAATTTTCTAGAAACTTAACATAAGAATTTCTGCAGGTCACTTCTGACGGCGTCACGAGTTAACTCTTGACGGCGTCACGTGTAAAAATCTGGAAATTTTACCAGTTTTGTTTTTCTAACGGAGTCTTATGGTTTTTGTGAATTATTAAGTTTTATAATCTCCAGGAAATCCGTAAACTTCATTCCACAAGCATTATATCTTATTTTGTTTTCTAGGATTTAGTAACTTATATAGGTTGCCGCCGATTTTATGCGAGGTTGTCTTGTCTATTTTCTCAGGATTCACAGGTTATGTATGACAAGAAGATGATTTATATTCTGGAAGGGAAGCTTTGATTGTTCATTTTCTTGGAGGAAGATTTAACCTGGCCACCTTATTATCCATACCGAACGAATCAGGGGAGTATTTGATTTCATTCTTTTTACTTTTTCACTTTTACATTCTTTACTTGAACATTGGGGACAATGTTCATCTTAAGTGTAAGGGGAGGGTAAAATGATGATACCTTACATGTACACTTTCGCTTGAGTTTGTTTTGTTTGATGGTAGATGTGTAATAAAACTATGAGAAATACTTGTTAGTGCAATTTTAGCGCCAAATTTAAAATTTTTTACAACATTTAGGAGTGAAACTTTAGCCATAGCAAGCGTCTCATGGAAAATTTTTCCACCCAAATATGTGTGGTTCGCCTTTAGATTTGATAGGAAAAGCATTTACTATTAGTGCTTATGAGTGTACCGGTAGCATTTAGATTCTAGAACTTGAGTTAGTGATGCATCCCGAGACCGCTAGTGAGACTACATTCGTGTAGTAGGATTTACTACATGATAAGAGGCATTAGGATCACCCTTGTGTTATACCCGTATCATAATTACTTGACCATTTAAGTCATATTACTTGGCTAGTTAAGTCAACTAATTTTTTCCACACCCTTAGCCTTGTACTCATTTTTAGTACACGAAACCCCTAGTACACCCCTCCGAGCCTATCTTTTCGTTTCTAACTTTAAGCATATTACTTAAAGGAAGAATTTGTTACACACCACTTAAATGTACACCCAAATCGCCTTAGCCTTCCGTGTATGCGCTCATCTTTAGTGCATTATTGTTATTTGTTAAACCCTAAGTTAACTATCTAATTGATTACATAGTTGCTAAGTCGAGTCATATCTTTGTACATATTGTTTTGGGACGATTGGGACTCATGGGTAAGTACTTATTTTATGGAGTAATGGGGAAGAACATCATATATTACCCCCGTATGTACGTTAATCTTAAAAGTACTCCAAGTGTTTTGATTTTCTTAATTCGAGTCATTAGATTAGTTAATTGTACAGTATGTAAAAACTCAAGTGTAAGGGAAATGTTCATTCCCTATGATGTATTATTTTGGATGGTAGGGTAAGAGTGTATTAAAAAAAATTAAAAAAAAATAAAAAAAAAAATTAAGAAAAAGAAAAAAAAATAGAAAATGAAAAAGAGAAAAAACATACGGACTACCATCCCTTTTCATTCTATGTTCATTTTATGTTTTTGTTATTTTTCATTTATTAGCTTAAGTCGAGTCTAGTCTTGGCTTAGCAACACCATATTGTACATGTAATTAACCAAGATTGTTAACTCGCCACCAGTAAAAACTTCCTTTATCCAACAAAACCGTGTATTTCATATCCCTACACCTAACGTTACAACCCTTTAAAAAGACCTCTTTGATAGTTTATCCTAGGTGCTTACGCCATGTGGTGGAGGTTTGATCCTTTCCCAGGCCTATGGTAATCTATTTTGCTATGACAGGTAGTGAGAGATATCTTCCGTTTCCATATTGTAATTTATACTTTATTACACCCGAGAGATGTGAGTATCTAAACACTATTTGTGAGGTGCTAGTGTATGACCTCCGTGCTTGCCTATTGGTCTTTAGTGGAATGATTATTTGTTGTAATTACTTTTATATTAGTGTTAAATGACCCCTAACTTGTATTTTGACTAGAATAAAAGCGCATTTGCTTGAGGACAACCAAATCTCAAGTGTAAGGGTATATGATGAGGCAAAAAATGAACCACTTTTAGGGGGTCATTTAAGCCTGGAATTGAATTTATTTGATCAAATATTGCCCTAAATCGTTCCTTTTGTGATTTTTGGTACTTTGGGAGAGAAATCTGGAAAAGAAAGCAATTCGGACGTTTTTGGAGCATAAAAGTGAAGAAAACGCCAATGTCTTAATTTTCCTTGCTGGGAACAGTAGGTGACGGCGTCAAGAAAGAAATTCTGACGGCGTCAAGAGTAATTTCCATGACGATCCAGTACAGAAATGACGGCGTCACAAGGTATGGCGTCAAGAGTAAAATGCATGACGGCCTGGAAACACATAACACATGACGGCGTCAGAAGTAGATCAAGGCAGTCCGAGGAGTATTTTGGCGGCGAGATGACGGCGTCACCGATTTGGTCTTGACGCCGTCAGACCCTATTTCCTATATATAGTTTTCTAATTTTACACATAAAAAGAAAGAAGTTTTGGAAAAACCCTAAGGCCGAACTTAGTACGAATTTTACAGGTTTTTCAAGGGTTCTCAGCCCTTGAACCCTTTCATGTGTAATTGAGATAAGTGTTCTTTTAATTCAATCAATATGTCTATGTGTTGGTTGTCTATATCTTGTTCTTGTCTTAATTCTATCATGCTAGGCTAGATCTATCTTGTGTTTGCTTGGATCTAAAGAAACCTAGATGTTAATTATGTGTTGATTACTTGTTTATGGTTGTATTGGATGAATGATTTTGATGTTAGGCTTAAGAAAACTGGCAGATCTCCAATTGGTAACATGCTTGAACGTCTTAGGAAACATGAACTGACGTGCACTAGGTTTTATTGGTTGTATTTAATGCATGAGTAAATTCTAATGATCCCATGTTAGGAGCTTCTTAGCCGGCTCGACATAGGAGTGAAGTAGGCACTCATAGGATTGGGGAATTAAGTGCGCCACCCCATGAATGGTATTAAGGAATACAATCCGTCATTCACGCAACTATAACAAGTAATTAACGTGTAAAAGATATCTAGGGAGTAGTGAAATCTAAGTAAACACAACTTCTCCACTTATTGCTCACAACCTTAGTTAATTTAGTTTATTTTCATTTCTTGTATTTTATTTTGATTGCATCTTTAGCATTGGGTTAGTTGACTAGCAACTAATTCCGCCCAAATCCTTCAAACCCCGAGATTTTTACTTGCTTTCTAAAAAAATGTAAAAATACAAAAATAATCATCTCTCATCTTTAGAACTAGTATTTAGATTTTCTAATCCTAGCGACACTATTCCTAGCTGAACGATCAATCCCCCGGTACTTGTCACTATACTATACTACAACGATTAGGTACACTGCCTGGTGGGGGTTGTTAGCTTCTCGAGATCCCTTGAGAGGTAAAGCCTGGTGCGATTCCCACATATCAAGTTTCTTTGTATTTTCCCAAACAAATTGCACAAAACCCGTCCATCTTGTCAACCAACATTATTCTTTCACTTACTATGGATCTCGTAGACAAATTAGATGAGCCAATATTCTTAGTTTCTTCTTGAAAACGAACTACTTCTTGTTCTTCAAGTTGTAATACATCTTCATAAGACCTCTCAATAATCAAATTGACTAAAAAAGAGGGTATATCCGGCATACGTTCAACACATTGCTGCAAATGGTTTCTGTTAGAAGATGATATATGTAAATTTTGAAAGTAATGAACAAAAACGGATGGAGGTACCTGACTAAATGGAATAAAACAATTACTCATCTTTATTTAAAAAATATGTAAAGAATTATGAATGTAATTTTATTTTGGTATGTAACTCAATATGAATTTTATTAATATAATATTAAGTTGTCTGAGTTATGTTATACATTCAATTATTATTATTGTTCAGGATCTCATTCAGCATCATATGATGATATGATGTATAAACATTTTATTTTGATGTTTATGGTGTAATCTGATATAAATTTGTTCACTTACTTTAAAGTACTCAGAAACTAGTAAATAACAATAAACTTTTTATGGTTTCAGATGATGGTTTTAGTTTGTAGATTACAAATGCTGAATAGAAAATATCAAACGAACCAATACATGGTTTAATATGTTGGGTTCAGTTTGTGGATTACACATACTGGTTTAAGTTTAGCCATTAGAGTTTATAGTATAATCTAAAATAAGATAGTTGTAATCCATAAATTTTTAGCGGAGAGAGACTTATAAAGTTTGATTATTCCTTATTTTCTTTCAGCAGAAAGATTTTGTAACTTTTTTCAGCATATGCATTATTTTATGATAGTGGAGTATTCAAGAAGTATTTTATTGTTTAATAGTGTTTTCAGAGATTTGATGGATGTGATGTTCAGGGTAAGTGTGTACGCCGCCTGTTTGCTTACTTGACCCCTACTTTTTTTTTTAATTTAATCACTCATCTTTATTTAAAAAAGGTTTAATACGATATTAATATATATATTTGTTATGTCAAACAAATAACGGCCACGTGACACAAATGTCTCATAATAAATATTAAATATCACAATACAATTTATAAATTAATATCGTAATACCTATCAGAATACGAAGTTACAAACCTTAAATAATAACTATCGTAATACCTACCATAAAAGAGATATTTATATCGGAATAACAATTTATATCGTAATAACAAATTATACAGTATAATAATACTTAAATCAGAACAACAATTTATATAATAATAACTATGTAGATATGCTTATGTAAAAAATAACAACTTTAATAAAAATATCTGTAATTCAGAACAATAAAATTAAATAACAAAAATTATTTTCAATTATTCAAACTTATCAATCAGTATCCTCCTCAGAATTAAAATTAAATACATCATCATCCTCCTGAGAGTTAGCTTTACTTGATTGTCCCTTAGTTTTCCTCCCTTTTCGATTCGCCTTCTTAATGCTTTTCTTAGGAGCCAGTTTTTTCCTATTTGAATTGTTGGGACAATTCTTGAAATCATGATCTGTTTTTTTTTTTCACAGATTCTGCAATTTCTCAAATTTTTTCCACCTTCTTTTGCAGATTTAATTCTGACATCATTATTATAAGGTTTATACCTATGACCACTAATTCCACCTTTGTTTTTCCCAATATCAGGAGGAAGAACTTCAAGAACATTAGGTTTAGGAACTCCAATCATTGATGATATACTTTGCTGTTTACTTGTTGGAGTCTGAGGCACATTTGATGATTCTAAACCAGATTCATAAAGACTCAATTGATCAAGAAATTGACTTAGTTTATCTTCATCGTATCCACATTGATTGATTATAGCATTCACTTTTGAATAAATATTCGAAATAGAAGAACCAGAAGATCCACTTGATTTATAAGAAGAACCAATTGGAGGTAAAACAACAGCTTCTTTTCTCCAACGCCTTAACAGATATTGCTTTGGAATCTTCTTAACACCATTTGCTCTAAGAGTATAAAAGGCATGACGACATAACAAACCACGTCTTTCAAAATGCAGGCAGCTGCATTTAACAGAATGAGTTTCTTCATCATAGTCAACCTGAAAAAAAAAAGTAAATAAAAAAAATATAAAATATTTTTAACAGAACGAGTTTCTTGATCATATTTATTGAATTAAAAAAATTGAAATTGTTGGGAACATACTTTCGTATTTAGTCAAGTCTCGGTCATTACCTTTTGTAATAGGTTGCTTAGTTATTTATTTCATTATGTTTAAGTTACAAGGCTTATGTATTAAAGTCCAATTGGCTTGAAGCCCACGTTTTCTAGATGAATGAGGGAGGAAGGGAGTGTTGCCCTACTCCTCCCCTATATATACTAAGCTTATGTAAACTTTAATATTGTTGGTTATTTGAATATCTTAATGAAACTCTTGTTCTTTCACTCTTCATAATCTTATAATCAACCATTTCTTATTCTCATCTTATTTCTTATACTTGTGTTTACTAAATGGTGACCTAACAAGTGGTATCATTCGCCTAATAGAGATTGAAGTGCTTTTCTTGGTGTTTACGTGGGATTAAGGGTGTTTTTTATCATATTTTTGCTTTTTTCTTTGTTTCTTACACTCAAATCTTGAAGCTTGGACAAGTTTTAAGGTTAATATAGTGTTTAGAAGCTTAGATTTTTGCATAAAGTTTTGATTTTTTAAGGTTTTTCTACTTATTCTACGCAAAATCTTTAATATTTAGTGTTTTCTAAGTATTGGTGAAGTTATTTGATCAAAAGTTCTTATTTCTAAGCATTTTTCTTCAAAAATTTGAGTTTTTTTCAACTTTCTGGTCATCCTACGCGTAAGATTTTTGAATAGTACAAAAACTTAGCTGTCTACAGTACTTTCTGTCCTTTCTACGCATAAGTTTAGCCAAAAACCCCATTCTTACGCATAAAACCCCTTTCCTACGCATAAGATTGGTCAAAACCCTCTTTCTACGCGTAAGTTGTCTTTCCTACGCTTAAGATCTACGCTGAAGTTATTTCCTACGCATAAGATTATCTTACGCGTAAGTTGCTGGACTCTACGCATAAGTTTCATCAAAGGTTTTCTCTTCGTGCTACGGTGACTCAGTACTTCCCTAGCTTGGATAAGTTAGTGGAATACTTCGACTTCGGATATCTTTCAAGCTTGGATAAGTTTGAAAGATTTGTTTGGTCTTTGAACCTTACGCATAAGCTTAAAACTTACGCATAAGGTAAATCTTACGCATAACTTAATAGTTTACGCATAAGATCACCTTTACGCGTAACTTTGAAGTCTACGCATAAGTTTAAGTTTTACTCGTAAGATTTCAACTTACCCCAGGGATTTTGATCTTAACCAAAGGAACGTGCATTTCAATCTTCTACAAAGATCCATTATTACACAAGTGTTCTAAGATGTCTCAACCACCACACTACTACTTCTCTAATCCTCAGCAACAGCAACATCAACAGTATCAGCAACAACAATACCATCAGCAACAATCATATCAACAACCTTCACAATCACACTTTCATCAACAACCGTTTAATCCACAACCACAATATCTCATGATGCAACAACATCAAATCATTCCTCAACAACAACCATATCAAATGTAACACTCAGTTTTCCTCCAAACAACCTCACTGGTTTGATAGAATGTGTGAAGTTATTACAACTCAACAATCCAGACATGAGGCGGGATCACTTGAAACACCTCCAATGCTAACACCTGGGAACTATGTTCAATGGTCAAGTCGATTCTTACGATTTCTTGAACTAAAGAAACCTCATGGGAAATTCTTGAAACAAGTGATACTTGAAGGACCATTTGAGTGGCCAACAAGATTTGAAATTGGTGATCCAACTGCTGATCCTCCACGTGCTCCTGGAGAGAGACCTCTTCCAGAATCTCAACTCACAGAAGAACAAAAATTACATCGTGAAGCTGATGAGTATGCAATGGCCTATATACTTCAAGGAATACCTAATCCTATTTATCGAAGTGTCGATGCTTAAAAAACAGCCAAAGCTATGTGGGAACATGTTCATCTCCTTATGGAAGGCACTCAATTGAACAAAGATGATATGAAATCCAAACTCTACATGGAATACACTGACATCACAATTGAACCAGGAGAGTCACTTGAATCCTACTATCATCGTTTCACTAATGTGGTTAATGATTTGGAACGACACAAAATTACAGTACCAAGGATCGCAGTGAACTCCAAATTCGTTGGTAGTCTTGGTCCGGATTGGCATAAATATGTGACATTCGTTCGACAAACCAAAAATCTTCATGATGCACCATATGGATTGTTGTATGATTTTCTGAAACATCATGAACCTGAAGTGGAAAAAGATCGAGCTCTTCGAGGAGGATACTTACCAACACAAACACCAAATTCTTTGGCACTCGTAGCTCAATCTCACTATGCTCCGCCACCAATGTCAAATCATGCACATGTTCAAGAGCAAAACTACTTCAGTTATCCACAATCTTCTACCTCAAACCAAATGGTCCCTTATGATTCATCTCCACAGAATACTTCTACTCAACTTGTTCCTTACAACAACAATGATGCAGTGTATTACTCAAACTCCAATGAAGATGACGATGAGGACTTTAATACGTTGAATCAGGGACTTGCTCTTATTGCTCGTGCTTTTAGCAAATTCTCCAACAAAACAAACAACCGTCAACGTTCATCTTCTAACACAAGGAATCAAGCTATTGTAAATGATGGAAGGGTGGAAATTCAGAATCGTAACTTTGGACGATCTGGTTCAGGAAGTTCTTCAGGAAATTTTGGGAATGGTCAGAGGTTCAATAACAATGGAGGGTTCAGGAACAACTCAGGTCCGTCTCAGCAAAGGTCTGAACCAGTTGAAACTAGGAACTCAAACTCTGGGAATGCAGTGTGGTGTTATAACTGTAATGAAAAAGGTCATATAGCGACAGCATGTCCTAAACCGAGAACTCGGGGTAGTAAGTTTCACAAGCAGGCATTACTCATGGCTCTCCAAGATGAAAAAGATGGACATTTCCCTGAGCAGGAAAACAATTTCATGGCAAATGTGAACAATGACGATGACATGGAAGATTGATGCGTGGGAATCACAACAGGCTTTACCTCTCGAGGGATCTCAAGAAGCTTACAACCCCCACCAGGCAGTGTACCTGATCGTTGTAGTATAGTATAGTGACAAGTACCGGGGGATTGATCGTTCAGCTTAGGAATAGTGTCGCTAGGATTAGAAAGCCTAAATACTAGTTCTAAAGGTGAGGGATGATTATTTTTTGTGTTTTTATATTTTTATGAAAGCAAGTAAAATCTCGGGTTTTGGAAGAGTGGGCGGAATTAGTTGCTATTCAACTAACCCAATACTAAGATGCAATCAAAATAAAATACAAAAAATGAAAATAAACTAATTATACTAAGGTTGTGAGCAGTAATTGGAGAAAATGTGTTTACTTAGATTTCACTACTCCCTAGATATCTTTTACACGTTAATTACTTGTTATAATTGCATGGATGACGGATTGTATTCCTTAATACCATTCATGGGGTGGCATACATAACTCCCCAATTCTATGAGCTCTTATCTCCTCCTACACCATGCCCAGCACAACTATAGGGATTGTAAACAGTGGCTCATGCATTAAATACAACCAATAAAGACCTAGTACGCCTCGGTTCATGTTTCTTAAGACGTTCAAGCATGTTACCATTTGGAGATCTGCCAGTTTTCTTAAGCCTAACATATAAATCATTCATCCAAGACAAGAATAAACAAGTAATCAACACATAATCAATATCTAGGTTTCATTAGATCTAAGCAAACACAAAAGAGATCTAGCCTAGCATGATAGAATTAAGACAAGAACATGATATAGACAACCAACACATAGACATATTGATTGAATTAGAAGAACACTTATCTTAATTAATCATGCAAGGTATCAAGGGGTTGGAACCCTTGAAAAACCTGTAAAATTACACCAAAATCGTCTTTAGGGTTTCTCCCAAAACTTCTCTCTCTAAATGTGAAAAACTAGAAAACTATATATAGGAAAATAGGGATGACGGCGTCAAGAACAAAGGTGTGACGCCGTCATCTCGCCGCCAAATACTTCCTCGGACGGCCTTGATCTACTTCTGACACCGTCAAGGCCTAGGCCGTCACAAAAATTACTCTTGACTCCCTGTGTGTGACGCCGTCATCAACTACGGATTTTAATTCTTGGGGTTTTGACGCCGTCAAGAAAAACTCTTGATGCCTTCATGTACTGTTCCCAGCATGGAAAATTGAGACTTTGCTGTTTTCTTCACTTTTATGCTCCAAAAACGTCCAAAATGGCTTCTTTTCCAGAATTCACTCTCCAAGTACCTAAAATCACAAAAGGAACGATTTAGGGCAATATTTGATCAAATAAATTCGGATTCGGGCTTAAATGACCCCCTAAAAACGGATCATTTTTCGCCTCATCATATACCCTTACACTTGAGATTTGCTTGTCCTCAAGCAAATGCGCTTTTATTCTACTCAAAATACAAGTTAGGGGTCATTTAACACTAATATAAAAGTAATTACAACAAATAATCGTTCCACTAAAGACCAATAGACAAGCTCGGAGGTCATACACTAGCACCTCACAAATAGTGTTTAGATACTCACATCTCTCGGGTGTAATAAAGTAATATAACATTATGGAAATGGAAGATATCTCTCACTACCTGTCATAGCAAAATAGATTACCATAGGCTTGGGAAAGGATCAAACCTCCACCACATGGCGTAAGCACCTAGGATAAACTATCAAAGAGGTCTTTTAAAGGGTTGTAACGTTAGGTATAGGGATATGAATTACACGGTTTTGTTGGATAAAGGAAGTTTTACTGGTGGCGAGTTAACAATCTTGGTTAATTACATGTACAATATGGCGTTGCTAAGCCAAGACTAGACTCGACTTAAGCTAATAAATGAGAAATAACAAAAACATAAAATGAACATAGAATGAAACGGGATGGTAGTCCGTATGTTTTTTCTCTTTTCCTTTTTTTTTTTTTTTTTATTTTATTTTTTTTTTTGATTTTTTTCTATATTTTTTTTTTTTTTTTTTTTTTTTTTTTTTTTTTTTTTTGCATACACTCTTACCCTACCATCCAAAATAATACATCATAGGGAATGAAAATTCCCCTTACACTTGAATCTTTACATACTTTACATTCAACTATTCTAATGACTCGAATTAAGAAAATCAAAACACTTGGAGCACTTTTAAGATTAACGTACATATGGGGGTAATAATATTATGTTCTTCCCCATTACTCCATAAAATAAGTACTTACCCATGAGTCCCAATCGTCCCAAAATAATATGTACAAGGATATGACTCGACTTAGCAACCATGTAATCAATTAGATAGTTAACTTAGGGTTTAACAAACAACAATAATGCACTAAAAATGAGCGCATACACGGAAGGCTAAGGCGATTTGGGTGTACATTTAAGTGGGGTGTAACAAATTCTTCCTTTAAGTAAGATGCTTAAAGTTAGAAACGAAATGATAGGCTCGGAGGGGTGTACTAGGGGTTTCGTGTACTAAAAATGAGTACAACGCTAAGGGTGTGGGAAAAATTAGTTGACTTAACTAGTCAAGTAGTATGACTTAAATGGTCAAGTAATCATGATACGGGTTTAACACAAGGGTGATCCTAATGCCTCTTATCATGTAGTAAATCCTACCACACGAATGCAGTCTCACTAGCGGCCTCGGGATGCATCACTAACGCAAGTTCTAGAATCTAAATGCTACCGGTACACTCATAAGCACTAATAGTGAATGCTTTTCCTATCAAATCTAAAGGCGAACCTCACATATTTGGGTGGAAAATTTTTCTGAATATACGGTTATGTGCTAGTCATACAATCTCCTATCCATGATACGCTTGCTATGGCTAAAGTTTTACTCCTAAATGTTGTAAAAAATTTTAAATTTGGCGCTAAAATTACACTAACAAGTATTTCTCATAGTTTTATTACACATCTACTATCAAACAAAACAAACTCAAGCGGAAGTGCATATGTAAGGTATCATCTTTTTACTCTCCCCTTACACTTAAGATGAACATTGTCCCCAATGTTCAAGTAAAGAATGTAAAAGTGAAAAAGTAAAGAGAATGAAATCAAATACTCCCCTGATTCGCTCGGTATGAATAATAGGATGGCCAGGTTAAATCTTCCTCCAAGAAAATGAACAATCAAAGCTTTCCTTCCAGAATATAAATCATCTTCTTGTCATACATAACCTGTAAAACCTGACAAAATAGACAAGACAACCTCGCGTAAAATCGGCGGCATCCTATATAAGTTTCTAAATCCTAGAAAACAAAGTAAGATATAATGCTTGTGGAATGAAGTTTGCAGATTTCCTGGAGATTATAAAACTTAATAATTCACAAAAAACCATAAGACTCCGTTAGAAAAACAAAACCGGTAAAATTTCCAGATTTTAACTCCTGACGCCGTCAGAATGGACCTGCAGAAATTCTTATGTTAAGTTTCCGAAAAATTTCTGGAAAAACTTGGTCTTACTTCCTGGAAAATCCTGCAAAACTTCATTATGACTCAATACAAGCATTTGACTCTAACAAATACGAATATACATGCTCATTTAATATTGTGGAGAATCTTGATCGGTTTGTTTCTTAAAAACATATTTGGGGTTTCCCCTTACACTTATCTTTTGCAAAAATACTTCTAGGTGGAGTTAAGACTAGGCCAAAACAACAAAGTAAAGTATTTCCACATTTTAGTTTAGAAACATGATCTACCAACAATAAAAATAAAGCATGCATACGGAAGCAAATAACAAACAAACAAATAAAATCACACAAAACATGGGTTGCCTCCCAATAAGCGCTTGTTTTTGTTCGAGTCACGAGCCTGACTCTACTCTTATTTAACGGAAATAGAGGAGGTTTTCCCTACACTTTGAATTAAGTGCGGGTGGAAGTAGCGATACATACCCTTAGGGTGGAAGTATGCCACGTGAGAAAAAAGTGGTGGATGAATTATGTGCTCAAAGGGGTGTTCTCCTATCATTATAACCTTACCTAATTCAATCGGGTTAATGGGTGGATTAAGATTTTCTCCTAAAAAGGGATCATTTTCAATCAACTTCAAGAGACTCCTAGTTGGGAATCCATCTTGACCTAATAAACCCGGTTTAAACCCATAATATTTCTTGTGATCAATCATAAATGGGTGATGTAAGCATGTAAGGTCATTTTCCACTCCTATATTGGCTTCTTCTCTACAAGGCTTAGAGTCCACTACCTTTATCCTAAGACTACCCGGACTACATGGGTTGATGGGTGGGTCGGCTCCTCTTTTGTCTCCTAGAAATATATCTAAGGATGGAAAGGTGTGTAAAGATTGAGGTTCCGGTTCATCAACACTAGGAAATTCCCTAGAACTAGGAGTAAGGTTATCACTACAAGTGTTCAAACCTATATCCTCAAGTGGTGCCTGGTCCAAGGGTTCTACCTCCATCGGAATTCCTAAAGTTTCTTCTACTTCTTCCGGGTAAGTCACGGGCGGTGTGTGTGCCTCAAATGATGGTTGAGTATTTTGTGGGCTTATGTTGTTCACCTCATCATTCCATGTGTCAGGATCTAGCCCTAACATTCTCCCAAGTATCTCACGTGCTTCTCTAGGCATCTCAACTTCTATGTCCGAATCATAAGGATCATCTTCAATATTCTGACTGCTATATACAAATTGCCCAAAAGATTCATCATCATCGATCATAAAATCTAGGTCTTTTTGATCAATGTGATGATGTTTGGCTACATCCTCCATCACATCAAGGTCACCTATGTGTTCATCCTGTATTATGGTAGGGCCTAACCATGACATGCAGCTCGGTGGCTCATACGAAACTATCCTAGGTGAAGGCTCATATGGTGCATAGGTTTCACTAAGTGAGGCATTTTGAGGGGTTGATGGAGCTCCTAAGGTGAATTCTTTAAAAGTATTATGCACTTGGCCTCTTTTGTCAAGGTACTCAATAAAATCAATATAAGATCCTGTCCTCCTCATTTCATTGCTCCATCTTGGTATATCCAAACTAGTGTAATTATATTTTTTCTGGTAAAACTCTAGTGTCGGACTTGGTGGATTCACGTTCTCCATAATGGTGAACGGAAGAGTCAATGGAAAGGTTTTTACGAACAAAGACACAAAGAAAAGATAGACTAAAGAAAACCTAAAAATAAAAATAAAATCTTACTAGAAAGGAATCTAGCAAGTAGACCTAATAAAAAGAAATTCTAACCTAGACAATAACTATTCCCCGGCAGCGGCGCCAAAAACTTGATGCGTGGGAATCGCAACAGGCTTTACCTCTCGAGGGATCTCGAGAAGCTTACAACCCCCACCAGGCAGTGTACCTGATCGTTGTAGTATAGTATAGTGACAAGTACCGGGGGATTGATCGTTCAGCTTAGGAATAGTATCGCTAGGATTAGAAAGCCTAAATACTAGTTCTAAAGGTGAGGGATGATTATTTTTTGTGTTTTTATATTTTTATGAAAGCAAGTAAAATCTCGGGTTTTGGAAGAGTGGGCGGAATTAGTTGCTATTCAACTAACCCAATACTAAGATGCAATCAAAATAAAATACAAAAAATGAAAATAAACTAATTATACTAAGGTTGTGAGCAGTAATTGGAGAAAATGTGTTTACTTAGATTTCACTACTCCCTAGATATCTTTTACACGTTAATTACTTATTATAATTGCATGGATGACAGATTGTATTCCTTAATACCATTCATGGGGTGGCATACATAACTCCCCAATTCTATGAGCTCTTATCTCCTCCTACACCATGCCCAGCACAACTATAGGGATTGTAAACAGTGGCTCATGCATTAAATACAACCAATAAAGACCTAGTACGCCTCGGTTCATGTTTCTTAAGACGTTCAAGCATGTTACCATTTGGAGATCTGCCAGTTTTCTTAAGCCTAACATATAAATCATTCATCCAAGACAAGAATAAACAAGTAATCAACACATAATCAATATCTAGGTTTCATTAGATCTAAGCAAACACAAAAGAGATCTAGCCTAGCATGATAGAATTAAGACAAGAACATGATATAGACAACCAACACATAGACATATTTATTGAATTAGAAGAACACTTATCTTAATTAATCATGCAAGGTATCAAGGGGTTGGAACCCTTGAAAAACCTGTAAAGTTACACCAAAATCGTCTTTAGGGTTTCTCCCAAAACTTCTCTCTCTAAATGTGAAAAACTAGAAAACTATATATAGGAAAATAGGGATGACGGCGTCAAGAACAAAGGTGTGACGCCGTCATCTCGCCGCCAAATACTTCCTCGAACGGCCTTGATCTACTTCTGACGCCGTCAAGGCCTAGGCCGTCACAAAAATTACTCTTGACGCCCTGTGTGTGACGCCGTCATCAACTACGGATTTTAATTCTTGGGGTTTTGACGCCGTCTGGAAAAACTCTTGACGCCTTCATGTACTGTTCCCAGCATGGAAAATTGAGACTTTGCCGTTTTCTTCACTTTTATGCTCCAAAAACGTCCAAAATGGCTTCTTTTCCAGAATTCACTCTCCAAGTACCTAAAATCACAAAAGGAACGATTTAGGGCAATATTTGATCAAATAAATTCGGATTCGGGCTTAAATGACCCCCTAAAAACGGATCATTTTTCGCCTCATCAAAGATCTGGAAGCTAATGCAGCTGTGATGCTTATGGCCAACATGCAGGAACTTTAGTTTAATGATTCAGGTCCAGTGTATGACACTGACGGCTTGTCTCAGGTACATGACCTTAATGTATGCCTAATACATGACATTGTCTCACCTTCTGCTTCTGAATCAGATATGGCGCAAGTTGTTCCATCTGATTCATCTTCATCTTCTCAAGCAGATGAACAAATAAGCACAGTTGTCATATTTGATGATGACACAGTTGTTTCATTTGATGATCCTATTGAGTATGATAAACATGATCATATAGAACAACATGAACCATCATTTGATCCAGACCCTGACCTCATATTGTTATCCAAACAACTGAACGATCAACAATTGCAAATCATAAAATGCAACGAGAAAAACAAAGCCTTAAAAGAAACAAATGCGTCACTTGCAAGAGATATAGAGTGCTATAAAATACAACTTTCAAATCAGGAAGACAAGGTTAAACACTCAAAAAGTTTTGAAAAAGCTTTTCAATAATCTTACAACAAAGAGCAAGATCTTCAACGTAAAATGCAAGATTTAATTGAGTCAAACGGAAAGTTGGTTACAAAACTTGAAAGTGAAAAGTGTGAACTCAAAGTAAAAGTTGAACAATTTCAAAAAGTACTTTCAAAAACAGAAACAGAATTGTCAAGTTGCAAAAAGGATTTTTTTGAACATAAAATACAAAAAGGAAGTATATAGATAACTTACTTGGTGAGATTGTTGATCTTGAAAGACAACTCAAACAATTTCGTAATGTTGTTTACAAAACCGGGGGCTCTGTCACAACAATTCAGAAATTTACTTTAAAAACGAGACCCGATAAAGGATTTGCTCTTGGTGATTTCAGATCAATGTTTCTTCACACAGCATTCAAAGAAAATCCTAAAATTTACAGTATGGACCATTTGCTTGATAATACGATTGTGCGTACTGTTGTTTTTGATACTAAGGAAGAGGAAGAACTTGAAGACGAGAGTCGATCAAAAATGAGTAAAGTTGAATATTGGACACCATATGATTATTCAAAAGCTCCTCATATTTCTAAATCTTTTGTTACTCAAAAGGAATTACCTGAGAAATCATGGTATGTCACTGAGTCATATGTTTCATCCTCTAATGCGGCCCCTCTCCAAACTGTAGCACAAATAAATGGTCCTTTACCATCCTCTGGTGAAGTTACACCTTTACCAAAAAGTTGTCGTGTCTTAAATTATTACAAAACTTTTATGGAAGACATCGAAATTTTGGAGGAAACAATTGAACGTAATTCTGAAATAAAAATTGAAACTTTTCAATCTGCTTACGAGCGAGAAAAGAGAGATATTTTTCAAAAACAAATGTTGCCAATTGCCAAACACCTCCGTCTCTGTGCTACACGTTGGGAACAGGAACTTCAAAATGAGGTCAAAACAATGATAAACGTTTTCAACTCAACTGAAAATGCGATTTTGGTTCAAAAGCAAAGAAATCGAATTTTAAAAGATGATGCTGATCGACTCTTGGAACAAGTTCTCAATGCTGATATTTTGTCTGTTATCATGAATGATCTCTATAAATCTGGTACTTCTATACTTATGGATGATCTTTGTGTTGATAATAACTTGTTGAATGTGGAAATAGAGACACTTAAACATGAAAATGACAAGCTGAGAATACAGAATGATGATGTGACAAAACAATTTTCAAAAGAAATTTGTCTACTCAAACAAAGGCTTGAATGGTGTCAAGCTCAAAGTATTGATATGGAATTGAAATTTCAAAGTCAAAATAATTCAAACTCTTGTTAGCTTTGCAAAAACAATGAGTCTTTAAAAAGTCTGTGTCTCAAATACGAGAAAGAAATTGCGGATTTAAAAATTGAAAATGCCGAATGGCAATAAAACCGCGATGACATCAAATATTGCAATGGTTTACTTGAATCTGATATTCAGGATAAAAATCACATCATCATTGATTTAAAAGAGAAAATTAAGCTTCTTCAAAAAGGAAAGTTTGTTGACACCACGGTGATAGCACCGAGATTGTATCAATTAGAAAACACTGCTAAAGGAAATTTTGTTCAAAACACTAATGTTGATAACTCCACTTCCACAGGACTAGTCTCCACTAATAGCGTTAGCAGACCCAAGCGCAAAAGTAACAAGAAGAATAGGATCTTGCAACATAAAAGAGGACCACTAGAAGCTCAAGAAGTAGAAGATCAACTTAGGAATTTGAATAAAACTCATGTTGCATCAGATTTAGATTCTAATCTGGCAAATTGTAATCAAAATCTAAATGTAACGAATGATGAACCTTTGAATGTTTTGAATATTAATGCATCTTGTGTGTTTTGTCGTAAAAGCGTATCATCTGGTGTTCATGCAAAATGTATAGCTAATTCTCTTCTCAATCGTCATAAGAAACGTAGGACAAGCATTCCTTCTAGGCCCACTACTGCCTCTAAGTCTATATTAGGAAAACCGCCTTCTACGGTTTCTAATGAAGTTAAAGTCACCCCATAATTAAAGAGAACAAATCTAGGAACAATCCCATTACTAGTGAATTCACCAAAAAGAAAGCAAGAACTAGTTGGAATTGGCAACGTTGGTTACAATATAAACCAGACTTTAAATGGATTCCTAAATTATTGAATACATGTGCTTCTAACCAACAGGAACCCGCACTTTCGTTGGGTTCCACCCTTACTTCTGTTCCATCCTTGTCGTCTTCTTGTGATGCAGGTGGTACAGATTGTTCTCTGGATTGTTGATAGCAGATGCACCCGACATATGACAGGCAATCTTAAACTGTTAAACAACTTTGTTTCAAAGTTCATTGGTACTGTCAGATTCGGGAATGATCATGACGCTTTAATCATGGGATATGGTGACTATGTCAGTGGAAACATTGAAATCAGTCGTGTTTATTATGTGGAAGGCCTTGTACACAACCTTTTCTCTGTTGGTCAATTTTGTGATGGGGATCTAGAAGTTGCATTTCGTGAGAAAACTTGTTTCGTTCGTGACTAACAAGGAAACGATCTAATGTATGGCTCACGTGGTTCTAATCTTTATACAATATCAATGTCAGATATGATAGCTACATCTCCGATATGTCTTCTCTCCAAAGCGGAATCGACTAAATCTTGGTTATGGCATAAACGTCTTTCACACTTGAATTTCAAAACTATGACTGAACTTGCTCGTCACAAACTTGTTGATGGTTTTCCAAGATTCCATTTTACCAAAGATCACTTATGTTCAGCCTGTGAACAAGGAAAAAGTACTCGGGCTCATTTTCCTTCTAAATCTGAGCACAGTATGAATCATGTTTTACAACTGCTTCATATGGATTTGTGTGGACCGATGCGTGTTCAAAGTATCAACGGTAAACGCTACATACTTGTAATTGTGGATGATTACTCCAGATGGACTTGGGTTTAGTTTTTACGAAGTAAAGATCAAGCTCCTTCAATGATCATCACTTTTCTCACTAAAATTCAAGTTCAGTTATGCAACACGGTACGAATGGTCAGAACTGACAATGGAACAGAATTTAAAAATCAGACACTTCGGTCATATTATGAGAAAGGGGGAATTGAACATCAAACATCGATTCCTAGAAGCCCAGAACAGAATGGAGTTGTTGAAAGACGCAACAGAACGTTAGTGGAAGCTGCTAGAACCATATTGTTCAATGCTCAATTACCAGATTACTTATGGGCGGAAGCTGTTTCAACCGCATGTTATACCCAAAACCGTTGCATGATCACAAAACGCCATCGCAAAACACCTTATCAAATTGTTCACAAAAGAAAACCGAACATCGATTACTTTCATGTATTTGGAGCACTTTGTTATCCGAAAAATGATCGTGATGATTTAGGTAAACTTAAAGCAAAGGCTGACATCAGAGTGTTCGTTGGATACTATGAAAATTCTAAAGGTTTTCGGATATGGAATCGTCGAACAAGAGAAATTCAAGAAACTATTCACGCTAATTTTGATGAACTCACACAAATGGCTTCTGAGCAACACAGCTTAGGACCCGAATTCAACCGTCTTAACTCTCCGGACTCTTCGGCTGAACCATTGCCCCTCAACCGCAAAGAATTGGAAACCTTGTTTGCTCCACTGTTTGATGATACAATTGAATACCGTTCTACTGAGGTCTCACCCAATTCCGCTGCTCAACCTGAAAATATTCAAGTACCTGACTCACCTCAACAAACTACAACAACTGTTGAGAAAGACGGTCCTCCAATTGCATCACCATTTACAGCAGAACAAACTGCTTCCAACTCACGACAATCAGCTGAAGCTCCTACAACACAATCAGTTCCACAACCCGCAGAGCATGATCCTAATGCGTTCATTAACCCGTTTGCACCGGCTCCAACATTTCCTGAAGTAGCTGAGTCGTCCACACGCAATTTGGATCCTGCTAACATGCGAGATACTTATCAACTACACCCTTCGACATACAAATGGAGTTCATATTATTGGCCATCCAGATGCACCTGTAATGACAAGACAACGACTACACACTGATGGAGAAACTTGTATCTATGCACTCACAGTTTGTCAAGAAGAACCTAAGAACATTAAAGAAGCAATGACTTATGACAACTGGATTGAATCTATGCAAGAGGAATTTCAGCAATTCATACGATTAGAAGTCTGGGAATTAGTTGAAAGACCTGACGGAGTCTTTGTCATCGGGTTAAAATGGATTTGGAAAAATAAGCTAGATGCAGAAGGCACAGTCATACGTAACAAATCACGCCTGGTAGCAAAAGGATACTCCCAACTAGAAGGAATTGATTTTGCCAAATCCTTTGCTCCAGTGGCTAGACATGAAGCTGTTCGGATCTTTCTGGCTTATGCAGCACATCAAAACATGGTTGTTTATCAAATGGGTGTGAAAACAGCATTTCTTAATGGAGAACTCCGTGAAGAAGTTTATGTAAGCCAACCAGACGGCTTCGTTGATCCTGAGCGTCCCAATCACGTTTACCGACTAAAAAAGGCACTCTACGGACTTAAGCAAGCCCCAAGGGTGTGGTATGACAAACTGTCTACTTTCTTGCTGGCCAATAAATTTTCTAAAGGTTCAGTGGACCCAACACTATTTACAAAAACATACAGGGAGGACTTACTTGTTGTTCAAATCTATGTCGATGATATTATTTTTGCTTCAACAAAAAGAAGTTACTCTAATGATTTTGCAAAATTAATGAAAGATAATTTTGAAATGTCCATGATGGGTGAACTTTCGTTCTTTCTAGGACTAAAAGTTCATCAATCACCCCGTGGAATTTTTATAAATCAGTCCAAATATGCTCTAGAAATTTTAAAGAAACATGGAATGATGAGTTGTGATACTTACAATACACCAATGGGCTATACCACAAAACTAGATGCTGACTTACATGGGACACCTGTTGACCCTACCAAATACCGTAGTATGATTGGGTCACTCATGTATCTCACAGCTAGTAGACCTGATATAGTATTTGTTGTCTATATGTGCTCTCGCTATCAGTCCAAACCAACTGAAAAACACCTCAGTGAGGTTAAAAGAATCCTTCGATACATAAAGGGAACCATTAACTTGGGAATCTGGTATCCGAAGGATTCTGGTTTTGAACTAATTTCTTTTTCAGACGCTGATCATGCAGGATGTTTAGACACACGCAAAAGTACATCTGGTGGATTACAGTTTCTCGGAGATAAACTTGTGTCATGGCAATCGAAGAAGCAGGACTGCACATCACTGTCATCAACAGAATCTGAATATGTAGCTATTTCTGCTTGTTGTGCTCAAGTCATCTGGATGAGATCACAACTTAAGGATTATGGCTACCTGTTCAATAAGATTCCGATCTACTGTGATTCCAAAAGTGCCATTGCTATTTCCTGCAACACTGTTCATCACTGCAAATCCAAGCACATTGATCTCCGATATCATTTCATTAAAGAACATTGTAACAATTCGCAATTTCAGGTTAACTTTTATTCCCGAAAATTTTACTATTCACTTTTTACTATTCACTTTTTACTATTCACTTTTCACTATTCATCTCAGAAATTTTTATTTCATATTCTCGTAAGTTAAACTATTTTAACGATAATCCGAGAGTTTGACGCTCGTCGGATCATTTCTGCAAAAATCACAAAGCCGTGTCCGAGATTTACTTTTAGGTTTAAACGTCCTTCCAGCATCCCGATATATCCATAAAACATTATAAACAATAGAAATATGATTTTCTATCATTTTAGGACAATTCCAAAAGTTTTGGAATTTTACGTTTTTCAGTTCAGCGTTTTACGCGAATTACGCGTTTTAGACCCGTGTTTCCAGTTTTTAGCAGGGTTTTAGCACCCGATAGAATCTACCACTCATTTTATATTTTATTATGGACTATATTGACATGTTTAACAATACTTTCAAGTTTCATATTTTTACAATACCCGGTTTTACGTTTTGAGGCTTAATCATTTACGGTTAGCTTTTTACGGAGTCAAAACTAGCTACATACTTAGGATAATACCATCAAAAGTCCACACCTTGTTCTCCAAGTTCATGAACCGCCACTAGGGGGGGGCATTCACACTTGTGGTTAAATCTTGACCATTGATTCTTTAGATCATTACTTAATTACAACTTTGTCACCAAGTTTATGTAATTTCCTAGTAAGCTTCCTAACCTCCTCATTCATAGTATAAATAGCAAGCTAATCCCTTCCTTTCTTCATCACCAAAAATGCCACAAGATCAATACATAGCACCATGATCCTTTGATCTTCAAACTACAAGTTACACTACAAAGTTCAATGTCTTAGTATTCTCTACCTAGTTCTTAAGTTTGTTTGGTGATTCCATGGTTGAATTAGGAGCTACACAAGGTTACTAGGGCTGAAGTTAAATGGTTTTCACAAGGGTTATATCAAGGCTAGCAAGGGTTACAAGAGTTGTGGTGAAGGGTTTACAAGCATAGGTTTAGTGTCCTAGTTCTATACTTGACTTCCTTTCTTAAGTGAAAGCCAAAAGTTGTAAGAAACCCTTATACACTTTCTTGCTCAATATCATTTTCATGCTCTTTGTGTTCTTTTCATGCTATATATGTTCTTGTTATTGTGTTCATGATGTTTAAAAATGGATAAAACGAGTATTGGTATACATATGTTAACTTATGACAAGCAAACAAGCAAACTAGTGATTTTTATGGAAAACCACGACCACAATAGTATAACTTTGATATTTGACACTTACTTACTGTTAAAGAGGACTTAACAAGGAAAACATAGCAATTTGAATCACCCAAAACGAGTACACGAGTCAAAAGTTATGACCATTTAAAGTTAGCGAAACCAAAACGGCAAAACTGCCTAAATAGCATTCTGATCAGATTTTGATTTTGAAAGTCACCCTTCTGGTCCGATTCATCAAAAAGTTAAAACACGAAAGTTGTCCGGAACGACGTTTTCGTTCAGGAACAAAGATGCTCAAGCCCTGAAAACGCTTTCTGAGTGATAATTTTCTTCAAATTCTTAACAGCCCATTTTAGACCAAAGTCACTATATTATAGTTATGATTTACTTAGACCAAAAGATCTAATGACCTAAAGCCAAGACCACAACCATGGCTAAAGCCAAGGTTGAGTCTCAAGACCATGGTAACAATGACCAAGGTCACGGCAAAGCCACGGCTAAAGACCATATAACTTTTAAAGATCAAAAACTTATATATATGTTATCAAATACTACAATAGTAGGGAGCCTCATGTGAGGAGTTCATTAAGTAAGCCGTCGAGATGAGTTGTGGATTTACGAATTAAAGTGTCCTGGCTCCTCGAACGTTTACTCCATGACTTCTGAATTATGTCGGCCCGAACGGTAGTAAGAGATATACAAACTATACATGTTTCATAAACCATTTATATTCAAAGACTTACACTATATACTAAGTACTACATCATGAACTATATGCAAGACATATATAGGCAATTCTTCGTATTCTTAGACGTTACTCCAAACCTAAGTCGCAACGTTCTATTATAGGCTGCTCTTAGAGACTTTCGCGATTCGACTACCACTTTCATTTCTCATTACATAAGCTTAAGGTGAGTCATAGCCCCTACTCTTTTCATACTTGTTTTAACTCTTGGGGGGGATACATGCTCAACTACTTGCTTACTTGTACAAATACTCAAAACATTTATACTTGATTGTGTTATACTTGATTGGCATTATACTTGAATGCGTTATACATGATAATTATACTTGATTGCGTTATACATACTTGTTACACTATACTTGCTTAATTTAAATACAAGATTTGTATTTACGTACATACACAATACTCTATGCTGTCAAAGGAGAGGTATTAATAGTACTAGTATGGGCCTACACCCCCCACCCAAGTCCAAGATTCGAGACGTTGGGTGACATGTACTATTTGGGATGGTGGTTCCCCGCCTATGGGTCCAAAATGACGTGACCATGGGTGAATATAATCTTTAGAAACTATATATTAGCAGTGGGTTGTGAACACACAGGTTGCAAATCTCTTATGGCGGGACCTGCAACTAAGTGGATTCACGATGCCTTTGCTGTGCGAATATTCTTTTAAAGCTTTTCAACTGTTTTAAGACAAACTCTATGAACTCACCAACCATTGTGTTGACACTTTAGCATGTTTATCTCAGGTTAGTAAGGCGATAGCTAGTGCGTGGAACTTAGAGTCAAGCTGCATATTCTGAAGACTTACGCTTTTTATCATTTACCATTCAAAACATTTTGTATACATTTATGTATCATACTTTGGAATCTCATGTTTGTAACTTTGAATTCATTAATCGAATGGCAACTTTTCAAAACGTCTCATTTAGAGTTCGTTTTCTATAACTTCTACTTTGTATTATGAAGTAGCACCCCTATGACACAGTCTTCCGCTGCGGTATTTTGGGGGTGTTACAGATTGGTACCAGAGCCTTGGTTATAGAGAACTAGGTTGCATTTAGTGCCTAGACTATAACTGCTATATACGTTAGGACACTCCTCTTTATTTGCCTTACACACACTACATACACATACGCTTTTTGGTTAGAGGTTTGCTTAGTTCCACACTGTTAGATGATGTGACTTTAGTATTATAAGGAGCCCCAGAGATTAGCAGAGTCATTAGAAACATGGAGCTCAGTAATAACTAATTAGTTAACTTGATCTTGTGACAGTTCTTGTTTGATGAGACACAAGATTTGAGTTAAATAATATTATTGCTTAGCTTTAGGGATTTGATGACTTGATTATCTTACTATCGGCCTCAGAAGGCGGATTTTGTGTCGGAAATTCTTAAGTAGGATGATTTAGAATCTCCTTATTTAAATGGATTGGGACGCCTCTTCAGTTAAATAAAGAAATTGCAAATCACCGAACCATAAGTTTATGAGACCTTACTTGCATAAATTTGGACGCTTCTTTATGTAAGTAATGTGTTATAAATAAGTGGGCTTATTCACATCCGATACAACTCCTTAACCAGAATCTTAGACAAATCAGAGTAAACACCACTATATTAGAGATCCCAAATTCTCTTAGACACACCGTAAGTAGTTAACATCAACTGAACTTCGGGACGAAGTTCTTCTTAAAGGGTAGAGACTGTAACAATTCGCAATTTCAGGTTAACTTTTATTCCCGAAAATTTTACTATTCACTTTTTACTATTCACTTTTTCACTATTCATCTCAGAAATTTTTATTTCATATTCTCGTAAGTTAAACTATTTTAACGATAATCCGAGAGTTTGACGCTCGTCGGATCATTTCTGCAAAAATCACAAAGCCGTGTCCGAGATTTACTTTTAGGTTTAAACGTCCTTCCAGCATCCCGATATATCCATAAAACATTATAAACAATAGAAATATGATTTTCTATCATTTTAGGACAATTCCAAAAGTTTTGGAATTTTACGTTTTTCAGTTCAGCGTTTTACGCGAATTACGCGTTTTAGACCCGTGTTTCCAGTTTTTAGCAGGGTTTTAGCACCCGATAGAATCTACCACTCATTTTATATTTTATTATGGACTATATTGACATGTTTAACAATACTTTCAAGTTTCATATTTTTACGATACCCGGTTTTACGTTTTGAGGCTTAATCATTTACGGTTAGCTTTTTACGGAGTCAAAACTAGCTACATACTTAGGACAATACCATCAAAAGTCCACACCTTGTTCTCCAAGTTCATGAACCGCCACTAGGGGGGGGGGCATTCACACTTGTGGTTAAATCTTGACCATTGATTCTTTAGATCATTACTTAATTACAACTTTGTCACCAAGTTTATGTAATTTCCTAGTAAGCTTCCTAACCTCCTCATTCATAGTATAAATAGCAAGCTAATCCCTTCCTTTCTTCATCACCAAAAACGCCACAAGATCAATACATAGCACCATGATCCTTTGATCTTCAAACTACAAGTTACACTACAAAGTTCAATGTCTTAGTATTCTCTACCTAGTTCTTAAGTTTGTTTGGTGATTCCATGGTTGAATTAGGAGCTACACAAGGTTACTAGGGCTGAAGTTAAATGTTTTTCACAAGGGTTATATCAAGGCTAGCAATGGTTACAAGAGTTGTGGTGAAGGGTTTACAAGCATAGGTTTAGTGTCCTAGTTCTATACTTGACTTCCTTTCTTAAGTGAAAGCCAAAAGTTGTAAGAAACCCTTATACACTTTCTTGCTCAATATCATTTTCATGCTCTTTGTGTTCTTTTCATGCTATATATGTTCTTGTTATTGTGTTCATGATGTTTAAAAATGGATAAAACGAGTATTGGTATACATATGTTAACTTATGACAAGCAAACTAGTGATTTTTATGGAAAACCAAGACCACAATAGTATAACTTTGATATTTGACACTTAATTACTGTTAAAGAGGACTTAACAAGGAAAACATAGCAATTTGAATCACCCAAAACGAGTACACGAGTCAAAAGTTATGACCATTTAAAGTTAGCGAAACCAAAACGGCAAAACTGCCTAAATAGCATTCTGATCAGATTTTGATTTTGAAAGTCACCCTTCTGGTCCGATTCATCAAAAAGTTAAAACACGAAAGTTGTCCGGAACGACGTTTTCGTTTAGGATTAAAGAAGCTCGAGCCCTGAAAACACTTTCTGAGTGATAATTTTCTTCAAATTCTTAACAGCCCATTTTAGACCAAAGTCACTATATTATAGTTATGATTTACTTAGACCAAAAGGTCTAATGACCTAAAGCCAAGACCACAACCATGGCTAAAGCCAAGGTTGAGTCTCAAGACCATGGTAACAATGACCAAGGTCACGGCAAAGCCACGGCTAAAGACCATATAACTTTTAAAGATCAAAAACTTATATATATGTTATCAAATACTACAATAGTAGGGAGCCTCATGTGAGGAGTTCATTAAGTAAGCCGTCGAGATGAGTTGTGGATTTACGAATTAAAGTGTCCTGGCTCCTCGAACGTTTACTCCATGACTTCTGAATTATATCGGCCCGAACGGTAGTAAGAGATATACAAACTATACATGTTTCATAAACCGTTTATATTCAAAGACTTACACTATATACTAAGTACTACATCATGAACTATATGCAAGACATATATAGGCAATTCTTCGTATTCTTAGACGTTACTCCAAACCTAAGTCGCAACGTTCTATTATAGGCTGCTCTTAGAGACTTTCGCGATTCGACTACCACTTTCATTTCTCATTACATAAGCTTAAGGTGAGTCATAGCCCCTACTCTTTTCATACTTGTTTTAACTCTTGGGGGGGATACATGCTCAACTACTTGCTTACTTGTACAAATACTCAAAACATTTATACTTGATTGTGTTATACTTGATTGGCATTATACTTGAATGCGTTATACATGATAATTATACTTGATTGCGTTATACATACTTGTTACACTATACTTGCTTAATTTAAATACAAGATTTGTATTTACGTACATACACAATACTCTATGCTGTCAAAGGAGAGGTATTAATAGTACTAGTATGGGCCTACACCCCCCACCCAAGTCCAAGATTCGAGACGTTGGGTGACATGTACTATTTGGGATGGTGGTTCCCCGCCTATGGGTCCAAAATGACGTGACCATGGGTGAATATAATCTTTAGAAACTATATATTAGCAGTGGGTTGTGAACACACAGGTTGTAAGTCTCTTATGGCGGGACCTGCAACTGAGTGGATTCACGATGCCTTTGCTGTGCGAATATTCTTTTAAAGCTTTTCAACTGTTTTAAGACAAACTCTATGAACTCACCAACCATTGTGTTGACACTTTAGCATGTTTATCTCAGGTTAGTAAGGCGATAGCTAGTGCGTGGAACTTAGAGTCAAGCTGCATATTCTGAAGACTTACGCTTTTTATCATTTACCATTCAAAACATTTTGTATACATTTATGTATCATACTTTGGAATCTCATGTTTGTAACTTTGAATTCATTAATCGAATGGCAACTTTTCAAAACGTCTCATTTAGAGTTCGTTTTCTATAACTTCTACTTTGTATTATGAAGTAGCACCCCTATGACACAGTCTTCCGCTGCGGTATTTTGGGGGTGTTACAAACATGTCAAAAAGGGTACCGTCGAATTATATTTTCTTGGAACTGAGTACCAATTGGCGGACTTACTTACCAAAGCCTTAGCACCATCAAGGTTTGCTAGTCTAGTTCACCAAATTGGTATGCGATGTTTGACTCCAGATGATCTGGAAAAGTTTTTAAAACACAATTGATCGTCAAACATCAAAACTATCTTTGTAAATATTTTTCCAAAAACAAAATACAAAAATATAAAACCAACAAAAACACACAAAGATTTTATCTTGTTCTTTCAAAAAAAAAAAAAAAAAAAAAAAAAGCAAGTACAACCACTCTTTTCAATACTATTTTTTATAAACGTCGTCAAATATGATCAAAAACAAGTGTTGAGGAGGAGGTAAAGTATTTTTCAATTTTCTTAATATTTACTACGTACTTGCATTTTACCAAAAATATTTTGTTTTTATCAAATGTGATGCTTTTAAGATTTTTCGGGATACTCTCCTTGACTATTATAATAAAATTTTTAAGACATCGGTCTAAGGTCGAGGGGGAGTAAAATTCCACAAGTTGTTCTTTTCCAAGACTTGGTGTAATTAACGAAAGTTAAGCTAGTACGTATACTTGTTGAAACAAAGGTTCAGGTTAAGGGACTAAAAATGACAATCATTGAAACTTAAATAACCTTAGTCAAAACATGTTGACCCACCATCATTTACTGCTAAACTGTTTCACACATTTATTACTTCACCAAACCAATCAACGACTCACGCTCAATCTGCTAATCCAATCATTTAACATCTAATCTGTAAGTACAAAAACTTTTTGATTATGATTGTGAACATCGGTTTTTAATTTCATCAAAATCAAACGGCTAAATCTTTCAAAATCGCTCTTATTTGATTTAGGGTTTTGCGTAAATTAAGATCTTGAGATTAAGGGTGTTAGGATGTGATTTGGTTAATGGGTTTTGATCCTATGATGATATATTGAATGTTTATAATCTCGAATCTTACCCAGAAACCTCAATTGATTGATTTTGAATTTAGGGTTCATACGATGATTTAGGGGTTTCTGATTTTGGGTGTTATGATTCTAATTGTTGATGGGGATAGTGTTTATATATGCTTAGGAACTCAATTTTGTTGTTTAATTGCTTTAAAATCAACTCATGGATCTTGAATCTTGGATTTAGGGTTCGTATACACTAGCAGTTATGAACTTTTGATTCCATGGTTAATAGTTGTTATAACTTGGTCCACATGTTCCTTTGCTTATATGTAACACTTGCCCTATTCCAATTTCAACCCAGAATCATGTTTGAATCTCAATTTTGTGGTTTAATTGCTTTAAAATCAACTCATGGATCTTGAATCTTGGATTTAGGGTTCGTATACACTAGCAGTTATGAACTTTTGATTCCATGGTTAATAGTTGTTATAACTTGGTCCACATGTTCCTTTGCTTATATGTAACACTTGCCCTATTCCAATTTCAACCCAGAATCATGTTTGAATCTCATAGAGATTAGTTGTTCATGCATTCCTACGCGTAAGTTAGGATATTGGCATGTTTACGCGTTAAATTGTGTGTTTCAAATGTTTTGGAATAAGTTTGAATGAAATATTGATCAGTGGTTGTGTTTAACACTTTCAGGAATCAAAAGACAAAATTTTTCAAAGGTGATTTTTCGTTAAAGACGTTTCTACGCAAAAGTTACTCATCCTACGCGTAAGATTGAATCTTACGCGTAAGATTCGACAGATTTGAAAAACTTGTCTTGGATAAGACAATGTTTACGCAAAAGATAATATCTTACGCATAAGTTATTTCTTACGCATAAGTTTTAAACTTACGCATAAGTCAAAATTTACGCATAAGTTATATCTTACGCATAAGGTTTAATCCTTGGCATAAGCTCCAATCTTACGCTTAAGATCTAATCCTACGCATAAGATTGAGCCTACGCATAAGATTAAACTTACGCGTAATATATAAAGTTATGCGTAGATTTTGCACTTACGCCTAATTTCATTTCTTACGTATAAGAAATGTTATGCGTAGGATTTCAATCTTACGCGTAACATTGCCTAAATTCATGAAATTTGTCTAAGTGTTGTATTATTTCAAAAGTGTAAACTCTTGTAATGGTTAACTCATGTTGTGACTAGATTGTTATAATTTTCTACTAAGTGTTAACTTCTAAAAACACAAGTTTATCATATAACAACAGTTTATACACAAAACACCCACTGATCAATCCAAAATCTACATTGTCATGTAATTGAATGTCTGAGCTAACAATGTAAATCATTGCTATGTTTGTGTTTGTTTATGTTCAATTCAGATGGCACAACATAATGACATTCCATATGGACCAAAACCTGAACCAAAACTCTCCTGGGAAGAAACCTTTCCCGAGAATTACTCCAGAAAGATAGGCAAGAACAACTTAAGGATCAACTTCAACAAAATCACGTGCAATGAATCTTCATGCATTGTAGCTGTGGATGCTCTCCTCTATCACCCGAACAAAATCTTGCTCACCAAGTCAGCATCCGTGGCTTGCTTCTACATACACCAATTTTGGCACACACTTCAGCTAGACCTTGGGGAAGAGTCCTTCACTTGCATTCTTCATAAGAGACAAGTTATTGTGGACATAGACACTCTTCGTAATGTTCTTGGTTTACCCGAACTTGGCCCAGAAGAAGAATACGATCCAGTACCTAATGAGGAAGAGCTGATAGAATGGTTACGGGATATTGGCTACGATGAATCAGAAGAAGTGGTGACTAGACACTCAAAGGTCAACATCAGATTTCTTCCACAACCATGGAGAACGTTGTACATCCTGATTGCTAAGTCTTTATCTGGCAGAGACACTGGTCACGAACACCCCAAGCTTCAACACCTCAAACTTTTCTGGGCCCTGGCAAACGTCAAAAAGGTGGATTATGCTAGCATTATTTGGGAAGATTTTGTGTGGCACATACAACACAAAACTAGCAATATTCCATTTGTTCGTTTCACCAAATTACTCATCGAAAGCTTCCTTCGTGAGTATGACGATATTCCTCAAAGACTGGATGATGAAGCTAAGAACACTTTCAGAAATGAGGACACTCTCAGACAAATTAAGAGACTTGACACCAGCACTCATAAACAAGGAAAACCTTTTCCCGATTGTCTCTTGAATGATAATGTGAAACTCTGTAAGAATTACAAGTACTACGTTCAAGCCCTCAAGGAAGACAAAGTTGGGTTCTTAGACGAAGTCATTCTACCGTCGTTCATGCAAAAGAAGGGGAAGAAAGGTAGCAAGTCTGGGAGCTCTGGTAGTTCTACCAAGTCTACACGAAAGAGGGGTACACTTAAGTTCACAATTCCAGTCAAGAAACCTGAATCTATTCCTGAACCCACTCAACCACCTTCTCCAAAACCGTCTGACTCAGAAACCGAATCCGATGAAGGTCCAGTTTATAGGGAAGCTTATGCAAACATCAACAAGAAGGTTAATCTTGAAGATCTTGATGATATGGACATGTCTTTCGAAGATTGGGACAAAAACATTGATGAATTTGCTGAAAAGGCTGAATACCCAACAAATCTCAATCAAAGACCGTTTACTGAAGCAGACACTAAATTGGAAGAAGAAAGGATTAGGAAAGAGAAGCTGAAGGAACCAATGATTGCCGAACAAGAAGCTGCTCACTCAAACATAGGCCTCTCAGTGGAAGAAGAAAATGAAAGAGCTCTCAATTTGGGTCTCCTCCACAGCAAAATAGACGCCTTCCATGTTGATCAACCTCCACCTCCTTTGTTTTCTCAAACAAATGAAGCAGGCGGATCTAGCAGAATTCCTGAGTCCGCTACAGGAACCAATGCTGCTATGATTGTCTACGAAACCCCCACAGTATCACCTACCGATGAAGAAATGCTTAATGCTTCAGCAACAGGAGAAGAGGAAGAGGAAGATCATATGGATAATGATGTTCCATATCTTTTGACCATGGAAGAAATGGAGATCAGAGAAACAGCTCAAGAAGAGGAGTTAAAAAGAAAACAAGAAGCTGAAGAGGCTAGGCTTGAGGAGCTAGAACAAGCCAAATTGGAAGAAGCTATTCGTTTGGAAGAAAGCAGAAAAGCTGAAGAGGCAGCCAAACTGGCAGAAGATAAGATAAGAAAAGAAGAAGAAGCCAAGCTTGCTGAAGATCTTAGGCTTAAGGCAGAAGCAGCCAAATTTGCTGAAGATCTTAAGCTTAAAGTAGAGGCTGACAGACTGGCTGAAGGACAAAGATTACTGAATGAGGCAGCCAAAGATTAGAATGTTGATGCCAAGGATAAACCCGAATCACAAAGAGGAGATGATAAGGACATCACCACTCACATTGAATCTTCACAATCATCACCTCCAGCATCTGAATCTACACATGACGAATCAATTAAGAAACCCACAAGTACAAAAGCCTCTGCTGCATCCAAGTTGATTAAGAAAGCTTTTAGGGGAGTTCATGAAAAGAAGAAAAGCAAATTAGAAGATCAAGTTGAATCACTAGCAAGTCAAGTTGCTGAATTGACAAAGCTTAATACGAATGTCCAAGAACTGCAAGAAAAGGTAGATACCTTCTTAGCCAAGGATGTACAAGAAAACTTGGAAGCCACATTAGCTGCTCAAGTACATCAGTACATGGAACAACACTTAGTTGCTGAATTAAAAGATTTGCTGGCACCAATGAGAGGTGAACTCACCAAGTTTGCAGAACAAGCTGTCAAGAAAGTGATCAGATCTACCTCTTTTACTCTTCGAGCAGACAAATCAACTCTACCACAACCAGAGTTGTCAATGGACGAACTAGAAACCCAGCTCTTAGACAAATTGGCAAGTAAATTCACCTTGTCACCTGATGAAGCTAAAGTCCTGGAAGCTTTGAAAGCCAAGATGTCTAAAGAGTCCTGCAGCACTGAGGCCGACAAACTAAAGCGTCAAAGAGATGATGATGACAAGGATCCTAACTCACAGGCTAAGAAACAAAAACAAGCCGAAGGACCCTCATCTCAACCCAAAGAACCGGTCATTCCACCGACTACAACAACATCTACTCAACAACCCAAGGCATCTGGTTCCGGTCCTAAAGCCCATGACCACTTTGAATACACCAGTGGAGACGAGATTCCTCAGACCGATGAGATACCAGAACCGTCATCTACAAAGAAGAAAGAAAGGAAACGAAGACATCATCAGCACAAACCAGACACATCTTCAAAAGGCAAAGAACCTAAGAAACCAAAAAACATTCTCAATTGGCTAGATGAAGACAAAACTGCCGATTACTCCTGGTTTGACAAGATGATTAATTCGCAACCACCACTTGCCGATGATCAAGAACCTCTCGATGGTCAAACAGTGGAATACGCTCAGTTGATTCAACATAAATTTCACATGAAAAAGATGAACAAGAAAGAGTTACGAAGAATCAAGAATGATGTGTTCAATCTTCTGAAAGATCGGTCTGCTAACTCCATTGAACTTGAATATCATCTAGAAAATATTGCTCGAGCTATGTCAAGCAATATTGACTGGATCAATCCTGAATCTCACGTCGATCCGGTCACAAGAAAGACAGCACCATACATAACCGACTGGTCGAAACCACTGCCTATGATCGGAAAGCCAAAGGAACCAAAGATACCTTATGTTTACTTCTTCAACACTGACCTGGACTTTCTTCTGCATGGCAACACCGTCGAGAAAAGATATGCTACTTCACTCACACTTTCCATTCCCGATGCTCGTTACTTAAACAACGCAATAGAAGAAGAAGCTACAATGTTGTTTAGTGACAAACTCGTGCCTTATGACAGAAATGCACTTTACGGGATTCACCACTGGCCCGATAACCGTGCACAATTCTACTGGAGCAGCAGACTTAGTCAAACAATGGGAGAAGTAATGAGTGACTTGAAGATTGTTTCCATTCAGTTCATCTCCACCCTCACTCACTTCGGGTATTCCTTCCTCAATAAGATCGTGCTCAAAAGACTTGATGAACAAGAGTACGTAATTTCTGAGTCAGACTTTCCTCGACTACTTCTGAATGACATTGAAGACATGTATCTACTCAAAGTCCAAGGAAAGCTGTGCAACCTACCCAAGGACATGCAGCTTGCCTTCATCACTGCTCTACTTATCTTCATGAGACACATTGTCATCAAAGAACGAGTAGAAGATCTTCAACTTGGAGTAGAAAGTTATCAGAAGAAGCTTAATCTCACCAAAACTAACCTGTTCAACATCCCCAACCTTCAACACCTATCTCAATACACCTTGATCAGACATCCGGCATTTGGGTTCACTTACCGCAGTGTAAACGGTCGAAACTGCTTCATGGCCTATGACGAGATCTATAAGTTCTGTGATGAAACCCTTAAGTTCGTCAGAGATGGAATCAAAAGCAGGTTAGATGACATAGCACTGCACAAATCCAAAAGGTGGAATACCGATGAGGCCAGACAAGCTCGCAGATTCATTGCAAGGATTGAGAACCGGTTGAAGCGAAGGGATCAGATTAGGAGATTGGAAAGCTATGTTGGAGGCAGACCAGGATTTCCGGTGTTGACGTTTCAAAGACCAGAATGGTAGAAATTTGTAAGAACTTGATTTGATTTGTCAATACAATTCTTCATAATGGCTTGTGCACGCATTACAGTGCACAACCCGAACTTGTAAAGAAAGGACCCTGAGGTACGCATCAGTACCTCAATCCTAATATAAGTGATGAGGCGAAAAATGAACCGTTTTTAGGGGGTCATTTAAGCCCGGAATTGAATTTATTTGATCAAATATTGCCCTAAATCGTTCCTTTTGTGATTTTAGGTACTTTGGGAGAGAAATCTGGAAAAGGAAGCAATTCGGACGTTTTTGGAGCATAAAAGTGAAGAAAACGCCAAAGTCTTAATTTTCCTTGCTAGGAACAGTAGGTGGCGGCGTCAAGAAGAAAATCTTGACGGCGTCAAGAGTAAATTGCATGACGGCCCAGTACAGAATTGACGGCGTCACAAGGTAGGGCGTCAAGAGGAAAAAGCATGACGGCCTGGAAACACATAACACTTGACGGCGTCAGATCTGGATCAAGCCAGTCCGAGGAGTATTTTGGCTGCGAGTTGACGGCGTCACAAATTTGTTCTTGACGCCGTCAGACCCTATTTCCTATATATAGTTTTCTAATTTTCACATTAAAAAAGAGAGAGGTTTTGGAGAAACCCTAAGTACGAACTTGGCACGAATTTTACAAGTTTTTCAAGGGTTCTTAGCCCTTGATACCTTTCATGTGTAATTAAGATAAGTGTTCTTTTAATTCAATCAATATGTCTATGTGTTGGTTGTCTATATCTTGTTCTTGTCTTAATTCCATCATGCTAGGCTAGATCTATCTTGTGTTTGCTTGGATCTAATGAAACCTAGATGTTAATTATGTGTTGATTACTTGTTTATGGTTGTATTGGATGAATGAATTCGATGTTAGGCTTAAGAAAACTGGCAGATCTCCAATTGGTAACATGCTTGAACGTCTTAGGAAACATGAACTGACGTGCACTAGGTTTTATTGGTTGTATTTAATGCATGAGTAAATTCTAATGATCCCATGTTAGGAGCTTCTTAGCCGGCTCGACATAGGAGTGAAGTAGGCACTCATAGGATTGGGGAATTAAGTGCGCCACCCCATGAATGGTATTAAGGAATACAATCCGTCATCCATGCAACTATAACAAGTAATTAACGTGTAAAAGATATCTAGGGAGTAGTGAAATCTAAGTAAACACATTTTCTCCACTTATTGCTCACAACCTTAGTATAATTTAGTTTATTTTCATTTTTAGTATTTTATTTTGATTGCATCTTTAGTATTGGGTTAGTTGACTAGCAACTAATTCCGCCCAAATCCTTCAAACCCGAGATTTTTACTTGCTTTCTAAAAAATACAAAAATAATCATCCCTCATCTTTAGAACTAGTATTTAGGTTTTCTAATCCTAGCGACACTATTCCTAGCTGAACGATCAATCCCCCGGTACTTGTCACTATACTATACTACAACGATCAGGTACACTGCCTGGTGGGGGTTGTAAGCTTCTCAAGATCCCTTGAGAGGTAAAGCCTGGTGCGATTCCCACGTATCAAGTTTTTGGCGCCGCTGCCCGGGGAATAGTTATTGTCTAGGTTAGAATTTCTTTTTATTAGGTCTACTTGCTAGATTCCTTTCTAGTAAGATTTTATTTTTATTTTTAGGTTTTCTTTAGTCTATCTTATTTCTTTGTGTTTTTGTTCGTAACTCTTCACCACCCGACATCATGGACGATGGGAACATCGTTGAACCCGTCATCCCACAACAACAAAACCCACCACTAGAACCCCTCAGGCCCTGAAACTTAGGAGAGTATTCCCGTCCTAGCCACCAAGGCTACCGAAACACCATTGAGCTCACCGGAGCCAATGTGACCCCCTTGCGATCCGACACCATCCGGTTGGTGCAAAGCGGATGTGCATTCCATGGACTTCATTCCGAAGATCCAAACCAATATCTTAAGGACTTCCTCAAAATCGTAGATTCCATAGACCTAGATGTTGAAACTAGAGAGACAACCCGATTACGCCTATTCCAATTCTCTCTACGGGATCAAGCTAGTCATGGCTTGAGCGTTTACCCGTGGGATCCATCACCACATGGGATGATCTCACCACTCGTTTCCTTGCTCAATTTTTCCCACCGGGAAGAACTACTAAGCTTAGAAATGATATCTTGATGTTCCAACAACGTCAAAATGAATCTCTTTATGAAGCATGGACTCGTTTCAAGGACTTACTCCAAAAAGTCCCTCATCATGGCATAGATCTTTGGCTCCAAGTCCAAATCTTTTATGACCATATCGATCTCTCCACGAGGCGAGCCATTGACCAATCGGCCGGTGGTAAGCTACGTGATCTAAGTGCGGAACAATCATGGGAACTCATAGAGGATCTTGCTCTCTATGACAACGAAAGTTGGAATGATCCCCGTGATTTGAACAAAACGGTCAAGGCAATATCTTTGCCTTCTAACAATTCTAGCACTCCCGACCGTAGGATCATGGAACTTGAGGACCAAGTCAAGTTTCTCATGAAATCTTATGAAGCTCCTAAACCTTCAAGCCAAGTGAACAAAATCACTTCTTCATGCGAATTATGTAGTGGTCCCCACGACACTCGTGATTGTGTGGAACTCCCCGGAACAGCTTTTGCGGACTACGCATCCACGCGTACCGACGAAGCGGGAGATAAGTGGTGCACTTTCAAGCCCGAGCCAAACCCTTATGGTGATTCATACAACCCCTCTTGGAAAAATCACCCAAACCTTAGGTGGAAACAAAATCAACCCAATTCTTCCAACCCGCCTAATCGTTATCAACCAAACGGTCCACCCTCCAACCATACCTTCAACAACAAACCTTCTAATAGCTATGGTAGTACCAACAATCTTGAAGGATTTATTTCAAAGCTTATGGCATCTCAAGAAGCTCGCATATCTAAGTTTGAAGCCGATTTCAAACAAAAGCAAAGCGAGATGACCACTAAAATTGACGCATTGTTGAAAGTTCTCAATGACCGAGAAATGGGAGCACTCCCAAGCGACACGGTCAAGAATCCGAAACTAAACGTTAATTCCATATCTTCAGTTTCGTCACCCACTTCGTGTCCACAATACTACTCAGTTAAATCAACGAGCACGTGTTTCAAACAAAACCAAATTCTTCAAAAGGACCAATCAAGTAAAACACCCGATATAGAACCGGTCAAAAGTATAGTTGAAACACCTCCTACGCAAGACCTTGACGATGAATTCAAAGAACTTCACCTTGAACGCCCCGTCATTGATGTCTTAGCGCGTGCTCCTTACTATAGTGCCCTCCTAGAAAAATATGAGAAGTTTAAACTAGGTAAAAATGGGACCGCCTTCGTTCAAAACAAGTTGCCTAAAAAGCTTGATGATCCGGGTATATTTGTTTTGCCTTGTAAGATAGGAAGATCCGAAGCTTTCGACACACTAGCCGATTTAGGGTCAAGCCTCAACTTGATTCCCTTATCCTTATTCACCGCTCTTAAGCTAGGAAAGTTAGAGGAAACGGAGGTATTGATAGGGCTAGCGGATGGGAGTATTGCCCACCCGGTTGGAATGATTAAGGATGTAGTTGTTCACGTAGGAAAGTTAACTATATTAGCGGATTTTCACGTCCTAGACATGGTTAGTGACACTACATGCCCATTATTGGTAGGAAGAGGATTTTTAGCAACCGCTAGCGCCATGATAGATTGTAAGGAGTCTAAGATAGCGATAGGTGAAGGCGATACTTGGTCGGTGTACGATGTAAAGAAGCATAGTTATGATTGTGATGATGAACCGACACCACATTGGGTAGAGATGAATAGGAGACCATCTAGATATGGACCTTGGATAGAAAGGAACTTCATAGGACCTCAATGCCCATTTTATCTAGAAAAAGATTTCGTTGAAAAGACACATTCGGTAGAACAACTCATAGCTAGAGATGAAGAGCTAGATCCCTTTGAGGACCCCTTAGTCTTTAGGAAGATGATTGAGTTCTTAAGCGTAATGCCTATTAATATAGAGATGAATAAGTGGAAAAGAGATGGAGACAAGTGTAAATGGAGGTGGGACAAGCCACCTAAAGAAGGTGACGGATCATGGCATATGAAGATGACTTTGTATGATCTGGATGGAGAAAAGTTTGAAAGGTCATACCATACTAAGGAAACCGATAGGAAGTTGAAACCTAAGTTTGATCCCAAAGATGTCCTCAATGAGGAACTCACCCGTATCACGTAGTAACCCATGACCTCGAGTCTAGCTACAAGACTCGTAAATAAAGAAAAGCGCTTCTTGGGAGGCAACACATGTTTTGTGTGATTTTATTTTGTTTGTTTGTTTGTTATTTGCTTCCGTATGCATGCTTTATTTTTATTGTTGGTAGATCATGTTTCTCAATTAAATAGTGGAAATACTTTACTTTGTTGTTTGGCCTAGTCTTAACTCCACCTAAAAGTATTTTTGCAAAAGATAAGTGTAAGGGGAAACCCCAAATATGTTTTTAAGAAACAAACCGATCATGATTCTCCACAATATTAAGTGAACATGTATATTCGTATTTGTTAGAGTCAAATGCTTGTATCGAGTCATAATGAAGTTTTGCAGGATTTTCCAGGAAGTGAGACCAAGTTTTTCCAGAAATTTTCCGGAAACTTAACATAAGAATTTCTGCAGGTCACTTCTGACGGCGTCATGAGTTAACTCTTGACGGCGTCACGTGTAAAAATCTGGAAATTTTACCGGTTTTATTTTTCTAACGGAGTCTTATGGTTTTTGTGAATTATTAAGTTTTATAATCTCCAGGAAATCTGCAAACTTCATTCCACAAGCATTATATCTTATCTTGTTTTCTAGGATTTAGTAACTTATATAGGATGCCACCGATTTTACGCGAGGTTGTCTTGTCTATTTTCTCAAGATTTACAGGTTATGTATGACAAGAAGATGATTTATATTCTGGAAGGGAAGCTTTGATTGTTCATTTTCTTGGAGGAAGATTTAACCTGGCCACCTTATTATCCATACCGAGCGAATCAGGGGAGTATTTGATTTCATTCGTTTTACTTTTTCACTTTTACATTCTTTACTTGAACATTGGGGACAATGTTCATCTTAAGTGTAAGGGGAGGGTAAAATGATGATACCTTACATATACACTTTCGCTTGAGTTTGTTTGTTTAATGGTAGATGTGTAATAAAACTATGAGAAATACTTGTTAGTGCAATTTTAGCGCCAAATTTAAAATTTTTTACAACATTTAGGAGTGAAACTTTAGCCATAGCAAGCGTCTCATGGATAGGAGATTTCACATAACCGTATATTCAGAAAAATTTTCCACCCAAATATGTGAGGTTCGCCTTTAGATTTGATAGGAAAAGCATTTACTATTAGTGCTTATGAGTGTACCGGTAGCATTTAGATTCTAGAACTTGCGTTAGTGATGCATCTCGAGACCGCTAGTGAGACTACATTCGTGTGGTAGGATTTACTACATGATAAGAGGCATTAGGATCACCCTTGTGTTAAACCCGTATCATAATTACTTGACCATTTATGTCATATTACTTGGCTAGTTAAGTCAACTAATTTTCCCACACCCTTAGCGTTGTACTCATTTTTAGTACACGAAACCCCTAGTACACCCCTCCGAGCCTATCTTTTCGTTTCTAACTTTAAGCATTTTACTTAAAGGAAGAATTTGTTACACCCCACTTAAATGTACAACCAAATCGCCTTAGCCTTCCGCGTATGCACTCATCTTTAGTGCATTATTGTTATTTGTTAAACCCTAAGTTAACTATCTAATTGATTACATGGTTGCTAAGTCGAGTCATATCCTTGTACATATTGTTTTGGGACGATTGGGACTCATGGGTAAAGTACTTATTTTATGGAGTAATGGGGAAGAACATCATTTATTACCCCCATATGTACGTTAATCTTAAAAGTACTCCAAGTGTTTTGATTTTCTTAATTCGAGTCATTAGATTAGTTTATTGTAAAGTATGTAAAAATTCAAGTGTAAGGGGAATGTTCATTCCCTATGATGTATTATTTTGGATGGTAGGGTAAGAGTGTATGTCAAAAAAAAATAAATAAATAAATAAAAAATAAAAAATAGAAAAATCAAGAAAAAAAAAAGAAAAAAAAATAGAAAAAGAAAAAGAGAAAAAACATACGGACTACCATCCCTTTTCATTCTATGTTCATTTTATGTTTTTGTTATTTTTCATTTATTAGCTTAAGTCGAGTCTAGTCTTGGCTTAGCAACGCCACATTGTACATGTAATTAACCAAGATTGTTAACTCGCCACCAGTAAAAACTTCCTTTATCCAACAAAACCGTGTATTTCATATCCCTACACCTAACGTTACAACCCTTTAAAAGACCTCTTTGATAGTTTATCCTAGGTGCTTACGCCATGTGGTGGAGGTTTGATCCTTTCCCAAGCCTATGATAATCTATTTTGCTATGACAGGTAGTGAGAGATATCTTCCGTTTCCATATTGTAATTTATACTTTATTACACCCGAGAGATGTGAGTATCTAAACACTATTTGTGAGGTGCTAGTATATGACCTCCGTGCTTGTCTATTGGTCTTTAGTGGAACGATTGTTTGTTGTAATTACTTTTATATTAGTGTTAAATGACCCCTAACTTGTATTTTGATTAGAATAAAAGCGTATTTGCTTGAGGACAAGCAAATCTCAAGTGTAAGGGTATATGATGAGGCGAAAAATGAACCATTTTTAGGGGGTCATTTAAGCCCGGAATTGAATTTATTTGATCAAATATTACCCTAAATCGTTCCTTTTGTGATTTTAGGTACTTTGGGAGAGAAATCTGGAAAAGGAAGCAATTCGGACGTTTTTGGAGCATAAAAGTGAAGAAAACGCCAAAGTCTTAATTTTCCTTGCTGGGAACAGTAGGTGACGGCGTCAAGAAGAAAATCTTGACGGCGTCAAGAGTAAATTGCATGACGGCCCAGTATAGAATTGACGGCGTCACAAGGTATGGCGTCAAGAGGAAAAAGCATGACGGCCTGGAAACACATAACACTTGACGGCGTCAGATCTGGATCAAGCCAGTCCGAGGAGTATTTTGGCGGCGAGATGACGGCGTCACAAATTTGTTCTTGATGCCGTCAGACCCTATTTCCTATATATAGTTTTCTAATTTTCACATTAAAAAAGAGAGAAGTTTTGGAGAAACCCTAAGTACGAACTTGGCACGAATTTTATAGGTTTTTCAAGGGTTCTTAGCCCTTGATACCTTTCATGTGTAATTAAGATAAGTGTTCTTTTAATTCAATCAATATGTCTATGTGTTGGTTGTCTATATCTTGTTCTTGTCTTAATTCCATCATGCTAGGCTAGATCTATCTTGTGTTTGCTTGGATCTAATGAAACCTAGATGTTAATTATGTGTTGATTACTTGTTTATGGTTGTATTGGATGAATGAATTCGATGTTAGGCTTAAGAAAACTGGCAGATCTCCAATTGGAAACATGCTTGAACGTCTTAGGAAACATGAACTGACGTGCACTAGGTTTTATTGGTTGTATTTAATGCATGAGTAAATTCTAATGATCCCATGTTAGGAGCTTCTTAGCCGGCTCGACATAGGAGTGAAGTAGGCACTCATAGGATTGGGGAATTAAGTGCGCCACCCCATGAATGGTATTAAGGAATACAATCCGTCATCCACGCAACTATAACAAGTAATTAACGTGTAAAAGATATCTAGGGAGTAGTGAAATCTAAGTAAACACATTTTCTCCACTTATTGCTCACAACCTTAGTATAATTTAGTTTATTTTCATTTTTAGTATTTTATTTTGATTGCATCTTTAGTATTGGGTTAGTTGACTAGCAACTAATTCCGCCCAAATCCTTCAAACCCGAGATTTTTACTTGCTTTCTAAAAAATACAAAAATAATCATCCCTCATCTTTAGAACTAGTATTTAGGTTTTCTAATCCTAGCGACACTATTCCTAGCTGAACGATCAATCCCCCGGTACTTGTCACTATACTATACTACAACGATCAGGTACACTGCCTGGTGGGGGTTGTAAGCTTCTCAAGATCCCTTGAGAGGTAAAGCCTGGTGCGATTCCCACGTATCAATAAGGAGCGAAGGCTTCTTACTTTTGAGTAGAATTAATCAAATACTTTATGATTTTCATAATTCTGCTCAAAAGGACAAGTATTTCACCTCAATAAGACCTAATCACTTGTTGAGGGGGAGCACTTGTCAAAACCAAAATACTTTGTTTTAAAATCAAAAGTTCTTGGTGAATCTCCCCATAAGACTCAAAAAGGCATATTTTAATCTAAAAGATTGTCAAAAACATCATTTGATACGCTATTTTTGAGGGGGAGAAAATGGAAAAGTGATTAAAATATTAGTCTAAAAGCTAAAAGTTGTATCTTGTGCGAGCTAGACTCAGAATTGACCCAGGAATTGACGAAACAATAAAAGTTAGTAATCTCGAAAAGACTTATCCTCGATGGGTAATAACATCAAGTTAGTTACTAGAGCTAGTTGTCACCTAAAAGCTGACAATGGAACTCTTTAACTAACTACATAAGCGTGTCTCGAAAAGGATTTGTCTTAATAGAAATGTACCGTCTCGAGAAACTTTCTGTGAACTTGACCAGGCCGAGTAATAACTTCAAGCTAGTCTAACTAGTGATGTAAGCGTGTCTCGAATCGGTCTTGTCCACTAAAAGTGGATCAATTCAAAATGCTTGCTCCTCCCGCATGTGCAAATTTATTAAATACTCATGAGCACATGTGAAGGTGGAGCCCTTCAAAAGTGTACACAAAACTCTCAAAGTGTTAACCAAAATATTTGATTATCGCAAACACTTTGAGAGATTTTCAATCAAAGGTTTCTTGGCTACTGTCGGTTAATCAAGGAGTTATAAGGTGATTAAGATAGGAAAAACCGTCCTATGATCCGCCAGAGCCGGAGGGATCTACCCAAGGACATCTCCCATAGTTAGAATTAGAAGTCCTTAGGTATGATACGAAAAAAGGAGAAAAGAATGAAAGGGAAAGAAGGAGTTGAAGAATTAAAAGGAAATGTAAAAGAAAAGGGTGAAAAGAAATAGCCCTCCATATGTTCAACCTTAGGGCAGACACCGGGTTCAACTCGTATGCTACTGGTTGTTGCTAAGGCAACACCGGTATTGAAGACAAAGTCGTCATGGACCCAGTGACACAATGCACTAAACCTTCTTAACCACTCAAGTTCTCTTAAAAGAGCTTGTTTCATTCTCACGGGGAACCAGTGTAATCTATCAACTTATCTCTTAGAGATAGTTGATATTGAAGCAGGAGACCCCTCCCTAGTCTCCGCATAGGAAACCTAAGTGTGCACTTATAGAGTCTAGAGCCTTGAGATACATCAAAGATCTCTTAGGAACACTTAGTATTTCTACAACTGGTGTTCTACATCAATGGACACCAGCTGTCAATTATCGAGTCCTTCACAGATCTTAGCAATCTAACGAGAACGTTTATGAGAGAATTACAAATGTATTTCTTAATGATTGAACGGAAATTCCTGCCAGGGTCAACATCAAACAACCCTGACAGCAGGTCACTTCGGTAATCCCACAAGGGTTACGCTTAGTGTTCGCGGTGGTTCCATAGCTATCTACAGTCATGGAGTGATCCCCAGCGACTCACCCAGTCATTGAGCTACTTAGTAGGTCTCGTAAGCTCCTTCGGCAGTATCTGATATGGGAACGGCCTGGATAAGGATTAGAAGGAGTCTTCACAATATGTTGTTGATGAGCTCTAATTCCTTATCTGTAAGTACCGGTTGTTTATTGCTAACTGTTTACTTGCAGGTACCTCACCTCCATGATGGTAGATTCCAACATGCTCATACATACATCTTGAAGCAAATGATAGCTCCCCCAAAGATCTTAGCACCACAAAGTTCAAAGAAAGATTCTACGCCAAAGAAGAATCTACAAAGTATAAAGACTAAAGATCTAAGAGTATGTAAAGGAACTTCGTGCACGTGAAAGTCTAATTCCAAAGATGTATGAGTATGTTGGAATGGCGGACAACTACCACAGACGCAGGAGTGACGAACGGCAGACTACTTCATAACACAATCACTACATCATCACCAATGAACAAAGACATAGAGCAAAGTACATTCATTACACAACATTTTTTTAAGACGTCTAAAGATTTACATGTCACAAGTCAACAACAAAGATGAAGACGTCAAGCAACCGTGATGACCGAACCTTAGGGGGAGATTTTTGGGAACATACTTTCGTATTTAGTCAAGTCTCGGTCATTACCTTTTGTAATAGGTTGCTTAGTTATTTATTTCATTATGTTTAAGTTACAAGGCTTATGTATTAAAGTCCAATGGGCTTGAAGCCCACGTTTTCTAGATGAATGAGGGAGGAAGGGAGTGTTGCCCTACTCCTCCCCTATATATACTAAGCTTATGTAAACTTTAATATTGTTGGTTATTTGAATATCTTAATGAAACTTTTGTTCTTTCACTCTTCATAATCTTATAATCAACCATCTCTTATTCTCATCTCATTTCTTATACTTGTGTTTACTAAATGGTGACCTAACAGAAATCTAATACCTTAAACTCTCCAAACCACTCTTTATCAGTGTCTTTAACATAACCCAAATTTCTCGTAGAACCAGTACAAGAATCTACAGAAGCAACGATCTCAATCTGAATAACATAGAATGCCTCAAGAGTGTAAAAATATGCAGCTTGTACTTCAACTAATTGTCTGGTTTTCAATGATGGCATACCAGTTCTTGTATTATTATCAAGAACACGTTGAATATTTCTTTGCTGATCTAATGCACTTTCATACCGAAAAAGAAAATGAACTAGAGTAGAACTCCAATTAGAATTATGACCAAAAAAATAGTTTTCACTTTGAGATCTTGACGTAGTTTTCATTAAACCACTCATTCGAATATCTCTAAAATAAGCAGGAATCCAACTCTCTTTAATATTAAACATATCATTTAACCATTTATGCTCATCTAAATGATATTCAGCCAATAAAGAATTCCATTTTTCAACAAATTCATCAGGTTCGTCGCTTTCCCTCCATACAATACGACATAGACGCTTTTTGAATCCTTCTTCTTCACATATTTCAGAACCAATCTACAAAAAAAATAAAAGGAAAATAATTTATATGAAAAATAATTGTTTAATATTAAAAATAATTGTTACAATATATATGTATATATGTATAAAATATATATATATATATATATATATATATATATATATATATATATATATATATATATACCTTTGTAGGAAGTTTATTCATTATATGCCACATGCAAAGACGATGTTTAGCAGTTTTAAAAATATTAGGTATTGCAATTAACATTGAAGGATCTTGATCTGTTAAAACAAGATACGGCTCCTTAGTATAATATTTAACAAAAGCTTGTAGTAGCCACTCATATGAAACAACATCTTCTTTCGAAAGAAAACCAGCAACGAATATTACACATTTTTTATGATTATCAACACCCGTAAAAGGAACAAACACCATATTGTACCTACAAAAAAAATATACATATATAAATATATATATTAAAAAAAAAAAAATACTTACATATTAGTTTTGAACGTAGCATCGAAAGACAGAACATCACCAAAAGCTTCATAATTCCTTTTACTTGTATCATCAGACCAAAACAAACAACTTAATTGACCCGCAGTATTAGTCTTAAACTCAAATGAAAAATTTTCATCTCTTTCCTTTAAAACACTAAACTTATCAATTATCATTTGGGCATCATATTTACCAATATAATTGTAAATATCACGACTCATATTCTTGAAATCAATCTTTGTTGCACCAACTTTCTCATGTCCACCCAAAAGCTCAGCAATAAAATTGAACGACATACAAGGACCAATGTTCAAATTTGAAGCCTTAATAGCAAAATACTGATGCGCCAAACTCATAGACCTGTGAGACTTTTGCAAATGTCTATCTTCAAAAGTAAAAAAAACCATGATTGTGCTCTTCCACAAAGTTTTTAACTTTATACTGTTCATCAGATTTAACAATATAAAGTCTAGCTTTGCAATTTGTCCTAAAATCAAATATTTTTCTCTTAACTAACTTAGCGTTACAATCTTGTTTTAAACTATCAAATTCTTCAACTTTAACTTTTTTAATTCCTTCTTTACTGCAAAGAAATTCCTTATTAAGAATAACACCTCCTGCTTTACTTTCATGCCCTCTACGAACAATAAAACCAGCTTCATCAGCATAATTTTTGTACACCCTGTAAGCATCTTCAACACTATTAAACAAACTACCTTCTGCTGGTACAACTGCTTTAACAACAACAGGTTTAATTAACTTCGTAGTTAAGCTAAAAAAATCTGGCGAATTTACTTCCTCATTGTCTTCTAAATTATCATCAGGTGATAAATTTACAGCTTCAACAACATCATTACTTGCAGAATTCTGCATCATAGAATAACCTAAAAAAAAATAAAGTCAAAAAGTGACTTGATAATAAAATAATATTACACAATTAAGTAAAAAAGTATAACAGTTCATATAACTTATAACTATAATAATATCAAAATTGATCTAACAATTCTATATCACAGTACATCCAGTTAATACCTACAGTACTATATAACGATATAAATGCCACAAATCAATTGCACAATTGACTCATAATAACTATTAAATATCACAATACCATTTATATATTAATATCGTAATACCTATCAGAATACAGACCATACATCTCAATATCATAAATACCAACCATAAAAGAGATATTAATATTAATATATATATTTGTTGTGTAAAACAAATAACGGCTACGTGTCAAGAATACAAAAACTCATAATAAACAATAAATATCACAATAGCATTTAAAAATTAATATCGTAATACCTACCACAAAAGAAATACTAATATAAGAATAAAATTTGAAAATGCAGAATAACAAAACGACATTAATATGTAAATTTGTTATGTCAAACAGATAACGGCCACGTGTCAAAAACACAATTCTCTACAATAAAAATAATTAATATCACAATACCATACATATATTTTAATATCGTAGTACATATCATATAACAAAACAATATCACAATAGATTAATATCACAATACCATACATATATTTTAATATTGTAATACATATCATATAAGAAAAACAATATCACAATACCATACTTATATTTTAATATCGTAATACATATCATATAACAAAAACAATATCACAATACCATACTTATATTTTAATATCGTAATACATATCATATAACAAAAACAATTTCACAATAGATTAAATAACAATACCATACTTATATTTTAATATCGTAATACATATCATATAACAAAAACAATATCACAATAGATTAATATAACAATACCATACTTATATTTTAATATCGTAATACATATCATATATTAATATCAAAATACCATTCTTATATATTAATATCACAATATCTACCATATAAAGAAATTTATTTGAAAATGCAGAATAACAATCTGAAAATGCAGAATAACAAAAACGATTAATCTGATTTTAATAATATCAAGAAGATAGCTTATAAAAAATACCTTCAACACGGTTTTTTGATAAAAAATGATCCGATAGATCAGGACCAATACCAGAATACTGATCAGGTAAATCCATTCGATAATAAAAATTAAATAAATATAGTTGTAAAAAATAAGGAAAGAAAATATTCAAATAATAATAAAAAAGATAAGGAGATATTAACGGGCGAAGATTTGACCCGTATTTTCTAAATAGAATAATTACAAAAATGCCACTCCGTGTTATATAATTATATCTAATCACAGCCGCTGATGGGAAAAGATCAACGGTCCATACGCATCCGTACGTCCGCACTAAAAAGAACCATCCGCATGTGATCCTTTGCATATATATATATATATATATATATATATATATATATATATATATATATATATATATATATATATATAATCATGTTCAAGTGGTGTCACTCTTAACATAGAAAACAATAGGCACCATTAAAAGAGTGACATGTGAATTTTTTGAATTTAATCACATTAGTAATTTATAATATAAACAAAAAGGCATTTTAGGTAATGTGTGTTCCCTTTTTTTCCTCTAAATTCTCATCATACTGTGAAAACCGTCATCCCACTTTTATTATCACTCATCATCTACAAAAACCCATCCACTCAATCTCAATTTAAAAATAATAATAATAATAATAATAATAATAATAATAATAATAATAATAAAATAGATCTAAAGCTGAACAACAGCAAAAGCAGTCGCCAACCATTCTCCACTTCTCCGGCCGCCGGCGTTGTACGTCTCCCTCCATCGCTCTTCTATGTGTGTATACTTCTTCCCTCACCTCTCTTTCTATTGATTGTTATAAACCATATCTGGATCTCACAAAGATTATAGTTATAACCACCACCATCACAATCGGTTTCACGTTTCCTAGTTCCTTTTTATTTTGTCGGTATCAAAGATTAAATTCCATCGACGAGCGCGGTCGCTACATATAATCTTGTTTCATCAAGCCACCATTAGGATTTCTCGGTCGTTCGCCATGCGACGTTAGGATTCCTCCATGGCTGTTATGCTCGATTCGGTTCGAGACATCAATATGGTTTATAGTTTTTGTTAGTTTTGTTTTGGGTAATTTTGTTTACCAACAGTTTGTATGTTGCTATGTATAAAAATTGACATTAGTTATTTAATTACTCCGTATGATTTACATTTTATTTTTTCTTGATGTATCAATTTGTGAAAGAAGTGTTAGTTAGTTTGTATCGAAGAGGTGTTTATTTAAACGTATATGTGGTTAAAACAATTTTCGAGATGAACTTGTGAACTCATGCGTGTAAGTGTTTTAATTATTTATTTGTGTCAAAAAAAAAAAAAAATAAATAAAAAAAAAAAATAAAAAAATAAAATTGTGATTAAGATAGTGCGTCAATACATATGTAAATTTGTGATAAATATAATGTGTCACTAGATATGTATCAAGAAAATTTGTGTGATAAATATAATGTGTTACTAAAAATATACTAAAATATTGTGATGTATCGTTAAAAGTGTATTAAAATTTTAATGAGTCACTAAAAATGTATCAAAAATTTAATGACATAATACAAATGTGTCAAAAATCAATAATGTGTCACTATAAATGTATCAAGATATTTACGTATATATGTATAAAAAAATTAGTGTATCACTATATATGTATCAAAAATTGATGCGTGTTTATAAATTTAGTGTGTTATAAACAAAGTATAAGAAAATAAATGTGTCATCATAAAATTTTAAAGTATAAAAAAATTAGTGTGTCATATTTATTATTTTTTCAATTTCAATGTGTATTATTGGTTTTTGATGTTGTCGTGAAACGCATGCAACATTTGATAAAAATAAATAAATAAAATGAAGCACATCCAATTTGATAAAAAAATTAAATTGGCGTGTAAATTTGCCACAAAAGGGATAATATTTGCCATCAATGTTCTTGTTAATTACAGTAATGCCATTAATCAAATTACATCAAATTAAATTTGAATCTCATTAATAATCGTTAACTGTACTTATTATTTTTCATTTTAAAATGTATACCACAATAACGCTCTCCTATATATATATATATATCTCTATCTCTATATATATTATATATAACTGGAGGCGTTTAACTATTTTTTGCCACATATTCATGGTCAATACCCAGTCATTGCCAAATATTCATGGTCAATGCCCAGTCATTTCCACATATACATGGTCAATGCCCATTTTCGAGTGCTGTTATTTTTCTGAAGCCATGTCATTAGTAGTGTTATTTTTTTTCCATTAATTTTCGATTTCTTATAAAATCCGGATTTTTTCTTTTTTATATAAAATTCGGATTTTTTTTTTTATAAAAAATTATGTCTTTTGCAAGACTCGAACCTAGGTTGAGTAATACATACACAAACACCTCAACCAATGGACTAAGCAAGAAATTGTGATATAAAATGAAAATCAAATATGTTATGCTTTTAAAAAAAAATACCAGCTATACATGGAAAATATTCTGATAATGCTTCATTATTTACCTAATTCACAAAAAAAAAGTCGTATGAATGAAAAAAAAAAAAAAAAAAAAAAAAAAAAAAAAAAAAAATCTCAAAACCCTACAGCCAAAAAAAAACTATAGCTACAAGAAACTCGATTCAAAAAAACTTTGATCATCTTCTTTGTTTTTGTTTAAAAATATATGGTAATCTTTGTTGTTTTTCTTTTTGCAGAACCACTGGGATTGCAGAAAATATATATATGCGGTAAAGTTTCTTCTAATATGTTCCCACTCTTTGTTCATCTTCTTTGTTTGAACATACATGTTATAGCTGCATTTTTTGCTCTTTAGTTCACCTTACATGTCTGAGTTTTAGTTTGTTGCAGACTGTAGTTGTGTTTAGTACGGTTGATAAATGTAGTTGTGAAATATAAGGGGATTATACACTATAAAATTTATAAATATGGAATTTATAAATATAGTTGTGAAATATAAGGGGATTTATAATAGTTATAACTGTAGCTGTGTTTAGTTGTGTTGAATGCATATATTGTAGGTAGTATATGAGCATTAATCTAATATTTGTTCCTTTAATGCTGTTTTTGATGGCCATGGTGGGTCTGAAGCAGCGTCATATGTCAGATCATGCCATGAGATTATTCTTGGAGAGTTATGATGATCTGATCTACGAAAAGCAACAACATTAGATGGATCAATAGATTAATCGTTATTAAAGAAGTTACAAGACTGCTAGCAAAGTCTTTTTACAAGCTGAAACTTGGTGTGACATGAGCCCTTGGAGAGAGATGCATGAAATAAGAATCACCTCTGTTGAATTAGAAATGACACACAGTGTTGACCGATGATGATGGATTTTTGATAATTGGATGTCATGGGATATGGGATGTCATGTGAAGAAGCAATGGACTTTGTCCGGAGACAACAAATGCAACACAATGACCATCAACGATGTGCTACAGATCATTTGAAAAACGATATACTACCTACGATGTGCAACACAATAACCATCAATGATGAGGGCTGATCATTTGAACAACAGGGGTGCATGCAGTATTACTGAAGACTAACCTTTATCATTCTCGGTTTTTCAGTAATTATAAATATGTACACGCTGAATGTGCATGGTAGTTTACCCCGCCATAATGATTGCGTAAGAGCATTAGCTATAGGTAAGCTAGCGTGTACTTTTAATCACTGTAACACTTTTGCATCATGAATATCCATAATTTTTTTCCCTTTTAGACACCATCTGATTTCCAAGTTATCGGATACTAATATACTCATGGGATGTTCTATGTTAGATATAGGTCAACATGCAAGAACAAATTCTGGTGGTTTCTATGAAAGTAGTACGCATAGCCGGTCAACGTCTTGAGGTTATCGACTTATTTAGTTGTTATGCATTTCGAATGTTATGTTGCGAATACATTTACTGACTGCCATTGAGTCTTCCCTTTTTTACTCTTATTTATCCTGATTTTTTGGTTAACTATGTAGGGCTACATGTAGAGATGAATAAAAAAATGAATTTGGCTAAGGAATTTGCACGTTTATTAGGCTGATAAACATGTTTTGGGTGCTCGGATTAGCTTTCTTATGAAGTTATCGGCTTGATTCTGAAAACTGAAAAAGCTCGGATTTCTTTACTCTACGACTAGCAAGCACTTAAAAGTTGATTTTAAGCAGATAACCACTCTTAATAAGCAATCCCAAACGCTCCCTTAGGTGGTTTTTCTTTTCTCATTTTGTATTGTTTTTTTAATTTTTTTTTAAAATTTTTCGTGCAGATGTGAATTCTATGTTTCGGGTATTGTGAACACTGACAAGCTTGCATCAACTTTAATGAATCCTTACTGCAAACAATGTTATTCTTTACAAAGCTATTTATGCACAAGCAAGCTGATATTTGGGTATGTAGAATGGGCTCTGTATATCTGTATAATTGATCCAACGGCAAACTATAACTTTTACTTATAGAATGGGGTTAGTCCTGTCATGTAACCTTCGTTAATGATGTTATGGCATTGAAGTTCCTGAAATCAAGTGGTGTCAAACAGGGGAGATCGATGCATTAGAAAATTCTATATACTCATGAGAGATGAAAGTACTATTTTTCACAAGGCAAGGAAGAATTTCATACGGAGGTAATGATCAAATCTTAATCTTATACAGGACGGTCCATGGTCGTCATGTGTGAACTTTAATTTTTTTCTGCTTTTTCAATTAAGTTTCACTGATTTTCATTGATGCCGCCAACTTATTGTCCTATGAGGTGGGAGAGCACTGGATACCGATGGTGGTAGTGTGGTGCGCTTCTCCAAAAGATTAAGCAACAACCAATGGCCATTATGATTTAGTCCGTGAGCTTCTACGCTTTGACAGTAACCACCAGATCAAACTTTCTTCCCTTAGGCGTATTACTTTTGATGTTTGAAATAGTTGTTTTGAAGTCTTTAGTAAAGTTTCTAAGCATTCAGGTTTCATTATTATGATTTTTGTTGAAGTTAAAAATTGTGGCTTCAACAATTACTTTTTCTTAGTTCTAACTCAACTACCATTTATTTTCCCTATACAGATAATTAAAGATGCACCAACATAATTTAATCTCTTTCACTTTGAGTTATATGGCTTGATGATAACTGGGATGATGGAGAAACTCACTACAGTAAGTGTCATATATGACTTTCGTATTCTATATTTGTATGCCATTTATATTTGAAATCTACACTATGTTCTCTTTAAGTTTGTCTAATTCATCTACAGGTTACTATTTTGGGGAAATACTGGATGGTTGATAGCTTCTCTCGAACCCTTAATTTATGTATGAGTTAGGCTATGTTTGAACTGAGATTTTTATTACGTCTATTATTTTGAACTGAGATTTCTATTAATATTTGCCTATTTGGTGATCCATAAAAGTTTTTTCAAAGTGGTTTTCCAAGTATATAGTTCATTTAAGAAAATGTTATATCATTCTTGCTAAACCTTGTGCATTCATCATGAAACCACTGCATTAGTGAGACAACACACCACCTCCGCCGGTCCACCCATAGACCAAGCAACCTTCAGAATTTGCTGCCCCTTAAGATGCCACTGACCCACTAAACTGTGACTTTGAAGACCCATACAATGACATCATGGTCGTTGACCATCTAGGCGGAACATAACAATTACCTATTGGATTATGAATTCACTCATCCCATGATACACACCTAGAGAACTTTGTGAGTGACAACCTCCATTGTGATATCAGCACAATTTGAATTGAAACCTCGACAACATAGAGGTCCTTTAACCCTCCAAGAAACTGTTTGGATAGAACCGGAACCAGAAACATAAGACCAAACCGACAAGATAAAATATAGATACGAAAATGACCTACGAGATCTTTAACTCAGTGATATCAACAACCCGAACTAACTCGCTTGATCCAATCAGATTTTTTTTTTAATCTCTGACACAGCTATAACAGCTACAACTTAAAAATAAGCACTATTAAAGATATAAAATGCTCACTACGAAAGTGAACACAAAAAGAGGTTGAGTTGTGAGAGTGACCTTAAAGATTGCTAGATATGTGTATGTAATGAGCTGTTAACTTTCAGCTATAAACTTCATCAGTGAGCCATTGACTTTGGCAGCAGAATTGTAAAGTGTACAAAATAATTCAAATGCAATAGTGTTAGCTTACTTATAAGATTATGTGCAAATGATTGCATTTTATAAAAAGGTCTAATGAAACTTATGCTGCCATGTGTCCTACATTGCTTTCTTTCTAGAATCAATTGGTAATTTCGGTGATGATAGTTTGGGCACAAGCTTATTGTGACTCCCATTAGATATAACCGGTGAGCCATTGATTTTGGCAGTAGAACTGTAGATCAGACGTTCAGTTGTATGAACAAGAAAAGAAGTTTAATAAATTATGAATTGTGTTTTTAAAGTGATTATTTGTTCTTTTTCGTGTCTGATGTCTTCGTTTCGCTTCAGGTGTGAACACATACTTTCATTTGGAAAAAGAATAAGGCAGCTGAGCTACAGAAGGGCTGAATTTAGGCTCTCGGACCATAGGCCTGGGAATGCAACAAATATGAGGTCGAAGTATCACTTTATGGCCATATGATGAATTCATTTGAGTGGACCGGAAGTTGCTGCACGTAACAGTCACTGTCTAAACTCTGAAATGGTCATGTACGTATGGCATTTGGGTTATACCATATCTCTAATGGGTAAAAGGGGGAAATAAATAAATAAATTGTCATAAATGGGCCAAAATTCACCCAAAAGTGTATTTCTAATGCATATAACCGCCTAAGATTTTTTTTGTATCTTTATGTTAAAATATTGTTAGGAGGCATTCATATGTATATGCATATATGGAAAATAACATCAGCAATGCGTTAAAAGGCTTAGGTTCTGTCATATATGCTTTGGGTGATAGCATGTGGAATTGTGATAAAATTAATTAGCTTGGGCAAACCTGAAGCTTGATGTACATGATCACTGAAAATTGACTTTCTAAATGATCTTTTTCTTTATCATAATCTTAGGAACTTTACATCTAGGATACTAAAGCAGCAGCAACAGCGACCTTCTGCTCGAAAGGACCAGACATTATAACCCCCTGACAATGTGGTTAAAGACACTTTGTGTCTGCAATAGGTTCACATACGAGTCGCGGACCAGTTGTGGGGGATTTTGGCACGGGAACCATATGTTGCTCCTCCTAAGGTTCATGGCCACAATGATGTAACCCGACTCAGACAGCATCAACGCCTTCTCCACAGACCTCAAATATGTCTGCTCTTCCGCCTCATTATTCTAGCCAACCACCACAAGTGGTTCAACCCACAATGTCTGCTGCAAGCACCCCATTGCAGCATCCTTTTCATATGAGTAGCATGCCTCAGATGCCACTTCAACCCCCACTACCATCACAGCCTAAACTATATAATTGTGGGACTGTTTTTATAACCTTTACTAAGTTTATACCATTGGCTAATACTTAATATGTGTTTATTATTTTCTGAATCTTTTGTTTCATGTGGTTGCAGATCAGTTAGGAAGATTGTAATCTTGATTGCATTGGCATGTGCTGGACTTAAAACAAATGCTCGCGTTCTCATTAATAAGGCACGGATCGAGTGCCAGAGCCATAAGCTTACTGTTGAAGATCCAATGATCGTAGATTATATCACACGCTATATTGCAGGTCTTCAACAAAAATACACACAAAGTGGAAGTGCCAGGCCATTTGGGCTCACAAATTTGATTGTGCGATTTGATCCTTCAAGGACATTTTCTGCTTGGAAAGCTAATGCCACGAGGCTTCAACACCCTCACTTGGTTTGCCTTTTGGGTCACTGCATTAGTGATGAAAGACCAGATGACAATATTGCAAACAAAGTATATCTTGTGTATGAGTATGTTCATTATGGGAATTATCGTTCAGTTCTTGCGGGTAAGTATTTGGTACCCCGAAAGAACAATGAGCATAAGTTAGATTTTTTTAACTTTCAGGTGGTTAATTGAAGTTTAATTGTTTCATGCAGTAAATAACCCGGCAAATGTTCTTACATGGGAAGACAGATTGAGAGTTTTAACTGGTGTGGCAAAAGTTGTGCACTTTCTTCACACAGGAACATTTTGTTGCATGATTATGGGATAGCGAAGCTGAGCGTTCTATTATAGCAGAAGATATTAAACAAGCAGATGTACGTAAAATATTATGTAAAAGAAAGAATGGTTTATTATAGCTTTCACTTCATGTAATCACAAGATTTGACCTTATTTTCCGTCAATTTGCAGGCCAACGGGGAAGGTGTTGAATCATGGTAAAGTTTCTTTCTTGGTGAAAACTAGAGACTGCAAGTTAGGCGGGTCAAATGGGTCAATTTATAATATGGGTCAAACCGCATTGGATTGGGTTGACACACAAACAAGTTTATCCACTTTAAATTATTTTTAAAATAAATATTGAGTTACATATGATTAGACATTGTGATGTAAAAAAAAGGTCATGATGATATTCTTCTGCATTTGTGTTTTTGTGCATTTGTGTTTTTGTGAGCAGTGGTTCATGAATACCTGTTGACTCCAAGAAGAGGCCATGGGGATGATTTGCTATGATATAAATATGTCAAAGTCTTAGGGACTGGATTATGAGCTATCTGAAAACCACAAATATCAAGAGACTTTGACAGTTTGGGTCATGGGAGCGGGTCAACATCAATAAGTGAAATCATTAATGGTAGACAATCTAAAAAGTAGCTTCAATTTCAACCCTGTTTATAGTCAACCGCTACTGCTAATAACCATCCTAGATGATCATTATTGCACAACCATGTTCTCTGAAACTCATTCTAAGAAGATCAAGATGGGTAACAAGTTAAGTTATTTTATATTTATTGTGTTGGAATAGTTACATCAAAACCTTGAGTTTGGTGGACAGTTCAGTATTAGTAACAAAATTTTGTGTATTAAATTTGTGTGTATCTTTGATTATATTGAATTTTTTTTATATCGATTGCAGCAATTTGTCACAGTGATACATGTACAAGTTAGGATCCCATCTATACAACGGTAATTGATAATATTCCAGCCAAATGTTCGGTACCTAGGACTGATGTCCAGTCAAATCCAACCCCCGTAATAAGAATTTTGGCTCTCCACCAGAAGGAACAACAAGGGTGTATGAGTTCTAAACTAACTAAAGATCCTGTTTTGTGTGTTTCATCTTAAATCAGCACGCCTGATGTAGCAAATGTACCAGCATATTAGTTTTTTCAAAAGCATGTGACGCCTGAGTAATTGTTTCATCCATGTATGTATAAGTAATGCTGCTCTTAGTATTTTAAAAAAAGCTTCAGCAGCAGAAGATGTACGTAATACTTTACTTTATACTCACTTTGTTCAGTGCACTGTAATTATAGTTAATGATGAAAGAAAATGACAGCGGTCAAGTGGTACCCGTGGAAATACCAATCAAACACATTCAGCAACTCATGGTAAGTGGGTTTCATATTTCTTATACAATTGGTTTGTTGCATTTCCACTATAATTTTAATGAATATTTGCAAGCATACGTTAATTATTTTTTACTTCTTTTTTAATGTGCAGAACCACCTCTTGGGTTGAGTAATGGGGTGAAAATGAGGCTTATCGAATAGTTACACGCAGCCCACATACATGTTCAAAGTAAGAGAATAATATTTGTTAATTTATTTTAATTATGTTATTAAATTATCTAATTTCCATCTTAATACCTGACAGCCAACGATTACTATTGCCGCTATGAAAATGGTTGCTGTATACAAGCTCCTGAGGGAGAAAACGTAGACTTAGAACAGCTTCCTACCCTGCCAAAACATCATTTTTCTGCAAAAAAGGTACCATACGCGAACTCCTCACATTTGATGTACCATACTTACTTTCTTTGTAGTGACTACTGCTGTCATTTGTTGAAACTTTGTGACCAGTCACTATTCCCGTGCAGGTACACCGGATCACTTATGATACTTTTAGAAGTCATGCCTATTTGAAACTCTAAAACTTTTTTTCTCATACTTTTTTTTTACCAATTTTGTGTAATGAAAAATACTATGGACAACTTTTGTCCTTCTAACGAAGCAGGAACAAATTTCATACACATCAAGATCTGTCACTGAATCTACTCTCTTTAAATCTTTTCTATTGAACGTTAAAACTCCTGATATATTATAATACTGTGAAGGGTCGTGAGGTATTTCTTTTGATGACGTAGGATCTTCTCAACATGAATCTGGGTTGAGTACCGCCATCAAGTTCTTCAAAAAAGAACCTGGAAGTTGTTGATCTTGAAGATGAACGGTTCCAAACGTAGAGCAAGATGGCAAGAGAATTCCAAATGGAGACTTGCAAGTAAAAAGTCTGGCTGCTAACCCGGAGAGATGTTTTTTTTTTAACGTTGGGTAGATGGTTAGTGACTTGCATATAACATTCACTTATCTTAATCATTAATGGGTTAATCATGTATGAGTGATAAAAATAATGTAAAAGGTTAAATATCACATTGGCCTTTAATATTGAATTGCATATAACGTTTACTTATCTTAATTATTAATGGGTTAAACATGTATGAGTGATAAAATTAGCGTAAAAGGTAAAATATCACATTTGTCTTTAATGGGTTAAACGGATTATACTAACTTTTTCCTTTCGATGAGCTGATGTTGAATTGAAAAAGTAAGACCGGCTGAAGTTAAATAGCACATAACATTTTCTTTTTAGACATGTATTTGAACAAAAATCATATACTTTGTAATGGCGAATAAAAACATGATACAATTCATAGACGCAACTTCTTAATAAGTAAAGCATATTAGTAAGTTCAAAATATCATAACTAAAATTATAAGATCAATATAATAAAAACAAATAAAAACGACGTGCTTAAAAATATGTTCCCGTTAATTGACAACATCAAAATTATAATTAACTTCCTTTAAAAAAATACACACACGTAAACTAATAAACTAACCAAAAAAAAAAAAAAATATAATAAAAAAAAAAAAAAAAAAAAAAACTACCCACATACAGCCATAAACATAATTAAACCATAACTAAAACCATCCATATTATAATTACAAATAACTTTCTTTAAAAATTAACCACCCGTATCCTAAAAAAATAATACATAACTTTCTCTTAAAAAAAAAAAAAAAAAAAAAAAAAAAAAAAAAAAAAACAACTTAAAACATAATTCTACGATAACTAAAACCATCCAAATTATAATTACAAGTCATGCCCGCCCATTGAGCGGGCTTTGAAGTCTAGTGTATATATATATATATATATATATATATATATATATATATATATATATATATATACTAGACGAGTGCCCGTGCATAGCAACGGGATTTTATAGTGATAGATAATTATAGTTGTAATATTTTTGTTAAGTGTTTTTATATAACATTTATACATAAAACGTAAAATGATCAAAGTTTAATTGAATAATATTGTAATATACGATAATTCAAGTAATAGAATATTTTTATAATTTATTTGAAAACATATAAAAAGTGTTCAAATTGTGGGTTGTAAACCGTAAACGAAATCATATATATACATAAAATCTTATTATTTCATTCCATTCAAGTGGTATTAAATTGTTAATAGTTTCCTAAATTACTATTACAGTGTTTTTTTGATTGACATACTGTTAATAGTTTCCTAGATTGTACATGACCAAAACAGTTTCTTAGTTTTTTATTAGCATATTGTTTATAGTTTCTTAGATTAAGTTATAAGTTTTTAAGAATTGGCATGCACCCATTATAAGTAGTAAAGAGTAAAGAAGATATACATATACATGTTTTCTTTATGAATCTGTATCCAATTACATTAAGAAACCAGGACCATTAATAAGACTCGTATATCTTATTTTTTTCATTTCAACGGGTGAATGTAAAAGCACTTGTTGAATAGACCAAATTTCACATTCGATTGCTTTTTTATAACGTGAAGTTTCATGTAAAAATTGTTGTACAAAACACTAAAACAACTATGTTAACTAATTCTGAACAATCTAATATCTATTATGACCTTTTGGTTTTGATAAAATTAAATCACATAATTACTTTTAAAACACATATCCAAACACACCTAATTTTAATTCTCCAACTCATAGATAACATTCCATAAATTTTCCAATCAGTATAAAAACAAACTGAAACCACATTTAGCTTGGATTTACAAGAGACAAATATATACTTAATCCTCCAACCCTTTCAAGACTAATAGTTTGCAACCACAATGTCTACATTCCATAGATGTACCAATGAAATATTACATGCCTCAGACAATAAAAGAAACATCGAATAAGGCTTTAAGCTTCATGCAACATCCAGTCACATAATATGTCAAATATCACCCACGACCGCAACCTCCTACTGCAAAAAAAAAAAAAAAAAAAAAAAAAAAAAAAAAAAAAAAAAAAAAAAAAAAACCCTATTTGAGTGATGACAACTTGAAATGGTCATCACAGTATGTTAAAAATGCAAGAAAGAGCCTTTAAAAAGTCAGAAATTTACCTCTATTGCCACTTGGGTTCCCGCCATAGCGTCTCCTTGGCTCCTATCACTACCACCTTCATCCATGCCACCATGTCCCCTCATACCACCTTTAGCTTGCCTCTGCCACCTTCAATATCATCCCTACCACCTCTTCCCCTTTCGCATCCTACACCTGGTGGTTTTCTTCTGTGAGCCAAACAATGAATAAAACGAATCAAAAAATCATACAAACGTTTTCTTATGGTAGCTAAAACCTAAGTGCACACAGACTGAAGTTGTTTTTTTGTTACAAGTTAGTAAATTTGATCTGAAGCATACCAGTGCGGTTCTTGGTTTCCTCCTGAACCTTGTCAATCATCTGAATAGGTATGGCAAAAGTTAACCATGAAATTAGCAAAAGTTGAAAATGAAAATGAGGATAGTGGTGTTGATATAGAATATGTTTTGGAAAGTATTAATTTTAGAAAGCATTACAAATACACGATTAGCACACAATTTGCATTGTCAGTTTCAGATCTTAATAAATCATTCCTATACTTATCAACTTTACTAAACTTTACTACTACATTACTACAAATAAGTTTCAATCAACTTTAATACAAATGAAACGTAATTCGTATTTTAATTTTATATTCAACTTTCAATTGTGTTGTTAAGATATACCTTAATTAGTGTATATAGGTGCCATTTATACGAAACAGAAGTCAACTCAAAGTGCTTTGAATCATTCCTATAAAGTTTCCTTAATTAATTAAATTTACAAAGTTGCCTTAATATTGTTTCCACGAATACTTCCCATGCATTTCGAAATGTTAATAGTTTCCATTCATTGCTTGACATTTTGTTTAGAAGGGTAAAATGGGGATTGACTTAAATTTAAGGATTTCACAATTTCACTTTGACCATTGAGACACTATAAGTAGTTAAGATATACAAATATACAAGTTTTATTAGGTAAGGTATTTTGTCACGAAGATTTTGAGAGCTTTTAGGTTTAAGTTGCTAAAAATGAGTCAGCTGGGCGGCAATAACATTTTCTTGAAGTTTAACTTCCAAACAAACAGCTATCAAAGAGCGTTCGTAAGAAGCTACAACATTTCATGTAGAAAATTACATAGTTATCAATCAGTTAAATTTGTTTGCTAAAGTAACTTTAAGGTTTTTTACGAGTTATCCGCTAATACTACAAGTAATATATTTCTGGTAAGTTTTGAAACCCGCTAGCCCAAAAGACTGCTTCCATGCTGGCCCCATTCAAGCCCAAAATGAGTTCATCATTAACATTTTGTTTAACGATGCACAAAACAAAGAAAAAATATTTGAAATTTTAGGGGCAATTTCATTCATATATTTGCAAAATTCAAAAATATCATATATATTTTTTTGATGCATTAAATGCATTGTACTTTATGCATCAAAAACTAGTAAAAATGATATATATGAAATTTTTGAAATTTTTAAGGATATACATGAAATTTTTCCCAAATTTTTTTATATAAATTAATAAAAGATTATGAAGATTATACGAAAACTAATATTAAAATATAGGAGTAATGTACTTTTTACTCTGAAGCTGACATAGATGAGGCACGGCTAATATATTTTGCATGTTGTCTAGGAATACGTTTCCATGCATTTAATGGTTTGATCAAAGCAATTAAGGCTCGTCTGATAAACATGTATAATTTATATTTTATATAACCACATTTTTTTCCCCAGTTTTATATAATAAAACAAATTCCATTTCAAAAAAATTAATTTATACTTTATTTAGTAATAATTGTATTTATTTTCTTATTATGTAACCATTTATATTTATCAATAACACAAGTAGAAGATAAATACAAAAAATATAAATAAGATATAATTAGGCTAATGATTTGCACACTCTTCTTTTTCATTTGCACACTCTATCCTGCGCTATAAACAGTTGTACATTTGTTTGATGCTACTTTACCCGTTTGTACATTGGAGTGTACGGATTAAAAAAAAAAGAGTGTGCCAATCACCTCCCATATAATTAACACAAGTAAAAAATATAGATAAGATACAATTAATAATATGATTAAAAATTTTAAATAATTATCTTTAATAATAAAAAACTATAATTAATCATCATAAATCAAACAAAACAAAGATTAAATTATTTATTTTTTAATAAATAAAAATATATGATTCAAAAAAATTTAAAAATCTCGCGCTTGCGCGGGCATTATAACTAGTATACATGAATGACGAATGCTATAACTACTCACACACTTTACACCTTTGTCTTTTGATATGAACCTATTTTAGCAACTTATTATCTTTCTCCTTTGAAAAAAAAAGGTCCAATCTTGAGACTTAACATATGTCTACGGAAAAAATGGGAATTGTTGAGTAAATTAATCACAAGATGTGTCATTACCATTACTGCCAACCCAGGATTGTTTAGTGGCAACAAAAATCTTCTTGGGGACGAAGGGTCCATCTTCGTGATCCGTTAGTTTTATATCCCATTTCATGCCACTGGCTATCTTCATCACCTTTGTCAACACATCTACTTCATCACGAAGGATAACCAACCCTTCTGGCCTCAATATCCTATCCATCTCTAGAAGGATGTCTTCTAGCTCTCACCTATTTATCCGTACACAAATTCGCAGGTGACTAATAGTTAATACTAGTGTATGAATATACAAAAACTCAAAATGACTGGTTTCCCCTAATTAAATGGATGTATAAATATACAAAAACTCGATAAAAATGATGAGACTTACCTGTCCTGGTACAATCTGAATAAACCATTAGCATGAAGGAAGTCATATGTTCTTGGGTAGGTTGAGAAGCCCTCACACCTTAAACAAAATTATTACCAACAATGAAGTAAAATATGGTGATTATAGTTAACAAATACGTACTCTTTTTCCTAAATAAATGCAACTTTCTTTTTCGCTGTTCTAATCACTTGTGATTTAGGCAAGATTTCAATTCAAAATTCCTTATTTTCTTGTCAAACATAATTATTTACCAAATATTGGTTTTTTTTTGGTCCACAAAAATCCAAAACATTGTCAACTGAATTATATTTTAGATATATACTAACAGACTCGTTAAACTACGTATTATGTAAAAAAAAAAAAAAAAAAAAAAAAAAAAAAAAAAATGCAGAAAGTTTTATCAAACTTACCAGTCATGATATATACCAATAAGTCCTCTCTCATAAACAACTCCTAACGTATTTGGAGAAACAGTAGGCACGACGTTCATCACCCATAATTTGTTTGTATGAACTGCAGCAGCAAAACTTCCGAGGCCAGCATTCATATCCATGATGTTTCTATATCTGGACGTGCCAATTAAAGGGTTAATCTTTTTGTAAGTATTGACATACTTTTTCCATTTCTGGTTATCTTGTTGGTAAGATTCAGCTGACAAATCTGAAATTAGTCCCTTAGCTACTCGAGGAGGTATTGCATGTAGCCTTGCTGGAAACTTCTTCAACTCCCCTCCTGCTACTTCTTTTGTAGTGGTAACGTCGTCAGGGTAAGGAGTTACACATGTTTGCATTTGCTTGTACCTACATTATATCGTAAAGTCATGCTGTAATAAAATATGCGTAGAAGTTAGAGCATCAGTGATATACAGTTAATCACTTAGTTGCATGAGTTGTTATGATATCGCTCTCTACATTATAAATGTCCCATTGTTTTATAATCAGTATAAGTAAATATCAATCCTTACAATAACGTAAAAAGATGTATATAATGTTTGCACAATCATTGTAAGACCAAGTCATATCGTTGAAACCGCCTGTGCAGTGCCTTGACAAAAGAGCAGGAGAAACTGGGAAATGCTATGGGTTGAGGCAAAGAAATTGAAAAATGCTATAGGACACTCGCACACTAACTTTTTATCAAAAAGAGTGTAACTTTGGACAAAAAGTGTTTCAAATCATTCTGAATTGCCTTGTACCTAAATTATGACATGTTGATCCTTACTGAATCCACCTGTCTTTTTTAAGCGAACTTCTCATTATTTTAGAGAACGCTTAGCGAACTTCAATTTTGGTAACTAAGGATGTTTTGTGAGAAAAATGTAGGTTTTTAGGATATCTTCCATTAAACCTGTATACAAAGTAGATAATGGAATCTTATTTGCATAACATGGTCCCAAACTGCTTTCTCTCCTTAAGTAATTTCACAAGTGATGACAATAAATAGTGTCATTTTTAATAAGAAATTAGTGTTGCATTCTAGTTATTTTCTATGTCACACTTTACTAAATCCGTATTTGTTATCAAGGATATAAGTCCTTATCATGCTATAGATAAAAAAAAAATGGACATATCGAATTGAGATGCATACTGACTCACCAGACATTATCATCATCACCAGATTTACAAAACTCTGCTGAATTTATTTTGCATGATTTCGTGGGCTTTCTTTCTCCAGATAGCAATATCCCCTTTCTTATATTTCTTCTCCCAACAAAGAGACTCAGCAAGCTTTTCGATCTTCGTTTGCTCTGCCTTCATATTTTCTTTAGATCGTTTACATGTGTGGTCGTATGTCTTCCAGTTGATTGGAGGACCAGACAAAATCCAGTAGCCACCTGGTCTAAGTACTCGATCAACTTCCATTAGATATATACCATCTTCAAACAATAATAAATTACATTACATTTGGTTTGGGTTGTATCAAGGGGATCAAAAAATAGATTATACACAAAATCTACTACATATACTCAGCAAAGTGTAAACTTTTCAATATAAATTACTCACCATTCTCACCCCAAGGAATAAGACAGCGTGAACACTGAGCCATATCAAACGCCCTTGATGGAAATGGAAGCTTTATTGATCCAAGAACACCGGTAATAGCTGGCACGCCACGCTCTAAAGCAAATTGCACTTGTTCTTCATGGTTATCTCTCGGTGAAAATGACATGGTCAAAACATTTCTCTTCATCAGATAAGCACCCCAACTTGCAACCTATGTCAAGATTAGACAATTCAGTCCAGTCAAACCCACAGTTCCACAAAATGTATTAGCCGAAAACTGGTAATAAAAGAAGGGGAGAAGTTGGATGAAGGAATCAGATAAAATAGCATCATTTTTCAGGTCAATGCACCTACATCATTGTGTCCCCATATCACAACATTGTATTACTGAACGAGTTGACGGTTCATGTCTAACTTGAGACCAAGGTCCAGTTTACGGGGTGTATGGGTTTAAAGTTCAGCAAAAATCACTAGTAACTATGTATTAGATTTTATGACATATATGGTAACTATTACACCAGCTAGGATTTTTAAGCGGTGCCAGTTTCTATCCATTTATTAATGAATGAGTCGACATCTGTTGTATTTTATATCAACGGGTCATATAAAACTATTCAGCCTAAGAGTGAATAGTTTGAAAGTCGCCACAAACCAATTTGTAAAGCATACAAAGTCATAAATCGCTTTATAACCACAAGTAACACCTTAAATGATTTCAAAATGAACAAAGAAGTATTTGCGGGTCAAGAAAAACCTATTCGATTTGACCCGTGCTAAAAATCGTCCATTTCAACCCGACCTCATTTTGACTGGTTTAACCACCAGTCTACCCTGCCTAATTGGCACAACTAATGGTACTTGATAAGAGCATACATAGAATGATATTGCAACAAAAAATGAGAAATGAGATGATTGACCATGGAACATACCCCACATCCAATATCCAGGGCTGTTCTGACAGAACCATCGGCAATCGGAATCACTGATGCAAGTTCATCAATATATGCATCTGCTCCTTGAGGAAACATGGTCCCACCACCTAGGAACTTAAACACGTTACCGTTAAACTCTACCCAATTCTGATTAGCCTTCTCAACTGCTAAATGTTTGAAAGGCACAAGGCGTAGTGGACATAGTCACGGCCTTTTGGCCATGGAAATGGAGTTGAATACCCCTTGGGTGCTGGAATAAGACATTTCAATTTATCCTCTTCTGGAGGACAATGTCTTTCTCTGTATACCATGTTTTCTCTCGGGAACTGCATAGCCCGGTCTTTTTCATGGCAAGGAGTGTAATCCGTATATTTGATGTCACATGGCTTGAACACCTTGGCTTTTCGCTTCGAAGCATCAGGGATAGGAGTACCATGATGCGATATACTAACAAGGGTGGCAAAGTCATACTCACATTTTGTTTTGTTGGCTATGGCTATAGCTATTCGATCACCCTTTCCAAAACCGCTTCTTTGCCATATTCCTAGTAAGTAAAAGAAACAGCAGATACCGCACAAAACGATTATTGATAATGGGCTTCTTTGTCTCTTTGCTGGTGCATACTTAGACCTCATATTGCGATTATTTGGTGTCTGTGTAGCACCATAAAAGTTATTACAACAGTTGTGAATATAAAAAGACCGGGTTATGCAGCATAAACATATGACCGATAACCAAAGAAAAACAATTTACAGCTACATGATATAGTCACAAATCTGACATGCATATCTAACTTTATAAGTTCTAAGCAAGAGCAATCAAGAAACAATGCCACTTTTCTTGTAGCTTCAAAAAATAACTTTTTTTTAGCAAAGCTTCGAAAGATAACTAACCATATATAATATGAAATAAAATAAAGTTACATGCATATGTAACCTTATACGTTTTTTTTTTTTCTTAACCATACTTTCAGAATTTTTTTACCGCGATTTGAGCCCACCATCACATATAATTAGTCGGCGAGAATGTCAAAAACGTCAAATTTCTTTCTTATAAAAGTTGCATATAGTTCAAAATAAGAAAATAAATAACAACGTAATGAAATCTATCAACTTAAAAATTAAAAAAAAAAAAAAAACACTGAATTATGTACCAGAAAAATGATCGCTGAATTTTTTTTTTTAGAAAGGCAACATTTTATAAAGGACCCAAAAGAAAAATAAAACAAGATACAGTACAAGGCATCCCTCCTCAATTAAATAAGTTATTAATAGAGGAAAGGACCCAAAAGGAAACAAAAGCTAAACATACAATCCAAGAGACTACAAAAACTAAAACCTCACACAATAGCTATCACACTAGGAAAAATAACAAATTTGATTCAACCAACTTTGATTCAACCAACTTTTGCATTTAGTAAAACTTGTGCATGATAATGTGGAGAGATAGTATTAGTAGGTGTAGTAAGAGCATAAACCGAGGTAGGTTTTTATTGACAAAATTATTTATCGATTTATCCAAGAATAGATCAACAGATTCCCCATTGGGATTATCTGTTATTTACAGAATTTGTTTTAAACTATTAGAGAAGCTTCCTCTTTAAACTTGCTTTAAAATCATATTTCTTCCATCTCAAATCTTTAATTCTCTAGCAACATATAGCAGGTCAATTATTCAAGCATCAACAAGCACATATCTTTAATTTTAAGCATGCATAACAATTATTCAAGTTTATCTATCATATAAGCGGCAACGCGCAGGCATCAAAATCCTCATTTCTAACATTTATAAATTGATACTCTTGTTAAATTTAAATATTCAAAAAAGCAGTTTCTTGATATGAATTTGACATATGAACTGAATATGCAAGAAATCCTGCTATAAAAGAGATTAACAGAAGGCAAGTAGCTCAGGGTCACTCTGAATGATGTTCATGTCTTCCTTTCCTAGACACGCGAGTGCTTCAATACCATCTCCGTTCGGAGCATCGATCAGTATAAAGCTATTCTTTCTCAGATTTCCTCCTATGGTTGTTTTCACGGGCTTTCCCCATCCAAAATCGATATCATATAAAGGTAAACCACATAGACTGGTACAAATATAAGCCCGGTCAATATTTCTTTGGGCCTGTTCTAAAGACGAATTTATAAGAAGATCAATGAAAGTGTCAATATCTTTTAGACCTTTTAGTTGCATCTTTTTCTTCTGGAGTTCATTGATGAACGCCTCCGGTCTCATTTCACTTTCGTTATTTGTGAAAATCTCTAATATTGTGTAAAAATTTCCTATGCTCTTCTCAGGTAATGGTTGAATCATTTTGCCTCTTATATTAGTTGGATGGGCAACGAGAGTTGGTTTGAAAATGCCTAGATTATTTTTTGTAGCTGCTGCCACCGCACACTTGTGAAGTAGCCAATTCAAAACTTCAACACGAGTAAGGTTTGGGATGGGTTGTCCAGATTCTGCAGTCATTGCCTTGACTTTTACTTTAAGGTCGTTTATCTTTGAGTTTGTGAACATGAAACTCCGTGTGAGGTGCTCACTTGATCTCTCAAGCGAAAATCCCATACAATTTATGTTTATGTCTGGGAAAGATATAAACTTGGGATCAATATCAAGTTTATGTTTCTGGTCTCTAGAGCAAAAACGCGCTATTTTAGCCCAATCATTGAAAAAGTGAGCTAAACTGACTCCATCTGCTATCTTGTGGGACAAGGATACTGCCACTGCAATCCCTCCACATTCAAAATGATTTACTTGGATCGCCAAAGGGATCATTCTATCACTTTGAGGATCATCATCTCTACGGTTAGAGTTACGATGCACTTGTCCATATGGAAAGAATTCATCAAGATCTTCATGTTGTGATCTTTGAAGGAAGTCCGAAAGAGTGCTATCAACCGATGCTTCAAGGAACTCAGCTCCATCATCATTGCAATCTATAAAGGCTGGTGCTAATTTATCTAGCCTACCAGCAAAAGGGTAATACTTTGTTAACGTTTCAGATAACGAGCTCTTTAAATCAAGGGTTTTATCATGAGAACAAACATGAGAATTTGGAAATAATGCAACCATAGGCATAAATGTGTTTGTACTTGTTTGATCAAGCAACGAAAGATTATAAGTTTTTAGATTTGAAGGAGTTGGAGAAGAGGGTTTGATAAAATCTTTCGATACGATTGTGTGAAGCTGCCTTCGACTAAATTTTACGAGCCTGCTTATGATCGTCATGCTCACAAAAATGTAATCAAAGTGTTTTTGATGATATTTGCTTTCTAGTTTCTCATATGCTATATAGCCAAGCTGTATGGTAGTATATTATTAGATTAATCTACACATGATACACGATTTTATTGTCAGAATCTTATCATGATCATAAGTTACAAGATAAAATATATAGGTAACGCAATTAAAGCATGCAAGTTTCATTTTGTACATATCAACACACATCAATATGTGGGTATGAACATATATTGCATTGCATCTTAAAGCAAAGTACGAGTTTTGAAACTATAATATTACTTTTTTAGGAACATAACATAGTATATTGTGAGATAATTAGTTGTCTATGGATACTTCAGCAAAGAAATCTTGAAACGTTGTGGCAACCCAATAGTTGAAGTACTATTAAATTTGGTTTCCTTTTTATAAGTTTCCAAAATAAATAAATAAATAAAATATTATCTGAAAGGTTATATAAGAGTATTCAGTAAGCTTTATGTATGCTTTAATTTCTAAACTAATGTTACACTATGATCATCATGTAAGGTGCCCTGACTTCAAGAAAACGGTTCTTAAGTCGCAATGGAACAAAGGAACCAATTGTCACAATATGTATGCATTACACTTATTTCACATAATTATTTTAATAAAACTTAAAACTCATAATCATTTGGTTAGAAAGTGTCTTACAGGTACCCCTAGGAGTTGTTTTATACTGACTTTTGGCTTGTCTTGTTGGTTTTGGCTTGTCTTGGTGGTTTAACAATCTTTTCTAATCTTTGGTAGGGACTTACATTCGTTGTCATTGATATAGGAGTTGTTGGGAAATTCGAGAATTTTGTCTACTTCTTTCTATCACTTTCTCTTTTGTTTTTTCTTTTGGTAAGATTTTGCATTGCAAATTAAGAAAAGAAAAACTATATTCGGTAGTCCAATGCAAGCGATGCAACAACTAAACCATCTTATTTACAATAAGAATACGTATTATTTGAGGGATAAAACATTACACTTGCAAAATGTGATTTCTTAATGATTGACAATAGCGGCTTCAGCCTAATACACTCTGAGTAGAAATCAAGTATTACTGTAAACGCTAAACTTAAGGACCAGTTGAATACGCTACAAAGATGAAAGATCGTCAGCAACAAAGGTTGATACTTAAACAGGCAACTTCAAAAGATCAACCCTGAAACAGTTGATCTTAACAGTCCAACAGTAGGTACAAACTAGAGGATCTACTACTACATTGAATCATTGAGTTCAGAAAAATGTTTAACATGTACAAACTAGAGGATCTACTACATATGTGTATATCAGATATGATCATGTTACAAGATTTAGTACTTGAATGGCTCCCCCAACTTCAATCTCCCGTGATCTTGGTTAAAACGCAAATTAGGATTTTCACGCGTCTTCTGTTTGTTTATTTCACCCTTCTTCTTGCCAGCAGATCTCAAAGACCCTTCAACTGAGATAAACAGAATTCAGTTAAACAATACAGGAGTAGTATAAATAGATAGAGAATCGGTACATTCTCCAAGCATTTAAGAATGCTATTCTAGCTTGGCAGTTGGATAACATGTCCAGTGTCTCATAATACTTTAGCATTATCTGCCTTATGGCATCCCATACTGATCATAATTCGTCTTTTAGGGCGCTTTTAGAGCTAAGATAATGTATTTGTAATCAAGTACACGTGTTTTAGACATTTGACTAATAGCAGATGTGAAGAGTTGCAATAGCAAGGAGAGGAAATAAACAAATGTATACCTTGCCACTCCCATACAACCTTAGGGTCACCCTTCAATATTTTCGGGTACCTATCTAAACGAGAATCTTCTTGAACCAAGTCCTCAACCTACATGAAGAAAGAAAAATTACAATTAATCCAAGCATCAAAAATGATGATGCAAATGCTTTTAATAATAAAACATGAAACATATATCCATTACACACAAATTGACAATAATAATGATATCTTTTGAATGATGAGGATACCTTTTTCCATAACAGGGGATCTCTTCTTTCTTTGGGTGTAAGAATGTGATCTCTTAACCATGATGCAACTATCCAAGGTTCGCCTTCACCATCGACACTCCTTGAAGTTAAAGCATTCTCTTCAAGCATTTCACAAACCTAATGTCATTTAAGTAGGAATAAGTTGTAGACGTCAATTTTAGAAACCAAGACGTGAACTTAAAGGCGAATGCAATAATTACATGTGGCAAAAATAAGTGTAACGGGCAAAACATGTAAACTTTTGGTACATGTTCAAAGGGTTCCACTGTTCCAGGTCGGTCAGGGTGTTCCATAAGACTTGTCCAAAATTTCTAATATATATGATTCCAAAAACATTATTTTAACTATAAGATGTAATATGGATAAAATGACTAAGGATGTTCATTAAAGGGTACACTTCCGAGGACTTTTGGCCAATTTTACCTATTCCTCTTCTAGATGTTTGGCCCTTTTTAAATACATAAAAAGGAATCGACCCATTCATGAGTAAATGGGTTGAACCTGATATGAAACCAAAATGTGTAAGCCACCCGTTTAAAATAATAATAATAATAATTAAACACACACACACACACACACACACACACACACACCCCAAGGTGTAAAGCCTTTAAGAGGGAATACTAGAAAAGTTCATTTCTCTTCTGTTCAAAATTGATATGTTAGTTTTAACAAAATTGATTGTTTGCATTGTCCAAAAGAAGGTACGGTTGTTTGCACCTGTTCATAAAGCTCTTCAGACCTGACTGATAAGTACTGTCTCCGCCGAACTTTTTGCAGCATCAAGCCACACCCAATGAGCTGCAAAAATATTGTAAATTTGTAACCAAGATTGAAAAAGATGATAAAATAAACAAATTAGTTTCCACAAGGCTTCATTGAACACCAAAACACAAACTGGTACTAGGAACACTGCATGCTCCAAAAGCCATAGACGAATGGAACAACTCAGCGGCTTATAATGTTCCACTAGCAAGTCTGGACACTTCAACTCCTTAATCCTACATAAACAGGAAAAAGAATGGAAATATGAATGAGCAAATGAACAATGTGTAGGGTTTAATGGTTTATAAAAATCGCCACTGAACATTTAAGTCTAGACGTGGCAATAATGACCTATTTACCAATAAATGGGTCGATATAGGTTATGTTTCTATATCTGATAGGTCAAATGCATTAAATCATTCAACTAAAAAGGAAAAGGTTCATATGGGTCAAAAGACATCCCACTAAGCCTCCTAAACCATTTTTCGTAGAGAATGCTTAGATCAGTGTTGTAATAATATAGTTTTAAAACAATGTTTTAGTAGATCATGCATTTATAGTATTCAAAAAAGTGAATGAAGAGAGGCCATGGGTCAACCAAACATGTTTTGGCCCACATTAAAAGATCACATGTTTCGACCCAACCTCTTTATGACCCGTTACCAAACCCACCCTTTATATGCCACCACTAGTATCAAACAATTACCTACCCAACGCTAGTATCCCTGGTCTCCAACAAATTACCAACAATCTCCGCTGCCTTTTCTTTTGCATACAGATAGGTGGTATTGTTCTTATCCATATTATTCCATAATTCGTCTCCTTGAACCTGAAATAGAAGCAGTTATTTATTTCACAACAAAGTCCAGTTCATATATAAAAAGAAAGTTCCATCGTGCATCAATACTTGGACAAGAACAAGAAACACACCCAAACTTTGTCCACTCCTTTGCACAAGTACTGAGAATATGATTCGCAGGCATGAGATTCTACCATCTTCGCCTGCAACAAAAACATGATACTTTTTCTTATTAAAAACTTCATCAGCAAAGTTAGTAATATACAAGATCTCGTTTCTCTCTTCAACCCTTACGTGATCCCAAGATAAGTGTTACTCACTCACGAGATTCTTAGCCATTTCATTAATATCTCCATCTTCAAGACATGATCTCCCATGTCTTACATAACCACTCATGCATTCCAAATTACCTTCATTGCATATCCCATGGCTTGGACAAGGATCACAACCATCTGTAAAAAGTAGCATTATTTAATCAAATTTATATAGCATAAAGTGTAATATTAACTATTAAGTGCGTAACATATTTATGTTTATCGCGTCACTCAGATATGTGGGTAAGATGGTATTTTGCTACCAGTTAGTAATGACTATAGGAATGGGTTTGATAACATGGTGGATTGGAGGGATACAATTACACACCAAACAAGCAGTTGTTTGGTTTAGTCATTGTGTTCGAGACTTTGCGTATCAGTTCCCAAAGCTAATGTTTTGACTAATATTTTGGGTATTGGAATATCAAAAATGACAGCTAGTTGTTTCAGTCAAATAGTAAGTCTTGACGCTGCAAATATTTCAACATGAGAATTTGATGAAGTACTGCTTCCTCAATGATTTTCTGAAACCCATAAGTGAAAAATTTCATCTTTATACAGTTAAAAATTAGATTATGGCCTCCAAATCTGTTGAGAAGCAGGCCAGCAATTACCAATTTATGAATTACTTGTAGTTTAACTTGTCCAGCAAATTCTTTTGTGGGTTCCTCAATCAGTAAAAATAAACTTTTATGTAGAGAAGAACAACAAAGAATCGGGCGGAGCTTTGCAGTAAAATATCTTGTTAATTTGACAACTAGTTTAGAAAAGAAGCAAAGATGAAACTGAAGTACAGGGATTCGCAGAGGGTATGAAATCCCCTCCCTGGTTTTCAGTGTTTTTGGTATGGATTCCTATTTTTACAGTAAAATATCTTGTTAAACACATTGGTATGTTTGTGAAAACTAGCTGATGCTTTTTGATTTTACAGTAAGAGCTTTTGGGAGCTTATGTTTAGAAAATATCTCTTAACAAAGTTGATATGTAACAACTCGTCCTACATTTGATCCCCTAGTTTATAGTTTACTTTCGATTTTGTTTATATTTTAAGTAGCTTAATCTTAAGGAAAAACAAGCTTAATCTCCTAAAGTAGTAAACATAAAAACTAAATAGAAAATGAGTGATGCTCACCAGAATAATCAAATTCATTATCATCATTGCTATTACAAAAGGGCTTCGGTTGACGATTAAACAGCTTAACAACCAAGTTACACCCAATTGCGACGGAGATAGCTACGGATAAGACAGCCACAGCTTTCAAAAGGTCAGCTTTCGAAGGTAATAAAGTTGGTGGAGGTTCAATTGAAGATAAAATTGGTATATTGTTAGCCTTTTGTATTCTTCGTTTTTTGGGTTTTGGAGTTGAAAGGGAAGAAGAAGAAGGCATTGTTTGATTTTTGGTTTTGAATCTGCTTGTTTGTTCTAGTTTCTACTCCTACATGAGTTTGCTCAAAGACCTCTCAATAAACACATATCTACAATATGCACCCTTTATATGTAACATGTTAGCTTGTTGTTAAACACATCATACTCTTAGGAGATGGTTATAAAGTTTGATCTGAATTAAATAATGTTATTTGCTTTTCTATAATTGTTTGAATGATTATAATTGTCCATTTCTCTAAGCATATATTAAATTATAGCAGTATGATGAATAAGTAGTTTGTGTAAACATGACCAAAACATTTTTATTAGTATAAATTTAACACAATAATAAACCATTGGGTGAAAGCTGAAAACACGCAAAATGGTTTTTCAAAACACACGATGTACGCAACGAACTTTCAAAAAGCTGAAAACATGCAATATACTTTCAAATTTGGAACAATGTACGCAATATGACCTGGAACCAGCAGGTTACCAGGTTTCAAACTTTGAAAATTGACAGGAATAGTCCCTGTGGCTTGCGTTGACTTTCGCTGGTCATCCTTAGACTTTTTTTCACCTACAAAAGGTACAATAACGGTCCTTATGGTTTGCGTAGACTTTCACATTAGTCCGTTTTTATACTTTTTCACCCGTTTTCTTACGTTTTTATCCGTTTTCGTCGGTTTTTTTTACGTTTTCGTTCGTTTTTATACAATTTCATCCGTTCTCTTACGTTTTCGTTCATTTTTTTTACGTTTTCGTTCATTTATATACGTTTTCACACACGTTTTTACACTCGTTTCTACACACGTTTTTACACACGTTTTCACAAACATTTTTACACACGTTTTTATATACGTTTTCACACACGTTTTTACACACGTTTTTACATACGTTTTCACACACGTTTTTACACACGTTTTCGCACACATTTTCACACACGTTTTCACACACGTTTTCGCACACGTTTTTATATACGTTTTTGCACACGTTTTTACACACGTTTTTACATACGTTTTTATATACGTTTTCGCACACGTTTTTACACACGTTTTTACACACGTTTTTACACACGTTTTCGCACACGTTTTTACACATGTTTTTATATATGTTTTCGCACACGGTTTTACACACGTTTTTATATACGTTTTCACACACGTTTTTACACACGTTTTAATATACGTTTTCACACACGTTTTTACACACGTTTTCGCACACGTTTTTACACATGTTTTTATATACGTTTTCGCACACGTTTTTGCACACGTTTTTATATACGTTTTCACATACGTTTTTACACACGTTTTCACAAACATTTTTACACACGTTTTTACACTCGTTTCTACACACGTTTTCACAAATATTTTTACACACGTTTTTATATACGTTTTCACACACGTTTTTACACACGTTTTTAACACACTTTTTTCGGGACTTTTTCATAATCGGAAAAAAATTCCGAAAAAAATTTCTGAAAAAAATTCCAAAAAACGTGTGTAAAAACTTGTATAAAAACGTGTATAAAACATGTGTAAAAACGTGTGTGAAAACGTATATAAAAACTTGTGTAAAAACGTGTGCGAAAACGTATATAAAAACGTGTGTAAAAACGTGCGCGAAAACGTGTGTAAAAACGTGTGCGAAAACGTATATAAAAACGTGTGTAAAAACGTGTGCGAAAACGTGTGTAAAAACGTGTGTGAAACGTGTGCGAAAACGTGTGTAAAAACGTGTGTGAAAACGTATGTAAAAACGTGTGTAAAAACGTGTGTGAAAACGTATATAAAAACGTGTGTAAAATGTTTGTGAAAATGTGTGTAAACACGTGTGTAAAAATGTTTGTGAAAACATGTGTAGAAACGAGTGTAAAAACGTGTGAAAATGTTTGTGAAAACGTGTGTAAAAACGTATGTGAAAACGTATATAAAAACGTGTGTAAAAACGTGTGCGAAAACGTATATAAAAACGTGTGTAAAAACGTGTGCGAAAACGTGTGTAAAAACGTGTGTGAAAACGTATGTAAAAACGTGTGTGAAAACGTATATAAAAACGTGTGTAAAAATGTTTGTGAAAACGTGTGTGAAAACGTGTGTAGAAACGAGTGTAAAAACGTATGTAAAAACGTGTGTAAAAATGTTTGTGAAAACGTGTGTAAAAATGTTTGTGAAAACGTGTGTGAAAACGTGTGTAGAAACGAGTGTAAAAACGTATGTAAAAACGTGTGTAAAAATGTTTGTGAAAACATGTGTAAAAACGTATGTGAAAACGTATATAAAAACGTGTGTAAAAACGTGTGCGAAAACATATATAAAAACGTGTGCGAAAACCTGTGTAAAAACGTGTGTGAAAACGTATGTAAAAACGTGTGTAAAAACGTGTGCGAAAACGTATATAAAAACTGTGTGAAAACGTATGTAAAAATGTGTGTAAAAACGTGTGCGAAAACGTATATAAAAATGTGTGTAAAAACGTGTGCGAAAACGTGTGTAAAAACGTGTGTGAAAACGTGTGCGAAAACGTGTGTAAAAACGTGTGTGAAAACGTATGTAAAAACGTGTGTAAAAACGTGTGTGAAAACGTATATAAAAACGTGTGTAAAAATGTTTGTGAAAACGTGTGTAAACACGTGTGTAAAAATGTTTGTGAAAACGTGTGTAGAAACGAGTGTAAAAACGTGTGTGAAAACGTATATAAACGAACGAAAACGTAAAAAAAATGAACGAAAACGTAAGAGAACGGATGAAATTGTATAAAAACGAACGAAAACGTAAAAAAACGGACGAAAACAGATAAAAACGTAAGAGAACGGGTGAAAAAGTATAAAAACGGACTAATGTGCAAGTCTACGCAAACCATAGGGACCGTTATTGTACCTTTTGTAGGTGAAAAAAAGTCCAAGGATGACCAGCGAAAGTCAACGCAAGCCACAGGGACTATTCCTGTCAATTTTCAAAGTTTGAAACCTGGTAACCTGCTGGTTCCAGGTCATATTGCGTACATTGTTCCAAATTCGAAAGTATATTGCGTGTTTTCAGCTTTTTGAAAGTTCGTTGCGTACATCGTGTGTTTTGAAAAACCATTTTGCGTGTTTTTAGCTTTCACCCTAAACCATTAAATAAATTATCGTAATACATACCTAAATTTACCATAGTAAAAGACTATTACACGGATTGTCTTAAAATAAAATATAACTTTAACACATTGAAACAACAATTAAGTATCTTATCTATAACCAAATAATTCAAGACCTTGCTTGCATTATTTGTGTCGCGATTTGATCTTGTAAGTTAATCATATATTGTTGGTCCGCTTCGCTCCCAATTGGTTGAACAACTTCACCATCACCATCATTATCTTCACGTACATTTTCTCTATATGTCACCTTAGTCGTATTGAGATAAAAATATCATCGCTTAAACTCTACTTCCGTATAAAATTATAAATAGCAAAACATGCAATAGTAATATCTCTTAGTTTAACCTAAGAAAATTTGGGTATACTCTTCAAAACTGAAAAACGTGCTTTTAAGACACCAAATGAATGTTCAATTATGTTTCAAAGTTTTGCATGAGCGTTATTGAATTTTTCTTTACTGCTCATTGCAAGTTTTCAATGAAAGCCACATATCCAATACCTAACATTGCGATATAGAGCCATAAACCTATGTGTGTGCTAAGGCAGCATCATATAGATAATTTTTATCTGACAAAAAATATATATTTTGATATCTATGTTTTCATATATATCACAATTTCAATTTTAAATACCTGTAGGAATAAAAAAACTCAAATATTTGATCTACTAAAGCTTTATTAAGTATTTTCGTAATGTGTGTTGTACCTTCCCATCAAGATAGAATATAAGTAAAGATCATGTTGAAGTCGCAAAATTGCCAAAACGTTTAAGAAAAGCATGTATAACAGCTTTATCTGCAACCGCGCAGAGGTTTTGTTTGTTTTCTTAGACATAAGTTTTTTTTTTTTTTTTTTTCACTTCTTACCTCTTCAAAAATTAGACATAAACTTTCACTTCTTATTACTTCTTCAACACAAAACCTATCTATTTCTCTTTCAATCTTTTATTTCAATAGCGCAAAAAAAAAAAAAAAAAAAAAAAAAAAAACGACTTTCTTTTCTTGTAAATGAAAACTTTTAGATGCACGTCTTCTTCCGCGGACATGATTTGGAGATGAAAACATTAAACATATGGAAAAACAAAGGACAAGTGGGCAATAAAACAATAGATGGAGGACATTTTATATAAAAACAAAACTTCAGTGTCGACACACAAATATAATTTGGTTGTTTTCTCAAAATTGATTCATCACCTACTGCATAATATAGATTCCTTAATTCCTAGTAAATAAATAAATAAATAATATCTTCCAATCAAGAACCCTAATAATTTGATCGTGGGTTCATTCAATTCAACTTCTTTTGGTATTAATTCAATTCATATGCTTTTATTTGTACATATTATGTTAATTTGATTCATTTATTTATTATGTTCTGTAATTGAATCTGCTTTTCTTTGTATTAAATGAATATTGAACTGGTGTTAATAAGTTGTGATTTTTGTGAATATATTTTTAAGGGTTTTTAGATTATGTAAAAAAACCAAGTTACTAACTGTAGATGTTATCTTGTTTTTGAGTTTAAGTTTGTGTTTGCGAATTGTGTATCCGGTTTAGGTCAAGAAAAGTCTGTTGGTTTAAAGAGAATGGTGGTAACAGTTTGACTTAGTGAAACAGTGGTTGTGAAGCTACTGAAAATCGATGAAAAGATGTTTATATATGAATGTTGATGTGGGTAAGGTCCAGTGTCAATATTGATCAGTCCTGGATACGTAAAAAAAAAAAAAAAAAAAAAAAAAAAAATAGTTCGTTTCTTTTTTATGACATCCTTGTCGTTAGTCTATAACTTCGTGTTAAGAGTATAGGTTAATTTTAGATCTCAAATGCTTTCCCTTGGTAAAGTTTTTGACAGTACCCAAGTAACTTTTAATGAAACAAAGATAAATGCTTTTTACTTGACACCTAATTCAATACTAATCTCGAAACAAAACATCATAATATACTCTTGGTCCTGGATATAAAGTATAAACCTTCCTTACTGAAAAGCTAATTCTTATCTAAGAAATCAGCACTTCTATCTAAATATGCATGCGACGAGGCCCATGAGTTGGCCTAAAACTTATACTTTTTTGTTCTTTATCTTTCTTGGGCTTGTGTAGTTAGTCATTTTACTGTTCTGTTAATGTTAAAGCCTGCATTATCGTAAAGGTGTTTCAGTTTGATACTGAATTCAGCCAATATATCTTATATGTCATTATAGTTTGAACAAGCTCCTCTGACAGTAGGATCAAAACCCAAATTAAGAGGCTACAGTAATCACAGAATATCAAATCGTTGAAGATTCAGGAAATTCTACGGTTGTACCTGTAGGGAGCAATGAATCATATTCAGGATTTCATTTTTTGTATAAAAATAGTTACATTTGTCACTTAATTTTGCATGTTAAGCTTTCCTTCACTTAGTAGTTGTTTGATAGAGTACGTGTTGGATGTGTATCTTATGTACACATCAATAATCATAATATATATGATTAAATTACTACCCAAATTTATTTATAAATTGGTTCTACTTTTAAGGTTTAATTTTATATGCAGTGAAACCTTAATGTGTTGAGACAAGTTACGAATGGCGGATTTACCAGGTTATCTGATAACCTGTCTGAATTCTGGAAAACTTGCTCTTTTGGCTATTTTGGTATCCGGAGGGATCGTATTGCAAATTCTAGTAAGTTTTAAACACTCTCTACCTGCATAGAAGTTGGCAGTTATTACTTTCTTTGCGATTCCCTTGAACAATTGTATGGTGCTTACCTTTTCCCTTTCGTGATGATAGGCATGCGTTCTGTACAATAATTGGTGGCCGATGCTAACAGGTAGAATATGTTTACATTATCTGCTGATTACACCTTGAGGACTTAGAAGGAACTTTCAAATATAATTAAAAAATTTGTTTCGTCATTCCTTTTTTGTAAATCTGTTCGTAGTGCTCAAAGTCTACATTTTTATTATCTATATTGTGTTGGGATCATAAACACAAGGCTTAACAGCGCGTTTTAACTTACATGGTACACCATTATTTTAAAAGATGAATGCTACATTTTCTTTTTATTGCGTCTTGGCTCATAGAAAGGGCAATCATAGAAATTTTTATAAGAACATTTTGCTTTCGAGCACATCATATAATTTTAAGGATGAATACTATCTTTTGATAACTTTGGATCTTGGCTAACAAAGTACAATAGTAACAAAACTCTTCTAAGAACTTACGGAGCACGTCATTTCTGCACAAAACAATTGTTACTGCTGTCTTGAAGATACTATGCTTACGTCATTATGTGATCAATGATATTAAAATGTCCTTAGCTACTAAAATCTAGTAAATACAAAATATTTTTCTAGGCTGGGGTGATTGAAAGATATTTTATGTCTCGTAAAACTTGTATTACTTTATGAAGTTTCCAAGCAAATTTATTTTGCGGTCATTATCATTATTACGTGTAACTCCATGGTTTTTTGTTGAAGTAATATTTAGATATTTCAAAGCCGTCAAACAATTTTGATTAAAACTCTGTACGAAATGTCAAAATATGACATTTTTTCTGACATTATATTGTCCTGATGCAGCATTGATGTATGTGATTCTCCCTGTTCCGTTGATATTATTTGCTGGTGCAGATACCTCTATATACTACACTGAATCTGAAAACAGGTAGTTCTCTCCAAATACCATGCATATGTAATCCTCAAAAAGCTGGTCACTAAAATGAGTTCATGTAGAAATGGCAAAAGGGACGGGCTGAATAACGGATCAAATGAGTAATTTGTGTGGTTTTAAGTGACACGTTGGATGGATTGAATCGAAACACTACCTAATTTTTATTGTTTCAGCAATACTCTACTTGTTAAATTACATGATTCAAGTGACACTGTATCTAATACTCCGTAATACGCTTTAGGCACTTTCTTACTTTAGCTTATGGGTTTGACCCACTAAAGCTAATACTAAACCTGAAATGACCCATTCATAAGTATATATTGGTTGAAATTGCCATCTCTAATTTCTAGTGTCTTGATAACAGTTGGGTGGATGCAACCAAGTTCTTGACAGGAGCTTCAGCCGTGGGCAGCATAGCAATTCCTATAATCTTAAAGCATGCTGGGGTCATTACATGGGGTGCCTTTGCAATGGAGCTTTCATCTCTTTTTGTGTTTCTTGTGGCCATATTATCTTTCATTGGAATGAATAATGATGATGGAGGATATAGTGCGATCTGATCTGAAACATGCTCATATTGGTGTTTAGATCTCTAAAATGTGTCAGCCTTTGGTGGGGGAGTTGTTCGATGGCGGCACATCAGCTTGTGTTGGAGCTTGGTCTTGTTTGTTGATGCAAAAAAAAAAAAAAAAAAAAAAAAAAAAAAACATGTAAATTTCTTGTGACATTATTCTTTTGTGCGTGTTTTTCCTGGTGATCGTTTGTATATGTGCTTTACATATTGGGAATTTGAAACTTTGATATTCAATGAAAGTAGATGATATTTCTGTGTTATGGTTAAACACATGTGAAATCACCAAATTAGTTTTACGTATTGGTTTAAGCAAATTTAAGTTTTAATTTTAGAAACACACTTTTAGTTCGAAGGTTTGATTATATGAAAACCAACAAAGTTTCAATGGTACGTGACAAGATCAAGATCTTTGAGCTATCCACCCTGAAATCAAGATATAGTGCTTAGTCCAAATCAAGATCTTTTATAACGACTTGAGCTATCCACCCCAATATCACAACAGTAGTCTTTTGAAAATGCAGGTGTATCGTCCACCATTGAAGAAAATGATGTTCTAAAAAAAAAAAAAAAGAATCTGAGGATAGATTACTCCCAGACAAAATTAAGAGTGAATTTCAGGAAAACCTTGCATGGGCATTCCATTTCAGGAAAAAACATCAATTGTGAGGACAATATACAAGTTTCCTCTAACCATTCTTTGATTACAGAACCACAACATGTATCCGATTCACACATATCCAAGAGACTCGAAGATTGATGATTAATTTATTATAAGCTCAAATGTTTTTTCATATATGAGATACCTACCTGATTCGAGATCTTTAAATTATCAAATCTTGTTGCTGATTGCTTATAAATTTACATTGTCCTTTGGCCAAAAAGAAATATACTATATATGTATATACAAAAAACTTGGTAACTAAACATGCAAGTAAAAAATTTTAAAGTTTACAAATTTTGACATAAGAATGTTGCTATCTAAGAACCTTGTTACCTCATGTCTTCAGTCTTGTGATGACCTTCAAGTTCCCTCTGGTTTACTGGGGCGGTCTGCGCGTGTCCAATTGAGATTCCTGGACACAAACAAATAATGTCACAAGGAAAGTCCATATAACTAACCAATATTGTGTTTTTCCCAACGAATTACCAAGCATTTGTCAAAGGACGGGCAAGTTTCAACCACTTTGTGTGTTTTCCTAGTCTATAAAGAAAGGTCAAATGTCGAGGTGGCCATTTCAACCCATTAAACTAGGTTGGTTATGTTTTACATCTAACATGTCAAACAACTAAATAAAAATTAAGAGCTAAAAAGGAAACATGCCAAATGTCGATCCACATTATAGTTTTACTGTATCATTCAAAATGCTAAAATAGATACTAAGAATGAACCTGGTCAAATGGGTGAAATAGGTTTCAAAGTGGCTGAAAGTGTCTTTTCAATACATAACGTATCCTAAATCATTCTCGTCCAAAAGATTAGTCATTGATTGAAATAAGGAATTTTTGTAATCATGCTTGACATACCAATTCATTATGAAAACAAAGTTTAAAATTTGGACCACAGTGCCAGAAATCAACCCCATAGGTACAAAATGTTGGTGTCTAACCCATTACCCAACCCGTCCATAATGCCGTCTCGAGCAACGAGTTTTGCACAAGATAACTTTGAGATCTCTGGTCTGAATCTGACACCATGTATAGTCTAGTAAACTGCTAGGAATGAATGATGGCAAAGTTTCATGGCTCATCCTAAAAAAGCATGAGATTATTATTTGGTGCATGCATAAATCCGTTTACCTCGCTTGGGAGTTGAGCATCAATTAAAGGCTTGAGCTGGTTATTCTCTATGTTGCTTAGCAATCGTGTTACAGTTTCAAGATGAGGGACACTGTCAACAAAATAAACAAATTAGTGGGTACAGAAGAAACCCACCTGATAATTTTAGGCTTTTTAGTGCTTAAAATGTACTTCATAAATTTGGTACCATCGTAGCTTTAATAGATTTGAATACAAAGACTGATATTTTAATTGTGTAGGATGCCCTGATATGAGTCCTGAAAACTCAGTGTGAGACCTAAATCCCAAGTCCCAACTTTTTTTCTGAATGGCGGAGATTTATAAAAAACACATGCTAGTAAGAACTAGCATGGACAAATCAAGAAAAGATTACAAGTGAATACAAGAACACTCGGATTGCAACACCCAATCAATCCAAAAGATACTACAACAGCTAGCTCTATTTTTTATCCAAAGATAAAATTGTTGTCAATGATTTTCATCATATTAACCTTAACCGCCTGAGAAACAAGTAAATTCCGAGCCCTCCATATCCACCCTATAGCACATAGAACCACAACATCGAAAAAAGAACTTGTTCTCTCACCCAAATTCAAATCACCATCATCGGCCATATAGAACATACAAGGCGCTATCTAGAGGGATCACATCCAACCCCCACCATTTACGAATCAAATCCCAAATATTCCGAAAAAAGGTACAAAGTGCAAAAAGGTGATCTTCATCTTGAATTTTTTTCCTCAAATCACCATTTACAAGCTAACCTAACTGATAAGGTTGTAACTGAGCTTACAACTCAATGAACTGTCAGCAGGAAGGTTTAAAGGACGGACACAAACAATATTTTATGTTTGCTTCATTATATGAACGGATATAGATGTCATTCCTTCATTTACATACATCGTTAGTTTTTTTTATGTGTGTGGTAGTGCCAGGATGAACAGGTATTTCACATAGAATTACTATCCTAACCTTAATCCCAAACAAGCGACCGTGTTTCTTAAGATGTCCAAAACCCATATTCTTGTCTAACACAAGCCAAGACCACGAGGTCTCTGCAACCTACCACCTCCATGTATCACACCCCTCGGTTTCCCTTGCTTTCGTGCACTCATGCAACTCATTTGGCATACAGGGACTTGATCAAAAGGTAATCTCTTGTTCTTTATTACCCATTTAAACCTTTCATTTGGTTGTTATAGTGTATATTCGTGTTGATTTAAACATATATATATTGTTGAAATGCAGATGTAAGATGTATCCTTAAATGGACCACCCCCACTGACATTCAATATTTAGACCTACATCAACACTGGAATCACTTATTACACTCTAACAATGGGAAATACTTTCGATTATGCTGCCAGTGTTACAGCATTAGTAGACCTAGGGGTAAATGATGCACCGACAAAATCTAATGACAGAGATGCCACTGCAGCTGCAATGGAAAGCAATCAACAACAAACCAGCTCCAAACAACAGATGACTCCAAAAGTTTGGCAACATTTCCAATTGTTATGTTGTGTGATGGAACATAAGCATGTAACTATAAAAGCATGCCCACTACAGTGAGAAAAATGAGAAGCCTAAGGGTGAAGCCACCAGATTGCTGGCAGTCGCCCAAAACTAGAAGCCATTCTGAAAGGTCAGTTAAAGTGAGATTTTTCCTAGCACCATCATATCATGCATCTATGCTCCAGCATTGGAGGTTTGAAAATGCTAGGATAGGAGATGTTATTTCGCATATGATCTTGGTCTATGCGTCAGTTAATATCTCTGAGTATTTAATGTTTAGATGGAAAAGCTAATCCAGGATCTAATTATATAATATACTAAAGGGTAAGAGGTTACTGTAGCAAGTACTGTGCTTGCTACAGTAATTTTTTTTTTTTTTTTTTTTTTTTTTAGTATTAACAGTCGTTAGTTATTTAACGGCTGTTAACTAACGACCGTTATCTTTAACATTTAAAAAAAATTGTACGCACTTTGTCTTTCATCTCAGTAGTTCGTTGCAAATTTAGTCTTCAAATAATTTACATAAATGGTCCTTCATGTTAAGTAGCTAACGGCAACAAAAGAATTCCACAGCAACGTGCGGGTACCAAACTCGTATATACTAAAAGTCAAGAGTTTACTGTAGCAGGTACTGTAGTAGCTACAGTGCTTGCTACAGTAGATGCTACAGTAATTTTTTTTTTTTTTTTTTAGTATTAACGGTCGTTAGTTATTTAATGGCTGTTAACTAATGACCGTTATCTTTAACATTTAAAAAAAAATTTAAACGCACCCTGTCCTTCATCTCAGTGGTTCATTGCAAATTTAGTCCTCAAATAATTTACATAAATGGTCCTTCATGTTATACATCAATTGCAAAGTCAGTCCCAGGTAACTAACTTCACGTTAAGTAGCTAACGGCAACAAAAGAATTCCGCAGCAACGCGCGGGTACCAAACTCGTAAGATCTAAAAGGCATCTAATAGACAAGATGTTGTTTCAAATTATGGAATTGAAAAAAATAGCTACAGAAGGCGTGTTCAATACTAAAAAAAAAGTGTGATTATCAACATTGAATTATGGACATCCTGTCGAACTATCCACTATATGGTGCTCACATGACGCTTTGAAGAGTTGGAATTTAAACTTTAACAAATGCATAATATTTTTAGTTGATGTGCTTCCAGCACAAATCTGGATGTTGCATCTATGAATTTAGGGTGTTTATCAGTTTCTGATGGATGACCGCAAAACTGGGTCTAAAATGTTGAAGCTTGCTAACCAAACAGAGCGAGTAGGCAAGGTATAGATCTTGGTCCATAAAATTAAAGAAAAATCTATTGCTCCATCTGATCCTGTTTTAGTCCGGTTTTGGACTGGAATTTTTCTTTTATTTTAACATAAAAGTCATATTTAGGAGATGTATTAGATACTGCTTCAAAATCCAAAAGTCTAAAACCCGTTCACCTCCCATTTTGAGAGCAAACACAGACATCAATAGATACCAAACAAGTACTGTACAATCCGGTTCTCGGTTTTAGTTTTCACATTTTTTAGCTCCGATTTTGGACCCTTGCACACCTTAATTTGAAGATACTGCAAACCAATTAAATTAATGAACCAAATTCAAATAACCCAAATGTCAAAATTTTATTATAATTTGATGACTCGTAAAACACAGCTCAATCCAACCAACCACTTTTGGCATTTTAGTCACAGCAGAACAGAGCTTAAAGGAAATCGCATACTCATATTACTAATCAAACCATGTGATAACATAATATGTCGTAGCATGTTAACAACAATCTCTTCAAGACCCACCCCACATAGCCATGTCATACTACCATGACGTAGATGGATGACCTAACTGAAGAGAACAAGAAGACTGGCCAATGGTCGATGGAGGGAGATCATCAATAAGGTCGAACATCGACATAGATGAAGATGAAGCAAACAATGTAATCAAAGAAAAATAAGGAGAGAACGGTGGTAACTCATGGTGGTCAGAGATAGAAGGGTATGTCGTTGATGGTCTAGAGAGTAAGTCAAGGTCATCATGGGTGGCCAGACGAGAAAGAAAAAAGGTTCATTTTAAAATTAAAATTTCAAAATGTGGTCAGGGTTTTGAACTTCCTTTGTATATTTAATTAAACTTTCAACTTCTATAATAAAATGTATTTATATATACTTTCTTTTTGGTTCAGCTAAAAACTCACTAATTCAACATTTCAAATCAAAAACAAAAGCTGAAAGCGGCTTGTTCTGTAAACAGAAATGATAGGTGCACAATGCTAAAACAGTAGAGCTGGTGGTATCAAAATTGGAAGAAAAAAATCAAGCTATAAAAGAAACTTGTTAGTGGAAGATTGTTCCATGTGTGGTGTTGTACCTTAATTTTTGTGAGTAAATACTCGTATTCTTGGTCTATCAGTTCAAGATGGTCTGGTAAAAACTAGATACATGATTTACAATGTGCATGTGAGTGTGCGACATGCGCACACTTCTACATGTCTGATCCACGTCTTTTGTGATATTGGCAAGCAAAAATTAGATGTCAAAGACAAATTTAATTGTCCATGCTAATATTCACCTAAAAGCTACTCATGCTATGTTGTGTATGATTTTATAAATTAGAGAAGTACTTCTGTATTTAATGCTTTACTACTCGTGTTTTCCTCACTCACAGTGACAAATACTTCATTAAACTCCAAAAAAAAAAAAAAAAAAAAAAAAAAAAAAAAAAAAAAAAACATAGTATTTAATTAACAGATTATTTGACCATTCATAGTTGCTTGGTTAGTTTAGTAAAGACATGTATGAGACTGTAGATGCATTCTCACGGACATTGTGAAGTATGTCTTTCATTTCTAGAAGACCATCTCAAACTTACACATTCAGAATACCCACACCACACCACGCATGAAACGCTAAACCACCAGAAACAATCTTCCTTAACATCTTAACCACGCTATTATGTTTTTTAGCTTTGTCCTGTGTCAAGGTAAACCACCTTTGTCTCAATATCCAACTCTTTCACATACTTACAGAGGGAGTTATATATACAAACTCTAGAATACTGTAGGTACATCAAGAGAGCTCAGTATGAATTTGTTATACTTAAATATGAGCATCTATAAAGTGACGTTTGTCCACAATGCAATGGATAGTTTAACCTGATGTCAATAAAACAGTGGTGATAGCTACTAGATGCATGTGAAATTTTGTTAAACCCTGGTTTAGCTTACTTCATCATTACATAAAACAATTCATGTTTAACGAAAGTATAAGGCAACTCGTGGACCGTGATCATAAGTTAAAAGAGCTTTATTGAAGCCCTTCAAAACGTAAATGTTCACACGGATACATTATAGCAAGATTAAACAAACATTGTTGATGTGGTCTAAGGGAAGGAAAAACACACAACAATTAGTCATGTATGTTTTCTGCAATTTAAATTTCCCCCAATAGTATATGCCCATCAAGTGGATTTGCAGGCAATTAGAAATTCATGAATCATAATAGGATACTAAGCTTACAACACTCAACCAAAGCTCTTAGCGTGTAAGTTCTGACTACTGCACCATATCAATATCCTAATTCTATTAGCTAATTATTTCCTAGTCATAGTAGTATGCTAAGCTTCTTAAGGTCAGTTTCCATGTAACAGGTCGTGGATTTCCATTAAGGGCCAAAATACTACCGAGCCTATGACAAGATAGAAATCCTATTGATATGGGTATTAGAACACTTAAATGTAGATAATAACCTTTGTAATCCATGGTCCATGTGTGCATCTAAAGATGAAATCACCAACGGCATCTGCTCCAAGACCTGTTTCCAAGGAAAATAATAACATAAGCATATTAGCTTCAACAAATAGCATGGTGAATAAAAAAGTAACCAGTGTTTGGTAAGACCTGTCGTGTGTTGTTTATGGTAGAAGCTTTAGCCAAAAGGTTTTTAGGAAGCTTTACAAGTTTGTCCTGCAAAATAATATAAAAACATTCAATACCTAAGCAATCAACATAAAGAAAATACCCAAAAGTAATGTTCCAACAGATGTTCTATATGCAATGGTCTTGTCTACATAAATGATCAGTTATCACACAGTAATGAAAATCCGAAATCAGGCAACTCGCCAGAATCCACTCTATAGAGTTACAGTATAATATATCTCCTCTTTCAGAATGTATTACAGTATGAAACAGACCATTTATCTAAATGTTTGGGTTAACAAATGTCAGCTGAACTGACAAGTAAACATTTATCTAGTTGAACTGGAAATCATATAGTTTAGTTTCAACTAAATTCCCGCAAAAAGCCCAAAGGAAGGAGTTATCTCAAATGAAATCAGTCTGCCTAATTACAGCTACAAGTTCACTAAAAAGAAATAGGAAAGTAAATTTTCGCTCATCAAAATAAAAGAATTGTTTAACAAATAGTTTGTAGAGCATTTTCAAAGTTGATAACCACAATATTAATCAAAAGGTAATAAAAGTTTAACTGATAATAAAATCCAATTTATAAAAAACCATTGGGCTCAACATTGAATCTATGAATGTTAATTGTGAAAATTAAAAAGAAAGTTAAGAAGGGAATGAATGAATGCCTGAGAAGGAGAGGATTGAAGCATGATGTGAAGGAGATTAGAGGTGGAGAGAACCGCCTGTGATATTTGATCCGAAACCATTGTCTTTGTTGACGTCGCCTTTCCCGAAGAAGGGACCACTGACGCCAAGGAAGACGAAGAAGAAGAAGAAGTTGACATTGCGGGGGGTTTTTTTATTTTCAGTGAGTGGGTATATTTTTAGGCAGAATTTTGTTTGCGCTTTTTTCTCGAGTCCCTCAAGCTTGTTTAGACGAAGAGAGGAGAAGTGATAACAGGGATTAGAGGTGAACAAAAAAACCGGTTAACTAAACCGGCACTTATAGCGAACCGAAAAATCAAACCAGTTAAAACCGGTTTTGACCCAAGCCGGTCTAGTTTTTCTCCAAACCGGCGGTTTGGAACCGGTTTGATATTTTGAATAAATAGCCGGTTTGAAGATCGGTTTTTGGGAACCGGTTATATGAACCGGTTTGTACGGACCAGGCAGGATTTTTTGATATTTTGAAATTTGAAAGTTTGAATTTTGGATTTGAATGGGAAGGAGCTTGGGGGACCAGCTTTTAATTATTTAGGCTCAAAATTTACCATTTTGTCATTTCTTGTTTAGTATAAATAGAAGTGTTATGTATTTGTTTATTCACAACTTTCAAGCAAACAAAAAACACTCTAAAAAATCAAAACTGAAATAATTTTCACTAATGGATACTTCAACTTCAAACACCACCGCAGCTGGTTCATCAAGTGCACCTACGATTGTCAAAATTTTACCATGCGACCGTGTCAAAGATCCTTGGGAAAACTTCAACTACGTCCTAATGTCGGACGACAAAAAAAAAAAGGCTCAATGTAAGCATTGCTTGAATATAATGTCGGCGGGTTCCGACTCGACGTTGAAGGCCCATATCAAACAGAAGTATTGCAAGGCACTCAAAAATGTTCCGGAAGCGGATCAATCTTCTATGGCTCGGGACGGGAGTATTTTTGTATACGATCATGAAACATTCCGTCAACAATTTGCCGGTTTGGTGATTAAAATAGGTTTGCTGTTCAACCATTGGGACGACGAGGATACGACGGAGGTGATGTAGACTCATGTCCAACCAATGTACACTCATGTAAGTCGTATGACTCTAAAACGCGATGCTATGAACATGTGGAAAACGGTCAAACAAGAATTAAGAATTTTTTTTTTTTTTTTTTTTTTAATTTAGCAACTTGTGTTAACATAACAATGGATGGTTGGTCCGTTCCTCATGGTTCGCCATATTCGTACCTTTGTGTTACCGCACATTGGGTTGATCCCGAATGACTCTAAAACGCGATGCTATGAACATGTGGAAAACGGACAAACAAGAATTAAGAAACTTTTTTTTTTTTTTTTTTTTTTTTTTTTTTTTTTTTTTTAGAAACTTGTGTTAACATAACAACGGATTTTTGGTCCGCTCCTCATGGTTCGCCATATTCGTACTTTTGTGTTACCGCACATTGGGTTGATCCCGAAAGTTGGCTAATCATGAAGCAAGTCATATCATTTGAAGAGTTTCCGATTCCTCACACGGGAAGTGAGTTATTCAAAATGTTGAGAAAAGTGTTTAACAAATATAACTTGCAACAAAAAGTTTTTTCAATTACGTTGGATAATGCTAGTAACAACACAAATGCAATGGGTAGACTGAAAATGGAATTCGGACCACCTTTTAATTGCGATTTTTATCATTCTCGATGTGTTGCACACATCATTAACTTGACTGTGCAAGCGGGATTAGCCGATCCTATAATGCATCAAATGAAAGAGTGTTTAAAACAAATGTTACATGAAATTTTTAAAAATGGTACTACTAGAATGAATAACTACGTTAAGATGTCTGCTAATGTGGGAAACATTGGTTGTCACCTAATTTAGATTGTGATACAAGATGGAATTCCACTTATATCATGTTCCTAAGTGCTATAAAACAAAAGGTGACTTTACATTATTTTCATGACCAGTTGGCACAAAAGGGTAAGGTTGTTCCATTTCCAGTTGAACATTAGGAACTATTGAAAAATTAACCCGATTACTTGAAGTTTTTTACAACGTCACAAAAAAATTATATGGAGTTTATTATCCAACATCCATTTGGTACTCGAGCAACTATACTACATGTGTTCAAGTTTGTCCTCATTTGAATTAAGTGTTGGTATATTTTTAAAGGGATAAATGAGTATTTGCCCCATGAAATTCACCATGCTTTAAGCCTAGCCCCATGCGACTTCGAGTATAGGGTTTTGCCCCAATTCGACTTATACGTTTTATGCCATTATGTTCATATGGCCATTTTTGCCCCAAAATCAAGTACAGGTGTGTAAGTGTGTGTAAGACCCAAGTACAATTGTGTAAGTGTCCTTTTTATGCAACATGTACCTATGTGTAAGTGCACTATTATGCAACATGTACAATTTTTTAAAAAAAGTCAAACTTTTGAAAAATAAAATATACTTTATTTTTTATGCAAATTGTACTTTTTAAAGAGATTAGATGTTTCAAATAGTATATGTACTTTGTTATGCGATTTGTACAAAATGTTATTTGATTTGATATGTAGAAAGTTTATGTACTTGGTTATGCGACTTGTACTCATCCCGAACCTAAGTTTTAAGATTCAAACTCCAGACCAAATACCTAACCAACATCCAAACCAAGTACAAAACCTTAAAAACATCAATCTCCCACCACATTTCATCTCCTTCTCAAATCTATACGCAACATCTCTCTCCCATCTCATAAACTAGCACCACCACGTTACAGCCACCGCCACACCACCATAAACCAGCACCACCACGTTATAGCCACAGCACCACCACGTTAATATGTTCTTGCTTTATTTGTTATGTTGTTAAATTTTTACTAGTTCTAATAATTTTATAAAATGTAAAAGATATTAGTTAGATTTATATTAAATGCATTGACCATTGTTAAACATTGGGCACTCAACAGTCTTTCATGGGATACCCAGCCAGTGGTTCATGTACCAAAGTGTATCCATTCCCCACACCCCACGGTCCTCTACATATAGTGGCTCCTCATGCCACAATGACACAAACATACAACTTTTTTCTAAAGCAAAACATCAATGGCTCCACTACCACTTTTCGCTGAACTTGTTAATGCTTGTGGTTCCACCTCCTTGGAACGACAGCTAGACTTATATCTTGAGAGGTCTTCTGCAGCTGACAAGGATCTGGAGAGTGATATCACGAAAGTCTACATGGAGTTATCTGAGTCCATCAAAGAAGCCCAAGCTTTTCTGAAGGAAGTCGATGTCCTGAAGGATAGGGTCGAGGCTGTGGAGACTGCAAAGTTCCTTAGGCAGCGTCAGCATAAGGATCTGCTTCGGCTGATGACTCTGATGATTTCTATGAAGGAGACTGAGTTGAGCATGCGTGAGAAAGGTATGTTTGCTGAGAAGCTGAAGGGATGGTTGCCATTCTAAGTTTCTGGGTGATGCTTTTGGAAGTCTCTGGCTGGATTTCGTATTTGATTTATGTTTCTTGGTTTATGTTTAACATGTTTCTTGGACTATGGACTCTTAAAAATTTTTAATCTTATGTTTATAGTTTATGTTTATCATTTTATGCTCTATGGTTTATGTTTATCGTTTTTCTTTTTTGATTATGTTTGGTTATGCTACTCTCCCTAAATTCCTTTTTAAAAACTGCATATGTTATTTGTATTAAATCTGCAGGTTTATGTTTAGGGATCATTTTTCTTTTTTATGCGCTATGATAGTGTTACATGAATGGACTTTTAAATTTATAATATATAATTAATGATGTTTTGTTTAATATTGATTATGCTGCTCTCCCTAAATTCCTTTTTAAAAACTGTATATGTTTTTTTTATTAAATCTGGTTTATGTTTAGGGATCATTTTTCTTTTTTATGCTCTATGATGGTGTTACATGAATGGATTTTTAAATTTATAATATATAATTAACGATGTTTTGTTTAATATTGATTATGTTTGATTAAGCTAATCTCCCTAAATTCCTTTTTAAAAACTGCATATGTTATTTATATAAAATCTGGTTTATGTTTATCATTTATCATTTTTATGCTCTATGATGGTGTTACATGAATGGACCTTTCAATTTATAATATATAATTAATGAGTTTTTGTTTAATATTGGTTATGTTTGGTTATGGTAATCTCCCTAAATTCCTTTTTAAAAACTGTATATGTTATTATGTGTATTAAATCTGGTAATTTGCGCATGAATAGTATCAAGTTTGATAATTATTGCGTTGTTATTCTTCAAACTAATATTATTTTAGTTATTGTTATTTATTATTTATTTATGTTTTTAGAAAAAATTTAATCTTAAATGGGATTTTTTTATAAATATAAAAATATAAGTTATAAGTATTTTTTTGAATTTTAGGAAGTTAATGGTAATGCATTGTGCCTGGAAGGGTTGATTTATATCCATTGCATAAATGAGGGGTTTAAATTGTAATGTTGGACATCTTCCTAAATACTGCATTCCCCATTTATGCATGAGAGAAGATGGAAAGGCTGCATTAACAACCAAACTAAATGTCCCAATGCCTCTAGAGTGTCTTTGTGGTGTTATTTTTACACATTGTAATTTGCTATCATTAATTACAACAACCAAATATTTTCATTATATATATGCATACATTTATCAAATACTTTTAACCCTATATTTTAAACATACATTTTTTCCACATTTTAACCCTAACCTTAAGATGACAGACACACCAAACCTTAATGAGATGAAAGATGCAATAGAATCTAGTAAGCTAGTTGATGCGTTCAACCTGTTGGTAACGCATGACAAAGTAGAGGAGATAAGTTTTATCGCTCGTATTGGGGAAGAGAGTAGCCAGTTGAGGGCGGTGATTGAAAAGAAGGAGAAAACAGTAACTGAGGTAGCTACCTCATTTACTCGTTTCAATGCTGTGGCTGAAACTGGCCGTCATTGCCTGCTTGAAGTTCAACAAAAAGACCGCAGGAAGCTTGATCTGTTGGCTCAACTACTGGTGCTGTCTCGTCAAAGCTTGGAGGAGAAGGATGAGCTTTTGGAGAGGTTGGAAGAAACTGAAGCGGATGACGAAGATTAGTATCTTTTGGTCAATGTCTTTTGTATTTTGATGTATGTACTAGGGTTGTATCTATCTGTTTATGATCAATGAATGGACCAACGGATCAAGGATGATCAGTTATGTTTAAAGCATTTACGGCTTATTACCTTTTAGAATATATTTATTTTCATTTTTTTTTGGTATAAAGGGTAAAGTACTGTGTGTTTGACTTTCTTATCTCACACATTTCTCTCTCACACTCGGTTAAAACAAGCTGTTAGATCTCAATAGCAGATTTAGGGTTTTCAATCTAAGCCAAAATTAATCAAAATGTATATTAAACAATCAAATATTTATTAAGGCTATGATAAAGGATTCTAGTCTTTGATGATTGAGCCTAATATTTCAGGTATTCGATTTCATTTTGCGCAAATAGATATTGATGATGGTTTCAAGTTTAGTTAATTGATACGAAATTTCCTGTGTTATGCATGCTTGTTGAACCCCACTTAGCTATTTATGGATGGACTTCAAATTCTTCACACTGTTTTGATTGGGATACTGATACTGGCAATCTTGATGATATAGTTGTTGAAGTTGGAACAATTAAAAGAAATACTTTATTTGAATCATTGAGTAGTTTATATCATCTTAGGCCGTTTACTTTATGTCGAAATTTATTTGAAGGGAAAGTTCATGTTGTCATATTTCATTTGAAGTGTTTGGAAGTTCTTCATTTGTGTCGTAATGAGTTTGTTTGGGGTTTTCGGATATCGTTGATCTGTTTCAATGGTAAGCCATCTTTCCTTTTTACTATATATTTAACCTCGTTTGGTTTAACTGCTATAAAATGAGGTATGATGTGATATATATCTTTACTAAATTGAGGTATGGTGTATGAATATATGATTCATTCTAATCTTACATTTTCCTTGGTAGTGTATTTCGTTTAATCATTTAGTGTGTATTGAAACAAGTCTAGTTTGACATGGGTCTTACCCTCTCAAAACCAAACCTGATGCCCACTTAAGTTTCCTGTCCTAGTACCAATTTTGATACGACCCAAATGTAGAATATCATTAATATGAAGGTTTTTGTGTTAGTTTATCAAACCCACTAAGCTTGCATATCACAAAAGTAATAAAATTCCTTAACAAGAAACAAGTCTAAAAACAAGGCAAACACAATGCATAAGTTTGAATGCTACTGCAGAGACATCATTGCAAAATATATATTGATAAGTTTATTTGTGATTTGACAAGGCTCGTACCCTCTCAAAGCCCAACCTCCCCTGATGCACATTTAAGTTCACTGTCCTATTAAGAAGTTTGATATGACCCAACTGTAGAGTGTGTAGGTCTGTGTTTAGATTGAGATTGTGTATGTGTGTGTGTATTTAATGTGTATTTTTTCTATGGTTATGATTGTTAATTTCTGTTTCTATGTGACTTATAAGGGCAGTTGATTAGATTGCCACCCTTGAGTCACACGCATGAATAGTTATTCATCATTAATTTCCCTTCCCCATGCATGAACACACAATAACTACCTCTCATTTTACATCCAATAGGAGTTTGACCAAAACTCATAACTATATTTATATCAAAGATAACTTATCATATCATCCATGGATCCTTCTTCTTCCTACAATTTGGCAACAACAGTCAAGAGGCATTTCAAGAAAGAGTTGACTCAAGAGAGGGGTCGTTTGAAGCGATTTGTGAAAGAACGTAATCAAATACAAAAGCAAGTTGAAGACCGTCAAGTTGCACTCAGCATCTGGGGTCCCATTGGACCAAAATACAGATGCTATTATACGTTCTCTAATTGAAACACAGGTAAGGGAGCGTAATAAGATTGTTTTGTTGGCTGCTCTAATCAATGATGGGATTCAGTAGAAGGAACGCCAAGTGCAGCTTATGGAGGTCCAAGAAGAAGAGTCCTGTGCACCAAAAAAATATATAAAAAAAGTCTCCTCTGTTGAAGATTAGAGTATGATCATGATGATTGTCTTTTGCGGTTATATTATGGCAGTTATTTTATATGTTTATGTTGTGTAACTTTGAATGAAATGGCTTTAAGCCTGCTATTGTAATGACTTTGATCAATGATTAATATTAAGTTGTAGTTATCTTTAATATTCTAACTGATGTCTACATATAATTATATTACCTGTACGTGATGCGCAGTAGTATGTTAGAAGCAGCTTAACAAAATTTGTGTAGATCACATGATACCGCAAAAAACATAGTAACTCATCACCAGGTTCAACATCAAACAAGAACAAAACTGAATGCGAAATTGTTCTACAATAGTACGAATTCATGATATTTGATCAAAATACAAAATGTCAACAAGTAAACAAACTTACATTTCAAGAGTAAACAAAGTGATTAGATTGATGAAAGATACATAATACAAGCATTGTTAATAATTATGATAACATAGACACATACACACAAACTTAGTGAAACATTAGTGAAACATTGTTAATATTTATGCTAACATAGACACATACACACAAACTTAGTGAAACATTAAGAAATAAACAAATTATCTTCAATCCTTTTGTAGACATCAACAATTTGTTTGCGTATTTATGCTATTGTTGTATTGCGTTCTTCAATCATCTTTTGGCGTTCCTGTATGATCTCCTCATCCCTCTTGATTTGTTTTTCATGAAATTTTATATGGTTGTTATAAAGATCAATCAGCGTTTTTTCAGTTCCATAAGCGCCAGAATGGCATTTATCCCATATATCTTGGGGTATGTCGAAAATCTTGTACTTCTCAGGAATTAGAGGAATAGAATCATCTCTTGGTCGTTTATTTTTCTTGGAATCAGTGTTTGATGATGAAGATGCCATTAGGGTGAATGATTGACAGAAATGGGTGAGATAGTTTGTTATTTATACTAACAAAAAAAAATCCAATCCAAATGAAAAGTCACTAACCACCAATCGGTGTGTTAAAAAATAACTGCAAAGTGTATACAGCACTCCCATTTAACATTTGTAGTTTGACTTTGGAAAGTCAAAAACTATTACCTAGCACTAGTAAGAAGTTAATACTCCTTTACCTACCTCACATAATGAAGTAAATTATCCTACCAACTTGGATAGTAAAGTCTCCTTCCAACTTTCTCAAAAACATAGATATGGAAGAATCTGTAACTCAAAAATTAAAGAGAAAGAAAATGAGTAGTAATGATACACAGGTAGAGGAAGTAAGTGGTTGTATAATTGGTCTTGGTATCAGAAGTGGGAACAAAACAGGAGGGGGTGGTGCAAAGATAGAGGTGTTGGACGAAAGATGCTTTATCTGTTGTAGGGATGTTAAGTGTTGGAGGCATAGTCTTGTGATACTTGAACAGGCAGGTTGTGCAATGGCAGATGAAGTAAGTTGTGGTGTCATTGGTCTGGGTATTACAAGTAGAAACATAAGTGTAGGGGGTGGTGCAGATGCAACTCAATCAACTGAAGCAAAGAAGAAGAGTAAAAAGAAGCCAAGAAAGTTCGTTAAAAACAACACCACAAACTAAATCACTATGGTTTTGGGCATGTCCAAGCCACAAACTGAATCACTATGTTTAGTCTGTGTTTTAATGTTTCATTAATAAGAGTTTCTTGTTTATGTTTGTGCTACCTATCAAATACACTAATGAAGTATAAACATATGTGAAGACATTATTCATACAAAATCTGGATCATGAGATCCATTACATTCATTAACCATCACTAATCTCAAAACAACCAACCCCCTCATGGATATTTCTTCTTCACAACAACCTCAATCTTCTTAAACATCTTGTCTTTGACTTGCCTGGCCATCATCAACAGTGCATTCGCCCTACGCTTATCAATTGTTTGTAGTCTCCTAAGCTTCTTTGTATTGCTCCTTGCAATTCTTGCATGTGAATAGTTTCAAAGTCTAACAATCACATCCCCCCTACGTTCGACCCTTTCAGTAATTTTTTTGGACTTGTTCTCCAAATCGTTTGCTTGCTGCAAGTCTTGAAGAATCTCTGTATGGTAAGGGCCAAGCATTAGTTCAGTTACCACATACGAGTTACAGAGAACCTTTAGATCAATATCACTTTGATAGTTGTTCATGGTTAAGGAAATAGGGAGGTGTGTTTTGCAAGTGGGTGTTTTGAGAGATATGTATTTAGTAGGGACGTGTTTGCCTATAAAAGGGCTTATAAGATTGCCACGTATTGTGTAGTCTACCTGTGTTGGACCAAAAAAAGACTTACATGACAGTTGACTTTATGGAATTCAACATTTGCAGTTAGACTTTTGAAAGTCTAAATGCAATGGGTACAAGGGAATGAGTGACTAGGTAACTCCCATTCAACATTTGCAAGTTTGACTTTTGAAAGTCCAAATGCAATAGGTACAAACATAGAATACAAGCGTAGTTCAAAACATTGTTCTAAAGATAATAAATTTAAACAAAGAGTACAAACCGAGAATCCAACAGACAATAAAGTGAAACATATTGTTCAAGGATAGTGGGTAACAAATTAAGAACTAGGAACTGCATGCTCATCATCTGACTTCATCTTTTTAGTTGGCCTGTCAACATGAGGTCTGTGATTGGGTGGTATAATTACTGTTGTATAGTCAATTCTTGTCCAGTATTTGCGACTAGAACAGCCATTGATCTTGAATGAGTACATACGCACCCATGTTTCTAGTCTGTAAGCAGCATTAACCCACTCTTCAGGTATACCAAATCCTCTTTCATCCTCATTCTTGTAGTTTATTGCAGCCACAGCATGTATACAAAAATGGCATCAAATTTACATGTATACAAATAAGATTCTATACACATGTTTTACAACAACTATAAATAAATAACTAAGTTTCACACATTCTTTGATTCCCTCCTGGACATCTTCATCTTGGTTGACTGTAAGGTCTGTTGCCTGCACTATATTTGATTCTTGTATTGTATTTGGTAGCACAAGCCGAGTACCTCTTCATTATGAGTACCATACACCTCCCTAGACTGGTAACACAGACTCTAATAATATAGGATGATAAGAAGGAAAAAGAGGATATGGCAAAAGAATGTATTTGCACCAAATACACTTGTACGACATCCTCTCTTCCCTACTTATCACTCTATAGTATAACATGATGCACTCATAAGGTAGTCTTATATAGTGAGACATGAGCAAGAAAAAGAGGATGTGACAAAATGAATCTGCACCAAATACACTTGTACGGCATCCTCTTTTTTCTTTCCCATCTCTCGCTATTAAGTAAACTTTATAAGCTGTAAAGCTGTTGATTAAAAAAGCTATAAGGTGACAGTGGAAGGAAACGTCTCGAACGGGATAAAAAGGAGTGTGTTTTCTCGTAAAAAAACAGACCACAACTTTATCGCAAACAACACGGTTCTTACCACTTAGAACTGTCTACATATGCAAGTGGACACACTTTGGTACTTTGAGCCTCCACTCGAAATCTCATTGCCATGTCGACGAAATTTGTGCAAGGATTTGCGCCAAATCGATTGCAATGACACTGACATAGGAATGGGTTTTTGAGGGGAAGCTCAAAGTACCAATGTGTGCCCAATTAAAAAGTTATCGATTCTAGAAAAGCATGTGAGTGACTCGTGTTGAATGGTATAATGAAGGATGGTGGATTGCCATGAACAATACACGATATATCATTATCACAATCAATAAAACTCAATTATCAAGGCCCATCTATCTGACGATGTATGTGGGTTCCATTGCTTAAATTGACCAAGTTACCTAAGGTCATTGGAGTGTCTCCGTGTCAATATCAAGCACTTCAATGTCCTTAGGTAAATCGGTCACTTTGAGCAATGGAACCCATCTACAACGTTAGATAGGTGGGCCTTGATTATTGAGTTTTCCAAAGTGAAGTTGAATGTAGCAAGATGTGTATTGTCGCATTACTTTGTGGATGGGTAACTATGCTTAAATTTCAGTCTCATTTATAAAGTTAAACCATTCATCTAAGGCAAAGTAATGTGGCCACCAAATACATACCTTGTTACATTAAACTTCTCTTTGACTCACTATTTCTAGAATCCACAGTTATAGCATATTGATCCTTAACTTTGTTAACTAACTCAGTAACATATATAAACTAAAATATTTCGCAAAAGAGGTTTCATCAGGAAATATATACATTAAAAAATAGAAATACACTTTCAGAAACCCTAGAATTGATACGTATAACTGCTAATCAATTTAAAATATTAACAAATGAAAAATGAGGTGGAAAAAGTTCACAACATTCTTAAGTTGTTGATATTAACAAACGGTGCTGAATGTCCGTTACTAAATTAAAATAGGTTCTGCCATATTAATTTGAGTTTAAAAAGACAATATGATAGAAAGGTCATACACATAAAAGTATATTACATGCAAAAGGATTTACGTCAAGCATCATAAATGTAGGTGAAGTTGATGATGATAATTTTGGGTGTATGATACACTCTTGAAAAGTGTATCCTACACCCAAAAGTATCATCATCACTTCACCCTCATATATGATAGTTCACATAAATCCATTCGCATGTAATACACGTTTGAATCTATAAAATAGTTTGAGTAACAGGACTCGTCTTGACTGAGATAATGAAGGAGTGTGGCATTTCATGAACAATAATTACTATATCATTATCCCTATCAACACATCTCAATTATTAAGGCTGAATCATCTGTTAACATAGATAGATTCCAATGCTTAATTTGGACACCGTCTAGTATCACTTACGTGTTTGATCTAGGTTACATGTTTTGGCTATTTTAAAAAGAGAATGAAGATCAAGCGAAAGAAAACTTTTTATCAACATTAAGCGGACGAGTTTTCATCACTTGTTTTTGTCCAATTGATCTTCATTCTGTTTTGAAAGAGCCAATACTTGTCATCAAGATGAAGCACATAAATGAAACTAGATGGTTACAAGATTATCAATGGAATCCATCTAAATTTACAGATGATCCTGCCTTAATAATTGAAATTCTTCTTATAAAAGAAGATGATCTTTCAATTAAAGGTCATTACCGATATGTGTACAGACACAATACTTCGATTAAGGCTGCTTTTAGAGCATACAAACAAATGCAGTCTCATGAAGTAATGTGTCCACATACTACATACAATGATAAAATGAGCTTCACATTCAAACTCTTATATAGACTCAGCAACTATATCACACACATAAAGTTGTACATGTTAACTACCATGTAACACACTTGATCTAGGTTACATGTTTTGGCTATTTCAAAAAAAATTAACAAGGTAATAAAGGAATTAAAAAAAGACCACATCCTTCTTGAGAAAAGTCTCAAAGGCACTTATTTTTTTAGTATTTTTTTATTTTTATTATATTTTTTCTTTTTTAAAGATTGATTTTTAGCTAATCCAATGCAACTTTTTTTAAAACAGATTTATTTATCTCACAGAAGACTTAAAGAACAACAGATTAACGCTTGAAGTGTCAAAACAGCTAAGTCAAAACAGAGTAAAGCTCACTATTAGACTTAATTTAGTGACACCTAAGAAGCCCAGAAGAAAAAAAAGTAAAACAAATCCAAAGAAACACTTACTGTAAGCTATCCAAAATGGTCAAAATCAAGCCATACGATACTTAATCTATTACTTGACCTATTTTTAAGATTATAGAAGATTAAAGTTAAGTGAATATGAACAAAATTAAAGAATCAAACTAAGTTTGACTTTTTATAAAAAGAGTAGCAATTTTTATAACTTAGATATCCTGTATGCACCTAATATGTATGCACCTAAAGCGGCCTTGAATACAGACATGAAACAAAATACCTTAAATTTAGTATGGTTAGTGCAAGTTATGACAGATTATCATAGGTTCTGTGACAGATTTCATGAGAAATGATGATTTTTTTTTTCATTTTTTTAGGGTAAAAAATCTCACATGAAAATTAAATGATTTCTTTTTTTGTCGTTCAATTGATCATAAATAAACTAGTCTCATCTTTTTCCTTTTTTTTTAAATATTAACTAATAATTTAAAAAAATAAAATAAAATTTCACAAAATTTTAAAACAATTTACAAGACTCTGCGTACCGCCAATGTACTGAAATCTTGGGAATTACAATCTAAAGCTGTCAAAACAGTTGCCCAAACCTGTTCCCTCTGATCGAGAGTACAGACTATTTCCGCCGTGTCTTAATCACAAGCAGGATGTATATATGCTGAGGCCTGATATCTAAGTGCAACTCCGCTGGGTTAAGTAAGCAGATCATCTATGGTTCCGACATGCCCGGGATCACCCCTAGACCCGTTTATGTCTTGTTTTTTCCCATAGAATAGCTGCTTACCACCATTCCGATACAACACTTATATAGATCGCTATCGCAAAGACAAGTACACAAGTTTCCACAAGTAGCACTTGAAAAATTACTGTTAAAAATTGTGTGAAGTCTCATTTTCTTCAAAATCATTTTTATAATAAAATTCATTTATTGGATATATCGTAAGTTTCATTATATAAACCAAATAACTTTCCACAACTAGCACATAAACTGTCATAGAATCAAACATAATCTGTCCTAAATCTTAAACTGCCGAGACTGCCCAAATCAACTGCAAGACATTTAAAAAATTCGACAACTAGCATATATCACGTAAACAAAAAAAAGTATAACATATAACCCACAAACAATCCAATCAATCTTAACTTCCAAGACTACCCAAATCCTAAACTCTATCGACCTAGACACAACAAACTGTAAACTTAAACTACTACTAAAAAACTCACACCCAAGATTAACTTGGATTATGCCCAGTGAACTAGGGTTGGCCAGAGCAGGTATTCATACCACTCAAGGTGACAGATAAAGGAGTTAACCGAACCCGTTTGCACCCACTAAACTCAATACCAGTTATCTTAAGAGATTAGAGAGACTTACAGTGCTTTACTCGGTATGCAGCGGAAGACGTAACTGATTATCTAACTTGGTAATCGTGGTAGTCTCTAACCTCTTCAAACTTAACTCAGTTGAAGAGGCTAGTGACTCCCACGATTGCTAAGCAGATAAATAAATTAAGAGCCTTGTAAATAGGATTTAATTCAGATATACACCTATTTCAAACTTACTCATATTAAACGTATCTAACTTAGGCATGAAACTGGTTTTCCATGATATGTTTTTCTTGCTTGTTAGGATTTCAAACTTACCTATATTAAACGCTAACCATAATGTTTCTCTGAGTAAGGCATCTATAACTTAGGCATCTATCTAATTTTTCATGATATGTTTTACATGATGTGTTTCTCCAAAAACTTAGGCATCTAACTGTTTTTTCAAAAATCATTAGCAGCTAACGGAAAAGCAAATATCCCTAACCATAAAAAGCTCTAAATACAAAAACAATACTCGTAACCCTGACCGCCATCTATACACATTTTTAGACACAATATAGAAGCATTCTAACTATGTAACAACCAAATATAAAACTCCCAATAACAGCCATAAACCCTAACACTAAATAACATGAAATACATAAAGCCCTAACCCTAAATTAAAGTAACCCTAAATCGATTTGAATAATCATCGAACAATTAAACCAAATAAATAAACCATAACCCTAAATTAGAGTAACCCTAAGTCGAATTGATAATTCCTTACCCTAACCCAAATCATTTTTATCGATTGGATCTCAGATCTGTGAGTGAAGAGAGTGTGCAAACACTTTGTGAGTGAGAGAGAGAGGAAGTAAGTGTGTTTCAAAAGAGGTGTACGCTTTTATAAGCGTGTTATTTTTTTAAAAATAGGTGTGTTAGATACGCTAGTTCAAAAAATAATTAAATATTTTCGAAACCCAAAAAATTTTGGGTTTGGAGTTAGGTTCGGGTGTTTGGATCTTAAAACTTTGGGTTGGAGTTAGGTTCGGTGTTAGGTTCGGTGCAATAATTGTTAGCATTGAAAATATGTATTGAGAAGTGATGGTCATTCTCATATTAGGAACTTTGTAATGTGTCTTAGTTTGTGTTATAAGAATAGTCAATGGGCCTTGGTCTTGGTAAGCTAATATGTTATTAGTTATGTTTCATAAGCCTTTATATAATTCATGTAAACCAAGTCCAAGCCCAAGTCCATTAGAAAGCCCATGAGGCCTTTCTCTATAACTATAAAAGGCACTTTACCTCTCATTTGTAAGGTGTGCTTGTGTGTGAATTGTGTGTGTTTTTGAATAAAAGTTCTCTTCATCTTTATACTCTTTTTCTCTCATATTAACGCCACACATATTGCATCAAGTCACCATCTTTACTTTATCTAGTTCTTATATTGGTATTAAAGTTGATATATCTAAGGTCCTACAAGTGGTATCATTCGCCTAACAATGATTTAGGAGTGTGTGGTAATCGTATTTTTCAAGTTTTTTCTTAAAAAGTTGCATTTTTTCTTGTAAAAGTGCACTTTTTCTTTAAAAAGTCTTGATCTTTAAGTGTTTTAGTGTTAAAGTTGTTGTTTTTCTTGAAGCTTTAGTGATTCTAAGTGTTTTGGGAAAGATTTGATCAAAAGAATCAAGTGGAAAAAGTGTTTTTGGTTGAAAAAATCGGATTTTTTGGCTGTTTGGGACATCTTACGAGTAAGATTTTGAGTATAGTACATGTTACAGCTGTCTACAGTACTTTCTACGAGTAAGTTGAGGTCAAAACCCCTTTTCTACGCACAACATTGGTCAAAACCCTCTTCTTACGCACAAGATCAGATCCTACGCATAAGATCCTACGCCTAAGTTGAGTTTCTACGCCTAAGATTGGATTCTACGCCTAAGATTGGAGTTTACGCATAAGATCTTACGCATAAGTTCTTACGCATAAGATTTACGCAGAAGTTCCTACGCATAAGTTGTTACTCAGTACTTCCCTGACTTGGATAAGTTTGTGGAATACTTCGACACGGGATATCTTTCAAGCTTGGACAAGTTTGAGAGATTTGTTTGGTTTTTAACCTTACGCATAAACATTTCTTACGCATAAGTTACAGCTTACGCGTAAAGTTCAAGTTTACGCATAAACTTAGTGTTTACGCTTAACCTTACACTTTACGCATAACCTTAACCTTACGCATAAGATTCCAAGTTACGCGTAAGATTCTAAGTTAAGCGTAAGAATCACTGTTTACGCATAAGTTCAGAGTTTATGCATAAGAATTTGACTTTTTGACAACCAAACTTCAAACGGCCATAACTTTTGAACCGTAACTCCGTTTTCGACGAATCAGCTGTCAAAACGACCGTGAGACAGAGGAGAACGACAAACTAAATGATTTATCGATTTAGGCGAAGTTTCGAGGCCTAAAAACGCTCCGAGAAGAAGTTATTGAGGTTTTAAGGTTTTAGATCAAATTTTTCACCATAAAAACTTGCATCAACCTACACTAACACAACTCCTACTTCGTTGGAACGATCCAAGAATCAACTTTATCAATCTACATTTCATCAATGGCAACTCAGCAAGACATTCATGCAGCCGGTGCGGAAAACCGACCTCCAATGCTTGAAAAAGGTGGATATCTCCCATGGACAAGCCGCATGCTTCATTACATCAAAACAAAGCCTGATGGTAAATTAATGATCAACTCCATTACAAATGGTCCATTCAAGCCACGACAAGTTCAAATTGAAGGTGATCCAAATACAACACCTCCTACTCAACCATTCGTGCGTGAACAAACAGAAGCAGATTACACAGAGGAAGACAAGAAGCAGATCGCCGCTGAAGATATGGCAATGCATTTAATCCAACTTGGATTACCACGGGAGATATTTGCTGCGGTCGACAGCTGTGAAACTGCTTATGCTATGTGGGAACGTGTTAGAAGGATTTGTCATGGAATAGAGATTAGACAACAAGACGTTGAGAACAAACTTCTTACTGAATGGGAGAACTTTACATCCACTAAAGGTGAACAGATTGAATCTTACTACACAAGGTTTTGCACTTTGATGAATGAGTTAATTAGAAACAAGTTGACACCTCGAACAATTGCAACAAACATCAAATTCATCAATAACCTTCCAGAAGAATGGGGTCGTTATGTTACAATTGTCAATCAAACAAAGGATTTACATAAGGTGAATTATGATCAACTCTATGACTTTTTGAAGCAAAACCAAGCTGAGGCTAATGAAGTAAGGAAAGAAAGATTGGCAAAGAATCATGATCCTCTTGCATTAATTGCTACTACACCAACACCGCTACCAGTGAACACACAACAACCATCATCATCTTCCACTCACAACTACTTGCAACCATCATACGTTCAACAACCAACACCGGTCTACCAACAACAGTTCTACCCACAGCAACAACAACATATTATCCCACAACAGCAATACCAACAATTCCAAGAACCAGAATTCACTGAAAATGATGAAGCTACTGCTGCATTAACCCAAGCGTTTGCTTTTCTGTCAAAGGCATTCCAAGGACGCTATTCTACACCAACTAACAACAACCAAAGGATTTCATCGAACACTCGCAACAAGCAGATTGCTCAGCCGAGTTTCAATATGGGCAACGGAGGCCAAATGGTTGGAGTTTATGGGAATCAGCAAGGATATGCTGCTGGAATTAACATGGGGAATCAGAATATGCTGAATGCAGGGAATCAGAATGCAGGAAATCAGTATGGTCAGTATGCAGGGAATCAGTTGGGTCAGTTTGTTGGAAATCAGAGGAGTCAGAATGTTGGTAATCAGGCAATGGGTAATCAGAATAGAAATGTTGCAGCTCCAGTAGTTGGGAATTTGGGAAATGTGAATCAGGGTAATCCGGTAAAGTGTTTCAACTGTCAGGGTGTAGGTCATATGGCAAGGAACTGTCCTACTAAGCCGAACAAGAAAGACACAGCATACTTGCAGAAAGCATTACTGTTGGCACGAAAGAATGAGGCAGGGTTTCAGTTGAACGCAGAGGAGAATGATTTTATGGCTCTTATGGATGACATGGAAGATAGAGAGGATATCGATGTGAACTGCATATTCATGGCGAATCTTCAGGAAGCTAAGTATGACACAGATTCTGACACACTTCCTGTTTATGACACCAATGCACCATCTAAGGTATCAAACTTCAACACATGTCACAATAATGATATATTTGATATGTCTCCTCATGAGGAACAGCATTCTGAGAAGCTAGCAGCCACTTATGATACATACCTGGACACACCAAGTAGTAGCAATACTCCTTCAGCAACTCCAGATGTGAATCATAATGGAGGCTTCGTTTCACAGCATGCTGAGAATGATGAGGAAACACGTGCTTTGTTTGAATCATTATTGAATAATTGTCGTATTGAAATTGAGAATGTGAAAAAGGTCAATCGCGATGTTAAGGCCGTGAATGTTAAATTGACCGCTGAGCTTGAGTGTTACAAAGAAAACGTTAAAGCTTTTGAATTTCATAACAAAAGATTGTCTGAATTAGAAACTGGTTATCAAAATTCCGTTTCAAGGGAAAAACAATTGCAACTCAAGTTTGATACACTTGATGTTAATTCTTTCAAGAAGATAAAAGCTTTAAACGCGGAAATTTCTGATTTGCAAAACCAACTTTCTAAACAAAAATCAGCTGATGCCAATCTTGAAAAAGAAAGGGACGAGTTGAAAAAGGAATTTGCAAAGAAAGAAGACAAACTTTTGGCCGAAATCGTAGAGTCAGAACACATGATTGCTCATTTAGAAGAATTGGTGGTTAAGTCGGGTCAGTCAAGTCAAACAATGAAAATGATTTCCAATCAAACTAATCTGGTTTACCATACGAAACATAAAGTGGCTCTTGGTAACAACACCCCCAGTAATCTCAAGAAAGCTCAGCAAGAACAGAATGTTTTGTATAATGGTAATGTGATTTACACCAAACATGATCCTCCCGTCGTTCGGGATTCTGTGCAAACGATAGAACATGTCGAAGAGAGCATAAATAAAATGAAACAAAAGGATTTGAAACCCATTGATTACAACAAATTGAACAAACTTTCAGGAATTACTTTTGTTCCACAAAAAGAACCATCTGTGTTTTCCATAAAACGACCATTCTCAAAAATGTTTTCTAAGAAAGTACTTGCTTCCAAATCTCTTTCAAAAATGGAACAAATATCCTCTAACAACACTTTTAATACAAGTGAGGCTAGAGAAATTTTGGACGACGTTAAAAAGAGAATTCAAGAACTTCAAAATATTGTTGCCTCTAAAACTACAATCAATATTAACAACTGGCATTCCAGTTTTCATATTGAGCAGAAAAAAGTTTTTGAAAACGAAATTACTATCCCACTGAATAACATCAGTGCGAGGGTAATCCATTTTGAACAAGCTTTCTTAAAAGAAACGGCCGACTTTGTCAAGGACCACAAATCCCTGGTAAACGAAGCTAATGATACTCGTGAAAACATAAATGTTTTGGAAAACCTGAATGATTCTCTCTTCGAAGCTGTTATGACCACTGACATTATGTCCATCATTTTACAAACATATTCTGTTCAAGACGATGAACGACTAAGAGCTGAGACCTCCGCAATTGTTTCAAAATATGAAAATGCTCTTATAAAGCTTGAAAAAGAAAATGTGTCATATTTTAAACAACTTGATCGAAAAAAGGAAGAATGCAAGTATGACAAATTGTCGTATGAGCGTGCCTTAAAGAATATGAAAGAGCAAAATGATCTTTTGAGGGCTCAGCTTGAAAGTAAAAAAGGAAAGGGTGAGGAAACTAAGTTTGCAAAACCATTGAATTCGGAGAAACCAAATGTTTCAACCACGGTTCAAAAACCAAAAATGTCAATTTCACGGTTTGCTCCAAAAGTCGATGAGAAAAAGGATTTGACAAAACCAGTCACTCCAACACCCTTGCCTAAGAAAAGTGAAAATGTTAAGATTGTTGATAAAGGAAAAGCGGTTGTCGAAACACCAAAAGTGATAGCACCTGGACTTTTTAGGATTAGTCCCACTAATGCGTTTGCCTCAACATCTAAGACAAATGCGTGCAAAAAGGATAATTCTAAAGAATCTAGTGATGCTAAAAAGGACAACAATATAAATCCTACCGCGTGTGCCTTACCTTCTACAGGATTAGAAAGCACCTCTAGGAGCAGCAGACTAAAGCCTAGGAGCAATACAAGGAACAATAGAGTCTCGCCTGTCTCTAAGAGTAGTAGCAAGAATAAAGTTGAAGATGTAGAAGAACACCCTAGGAATTTATCACTTTGTAATAAGAGACATGTTTCATCTGAATGTAATGTCGAAAGTACTGTTTCTATTGCATGTAATGACTCTGTTTGTTTAATATGCAAGAAATGTTTAATTAATGATGTTCATGATGAATGTGTTTCTAAGAATGTGAATGTTACGCCTGAATAGAAGAATGTTCCAAAAAGACCTAGTGCTAGATCTAGATCTATAGAAAGATTAGTTGCACGATTTAGGACTACCACTATTAGTCGAATGCCCAGGAACTATCTTAAGTTTTGTATGTGGATTCCGACGGGTAGAGAGTTCACTCTTAAGGACGGCAAATTAGAAATAACTCAAGCTAAACAAGTAGCAACTGTCCATGAGTGTGATTCTGCTTTTACTCCTAACCCCATGGAACCCAATTCAACACGGTTTCCAAATACAAACTCTTCTGTTCTTGGCAGGTTATCGAAATATGTCTTTGGATCGTCGACTCGGGTTGCTCCAAGCACATGACCGGGAACTTAAAGCTGCTGATCAATTTCGTCTGGAAATTCATGGGAACTGTACACTTTGGAAATGATCATGTAGCAGCTATTCTGGGTTATGGAGATCTTCGGTTTGAGAATTTTTTAATCACTCGGGTTTACTACGTCGAAGGATTGGGACACAATTTGTTTTCAGTTGGGCAGTTTTGTGATGCAGATTTAGAAGTTGCATTCAGGAGAAACACGGTTTTTATTAGAAATTTGGTTGGTGATGATCTCTTAACTGGTAATCGTGGTACAAACTTGTATGCTATCGACATCAACCAAATGGATTCTACATCACCAATTTGTCTTATGACAAGGGCAACCGAAACTAAGTCCTGGCTGTGGCATAGAAGATTATCCCATCTCAATTTCGACACGATCAACAAGTTAGCCAAAGACAACATTGTCACCGGACTTCCTAAGTTCAAATACACCAAGGAACACCTATGTCCATCATGCGAACAAGGAAAAAGTAAAAGAGCATCATATAAACCCAAAACCGTACCTAGTTCGGAAGAAAGGTTACATATGTTGCACATGGACTTATGTGGCCCAATGAGAGTTAAAAGCATTAATGGGAAGAAGTATATTCTTGTTATTGTTGATGATTATTCAAGATATACTTGGGTAAAGTTTTTGAGATCAAAAGACGAAGCACCAGGCATCATCATCACCTTTCTGAAGCGTATTCAAGTTCTACTTCAAGCTCCAGTAAGGATTATAAGAACAGACAATGGCACAGAATTTACAAATCAGGAGCTAAGAACTTACCTCGAAGATGTTGGAATTACACATCAAACATCAGTTGTTAGAACTCCACAGCAGAATGGGGTAGTTGAAAGAAGAAACCGAACTCTTGTGGAAGCTGCTCGCACAATGCTGATTTTTTCTAGTGCACCACTATTCTTATGGGCTGATGCTGTAGCCACTGCTTGCTTTACTCAAAACCGATCCCTAGTCCATCCGAGATTCAATAAAACCCCATATGAGCTAGTGAACAACCGTAAACCTGATATCTCTTACCTTCACGTGTTTGGCGCTTTGTGCTATCCGACGAATGATAGAGAAGATCTAGGAAAGTTAAAAGCTAAGGGTGATATTGGAATCTTCATTGGATATTCAGAAAACTCGAGGGCATTCAGGGTGTATAATAGACGAACGAAAAAGATAATGGAGACGATGAATGTGAAGTTTGACGAGATTTCACAAATGGCTTCTGAGAGATACGCTCTAGAACCCGCGCTTAATCCGATGGCTTCTAATCAAAACGGATTAGGACCCGAACCTAACATACAGACTTCTGGACACAACAGTTCAGGACTCGTGCCTCAAGGAGCTCAGTCAACAAACATGGACAAACCTTCAGAACAAGAACTGGAAAATTTCTTCGAGTTAATGTTTGATGAATATTATGGTGGAACTTCGACAAATGCATCTCAACAACATTCCGCTGCACCTGCTCAAAATCAACCACCACCACCACCACTGGATGCATCTACAACAATCGAAGCTGAAGCACCAACTACCTCAACATCATCTACATCTACTCAAGCCACTCCAGTACTTGAAACTGAACTACCAAGAATTGATGAGCAAAACCAAAACACAATTTTTCAAGAAGAACCTACAAATAATTCAAACGATGTTGCGTTAGAAGAAGAAGAAGTATTTGAAAACCCATTTGCAACCGTCTCTGCTGAATCTTCTTCAAGGTTACAAGAACCATCTAACACACCTTCGTTACACTCAAGGTACCCTTCTACGTTTCAATGGACAAAAGACCATCCAATAGAACATGTTATTGGTGAACCTTTAAAGCCAGTTCAGACAAGGAGACAACTTGCCACCGATCTCGAATTGTGCATTTACGTTTGCTCAATCAGCCTCAAAGAACCAAAGAACATTCGAGAAGCAATGGCAGAAAACCCTTGGATTGAAGCGATGCAGGAGGAATTCTTCAATACCTATTACATGATAGTTGGGAACTTGTTGAACGACCACTTGATAAACGAGTTCTTGATCTCAAGTGGTTGTGGAAGAACAAACTGGATGAGGAAATGACTGTTATTCGCAACAAAGCTCGTCTCGTGGCTAAAGGTTATCCACAAGAAGAAGGGATAGATTTCGAGGAATCATTCGCGCCTGTAGCTAGACTTGAAGCAGTCCGGATTTTCTTAGTCTATGCAGCTCACAAAAACATCACAGTCTATCAGATGGATATTAAGACTGCTTTCTTGAATGGAACTCTGAAAGAAGAAGTGTATGTGAGTCAGCCAGAGGGATTCATCGACAGAGATCATCCAGACTACGTCTACAAGCTTAAGAAAGCAATTTATGGTTTAAAACAGGCTCCAAGAGCGTGGTATGACGAACTATCATCTTTCTTGCTCAAAAACAATTTCACAAAAGGAACGGTTGATGACACCTTGTTTATCAAAAAATTCAAAGATGACATTTTGATCGTTCAAATTTACGTGGACGACATTATTTTTGGATCAATGGTGAGTGCTTATTCACTCACCTTTTCTAAGCCAAAATTGGACCAAATAAACCAAAAACTAACCAATAATGCCAAAGAAAGTGTGTTTTTGTGTTTGTGAATGTGCAGGAACGGATATTTAAGAAAAGACGAAAAATCACGAGAAAACGACGAAAACGAGCACGAGACTTGGAATAGTGAATAAAGCCGGAGCCGGGGAAGCTAGTGGTCTTAATAAAGTTCATATGGTCAAATGAAGTCCTCAAAGTTTCAAGCATCACAAGAATGACCCTTGGTCATTAGTTTGAAGAAAGTTCACAAATAACCCCTCAACTTTCTAAAAATGTCACTTTTGGTCCTTATGAAGATGTTTTGGAAGATTGACAACTCAGGCCCTCCAACATTCAAGGAATGCCACAATACACCCTTGGAGTTATTTTTGTGATGATGGCAGCCATGGTCCTTGAATTTTCAGAATCTACACATTTGGTCCCTTGGTTTAAACTACTACTACAACCGGATCCCATTATTAGTCCAAATAATAAAAACACAAAAGGCCCAAGTCCAATGCAAACACAAGCCCACCATCATTATCCAATCCAATCACCAAACCCGACCCACCCCAGTCAAACTAATAATAAAATAAAAAACCCGCGTTTCACTGTGCATCTCCCTCACATTATTTACCCTGCTCCCTCACCAAATTACCTCATGCCCATCCTTTTCACCCAAAGATTCTAGTACGAGGTTTCACCTTCTAGAAACCATCTGACACGTTGTCAGATGGTGTCAGCACATCCACCGTGGCTATTTTAAGATATCTGATTGGACATTCAAACGTGGATACATGATAACCTTATCATTTTTGGATAGAGTTGGTGGGATGACTCAGAGATGATTTGGATTGAAGATTTGTGGCTCTAATTGATCTTCTGGATCCTTCTAAACCCTAGGCCTCACCCCTTGGTGCTCCCCTATAAAACCCCCCTCATTTCATACGTTTTTGGTGTGTAGGTTTTTAGTAATGTTATGCTGCTAATTTCATTTTCAATGTACTCTTAGATTAATTTCAATGTATTCTCAGCTTTCATGAATAAAAGTCCTTATTTAATCTTTCAATTACCTGTTTTTAATTTATTTACTCAACTTACTTTTAGCTTAATAGTGCTTATCCTAGCTTATAGCTTCTTTAATATGCTCTTTTGCTAAGACCTTATAGTTTTAAAAGTTATTTGCTTTATTGCTTTTTAAATCTTTATAAAAACTAAAAAAAAAATAAGAAAAATCTGAAAAATATAAAAAGAAGTTTGCTTTTTCTTAAAATCTTGTTTTATTCAGTCTTTCTTAAGCTTATAATAGTTTAACAATAGTATTCTCTTATTCAAATACCTAAAAATTATAAAAACAGAAAAAAAAGAAAATATTTTATATATTCTATTTTGATCTTTAAATCATTTTCAGTTGTTTGATTGTTGTTTACACAAGCTTATCCAAGCTTCTATAGCTTGTGGTAAGTATTGTATTATTTTTTAGTTCAAAATCCAAAAATTGCAAAAAAGTCAACGAAAGTCAACCACTCAGCTTATTGAATAAGCTGAGTGTTTTGGTGGTAAAAGACAGTCAAGAAAGGAGTCCACTTGGCCTGTCTAGAGACAGGCTAGCTTAGTGAACCCCCTCTTTTCATGCTGAGGGGGCTTAAGCTTGTAAGTTCATCGTTACTGTTCCATTTATATAGTTTATATAATAGCAGCTTTAAATCTGAGAGTTGTTATTTGCTTATAGCTTATTGATACTTTACATTGCTTGATATTAGTTGTTTCATCATTTTGAAGTGTTGTGGTGTGATTTGCTCTTGTCACTGTTTGATCATAAGCATACATCTGTGGTCTTTGGTTTTTAAATATTTGTGTTTATGGATCTTTGTTTCTGAGTTAGTTCATGTTAGTAGATCATATTGAGTAGATTGGATATGGTTTGGAATTGATTTGAAGGATCTGAGGTGATTTCATAGGTTGTGACAGATTTTTAAGGAGTGTTTGGCATATGGTTGTTCTGCGTGCTCTTGTTGATTGTCTGCTTATCTCATTACACCATTGGTTCACTTTAGCTAACATTAGATTACTTAGGCCATAAAATTTGTCATTACAACATAAAAAGTAAAATTTCACTTTAAACTTCATTATTGCCTGCTACTTTTGTTAACTGTAATTGAACTCTTGTGTATTTGAGATAGTTTGTGTTAGTGATTGTGTTTTTAGTACTTAAGCAAGCTCAGTATACATCAGGTAGTAGTAGTAATCCATCAAATTTGAACTTAGTCAAAGTTCTTGTGCATTTAAAAAGTCAACTGTCTGCTAAATATTGCTATACATACCAGTTTTGGTCATCTGATCTTGGGTCTAATTAGTGGTCAATTGGTATGTTAAAATTAGGGCTTTTGTGTTTTTTGTACTCTCTGCTGGGTGGACTTTAAGTCACCATCTTAACTTTTCAATAATAAGCTTATTAGAGGGCTTAAAATACTGCTTAAAGTAGGGGGTTTGAACCTGCTTTCTCTGTTTCATAATTGCTACAGCCTTTGTACTTATTTGTGTTTCTGTGCATCCCTTGGCCTCACCATTGTTCTTTTAAGCTCACTTAAGTTATATAATCATTTGGTAAAAGTTTGGTCAAAGTTTGGTCAACTGTGCTTATTAATAAGCACTTAATTTAAGCTGTTTTCAAGCCATAAGCACTTCCAGTGCTTATTTTTCATTCTTTCTATTTTTCCTAGACTTAGAATATAATTTTAGATTTTCCCAGAAATTTTCATATTTTTCTGAGCTATTTTGCTATTTTTCTTAATTAGTTTTCAATTTTAATCATTATTTAATACTTTTTAATTAATAGAAAATCCAAAAAAAAATCAGAAAATTCCCAGAAAAATCCAAAAATATTTTAGAAAATAGTTTTCATTTATTTTAGAATTTTAGAAATTAAATTTGCATTTTTCTCACTTTATTTACATTTTCTTTTAATTATTAAATAGTTTAATTAGTTTTTAATTCATAAAAATTAAATAAAAAGTCAAAAAAATATTTTTCTTTTTCTTAAAATTTTCTTTTATCATTTTTTACTTTTTAAAATTAATTTGAGGTCCGTAGAATTAGTATAGCTTAAAACTCGCGTTTTATTTCGCGCGTTACATTTAGATAATCGCGCGTGCATTCCCGTTTTTGCGTTTTAGACTTTGGTGCATTATTTGCTTGTACTCTTTGCATGATTCTTGATTGTTAATTGATACGTGAATTATTTGATCACTATTTGCCTTTTTCACCACTTTTCAAATCACGATTACACGGATCAATATTCTTGATTCCATTCACACCTTCACTGGGAAACGACTCGGGTAATTCGTATTTCTTGCGGATTACTTCGATACTATACTACTATTATATATAATTGGTTTGCACGAATCAAATTTTTGGCGCCGCTGCCGGGGAAGGCTTGAAGTGAATTTTGAAATATTGTTTTGAAAAATCGTGTTTTGTTAAGCCTTCTTCTATTTTTGTATATATATAAATATTGAAAAATCAGAGATACTTTTCCTAAAGTATTTCCAAAAATACCAAAAAAATAATAAAAGTTACAGCCTCGACTCGATCGAAAGAAAGGGCGTTGTAAACCAAATAAGTCTCCCAATATAACGAAAACGTAATTTAGTTGTTTATCGGACTATTTCAATTACTACAACCGAATAAGCGGGAAATACGGATAGCTTTGACATTAAATTGCAAGCTGAAGAGAGATCCATTCTTCTCTCCCGTCCCGTCGCGCGTAGTTTTGAAAGAAACGATTTTCGATTAACGTTACGTTTTAAGAAAAGAAAAACAAAAAAATAAAAAGTTTTTGAGAAAAAATAAAAAAATTGAATAAAAACAAAAAGATTTTCTTTTCTATTTCTTTTTAATTTTATTTTTGGTGTATGCACACCCGTTCTACTTCTGAGAATCTTACTTCTCCGCTCTCAAACCCCGAGCGGGTTTTACGACATACGAGTCGTGTTCATTTCCTCGACGACGAGGAGATGAACCATAACGAACAACACGACGGGCCCCCGCCGATGGGTGGTCCGCAGCACAATGTTGTCCCGCCGATGGGACAACAACCGGCATTTGATCCGCGTCCGATGGAAGAACAACTCCAATCACCATTCAATGGTGTGAGGAGGGCAATTGTGATTCCGGACATCAATGCCAACTTTGAAATTAATCACGGATTACTAAACTTAATCACGGGTATATCATTCCACGGGTTTGATAACGAAGACCCCTATGCACACATCCGAAATTTCGCCGACATCGCTGAGACTATTAGGATGAATCAAGTCCCTCACGATGTGGTGAAATTGAAGTTGTTTCCTTTCTCCTTAAAAGGAGCAGCCCGGACTTGGCTGGAAAAGGAACCGCCGAACTCGATTCACACTTGGAATGACCTTGCTTCTAAGTTTGTGAATTATTTCTATCCTCCTTCTAAAACTTCTAACTTACGATCCCAAATCTTTCGGTTCCAACAAGCTTTTGATGAGTCGTTTAGTGAAGCTTGGGACCGATTCAAAGATTTGATGGAAAAATGTCCGAACCACGGGTTCACACCCCTTCAGCAGATTGACACGTTCTATAATGGGTTGAGTCACGTTGACCAAGACTCACTCAACTCTGCTGCGGGTGGGAACTTGTTGGCTAGAAATACGAACGATGCCTTCATGATAATCGAGAACAAGGCTCGTGTGAGAATGTCAAGGAACAAACATCAAGTGTCTAATAACGAGAAAAATAATGATGAAATGAAAAATATGATATTGGCCTTAACAAAGAAAGTCGATGCTATGTCTATTGAAAAACCGAACCATCAAGTCAAAATGGTGAGTCACGGTTGTGAGACTTGTGGTGGTCCACACCCGTATTATGAGTGTCCGACGACCGGCTCTTATGCTCAAGAGAACGTGTATGCTGCAAACATGGGTGGCACCGGTTACCCACCTCTTCAAGGAGATCGAAATCTTCTCAGCTACCGTTCGAGCCATTATCATGGACCACCCGGGTTTAATCAACCTAATCAAGTGAATCAGAACAATAATGTGCAAAACCGTAATCATCAATTCAATCAAAATCAAAACCGTCAAAATCAAGGTTTTCAAAACCAAGTTGTAAACCAAAATCGGAATTTTCAGGGAAATCAAAACCAAGCCCCGCCTCAAGGGAACAATTTTCAAAATCATGGAAATTTTCAGAATAATCAAGGGAATTTTAACAATACAAATCTGAATCATGGCAACTTTCAAAACCGTGGGCAAAATTTTAATCAAAATCAAGCTGTTATTCCAAATCCGGCGCCCACGGAAGATTTGATTAAGCAATTGCTTCAAAACCAACAAGCTTTTATGACAAAACAAGAGGAAACAACAAGGTTGTTAGCTAATCAAATCAACGATCTTAACAAGCGTTTAAATGATCGACCCTCGGGCTCTGGAACGTTGCCGAGCAACACGATCGCTAACCCGAGGGGCGATGCCAAAGCGATCATTACAAGGAGTGGTGTTACTTACGATGGACCAACGGCTCCGACTACCTCTTCTTCTCTACCTCCCAAGGTAGTCGCCCGTGAACCCGAGGCGACAACGGATACGGAAATTCCTATTAATAATGGAAGGACCGACGACATCCAACCTCCGGTGGTCCCGACGTCCAAAGGAAAGGAAAAAGTTGTTTATGAAAAAGATTTGAATGTTAAAACAAAATTGCCTTATCCGTCACGTTTAAACGAACAAAAGCACCGCGAGAAAGATAAAAACCAAATGGAGAAATTTTATCAAATCTTTCAAGAATTGCATTTTGATATAAGTCTCGCGGATGCTATACTTTTGATGCCTAAATTTGCTTCGATGCTAAAAGGTCTTTTAAATAATAAGGAAAAGCTTTTTGAAATGTCGAGAACCCAAATGAACGAGAATTGCTCGGCGGTCCTTCTTAAAAAGCTACCCGAAAAGCTTGAAGACCCCGGCAAGTTTCTTATACCGTGCAATTTTCCGGGCATGGTTCAATGCTTCGCCTTGGCCGATCTTGGTGCTAGCATTAACCTAATGCCATTGTCAATTTGGAGAAAGTTGTCTCTCCCTAACTTGACACCGACGCTTATGACCCTCGAGCTGGCCGACCGATCTACGTCTCGTCCCATGGGCATAGCCGAGGATATTTTTGTCAATGTTGGGAAATTCCATTTCCCTGCCGATTTTGTGGTTGTTGATTTCGATGCCGATCCACGGGTTCCTCTCATTCTCGGAAGAGGTTTCCTAAGGACCGGTCGTGCTTTAATTGATGTTTACGACGAGGAGATTACTTTACGTGTTGGAAACGAAGCCGTCACTTTTAACCTTGATCAAACCGCGAGATACTCCTCCGATTACGATGTTTCTTCCGTCAACCGAATCGATGTTATTGACGAAGCTACGGAGGAGTATGCTCAAGAAATTCTTGGTTTCACCGATAATGCTTTGAGTGGCAATCCCACTCCTTCTTTTGAACCAATCGTCTCCGATTCTTCCCCTTCCCTCACTCCGTTTGAGGGAAGTGATCTCGCTTGGGAAGAAATCAATGCTTGTCTTTCAAATGAATCATTTTCACCGGAAATTGATAATAATAACTTTGATCCGGAGGGGGACATTTCATTAATTGAAACACTTTTAAATGAAAACCCAATTGTTTCTCCCCCTCCGATGGACTTAAAAATGGCAGACGTAAAAGAAGTAAAGCCGTCTATTGAGAATCCTCCGGAGCTCGAGCTCAAGGATTTGCCTCCTCATCTCGAATACGCATACTTGGAAAAAAATGATAAATTACCGGTTATAATATCAAAAGGCCTTAAAGATGAGGAGAAGACACGACTCTTAGATGTGCTTCGGAAGCATAAAGGTGCGATTGCTTGGCAAATATCCGACATTAAGGGAATCGACCCTCGATTTTGCACTCATAAGATTCTGCTTGATGAAAATCACAAAGCTTCCGTCCAACAACAACGACGGGTTAACCCACTAATCCACGAAGTTATCAAAAAGGAAGTTATTAAACTCCTTGACGCTGGAATGATTTATCCGATCTCGGATAGTTCTTGGGTTAGCCCGATTCATTGTGTACCAAAGAAGGGCGGAATCACTGTTGTGAAAAATGACGATAATGAGCTTATACCGACTCGACTTGTGACCGGATGGAGAGTTTGTATCGACTACCGCAAGTTGAATGATGCGACACGCAAAGACCATTTCCCGCTTCCTTTTATGGACCAAATGCTCGAACGGTTAGCAGGAAATGAGTTCTATTGTTTCTTGGATGGTTTTTCTGGGTACTTTCAAATTCCCATTGATCCCCCGGATCAAGAAAAGACCACTTTTACTTGCCCGTACGGAACGTTTGCCTATCGGAAAATGCCCTTTGGCCTTTGTAATGCCCCAGGCACGTTTCAACGGTGCATGATGGCCATTTTCTCCGATATGATTGGAAAAACCTTGGAAGTGTTCATGGACGACTTCTCCGTCTATGGAAGTTCTTTCGACTCTTGCCTCTCCCATTTAGAGAATATGCTGAAACGGTGTGAAAGCACCAACTTGGTTCTAAATTGGGAGAAGAGCCACTTCATGGTTAAAGAGGGCATAGTCCTCGGCCATAAGATCTCAAAATCTGGGATTGAGGTAGATCGAGCAAAAGTCGATGTTATTGCTAAGCTACCTCATCCTAAGACCGTCAAAGGAATCCGAAGTTTCCTTGGTCATGCTGGCTTTTACCGACGTTTCATACAAGACTTCTCGAAAATTGCCCGGCCTCTGACCCACCTTTTAGAGAAAGATGCTCCGTTTAACTTCACAAATGAATGCATCGATGCATTTAATGTTTTAAAATTGAAGTTAACGGAGGCACCAATCTTAGTTGCCCCCGATTGGGACTTACCTTTTGAGCTAATGTGCGATGCTAGCGATTATGCCATTGGTGCAGTTCTGGGGCAACGTAAGAATAAGTACTTTCAACCTATACACTATGCAAGTAAGACCATGAATGACGCCCAACATCACTACACAACTACCGAAAAAGAGATGTTAGCGGTTGTCTATGCTTTTGAAAAATTTAGAACCTATTTGCTACTTAAGAAATGCATAGTGTATACGGACCATTCAGCCTTGAAATACCTAATGGCAAAGCAAGATGCTAAGCCACGCTTGATGCGGTGGGTTCTTTTGCTCCAAGAATTTAATGTCGAAATACGAGACAAAAAAGGAGCTGAGAACCTTGCTGCAGATCACCTTTCACGACTTGAGAACCCCCATCAAAGTGTTCTCGAGAAAAAGGAAATTAACGATGCTTTTCCTCTCGAGACACTTGGGAGTGTGTCTAATATTGACCAAAGTACCCCATGGTTCGCCGATTTTGCGAATTACCATGCGGGGAATTTTATTAGGAAAGGGTTGTCGTCCCAACAAAAGAAGAAATTCTTTAAAGATGTCCAACATTATTTTTGGGACGACCCCTATTTGTTCAAAGTCTGTGCGGATCAAGTGATCCGGCGGTGTGTTCACGGTACGGAAGCCGTTGAAATTCTTAAGGCATGCCATAGTGGACCCACGGGGGGACATCATGGTGCCAACTTCACCGCAAAGAAAGTGTTCGATTCCGGCTTCTATTGGCCGACGATATATCGGGATGCCCATGAATTGGTGAAAACATGTGATTCTTGCCAACGTCAAGGGAAAATCTCTCAAAAAGATGAAATGCCGCAAAATGCGATTCAAGTTTGTGAGATCTTTGACGTTTGGGGCATCGATTTCATGGGCCCATTCCCGTCATCAAGAGGAAATAAATATATTCTCGTGGCCGTCGATTATTTGTCCAAATGGGTTGAAGCGAAGGCGCTCCCCACTAATGACGCCCGAGTTGTTGTTAAGTTTTTGAAAAATCTCTTTGCCCGATTTGGTGCACCTCGAGCCATCATAAGTGATCGTGGGACCCATTTTTGCAATGACCAATTCGCTAAAGTTATGCTTAAATATGGTGTCACACATCGCCTTTCCACGGCTTATCATCCACAAACGAGTGGTCAAGTGGAGGTGTCCAATCGTGGCCTCAAAAGGATTTTAGAAAGGACCGTAGGTGAGCACCGTGCCTCTTGGGCCGACAAATTAGACGATGCTTTATGGGCTTTCCGGACCGCTTACAAAACCCCAATCGGGTGTACTCCATATAAGTTGGTTTACGGGAAAGCTTGTCATTTGCCCATCGAACTAGAGCACAAGGCCTACTGGGCCTTAAAACATGCAAACTTTGACTTAAAAACCGCGGGTGATCACCGAAAAGTTCAATTGAACGAATTAGTGGAACTCCGTGATCAAGCTTACGAGAATTCTTTAATTTATAAAGAGAAAACAAAAAGACTTCATGATGCCAAGATCAAAGACCGCGTTTTTAACGTTGGTGATCAAGTGCTTCTTTTTAACTCTCGGTTAAAGATTTTCTCGGGTAAGCTTAAAACCCGTTGGTCTGGACCATTCACCATAACACAAGTATTCCCTTATGGAACTATTGAGTTGGCTCAACTTGATGGGCCCAACTTTAAGGTGAATGGTCACCGGTTGAAACACTATTTCGGAGGGGACGTACCAACCATGGTAGTCCCGGATCTCCAAACTTTCCCCAAGGACAATTAAATTCGGGGATCGAGTCAAGCTACGTGACTCGGTAATCAAAAACAAAGCGCTTCGTGGGAGGCAACCCATGCTTATCCATTATCATTTTCTTATTTCTAATAAATAACGTGAAGAGGGGGTACCTCTTCCAATCTCGTGTTTCGTGGTTGTTTGTGATGATTGTCCAGGATTGTCCCCGATTTATGATGACTCTCGTGCTCGTGGTTTTGTCTTTCTCTCCACTCGAGTCTCATTCATCGATGCTTATGGAAATCCAATATCCGAAAATCTTATCGACTAACGTTTTCTTTGGCATACTTAATAAACGGCCCTAGATATTTGTTAGGATTACCTTTGCCCGAAAAACATTGAGGACAATGTTTCATTCTAGTCCGGGGGGGTGAATCTTCGATTCGATTTTGACCTTGCATTTTTCACATGTCGTGCACTCTTGCAACTCCGTTTTTCCACCAAAAATTAAAAAAATTGAAAAAATTGAAAATTTCAAAAAAATTTTGAAGAAAAGTGAATGAAAAAGTCATGAAAAAGCACAAAAAAAAAAAAATGAGAAAAAGTTGAAAAAGTTGTGCAAAAATATAATAAAAGTATGAATAAGTGATTTGACACCTTGTTGACTTTCTTGCTGGCGAGAGTAGGAATAAATATTTTGACTTGACCGGGCGTGTTGAGCCCTAGCTTGTTCCCTTAACCAATGATAATCATAAAAGTTTGTGCTAGCCTTGTACACTAGGAGCTACTCTTTTGTCGGCTCCCGTACTTGGTTTTATACATGCACGACTTGAAAAGCTTTCGCTAGTCACTTACACTAGGAGCTACAAAACGCGAATTCTTTCCAAGAGTTTGCAAGCTCCCGTTTTTGACTTTATATATGCGTGGCTGATTATTGGCTAAGCATCTGCTAATCTCATTATTTGAGGTCTTAAATTTGCAGAGAACGAGAAATGATAGAGTTTATTTACAAGTTTAATGCTAAACGTGGAGTAGTGGTTCTCTTTAGAGCTCATAGGAGGTACTCGTGGCTTTTTACTCCCATCAGATACGTCACCAATATATAAATAGATGTTCTAGGTTAATTAGTGGTATTTAGGTTTGAATAATACTTAGTTGTTTGTTTTCTTAAGAGAATTTTTGCTTTAGAAATTGGGTACATATCAAGGAACACCAAAAATAAGAGCCAAAAAGTGAAGAATCAAAAGTCAAAAGTTGATTATGCATGTGGTTTTGGAGCTACCCGATAAGCTTCCATTTGATGTATGAGAAAAAATCAAAGAAAAAAGTGAAAAATATGAAAAAAGTGAAAAATATGAGAAAAGTGAAAAAAGTGAGCAATGAAAAATATGAAAGTTGTAGTATTGTTAAATAAGAGTTATGTATGTATCAATAAGTTGTTGGCGCGTGAGGTGCATGTGATACGCGATTAGTAATCAGTCACATGAGGTGCACGTGATCGTACTCCGCAACTTATATTTCTGATATTGTATGTACCCCAAATTCCTTGAAATGGACCGAATTTCTATTGCAGTGGTTCTTAAGAGAAAATGAATAACTATTTATCGTTTTAACTTAGGTGTCACTATCGGACTAAAAAAATTATCGAAACGAGAAAATATGAAGTGATTAATTTCTCAACAAAAATAAAATAATGAGATACAAAAACTTAGGACATGGGAGTAAGGAGTATCCACGAGTAACTTTTATGAGTAGTGTTAGCATTAAATTTGTAGATAAGCTGTGATCTCGTTTTTACGCTTAGTTTGGGAGCTCGTGAAAAATCAAGGATGACGATTTTTATCCGAATGGTCGCTTCTTAAATAGAAGTGTTTCTACTCGTAGACCCTAAAAATTATTGCAAAAATAATGAAAGTTCAACAAACCGTCACAAGTATGAAGTGTGAAAAGTCCAAAAATAGAATAAAGTGGAATAAAGAAATAAATTTTGGAAAACGGAGCGTTTGCGGGATTAAATGATTTTATGACTTCTTTCGAACCTCCTTGCTACTTTACAAAGTTAGTAGAAAGAGTTATGAAATTATTTATCTCGTAAGCGTGAATTGATCACATTGCGTGAGGACACGGCAATACTTTAGTCCGGGGGATTTTGGTGAGTGCTTATTCACTCACCTTTTCTAAGCCAAAATTGGACCAAATAAACCAAAAACTAACCAATAATGCCAAAGAAAGTGTGTTTTTGTGTTTGTGAATGTGCAGGAACGGATATTTAAGAAAAGACGAAAAATCACGAGAAAACGACGAAAACGAGCACGAGACTTGGAATAGTGAATAAAGCCGGAGCCGGGGAAGCTAGTGGTCTTAATAAAGTTCATATGGTCAAATGAAGTCCTCAAAGTTTCAAGCATCACAAGAATGACCCTTGGTCATTAGTTTGAAGAAAGTTCACAAATAACCCCTCAACTTTCTAAAAATGTCACTTTTGGTCCTTATGAAGATGTTTTGGAAGATTGACAACTCAGGCCCTCCAACATTCAAGGAATGCCACAATACACCCTTGGAGTTATTTTTGTGATGATGGCAGCCATGGTCCTTGAATTTTCAGAATCTACACATTTGGTCCCTTGGTTTAAACTACTACTACAACCGGATCCCATTATTAGTCCAAATAATAAAAACACAAAAGGCCCAAGTCCAATGCAAACACAAGCCCACCATCATTATCCAATCCAATCACCAAACCCGACCCACCCCAGTCAAACTAATAATAAAATAAAAAACCCGCGTTTCACTGTGCATCTCCCTCACATTATTTACCCTGCTCCCTCACCAAATTACCTCATGCCCATCCTTTTCACCCAAAGATTCTAGTACGAGGTTTCACCTTCTAGAAACCATCTGACACGTTGTCAGATGGTGTCAGCACATCCACCGTGGCTATTTTAAGATATCTGATTGGACATTCAAACGTGGATACATGATAACCTTATCATTTTTGGATAGAGTTGGTGGGATGACTCAGAGATGATTTGGATTGAAGATTTGTGGCTCTAATTGATCTTCTGGATCCTTCTAAACCCTAGGCCTCACCCCTTGGTGCTCCCCTATAAAACCCCCCTCATTTCATACGTTTTTGGTGTGTAGGTTTTTAGTAATGTTATGCTGCTAATTTCATTTTCAATGTACTCTTAGATTAATTTCAATGTATTCTCAGCTTTCATGAATAAAAGTCCTTATTTAATCTTTCAATTACCTGTTTTTAATTTATTTACTCAACTTACTTTTAGCTTAATAGTGCTTATCCTAGCTTATAGCTTCTTTAATATGCTCTTTTGCTAAGACCTTATAGTTTTAAAAGTTATTTGCTTTATTGCTTTTTAAATCTTTATAAAAACTCAAAAAAAAATAAGAAAAATCTGAAAAATATAAAAAGAAGTTTGCTTTTTCTTAAAATCTTGTTTTATTCAGTCTTTCTTAAGCTTATAATAGTTTAACAATAGTATTCTCTTATTCAAATACCTAAAAATTATAAAAACAGAAAAAAAAGAAAATATTTTATATATTCTATTTTGATCTTTAAATCATTTTCAGTTGTTTGATTGTTGTTTACACAAGCTTATCCAAGCTTCTATAGCTTGTGGTAAGTATTGTATTATTTTTTAGTTCAAAATCCAAAAATTGCAAAAAAGTCAACGAAAGTCAACCACTCAGCTTATTGAATAAGCTGAGTGTTTTGGTGGTAAAAGACAGTCAAGAAAGGAGTCCACTTGGCCTGTCTAGAGACAGGCTAGCTTAGTGAACCCCCTCTTTTCATGCTGAGGGGGCTTAAGCTTGTAAGTTCATCGTTACTGTTCCATTTATATAGTTTATATAATAGCAGCTTTAAATCTGAGAGTTGTTATTTGCTTATAGCTTATTGATACTTTACATTGCTTGATATTAGTTGTTTCATCATTTTGAAGTGTTGTGGTGTGATTTGCTCTTGTCACTGTTTGATCATAAGCATACATCTGTGGTCTTTGGTTTTTAAATATTTGTGTTTATGGATCTTTGTTTCTGAGTTAGTTCATGTTAGTAGATCATATTGAGTAGATTGGATATGGTTTGGAATTGATTTGAAGGATCTGAGGTGATTTCATAGGTTGTGACAGATTTTTAAGGAGTGTTTGGCATATGGTTGTTCTGCGTGCTCTTGTTGATTGTCTGCTTATCTCATTACACCATTGGTTCACTTTAGCTAACATTAGATTACTTAGGCCATAAAATTTGTCATTACAACATAAAAAGTAAAATTTCACTTTAAACTTCATTATTGCCTGCTACTTTTGTTAACTGTAATTGAACTCTTGTGTATTTGAGATAGTTTGTGTTAGTGATTGTGTTTTTAGTACTTAAGCAAGCTCAGTATACATCAGGTAGTAGTAGTAATCCATCAAATTTGAACTTAGTCAAAGTTCTTGTGCATTTAAAAAGTCAACTGTCTGCTAAATATTGCTATACATACCAGTTTTGGTCATCTGATCTTGGGTCTAATTAGTGGTCAATTGGTATGTTAAAATTAGGGCTTTTGTGTTTTTTGTACTCTCTGCTGGGTGGACTTTAAGTCACCATCTTAACTTTTCAATAATAAGCTTATTAGAGGGCTTAAAATACTGCTTAAAGTAGGGGGTTTGAACCTGCTTTCTCTGTTTCATAATTGCTACAGCCTTTGTACTTATTTGTGTTTCTGTGCATCCCTTGGCCTCACCATTGTTCTTTTAAGCTCACTTAAGTTATATAATCATTTGGTAAAAGTTTGGTCAAAGTTTGGTCAACTGTGCTTATTAATAAGCACTTAATTTAAGCTGTTTTCAAGCCATAAGCACTTCCAGTGCTTATTTTTCATTCTTTCTATTTTTCCTAGACTTAGAATATAATTTTAGATTTTCCCAGAAATTTTCATATTTTTCTGAGCTATTTTGCTATTTTTCTTAATTAGTTTTCAATTTTAATCATTATTTAATACTTTTTAATTAATAGAAAATCCAAAAAAAAATCAGAAAATTCCCAGAAAAATCCAAAAATATTTTAGAAAATAGTTTTCATTTATTTTAGAATTTTAGAAATTAAATTTGCATTTTTCTCACTTTATTTACATTTTCTTTTAATTATTAAATAGTTTAATTAGTTTTTAATTCATAAAAATTAAATAAAAAGTCAAAAAAATATTTTTCTTTTTCTTAAAATTTTCTTTTATCATTTTTTACTTTTTAAAATTAATTTGAGGTCCGTAGAATTAGTATAGCTTAAAACTCGCGTTTTATTTCGCGCGTTACATTTAGATAATCGCGCGTGCATTCCCGTTTTTGCGTTTTAGACTTTGGTGCATTATTTGCTTGTACTCTTTGCATGATTCTTGATTGTTAATTGATACGTGAATTATTTGATCACTATTTGCCTTTTTCACCACTTTTCAAATCACGATTACACGGATCAATATTCTTGATTCCATTCACACCTTCACTGGGAAACGACTCGGGTAATTCGTATTTCTTGCGGATTACTTCGATACTATACTACTATTATATATAATTGGTTTGCACGAATCAATCAACCAATCCTAACCATTCAAAACATTTTGAAAATCTCATGAAAAGTAAATTTGAAATGTCCATGATGGGGGAACTAAAATTCTTTCATGGTTTACAAATCCATCAATCCCCTCGTGGTATTTTTATCAACCAAGCTAAATATACGATAGAGATTTTGAAAAAACATGGAATGGAAAATTGTGATTCTGTTGGTACACCAATGGTCACTTCACCAAAAATAGGTGCTGACTTGTTTGGGAAACCTATCGATCCGAAGAAATATCGGAGCATGATCGGTTCTCTCATGTACCTAACTGCTAGCTGCCCCGATATTCAATTTGCTGTTTGTTTGTTAGCACGGTTTCAGGCAAAGCCTACCGAACTTCACCTCAAAGAGGTTAAACGGATCTTTCGGTACCTACGAAGCACCATTAACATGGGACTTTGGTATCCGACGGATTCGGGGTTTAATCTAACAGCATTTTCAGATGCAGACGATGCTGGTGATCAAGTTACAGCAAAAAGTACATCTGGCGGAGCACAATTTTTGGGTGAAAAGCTAGTAAGCTGGTCGTCAAAGAAACAGGATTGTACTGCACTATCAACCGCCGAAGCCGAGTATGTGTCTCTATCTGCGTGTTGTGCCCAAGTTCTTTAGATGCGGACACAGCTCACAGATTATGGCTTTACTTTTGACAGAATACCTATGTATTGTGACTCAAAAAGTGCCATAGCCATCTCGTGCAATCCCGTACATCACTCTAAGACGAAGCATATCAAAGTCCGCTACCATTTCATCAAACAACACGTGGAAGAGGGTACTGTTGAATTATTTTTCGTTAAGACAGATTACCAACTCGCCGATCTTTTTACTAAAGCCCTTCCAAAAGAACGGTTTGACTATTTAGTTCGACGAATTGGCATGCGAAGCCTAACTCCTGAGGAGCTAGAACGTCTTCTCGAATCTTCTTGAAAAAGTTTTCAAAATCGCTTCGCTGTAAATATTTTTGAAAAAAAAAAATTATAAAATCAAAAAATCCAAAAATATTCTTCTCACGACATGTCTCTCGTATAAATCAGTATTCTGTACGTTTCTAGAAATGTCATTCAACAATGATACGGACATGTACAGATGCTTGAGCGGGAGTTCTTTAAATGTTTTTCTAAAACATGTCGTTTCTCAAAATTTTCTTCACAATGGCTTTCGTATACTTCAGTACGAAATCCGATCTAAAATGATGACTTCTGATTATTTTCAAATCAAGGACTCGTACGTTCAAAGATGAAATCATTTTCAAAAGTTCGAGTATAAACAAATGAAAAGGATTTCAAACATAAACTGGTTTTTCAATACAATTCTTGAGCACTTTTTCAAGATTGTTCAAAAGATTTCTCAAAATCTTTCAAATGAGTGCTCAAGATAACTCCCTCAAAACCCTTAAGTAATTTTAAATATGCTATCCATAAGGGGGAGTACAAACACTAAAATGTTCCGATTTCATGCAAAATCAAATCTGTCTTTCTCTCCAAAAAGCCTTTTATTAATCAGTTGATATCAAAAATATCACGCTATGCTATTTTTGAGGGGGAGAAGACATGATTAAAATGTGAGCAAAGATGTTTAAAGACTGTGGCTGAATCTCAAAAGAGCTCGACTCAGTAAGTACCAATGAATTGACGAAGCTTAAAATGTCAGTAATCAAAAAGACTTGTCCTGGACGGGTAATAATTTCAAGCTAGTCTAACTAGTGATGTAAGCGTGTCTTGAATAGAACTTGTCTAAGTAGAATGTACCATATCGAGAGACTTTCTTTAGACTTGACCAGGACGGGTAATAATTTCAAGCTAGTCTAACTAATGATGTAAGCGTGTCTCGAATCGGTCATGTTCACTGAAAGTGGATCAATTCAAAAGTGCAAACTCCTCATGCATGTGCAAATTTCTTAAAAATACATGAGCACATGTGAAGGGGGAGTCCTTCAAAATTGCAAAACTCTCAAAGTAGTAACAACAATGTGTTTTATTATAATAAACACTTTGAGAGATTTTTCACAAAATGGTTTATGGCAATTATAGGATAGTCATGGAGTTATAAGGTGACTAAGGATAGGAAAAACCGTCCTATGATCCGCCAGAGCCGGAGGCATCTACCCAAGGACAAATCCAATAGATTAGAATTAGAAGTCCTTAGGTATGATTGAAAAAAGGAGAAAATGAGAAAGGAGAAAGAAGGGGTTGAAGAATTAAAAGGAAAAGTTATGATAAAGGGTGAAAAGAAATAGCTCTCCAAATGTTCAACCTTAGGGCAGACACCGGGTTCAACTCATATGCTACTGGCTGTTACCAAGGTGACACCGGTATTGAAGACAAAGACGTCATGGACCCAGTGACGCACTGCACTTAACCTTCTTAACCACTCAAGTTCTCTTAAAAGAGCTTGTTTCATTCTCACGGGGAACCAGTGTAATCTATCGACTTGTCTCTTAGAGATGGTTGATATTGAAGCAGGAGACCTCTCCCTAATCTCCGCATAGGAAACCAAATGTGCACTTATCGAGTCTAGAGCCCCGAGATTCATCAAAAGATCTCATAGGAACACATGATATTTCTACACTGGTTGTTCATCATTAAGGACACCAGATGTAAACTTTAGAGTCCTAAGCAGATCTTAGCAATCTGCCAGAACATTTATGAGAGAATTCACTTTTGTGATTCTCAATGATTGAATGGAAATTCCTGCCAGGGTCAACATCAAGCAGCCCTGACAGCAGGTCACTTCGGTAATTCTTTATGGGTTACGCTTAGTGTTCGCGGTGGTTTCAAACGGTCTACAGTCGTGGAGTGATCCCCAGCGACTCACCCAGTCATTGAGCTACTAAGTAGGTCTTGTAAGCTCTCTCGAGAGTATCTGACATGGGAACGGCCATGGTAAGGGTTAGAAGGAGTCTTCACACTATGCTGTTGACAATCTCTAATTCTTATCTGTAAGTACCGGTTGATTTATTGCTAACTGTTTTCATGCAGCTATACATCATCTCCATGGCGAAGGATTCCACATGCTCATACATGCATCACGAAGTCAAAGGAAAGTTCTCACAAAGATCAAAGCAAAGTAAGGTTCAAAGAAAGATTCTACGCATTGTGAAAGAATCTACAGAAGTAAAGTGACAAAGATCTGTGTGAAAGAACGGGAACTACGAATGCATGTATCACAAAGACTGAAGATGTATGAGCATGTTGGAATGGCAAACAACCACCACAGATGCAGAAGTGACGAATGGCAGATAACTCCACATCACAAAGGAACAAAGAACTATGAATAATCAGTTATCAAAGATCACAAAGCATGAAGGAACAAAGACTAAAGACTATTCTATAACGACACACAAAGTTAAAGACAAAGAACACGGAAGACCCACTCACGTGGAGCATCATTCGAATGACCACCCCTTAGGGGGAGATTGTTAGCATTGAAAATATGTATTGAGAAGTGATGGTCATTTTCATATTAGGAACTTTGTAATGTGTCTTAGTTTGTGTTATAAGAATAGTCAATGGGCCTTGGTCTTGGTAAGCCAATATGTTATTAGTTATGTTTCATAAGCCTTTATATAATTCATGTAAACCAAGTCCAAGTCCATTAGAAAGCCCATGAGGCCTTTCTCTATAACTATAAAAGGCACCTTACCTCTCATTTGTAAGGTGTGCTTGTGTGTGAATTATGTGTGTTTTTGAATAAAAGTTCTCTTCATCTTTATACTCTTTTTCTCTCATATTAACGCCACACATATTGCATCAAGTCACCATCTTTACTTCATCTAGTTCTTATATTGTTATTAAAGTTGATATATCTAAGGTCCTACAATAATGCATAAATAAAAAAATTATTAAAAGTACAATTCGCATAATTTTGGGTAGGTTCGAGTGTTTGGATCTTAAAACTTTGGATTGGAGTTAGGTTCAGTTAGGAAAAGGGCAATAATGCATAAATAAAAAAATTATTATAAGTACAATTCGCATAATTTTGGGTTGGAGTTAGGTTCGGGTGTTGGACATTAAAACTTTGGGTTGGAGTTAGGTTCGGTGCAATAATGCATAAATTAAAAAATTATTACAAGTACAATTCGCATAATTTTGGGTTTGGAGTTAGGTTCGGGTGTTGGATCTTAAAACTTTGCTTTGGAGTTAGGTTCGGTGCAATAATGCATAAATAAAAAAATTATTAAAAGTACAATTCGCATAAGTTAAAAGTACAATTCGCACTAGTAATAATTATATTTCTTACAAGTTTGACTTATTTTGCCAAAAAGTACAAGTTGCATAATAGTTCACTTACGCATAGTACAAAAAGGACACTTACACAACTACAAGTACAATCATTATTTTAAACATCAAATCGAATAAAAATTGTACAAGTTGCATAAAAAAATAATGTATATTTTATTTCTTACAAGTTTGATTTTTTTTAAATAGTACAAGTTGCATAATAGTTCACTTACGCATAGTACAAAAGTGTACTTGGTACTAGGACACGTGGAAACATGTTATTCGTTTGCACGATTCGCTTAGGTTACATAAGTCGCAATGGGGCAAATGCGAAATGTAAAAAAAGCAAGGGCAAGGCTTAAAGCATGGTGTATTTCATGGGGCAACCGGTAATTACTTGTGCGGCCGCATTAAATCCATGTTATAATGTATGCGGGGTAGAGTTACTTATCGACTCGATTTCAAATGATCTGGGGTTAACCGCGAATAACTTGAACTTTGTTGAAGATGCACAAAGGGCTTTTAAGAATTCTATTGAAGGTTTATGGGAATATTATTTTGATAAATATGGTAACCCAACTCCTTCTGTGAATGCGACTTCTTCATCATTGAGGTCGTCGCATAGAGTGAATCCGATACAAGGCTTGCTACAAAAGTTAAGAGAAAATCCCAACAAACAGCAAAGAGTGACCGCCTCCAAAACAATGAATATACAAGATATACCCGAATCGATTTTATCTCATGTATTTCGGCCGACCAACATGAAAACTTTGATGTTTTGGCGTTTTGGAAAGCAAAGGAAACAATGTTACCCATTCTATCCAAAATAGCTCGGGATCTTTTTAGTGTACAAGCTACTTCGATAGCTTATGAATCCGCTTTTTCAACAAGTGGAAGGGTGTTATCAAACAGAAGAACAAGGCTCACACACCGGCTTCTTTGTAAATGTGTATGTGTTTGAAATATCATTTGGACATAATCAAGCGAAGACAACACAAAGCAAGTCTTGAAGACCCATCAACCAATATTATCCGGGTAGTTTTAGGATGAAGAAATAAGAGAAGATAAAGCTACTAACGCGGCTAGGTCCGTCGATGAAGAATCCGATGAAGAGATTTATGAGTAGCTTTTCCTTTATTATGTTTATGTATTATGTGTGATGTATTTCCTTTCATTTGTATCTCCTTTTCAGTTGTATTATGTGTGTTGTATTTCGATGTATTATGTTTTCAGTTTATGTATTATGTGTGATGTATTTCCTTTAATGATGTATTTCCTTTCGATGTATTAAATAAAAGTGTTTGTGAAAATATATGTGATGTATTTCCTTTCGATGCATTAAATAGAAGTTTAATTTTAGTAATTTTACTTTGTGTAAATGATACGTGGGAATCGCACCAGGCTTTACCTCTCAAGGGATCTTGAGAAGCTTACAACCCCCACCAGGCAGTGTACCTGATCGTTGTAGTATAGTATAGTGACAAGTACCGGGGGATTGATCGTTCAGCTTAGGAATAGTGTCGCTAGGATTAGAAAACCTAAATACTAGTTCTAAAGGTGAGGGATGATTATTTTTGTATTTTATTTTTTAATAGAAAGCAATTAAAAATCTCGGGTTTGAAGGATTTGGGCGGAATTAGTTGCTAATCAACTAACCCAATACTAAAGATGCAATCAAAATAAAATACTAGAAATGAAAATAAACTAAATTATACTAAAGTTGTGAGCAATAAGTGGAGAAAATGTGTTTACTTAGATTTCACTACTCCCTAGACATCTTTTACACGTTAATTACTTGTTATAATTGTATGGATGACGGATCGTATTCCTTAATACCATTCATTGGGTGGCACACTTAACTCCCCAATTCTATGAGCTCTTATCTCCTCCTACACCATGCCCAGCACAACTATAGGGATTGTAAATAGTGGCTCATGCATTAAATACAACTAATAAAGACCTAGTGCGCGTCGGTTCATGTTTCTTAAGACGTTCAAGCATGTTACCAATTGGAGATCTGCCAGTTTTCTTAAGCCTAACATATAAATCATTCATCCAAGACAAGTATAAACAAGTAATCAATACATAATTAACATCTAGGTTTCATTAGATCCAAGCAAACACAAGATAGATCTAGCCTAGCATGATGGAATTAAGACAAGAACAAGATATAGACAACCAACACATAGACATATTGATTGAATTAAAAGAACACTTATCTCAATTACATATGAAAGGTATCAAGGGTTTGGAACCCTTGAAAAACCTGTAAAATTCGCACCAAGTTCGTACTTAGGGTTTCTCCAAAACTTCTCTTTTTTTAATGTGAAAATTAGAAAACTATATATAGGAAAAGGGGTCTGACGGCATCAAGACCAACATTGTGACGCCGTCACCTCGCCGCCAAAACTATTCTCGGACTGCCTTGATCTACATTTGACGCCGTCAAGACTTAATCATTTCCAGGCCGTCATGACTTTTACTCTTGACGCCCTACTTCGTGACGCCGTCAAATCTTTACTGGATCGTCATGAAATTTTGCTCTTGATGCCGTCAGGATGTTACTCTTGACGCCATCACCTACTGTTCCCAGCATGGAAAATTAAGACTTTGGCGTTTTCTTCACTTTTATGCTCCAAAAACGTCCGAATTGCTTCCTTTTCCAGATTTCTCTCCCAAAGTACCTAAAATCACAAAAGGAACGATTTAGGGCAATATTTGATCAAATAAATTCGAATTCGGGCTTAAATGACCCCCTAAAAACGGATCATTTTTCGCCTCATCAGTAAACGACGAAAAAAAGGAGTTAACCAGTTATAAAACCGGTCAAACCGGGCTTGAAAATTCAAATTTGAATATAGCGCCAAGGCGGGTAAAAAAAAGTTAACTGGTTAAAAACCGGTTCCAAACCGGCCAACTTTGAAAATTTAAAAATTTTGAATTTAAAACCTAAACTGGGAGGCGGGGACTGGGGTTTTCAAATTTTGAATTATATAGAGGTTGTGTTTTGACTTTAAATTCTAAATTGGGAGGCGAGGGGTACCTTTTTGCCATTTAATATCTAGTATAAATATAAAGGTTGTGTTTTTGTTTATTTACAACTTGTATAGATAATACAAAAAAATTCAAACCGAAGGTAATTCACTAATGGCAAATGCAAATCAAGGACAAGAGGCTGTAGCACCAATTTCACCGCCACTGGTGATTGTACGAGTTTTATCATGGAACCGTAAACCAGTTATTTCGAATAACTTTAACTACGTCCAAATGTCGGATGACACGAGAAAGGCTCAATGTAAGCATTGCTTCTTTTTAATGAATCCCGTTTCCATCAGTGCATTGACGGCTCATTTGACCAAGTATTGTCGGATGGCACAAGTCGACGTTGAGTAGCTTTTCAATGTTTTATGTTTTAAGTGTAGTTCCGTTGTATTAAATAAAAGCTGAAGTTTATTCAGTTTATTTTGTAATTTCCACCTAAACTAAAATAACTAACATAACATTTAAAACATGAATTACATTAAACGTTAAAGTTAAAACATGAATTACATTAAACATTAAAGTTAAAACATGAAATACAAAGTACGATTAATAGAAACTATGATACGGTAATTAAAACAAAACTATGAATTAAGAAATCTGAGACCCAGCCATCCTCCTCACTCGAAGAAGACTCTAATTGCAAAGGGCCTAACCCCATGGCCCATCGATATTGTATTTATCTATTTTCGCGCTCCCTACGGGCAACTGCCCGATCCGTACGAGCAGCTGCCTTACGTTCTTCGGCTTCTTCATACTCTCTTAAGACTTGGAGATCTTGCTCCAGGAGTTCTTCATCAGTCAACCCAAATGTATTGGGTTGGTATTCCACCGGTGGACTATTTACCGGTTCATTCTCAGTTGGAGTGTTTGTTGTTGATTTTCATTTTCTACAGGTGGAGTGTTCACAATCACCGGTTCATTTGGAGGACTTGGGAATTGTTGTGAGAAATCTTTGTGAAGACTTGGGAATTGTTACGAGAAATCTTTGCGAGTCATCGAATATTGAATGTTGAGGTTTGATTTTGTGAATGTCAAATTGTGAATGGGTAGTGAGAAGTGAGAACTGAGAAGTCTGTGAATGGGTAGTATTTATAGGCCGAAAAACGAAAAAAAAAAAATAACACAAACCAGTCCAAATCGGTTAACCGCGACCGAACCGCATATAACCGAAACCCAACCGATTAGGGTCGGTTTGGGTTTTTTCTCCTCGGATCCGGTTTGGAACCGAACCGGTTAACAGGCACGACCAGTTTTTTTTCGTTGACCTAATCCGACTACTCAAACCGGTTCGGGTCAAACCGAACCGGTCAATCGTTTTGTGAACCTCTACTAGGGATGAGCAAAAGAACCAAAGAACTGGACCGGATCGAGGACTGGACCGAAATCATGAAGAACCGAACCGGAACCAGAACCAAAGGTTCCAGTTCCGGTTCTCGATTTTGAGATTTCGGTTCTTGGGTCAGTTTGGTTCTGTTCCACCAGTTCTTGGTTCCGGAACTAAAGAACCAATAATTATAAAAATATGTATTTTTTTTACTTCTTATAAAAAAAATATCAAATCTCATTAGAAAAAAACCCTATTATCCTACTTTCAAAAAATACAAGTCAAACATTTTAAACACTAATCTTAATTCATTGAAACATCCACAAATCAATAATTAATCTAAACCTAATAACATTCTAAGATCATTCAACATTCAAAACTCACATAAACAGCTATCATCCGTATCAAAACATGTGAGAAAGTCGAGAACGCAAAAGTTTTGGGATGATGCTGAAGATCTTATTAAAGACGATGAAATTGTCAAGGATATGGAAGAATAATTAGAGAAACTAACCAGAAGAGACAAATAGAAACAAACTACGAATGGTCTTAGTTATTTTGATGGACAAAATTTTAAGTTATTTTATCTTATTTTTCGGATTGTCATGCATTATTGTTTTGTTAAAAATATGAAGAGAGAATTGCAAAAATCGTCCCTAAAGTTTGGCCAAATTGCACGTTTCTCCCTAAAGTTTGGAAAGTGCAAGGATCGTCCCTGTGAGAAATTTTTGGGGCAAAATTCGTCCCTGACCTACATCAAATGATTAAAATACCTTGTCTCTATATTATTTTTTAGTTTCTTACATAAATGGTCCTTGTGTTTCGCCAGGTTTTACACATTTAGTCCTAACTTTTTTTTAGTTAATTTATTTAACTATTAATATTAGTATTATTTTTTACACACTTTCGTACGTTTTTGTCCGTTTTTTTTTACGTTTTTGTCCCTTTTTTTTCGTTTTCATACGTTTTTGTGCGTTTCTCTTACGTTTTTGTCTGTTCTTCTTACGTTTTTTTTCCGTTTTCATACGTTTTTGTCCGTTTTTCTTATGTTTTTGTCCATTTTCTTACATTTTTTCCATTTTCGTACGTTTTTGTCCGTTTTCGTACATTTTTGTCCGTTTTTTTTTACGTTTTCACCTGTTTTTCTCACGTTTTTTCCGTTTTAATACAATTCTGTCCATTTTTCTTACGTTTTATTCCGTTTGTCTCACAATTTTTTTCGTTTTTGTCCATTTGTTTTACACTTTTGTCCGTTTTTCTTACGTTTTTTCCGTTTTGGGTGAAGTCTAAATATTTTTTCTTTTAGAAAATAAAATTCTTTTCGAATTTTTTTTCAAAAACATTTATTTTCTAATTTCTTTTTTTCAAAAAAAAATTCTTAAAATATTCAAAAAATAAAAATATTATTTTGGAATTTTAGAAAAAATTTAAGAAAAAACTAAAAAATATATATATTTTTAAATCGAATAAATTTTTTTTCCAATAAATTTTTTTGGAAAAATATTTGAAAATAAAAATATTTTTTAGAAAAACATTTAAAAAAAATATTTTTTAGAAAAAAATTCGAATTATTAATTATTTTTTTCGAAAATATATGTTTTTTGGAATTTTAAAATTCAAAAACATTTTTTTGATTTTTTTTCGAGAAACTACATTTTTATTTTTATTTTCCTAATTTTTTTTGAAAATATTTTTTTGGAAATTTTTCTGTGGAAAAACAGAAGAAAAACGTATAAAAACGGAAAAAAACGTAAGAAGAACGGACAAAAACGTACGAAAACGGACAAAAACATATGAAAACAGAAAAAACATGAGAAAACCGTATGAAAACGAAAAAAACGTGTGAAAAACGGACAAAAATGTAAGAAAAACGGACAAAACGTACGAAAATGGAAAAAACGTAAGAAAAATGAACAAAAACGTAAGAGAAACGGACAAAACGTATGAAAACGGAAAAAATGTAAGAAGAACGGACAAAAACGTAAGAAAAATGGACAAAGACGTAAGAAAACGGAAAAAATATGAGAAAAACGGACAAAAACGTAACAAAAACGGACAAAAATGGACAAAAATGTTTAAAAAATAATACTAATATTAATAGTTAAATAAATAAATTAAAAAAAAGTTATGACTAAATCTGTAAAACCTGGCAAAACACAGGGACCATTTGTGTAAAAACTAAAAAATAATATTGAGACAAGAGTATTTTAGTCATTTGATGTAGGCCAGGGACGAATTTTGCCCCAAAAGTTTCTCACAAGGACGATCCTTGCACTTTCCAAACTTCCGGAATGAAACGTGCAATTTGGCCAAACTTTAATGACGATTTTTGCAATTCTCTCAAATATGAACAAGTGAAACTATAGAATGATTGTTTATTTGAGTTTATGGTTTAGTTGTTAATTGTTATTTATTTAAACGTAAATGGGTAAGTTTTTAAAAAGTTTAATTTTTTTTAATGTTTTTTATTAGCTTAATTCGTTAATGCATGAGTTTATTTTTTGACAAAATTACACGGATGGTCCATGTGGTTTACACGGATTGCAAGTTTAGTCCCTAAGTCAAAATAAGTACACCAGACATCCTTAATTTGAAACCTGTCACCCTTTTAGTCCCTAATTTGGATGAGCCGTTAGTTTATCCGTTCAGTTATTTGCACCGTTAGTCCTCATTTTCTAAAAAGGTACTCATTATTTGCACCGTTAGTCCCTCCATTAATATTTTGCACCGTTATCAATCTTTTTACGTTTTTGTCCATTTTAACGTACTCGTCCGTTTTTTAATGTTTTCATCCATTTTTTTACGTTTTTGTCAATCTTTTTACGTTTTCGTCCATTTTCTTACTTTCTCGTCCATTTTTTTAATGTTTTCATTCATTTTTTTAACGTTTTTGTCAATCTTTTTACGTTTTCGTCCATTTTTTACGTTCTCGTCCATTTTTTTAATATTTTCGTCCATTTTTTTACGTTTTGTCCGCTTTTTTACGTATTAGTATGTTTTCTTATATTTTATCCGTTTTTTTTTTACTTTTTTATCTGTTTTCTTATATTTTTATTTATTTTCGCCTCTTTTTTTTTACGTTTTCGCTCATTTTTTTGTGATTAGGTAAGTACACTAAAAGAAAATTTGACATTTGAGAAAAATGTTTCTTTGTCAATTTTAAATCACGATTTTGACCCCTTTCTGGTCTGAATCATCAAAAGTGAAAAACACGAAGGTTGTCCGGAATGATGTTTTACATCAAAACCCGCGATATTTTAACCAGAAAATGCTAAACAAGGGCTGTCTACTACCAAAACTTAAGCCATTTTTTACCAAATTCATAACCTATAAACTTATAAACTCTTGTAAATTTTTGTACTCGTGTAAATCATCAAACTTATTTGAAAAAAATGGAAAAGATAAAAACGGATTAAAATGTATGAAAATGTGAAAAATACTGACAAAACATGTAAAAAATGGACAAAAACATATAAAAACGTTAAAAAACGGACGAAAACGTAAAAATATTCATATAGTTTTCTCCTGTAAGACATATACACTAGCCGGTGAGCCCGATTTGATATATAACTAACGAATGATAACAAACAAAAATGGCTTAAGTTTTGATAGTAAACAACCCTTGTTTTGCATTTTTCAGGTTAAAATTTCATGAGTCTTGATTTAAAACATCATTCCGGACAACTTTCGTGTTTTACACTTTTGATGTTCGGAGCAGAAAGGAGACAAAATTGTGATTTATAATCGATACAGCAATATTTTTATCAAATGTCAAGTTTTCTTTTAGTAATTTACCTAATCACAAAAAAAAAAAAAAAAAAAAAAAAAAAAACGAGCGAAAACGTAAAAAAATGGACGAAAATGTTTAAAAACATAAGAAAACAGACTAATACGTAAAAAAACGTAAAAATATGGACGAAAATGTTAAAAAAACGGACGAGAATGTAAAAAGTGGACGGAAACGTAAAAAGATTGACAAAAACGTTAAAAAAAATTGAACGAAACGTTAAAAAAAAAACGGACGAGAACGTAAGAAAATGGACAAAAACGTAAAAAGATTGACAAAAACGTAAAAAAATGGACGAAAACGTTAACAAAACGGACGAGAACGTTAAAAAATGAAAAAAAATGTAAAAAGATTGATAACGGTGCAAAATATTAATGGAGGGACTAACGGTGCAAAAAATGAGGACTTTTTTAGAAAATGAGGACTAACGGTGCAAAAAATATTAACGAAGGACTAACGGTGCAAATAAATTAACGGATAAACTAACGGCCCATCCAAATAGGGACTAAAAGGGTGACAGGTTTCAAAGTTAGGGATGTTTGGTGTACTTATTTTGACTTAGGGACTAAACTTGCAATCCGTGTAAACCACAGGGACCGTCCGTGTAATTTTGTCTTATTTTTTTTCTTCTTCAAAAAAGCGATTTCTACCGGGTAGACCCAAAAGAACCGGAAACGGAACCAAAAACTATATTCGGTTCGGTTCTCGGTTCCTACTTTTTACAAAATTTGGTTCTCGGATTCACCGGTTACGGTTTCGGTTTCAGACCCATGCTCATCCCTAAGTGATACCACTCAAATTTTCTTCCACTTCCTTCTCCCTTTCCTTTCTTTTCTATTAAAATCTCAAAAATACAATATTTTTTTTTTAGTTTTTTTCCTTTTCTTTTCTTTTTTATACTAATCTTGAGAACACATTGTAAATGTGTGATTAGTTTGTAGTTAGAAATCACTTTGGTATAAAATTGATAGTTTAGTGGATTATATATGGATATCATTACTTGAAAACATATATTTGGTTTGAGCAAAGGATTGAATGTCAATTCAAAAAATCTGATGTTTGGTTTATTTGAATTTGATAATTGAAAAAAATAAAACCTGATCAAGTATATAATTATGAATAATTTTACACAGTTCTTATGAAACATGAAAACACGTATGAACAAATTATTTTTATGAGGCAATTTATATTAACCCAAGTAACACAATAAGCACAAGAGAGTGTCTCTTAAGTCTTAACACACTAGCTACAAAAAAGAGGGGGTGATACGCGGGATTGCGCCCTCGCAACAGGTTTTACCTCTCAAGGGATCTTGAGAAGCTTGCAATCCCTGCCAGGCAGTGTACCTGATCATTGTAGTATAGTATAGTGACAAGTACCGGGGGATTGATCGTTCAACTCAGGAATAGTGTCGCTAGGATTAGAAAGCCTACTAAACTAGGTCTAGAGGTGAGGGATGATTCTTTTTGTATTTTTTATATTTTATGAAAGCAAGTAAAATCTCGGGTTTTGAAGGAGTGGGCGGAATTAGTTGCTAGCCAACTAACCCAATTAACTAAAGATGCAATCAAAATAAAATAAAAAGAAATGAAAATAAACTAATGTAATTATGTGGTGTAAACAATAATGAGAAAAGATGTGTTTACTTAGATTTCATTACTCCCTAGATATCTTTTGCCGGTTGATTAGCATGTTACAATTGCATGGATGACGGGTTATATTCCTTAAAACTAGTCGTAGGGCCGTGTACAATATTCCCTAGCTCTATAAGCTCCTACTTCACTCCTATGTCGAGCCGACTAAAAGCTCCTAACATGGGATCACTAGAATTCACTTATTCATTAAATACAACCAAAAATCGTAGTACACCTCCGATCATGTTTCTTAAGACGTTCAAGCAAGTTATGAATGGAAGTCTGTTAGTTTTCTTAAGCCTAACATCGAATACAATCATCTACAACAATTATAAACAAGCCATCAACCAATAATCGACATATAGGTTTCACTACATCTAAGCAAACACAATAAAAACCTAGCCTAGCATGTTAAAAGTAAGACACACATAAGATAGAATCACACAACACATAGACATATCGTATGATTATTGGAAAACTTATCTTCAATTAAGCATGGATGGAACAAGGGTTGAAACCCTTATTTTTACAGAAAATTCGTCTAGGGTTTAAGCTCTCCAAAGTTCTCCTAATGTTCCACACACAATGAATGAAAAATTGGAAATATATATATAGAGAATACATCCTGACGGCGTCACGTTGTAGCATCTGACACGGTCAACTCGCTGCCAAATTGAGGGTCATATTGCCTAGATCCAATCTTGACGTCGTCATGTTGAGATTAAGCTCTGGGCCGTCACTTTTAAATCAATCCTGACGGCCTTGGTGATGCCGTCAGGCCAATTACAAAGAAAATGTTCTGGGCCGTCATGTGTATTTTCCACTTCCACCACTTTTGCCAAGCTTGACGCCGTCATGCGTGAGGTCTTGACGTCGTAAGGTACTGTTCCCAGCAAGGATTTTGAGACTTTGTCGTTTTCTTCACTTTTATGCTCAAAAAACGTCCAAAATGCTTCCTTTCCCAGATTTCTTCTGAAAAGTACCTAAAATGACAAAAGGAACGATTTAGGGCAATAATTGATCAAATAATCACGAATTCGGGCTTAAATGACCCCTTAAAAGCGGTACACTTTTCACCTTATCAGGGGGAAAAAGTACACAAGCAACTTTCGAAGCACTACATAAATACTAATATGGCAACAACCATCCTACTTATAAACAACTACCAAAGTCTAACTCCATCAGCTCTCGAGCAACATCCATCACCCACCATTAAACCAAAATATAAGCTTCTTTCCAAAGAACAAGTACATATCCACGAAAAACCGAACGATAATAATTATCAACAATGTGTTCGTTATCTCCAACCATTAAACATGTTATGCGCTAAAGTATTTCTAAAATCCAACCATTCATCCGTTGGGTAAATATGTGTTAGATAGTCTTTAGTTTCTATCTCGTCTACTTCATCTTGTGCAAACTCAAGTGGATCAAAGCGCATATACTTCCTTATTAGATTATGAAGAAGACAACATCCTAGAATAATGTGAACTTGAGTTGTAATATGGGAGAATGAATGTGAAGCTAATATCTCCCATGATATCTCCCATCGCCCTTTTAACAAGCCAAAACATCTCTTTATCACATTTCACGCTTTAGCATGTTTCATATTAAAATATTATTGGGCACTATGTGTTTGGTGACCATGAAACTTGTTGAGATGAGATCGTTGACCTCGAAAAGGGGCAAGAAAGCCAAGGGCATTGCAATATCCCGCATCTACCAAGTAATAACAACCTTCGAAGTTCTAAATTTATTAAAAAATCATCATGTCATCAAAAATGTTGTAAATTACAAAAAAAATGAAAGACGCAAACACTTGTCGCTTGTACCTTAAGGAATTCTAAGACCATCAGGCCTACTTATGGCGTCCCTAAGCACGCGACCATCAAGCGTCAAACCCTCCCAACCGGGTAAAACATATATGAATTGCATGTTTTGACAACACACGCCCAACATATTTGTTGGTATGCTTGATTTTCTAGTGCAATATCTTGGTTTTTGATTGGATGAAGGTGTGACTCTAATTAAAGTACCGTCTTGATGAGGCGAAAAGTGAACCATTTTTAAGGGGTCAATTAAGCCCAAAGTTGAGATTATTTGATCAAATATTGCCCTAAATCGTTCCTTTTATCATTTTAGGTACTTTTGGAGTGAAATCTGAAAAAGGAAGCATTTTTGACATTTTTGGAGCATAAAAGTGAAGAAAATGGCAAAGTCTAAATTTTCCTTGCTGGGAACAGTACCTGACGGTGTCACATGTTCCTTAATGACGGCGTCAAGAGTAACAAAAGAGGTGGATGTGGATAATACACGTGACGATCCAGAAAGTTTTGTGCATTGGAGATGACGGCGTCACCCAAGGCAGTCATGGTCTAAGTATTAGTGACGGCCCAGAAGAAATTTACACATGACGGCGTCAGAAGTGGATCTAGGCAATCCAATTTCATTATAGGCGGCGAGTTGACGGCATCACATGTTTACACATGACGCCGTCATCCTGTATTATCTATATATAGTTTTCCAAATTTCATTCATTAGGTGTGCAACTTTGAGGGAAAAACCCTAGGTCGAATTTTCCAGCTTTTTCAAAGGTTTCAACCCTTTGAATCTTTCATGTTCAGTTTGAGATAAGTACTCTTTCAATTCAATCAATATGTCTATGTGTTGTTTGAATATAACTTACCCTTGTCTTCAATTTAACATGCTCGGCTAGATCTCTTTTGTGTTTGCTTAGATGTAGTGAAACCTAGATGTTAATTATGGGTTGATTGTTTGTTTATAGTTGTTACGGATGATTGTATTCGATATTAGGCTTAAGAAAACTGGCAGACTTCCATTGGTAACTTGCTTGAACGTTTTAAGAAACATGATCGGAGGTGTACTACGATATTTCGTTGTATTTAATGCGTAGGAGAATTCTAATGATCCCATGTTAGGAGCTTCTAACGGCTCGACATAGAAGTGAAGTAGGATCCTATAGAGTTAGGGAATATTGTACACGGCCCTACGACTAGTATTAAGGAATATGACCCGTCATTCATGCAATTGTAACAAGCTATCAACCTGTAAAAGATATATAGGGAGTAATGAAACCTAAGTAAACACAACTTTCCCCATCATTGTTTACACCACATTAGTATAATTAGTTTTATTTTCATTTCTGTTATTTAATTTTGATTGTATTTGTAGTTAAATGGGTTAGTTGACTAGCAACTAATTCCGCCCACTCTTCCAAAACCCGAGATTTTAATTGCTTTTATAAAAATAAAAATACAAAAAGAATCATCCCTCACCTCTAGACTTATTTTAGGAGACTTTCTAATCCTAGCGACACTATTCCTGAGTTAAACGATCAATCCCCCGGTACTTGTCACTATACTATACTACAACGATCAGGTACACTGCCTGGTGGGGGTTGTAAGCTTCTCGAGATCCCTCGAGAGGTAAAGCCTAGTGCGATTCCCACGTATCAAGTTTTTGGCGCCGCTGCCGGGGAATAGTTATTGTCTAGGTTAGGATTTCTTTTTATTAGGTCTACTCGCTAGATTCCTTTCTAGTAAGATTTTATTTTTATTTTTAGGTTTTCTTTAGTCTATCTCATTTCTTCGTGTCTTTGTTCATAACCTTTACCATCCGACATCATGGAAGGTGGTAACCTCTTTGAACCCATCAACCCACCACAACAAAACCACCCACAAAACCCACCACTAGCAAACTAACCTCTTAGGCCCCGAACCTTAGGAGAGTATTCCCATCCTAGCCATCAGGGCTATCGAAACACTATTGAGCTCACTGAAGGAGCCAATGTGTCCCCCTTGCGATCCGACACCATCCAGTTGGTGCAAAGCAGATGTGCATTCCATGGACTTCGTTCCGAAGATCCTAATCAACATCTCAAGGATTTCCTTAAAATCGTAGATTCTATAGACCTTGATGTTGTAACTAGAGAGTCGACCCGATTGCGCCTATTCCAATTCTCTCTACGTGATCAAGCTAGTCAATGGCTTGAACGTTTACCCGCGGGATCCATCACCTCATGGGATGATCTCACCACTCATTTCCTTGCTCAATTTTTCCCACCGGGGAGAACTACCAAGCTTAGAAATGATATCTTGATGTTCCAACAACGTCAAGGTGAAACTCTATATGAAGCATGGACTCGTTTCAAGGACTTACTCCAAAAAGTCCCTCATCATGGCATAGATCTTTGGCTCCAAGTCCAAATTTTCTATCACCATATCGATCTCTCCACAAGGCGAACCATTGACCAATCGGCCGGTGGCAAGCTACGTGATCTAAGTGCGGAAGAATCATGGGAACTCATAGAAGATCTTGCTCTCTATGACAACGAAAGTTGGAATGATCCCCGTGATTTGAACAAAATGGTCAAGGCAATATCTTTGCCTTCGAACAATTCTAGCACTCCCGCCCGTAGGATCATGGAACTTGAGGAACAAGTCAAGTTTCTCACGAAATCTTACGAAGCTCCTAAACCTTCAAGCCAAGTGAACAAAATCACTTCTTCATGCGAATTATGTAGTGGTCCCCATGACACTCGTGATTGTGTGGAACTCCCCGGACAAGCTTTTGCGGACTACGCATCCTCGCGTACCGACGAAGCGGGAGATAAGTGGTACACTTTCAAACCCGAGCCAAACCTTTACGGTGATTCCTACAACCCTTCTTGGAAAAATCATCCGAATCTTAGGTGGAAACAAAACCAAAACAATTCTTCCAATCCACCTAATCGTTACCAACCAAACGGTCCACCCTCTAACCGTACTTTCAACAACAATCCTTCCAACAACTATGGTAGTACCAACAATTTTGAAGGATTGATGTCCAAGTTTATGGCATCTCAAGAAGCTCGCATATCTAAGTTTGAAGCCGATTTCAAACAAAAGCAAAGCGAGATGACCACCAAAATCAACAAATTGTTGAAAGTTCTTAATGACCGGGAAATGGGAGCACTCCCAAGCGACACGGTCAAGAACCCGAAACTAAACGTTAATTCCATATCATCAGTTTCGTCACCTACTTCTTGTCCGCAATACTATTCGGCAAAGCAATGAGAACGTGTTTCAAGCAAACCCAAATTCTTCAAAAGAACCGATTAAATAAAACATCCGATATCAAACCGGTCAATAACATAGTTGAAACATCTCCTACACAAGACCTTGACGATGAATTCAAGGAACTCCACCTTGAACGCCCCGTCATTGATGTCTTAGCCCGTGCTCCCTACTATAGTGCCCTACTAGAAAAATATGAGAAATTTAAATTGGGTAAAAATGGGACCGCCTTCATTCAAAACAAGTTGCCTAAGAAGCTTGATGATCCAGGTATATTTGTTTTGCCTTGTAAGATAGGAAAATCCGAAGCTTTTGACACACTAGCCGACTAAGGATTGAGCCTCAACTTGATTACCTTATCCCTTTTCACCACTCTTAAGCTAGGAAAGTTAGAGGAGACGAAAGTACTAATTGGTCTAGCGGATGGAAGTATTGCCCATCCGGTCGGAATGATCAAGGATGTAGTGGTTCACGTAGGAAAGTTAACTATTTTAGCGGATTTTCACGTCTTAGATATGGTTAGTGATACTACATGCCCGTTGTTAGTAGGAAAACGATTTTTAGCAACCGCTAGTGCCATGATAGATTGTAAGGAGTCCAAAATAGCGGTAGGAGAGGGTGATACTTGGTCGGTTTATGATGTTAGGAAGCATAGCTACGATTGTGAGGACGAACCGACACTACATTGGGTAGAGATGAATAGGAGACCATATAGATATGGGCCTTGGATAGAAAGAAACTTTATAGGACCTCAACGCCTATTCTATCTAGAAAAAAATTTCATCGATAAAACACATTCGGTGGAACAACACATAGCTAGAGATGAGGAACTCGACCCTTTTGAGGATCCCCTGGTCTTTAGGAAAATGATTGAGTTCCTATGCGTAATGCCTATTAACATAGAGATGAACAAGTGGAAAAGAGAAGGGGATAAGTGTAAATGGAAGTGGGACAAGCCACCTAAGGAAGGTGACAGATCATGGCATATGAAGATGATTTTATATGATCCGAATGGAGAAAAGTTTGAGAGGTCATACCGTACTAAGAAAACCGATAGGAAGTTGAAACCCAAGTTTGATCCCAAAGATGTCCTCAATGAGGAGCTCACACATATAGGATAGCCCATGACCTTGAGTCTAGCTACAAGACTTGTATAATAAAGAAAAGCGCTTCTTGGGAGGCAACCCATGTTTTTATGTGATTTTTATTTGTTTGATTGTTATGTGCTTCCGTATGCATGCTTTATTTTTTATTGTTGGTAGATCATGTTTCAAACTAAAATTGTGAAAATGCTTTATTTTGTCGTTTAACTTTGTCTTAACTTCATATAAAGGTATTTTGCAAAAGCTAAGTGTAAGGGGAAACCCCAAATTTGTTTCTAAGAACGAAATTGATCTTGATTCGCCACAATATTAAATGAGCATGTGTATTAGTACTTGTTAGAGTCAAATGCTTGTATCGAGTCATAATGATGTTTTGTAGGATTTTCCAGGAAGTAGGACCTAAGTTTTTCCAAAAATTTTCTGAAAACTTAACGTAAAGATTTCTGCAGGTCACTTCTGACGGCGTCAGGAGTTAACTCCTGATGGCGTCATGTGTAAAATTCTGGAAATTTTGTGAGTTTTGTTTTTCTAACGGAGTCTTAAACTTTTTGTTAATTCTTTAGTTTTATAAACTCCAGGAAATCTGCAAACATTCATTCCACAAGCATTATATCTTATTTGTTTTCTAGGACTTGTTAGTATATATAGATTGCCGTCGATTTTACGCGAGGTTGCCTTGTTTGTTTTCTCAGGTTTAACAGGTTATATATGACAAGAAGATGATTTATTTTTCTGGAAGGGAAGCTTTGAATGTTCATTTTCTTGGAGGAAGATCTAACCTTGTTGACACACTATCCACACTGAACGAATCAGGGGAGTATTTGCTTTCATTCTTTTACCTATTTCACTTTTACATTCTTTAATTGAACATTGGGGACAATGTTCATCCTAAATGTAAGGGAGGGTAAATGATAATACCTTATATGATACAATTGTACTTGAGTTTGTTTGTTTGATGGTAGGTGTGTAATAAAACTAAGAGAAATACTTGTTAGTGTAATTTTAGAGCCAAATTTAAAATTTTTTACAACATTTAGGAGTGAAACTTTATCCTTAACAAGCGTCTCATGGATAGGAGTTGTATGTCTAGCACAAAACTGTACCATTCAGAAAAATTTTCCACACAAATATGGGAGGTTCGCCTTTAGATTTGATAGGAAAAAGCATTTACTATTAGTGCTTATGAGTGTACCGGTAGCATTTAGATTCTAGAACTTGCGTTAGTGATGCATCTCGAGACCGCTAGTGAGACTACATTCGTGTAGTAGGACTTACTACATGATAAGAGGCATTAGGATCACCCTTGTGTTTAAACCCGTATCATGATTACTTGACCATTTAAGTCATATTACTTGGCTAGTAAAGTCAACTACTTTTTCCTACATCTTAGCGTTGTACTCATTTTTAGTACACGAAACCCCTAGCAAACCCCTCCGAGCCTATCTTTTCGTTTCTACCTTTAAGCATCTTACTTAATGGAAGAATTTGTTACAACCCACTCAAATGTGCAACCAAATCGCCTTAGCCTTCCTTGTATGCACTCATCTTTAGTGCATTATTGTTATTTGTTTAAACCCTTAGTTAATTATCTAATTGATTACATGGTTGCTAAGTCGAGTCATATCTTGTACATATTGTTTTGGGACGATTGAGACTCATGGGTAAAGTACTAATGGTTTGGAGTAATAGGGAAGAACATCATATATTACCCCCATATGTACGTTAATCTTAAAAGTACTCCAAGTGTTTTGATTATCTTAATTCGAGTTATTAGATTAGTTTATTGTAAAGTATGTAAAAATTCAAGTGTAAGGGGAATGTACATTCCCTATGATGTATTATTTTGGATGGTAGGGTAAGAGTGTATGAAAAAAAAAAATCGAAAAAATTAAGAAAAGGAAAAAAATAGAAAAAAGAAAAGAAGAAAAACATACGGACTACCATCCCGTTTCATTCTATGTTTGTTTTATGTTTTTGTTATTTTTGATTTATTAGCTTAAGTCGAGTCTAGTCTTGGCTTAGCAATGCCATATTGTACATGTAATTAACCAAGATGATTAACTCGCCACCAGTAAATATTGCCTTTATCTAACAAAACCGTGTATTCCATATCCCTACACCTAACGTTATAACCCTTTGAAAGACCTCTTTGATAGTTTATCCTAGGAGCTTACGCCAAGTGGTGGAGGTTTGATCCTTTCCCAAGCCTATGGTAATGTACTTTGCTATGACAGGTAGTGAGAGATGTTTACCATTTCCATATTGTGATATATACTTTATTACACCCGAGAGATGTGAGTATCTAAACACTATTTGTGAGGTGCTAGTATATGACCTCCATGCTTGTCGTTGGTCTTTAGTGGAATGATTATTTATTGTAATTACTTTTATATTAGTGTTAAATGACCCCTAACTTGTATTTTGATTTGAATAAAAGCGCATTTGCTTGAGGACAAGCAAATGTCAAGTGTAAGGGTATTTGATGAGGCGAAAAGTGAACCATTTTAAAGGGGTCATTTAAGCCCGAAGTTGAGATTATTTGATCAAATATTGCCCTAAATCGTTCCTTTTGTCATTTTAGGTACTTTGGAGTGAAATCTGGAAAAGGAAGCATTTTGGACGTTTTTGGAGCATAAAAGTGAAGAAAACGGCAAAGTCTTAATTTTCCTTGCTGGGAACAGTACCTGACGGCATTACATGTTCCTTAATGACGGCGTCAAGAGTAACAAAAGAGGTGGATGTGGATAATACACGTGAAGATCCAGAAAGTTTTGTGCATTGGAGATGACGGCGTCACCCAAGGCCGTCATGGTCCAAGTATTAGTGACGGCCCAAAAGAAATTTACACATGACGGCGTCAGAAGTGGATCTAGGCAATCCGATTTTATTATAGGCAGCGAGTTGACGGCGTCACATGTTTACACATGACGCCGTCACCCTGTATTATCTATATATAGTTTTCCAAATTTCATTCATTAGGTGTGCAACTTTGAGGGAAAAACCCTAGGTCAAATTTTCCAACTTTTTCAAGGGTTTCAACCCTTTGAATCTTTCATGTTCAATTTGAGATAAGTACTCTTTCAATTCAATCACTATGTGTTGTTTGAATATATCTTACCCTTGTCTTCAATTTAACATGCTCGGCTAGATCTCTTTTGTGTGTTGCTTAGATGTAGTGAAACCTAGATGTTAATTATGGGTTGATTGTTTGTTTATAGTTGTTACGGATGATTGTATTCGATGTTAGGCTTAAGAAAACTGGCAGACTTCCATTGGTAACTTGCTTGAACGTCTTAAGAAACATGATCGGAGGTGTACTATGATATTTGGTTGTATTTAATGCGTAGGAGAATTCTAATGATCCCATGTTAGGAGCTTCTAACGGCTCGACATAGGAGTGAAGTAGGATCCTATAGAGTTAGGGAATATTGTACTCGGCCCTACGACTAGTATTAAGGAATATGACCCGTCATCCATGCAATTGTAACAAGCTATCAACCTGTAAAAGATATCTAGGGAGTAATGAAACCTAAGTAAACACAACTTTCCCCATCATTGTTTACACCACATTAGTATAATTACTTTTATTTTCATTTCTGTTATTTAATTTTGATTGCATTTGTAGTTAATTGGGTTAGTTGACTAGCAACTAATTCCGCCCACTCTTCCAAAACCCGAGATTTTAGTTGCTTTTATAAAACATAAAAATACAAAAAGAATCATCCCTCACCTCTAGACTTAGTTTAGGAGACTTTCTAATTCTAGCGACACTATTCATGAGTTGAACGGTCAATCCCCCGGTACTTGTCACTATACTATACTACAACGATCAGGTACACTGCCTGGTGGGGGTTGTAAGCTTCTCGAGATCCCTCGAGAGGTAAAGCCTGGTGCGATTCCCACGTATCACGTTCAAAGCACCAAGACAACCCTATATTTTTCATGATTATCGATATAATAACTTGTGATTCTAAGTTTACACGAGAAAGTTTATAGAAACAAAATGGAAAGTGGTACCTTGAATGACTTCCAACGATAGTCTTCACATTCTTTTGTAATGGGCTCTGGTTTTTTTAACAATATGCCATGTAATTTCATGATTGCTAGAAGTCAGTTATTAAATTGTCGGCTTATAGTCTCTCCAGTACGCAAGAAAAGTAAATTAATTGTTCTATTCTTTTTGTGAGGAGCCAACACATACAAGAAGAGGGCAACTATTTCTTCCAATGACATACTTTTTGTGCCTTTTAAACCTCCAACGTCACTTATCACCTCACATAGTAGATCAAAGGTTCGCCTATCCATACGAAGTTGGCTGATACAAATAGTATCGGATTCTCTTGTCACCCTAAATAACCAGTTCGTTCTCTCAAGAATTTTGTGTTTATTTTTCTTGAGAGGTCTCATGATACGTACACGCAACAATGATAATTGTAACCATGTCACGAACATCATATTGAACACATTAACCATGAATTCAAAATCTAAATAGTTTGGGCTCTCTTTTGTCGTCTACTAATGATAGGATCACATGCCATTTTTTCTACACGAAAATAAACACTAGATTAAAACAGAGCATGCAAGTAAAGACAAATTGCATAGTAGTGATTGAAATACAAATCTCAGTCATATGTAAAAACAAAATTAAACCTTAGATACAAACTAAAATCACAGAACCCATCCTTATATTTTTAGATAAAACAAGGTTTCAAATATTAAAGCAACGAGAATATTCATACAAGTATACAACTTTATCACAACTGCCATTATTATTGTAGCTAATCTCATTGAAACAACTATGATTTTCGAATTTTCTATTTTTCCTATATGTTCCTCTGTACTTATACGAAGCAATTCATTTGTTTACCTTAACTTAACACTTGCAAAAGCATGTTCCGTTTCACATGTAAGTACATAGTTACACGAAATAATAATCTCGTTATAGCTGTTAGTTATACCATGCTACATAACATGTGATTTCGAACTAAAAATAATCACTAATGATTATAAGCAAATGAATCTAAAGTTTCACTTTATGAGGCATTTTGTCAAACAGGTCATATGCATTCCTCAAAGTTTACAAACTAATGTATTTTCTCATTGAAACATCCAAGTTCTCGACTACTATTTATTTTCCAACTAGTATATTCGTACAAAATATGAAAATTAGGTACTGAAGTTGATAAAGAATCATCAAATTTTGAAAACCTAGTTCTTGAATTGGAGAAAAAATGAGTAAGACTGTACCATGGAGTTATGATTCTTGGATAGATGAAAAGATCTCTACCTGCAATTATGGAAATATGTTAACCTTTGTGACAAAGAGAAAATAACAAAAACCAAAGATTCATTGCAAAAGGAGAAAAAAAAAATACCTCTTTGAAGAAGAATTTTTAAGAGCTTATGGATAAATATATCAGTGAATGGCTAGTTATCTAGGAAAGGAAAATGGCGGGAAACTAAAATGGAAGGGGGAAGAGAGAGTGAAAAATGAATCGGTGGATAGGCACCTAATATGGGTGGTTTAGAGTATGGAACATATGTATCTTTCATTCCCATTTTTGAAAGATGTACATCTTAACCAAATACTTGCAATCATATCCAATATGATTCTCTCAATCTGATTCCCCCCACCAAACACACAAAATTTTAATGAATGGAAGGAGATGGGATGGGAAGGGCAAAGTAAAGGATGACATTGTGAAGAAAGTGATTATTGCAATTTGTGTTCCCGAGTTTGTATTTTTAAGGGCCGTTTGGTTTGTTGACGGGTTTAAGATTTGGATTCGGATTTGTATTCAAATTTGAATTAGGATTTGATCTGAATTTGATGTAGGAGAGAAAATATATAATTGGTATAATTTTATTTATAACAAAATTTTGTTTGAATATTAAAGTAGTAGTAGGGACCATACAAATCTATTAAAAATAAGAAGAAGACAAAAAAATTTAAGAAAAAGATAATGAAAAGTCACATTGTCAGCTAAAACCATGCTTGCATCAAGGGTTTTGTGTGTTCCCACTAAAAAGGGTGTCAACCACTGTTTGAAATCATATGGATTCAAACCAAACGTCTAGTTTTTGGATTTATCCCAATCCTTTTGAACAAAAACCACAAACCAAACTTGCCCTTAAATTGTAAGGAAAGGACATGGAAGCTAACAAAACTACTAATATACTCTTGAAACTAATATTTCTAAACAAGCAATTCTTGTATAAAATTCATTTAGTCTTTTACATAAATTATTTAGTTTTTTTGAAATCATATGCTACGAGTTTATATGCTCAAAAATAAACTCATTTTACATTTTATAAAGTTTCCACATTTTATGTCACCTAGTACTCGCGCTTTTACGTTTTTAAGTCTAATCTTTTCACACCACCTCTTAAATAAACACTACAACACATTATACAAAACAATAATAAATAAAATTAAATAATACAAAGCAATTAAAACCCCCTAGGGTCCGGCCTCCCCTTGGGTATACCTAAAACAGCACCAAAACTACACACTTTGCTTTTTTTTTACTTCCCCTTATCTTTCATCATTTGGTTTCCTCCACTCTCTCTCACATTTTCATACACACCAAACTCTAAAATAGTTTTTCTCTCCTTCTTAGCCTTCATAGCCACGAAATCACCATCATCTTCACCTTAGAACCATCAAAAATCATGTATTTTACAAGATTTTAGCAACAAATAATAACCCTTGTTCATCCGTAACAAGTTGTGTGATTTTTCTCCACCAAAAGACCCTATTGAACCTATCATTTCTAAGCAGCCCCTAATTAATTTTCGCCTATTATTGAGTTTCTTGAAAGTTTCTTAAAGGTAGTTACATTGCAAGACGATTTATATCCATCTTGCAACAGGAAAAGCTCTAAAAAGTAAAAATGGGTTTTTAAACCTGATGACGTATAGTACGGATAGCAAGCCTACTGGCCTAGACTATCTCACACGAATTGGGCTCCGGCCCAACAAGCATAAATGAGCTCCGGCCCAATAAGCCAAAACGGGCTCCGGCCCTAAGAGCAAAACCGGGCTCCGGCCTAACAAGCCAAACAAGGCTGAAAGCTCATGTCACGAGCATGGCACAGTCCGGACAAACCAGGACACATATAAGCGGCACTCCCGAAGTACGCCCGTGGACTGGACCCTGGTCCATCCGCATCCACAAACATCGATTAAGCTCCGCTACCTATAAAAGGAAGCCTCAATTCACATTCTCGAGGTAATAAATTTCTGACTCATCATAACTCAGACATTTCTCTGACAAACATGAGTACTTACTCTCATGCCGGAGCTTAATCGTGTGGTCCGTCCCCACGGTAAGGCTAACGGTTTACTTTCATTTGTGCATGATATTTCATCCTCTACTTGGATCAGTGCATAAGCCCACGGCGGACGACCCATCAAGGACGGCCCGCACCTAACTAAACCCAATTCTATACTATCCACACTTTTTGCACTAACAAGTTGGCGCCATCCGTGGGACGCGATGCATAACTGCGTTCTTGAAAATTACTCACCACGAGCGAAAAACCTCTGTTAGGAATATAAATATTCATATGAAAGACTTGGTCACCCCGAGTATCTATTTAGCATTTATGTAGCTCGTAGGCTTATTAGTATACGTGTAGTTATAATAGTAATAGTTTAGATTTAGTAACATCGTGGAGTTGGGTCGAGTCTTTTCCCACTGTCAGCTCACTCCACAGCCCATTTTAGGGGCGTATACTATAAGTGTATATATACCCTTTCCCACACAAGGGAAGGGTTGGTTGTTTCTCATAATACACATACACACACCATAAGGTGTTTCTCTTACTAGAAACTTCCCACTCTCTACTCTCTCTCTAACACTAACTATGTTTACCATGTTTTTTCAACTTCCAAGACCTCCCGAATCCACCACATTAAGCAACACATCACGATCCTACAATTGGTATCAGAGCTTGGTTGCAATCTTTTGTTAATTTTTGTGGTTCAAAAAATTCTGTTTTAAGTTGTTTTACCAAGTATTTTTGGATCTAGAAATGTTTTTTTTTCTTTCTTCTATTTTTGTGGAATAGGTCAAAATATTAGTCTACACTTTCCTTTACTATTTCAGAAACTAATTCATGTGTCCTTATGATAATATGGGTAGTTTCATGTAACAACAGTTTTATGATTTGTTTTATTCCATCTGTGAATCTGTGGTCTGGTGGTATCATGATACTGATCTGGGGTTGTACATGTGTTCTTGGTAGCGATTTGATAAAACAAAAAACCTATATCCATTTTTTATGAAAAAGACAAAATTGGTAAAAGTGACATTTTTTTACAGTTGTGTGTAGCGGTTTGGTGCAGTGGTTTGTCTTTGAAACTCATTTTTATTTGCAAAATATAAAGGTTATGCTACCAAAATTTCTTTTTGTCTAGCGATTTGTCAAATAGAAAAGTTGAAGATGCTGACCGAGACCTTTGACCATAACCAGCATACCAAAAACTCTTTACCTCATTTAACCATCATCAGTCTTAAAGCATTAAACGAAAAGAAAGAGATGAAGAGGATGGTACGAGTACAAGACTAGATGCGATACATAACTTTATTCAAACCAACATCAATCCAACTAATACCCTCACATCTCTCATCAATTCAGTAAAAACAAGCTACGAAAGGAATGGAATATGCTACACGATCTCAGATTTTTCTTCGTGTGGTACAACATATACCCAAAGTCCTTTACAAGAACTAACACACGAAGAATCTATCATCACAGATCCAAAAAGAAAACTCATCAAATGAAACCTATGTCAATAAAAGATCTCAGTTATCTCTTATTGTTGGCTACCAATGCAAATCAGACCTAGTAGGCCATATAAACAAAAGAGTAATCATCATAGATCTGTGTGAATATACACATTTGTCAAATATACGAAACATATTTAATAAGAGAACAAGAACAATAAGTGTCCATATTCCTTCTTTGTTTTGATGTACGGCAAAATGAGTATCTTTAAAAGGAAAAGATCATTAACAATCTTGTTAAAATCTTTTCTTCGATTTGATGAATTACTAATAGTCAACAAACGAATAAAATACATGTGGTCTCAGATTCTAATCAACCTTTACTTCAATCTTTTACAAGATCCTTTTGGTTGTTGAAGAATAATCATCATTGACCATAGTTTTCGAAGACCAAGCTTCATATTTATATCCGAACATAAAAGAAATAATTATAACAATCCTTGTTATAATCTTTCTTTGGTTCATTCATAGTCAACGAAAACAACACCAACCTGTGAACTGTTTACGGATCTTGTAACAAAAAGGATGAAGTAAGAGAAGCCGTTGGGTTCTTGTCATTGACTTTGTGAATCGATGATGAGGAAGACTGTGTTTAGATGAGTTAGGCGAGTGATGTGTTTATGATGCGTGGTTTTCCAACCTTGCAAAAGGTTTTACCTCTCAAGAGATCTTGAAAAGCTTGCAATCCCCACCAGGCAGTGTACCTGACCGATGTAGTATAGTGAAGTGGCAAGTACCGGGAGATTGATCGTTCAACTCAAAGAATAGTGTTCGTTAGGATTGAAATTAATCTAACTAGGTCTAGAGGTGAGGGATGATTCTTTTTGTATTTTTATATTTTATTTTAAAAGCAAGTAAAATCTCGGGTTTGAAAGGAGGGGCGGAATTAGTTGCTAATCAACTAACCTAAAAGCTACCAATTAAACTAATGCGCAAGAAAAGTAAATTAAGGTTCTACAAGGGAAATGAAGCATGTCTACCTATAATGTATTACTCCTTGCTAGCTATCCAATTCTACCTATTGAATTGTCACACCTTGTTTTAATTGACGGGTTGTATTCCTCAATACCATTCGTGGGGCCGTGTACGATCTTCCCCAACTATATAAGCTTCTACCTCTTCCTATGTCGAGCCGAGTACTAGCTCCTAACATGGCCTCCTTAGTAGTTACTTATGCATTAAATACAACCAATTAATCGCAGTACACATTCGATCATGTTTCTTAAGATGTTCAAGCATGTTACCAATTGGAAGTCTGCCAGTTTTCTTAAGCCTAACATCGATAAACATTCAATCAAAACAAGAAACAATAGGAACCAAGAATTATAAACTAAATCAACTAGACCTATCGAAGTGTCACACCTTAATTGATGAAGATAGACACAAACATCAACAAGGAATCAATAAGATCTAATCAATTATGTACAAGTTTCACATAATCATAAGTAGACACAAGGTGAATTAGCCGAGCATAATTAATGGAGAACAATCAACAATAATAATGAAAGACATAATTAAGATAGAATCAAAAAACCAACACAAGATGTTTATGGAGTGATTGAAACCCTCTAAGTTGCTGGAAAAACACCTACCCTAACCCTAAAATTGGACCTAGGGTTGGGGGCTTACAAAAAGTGAAGTTATGATGTTATATTTATAGGCAATGTTTCTGTCAGCAAAGCTTGACAGCGTCACCCCTAACACGTGACGGCATCAGCCTGCCGTTTTCACCAAATCAAAGATTTTTTCTTCCTCTTTGCGTAGGCTTTTGAATCACCTAAATCCGAGTTCGTATGCAAAAGATATGGTCAAAACAATATCAGCTACTCCGCGCGCAAGTTGTGATTGTCTTGATCATCTTGGGACGGTTTCACTAAGGTTTCTTCTTGTGCAAGCCTTCTTCCTGACGTCGTCACTCTATATCATCTGACGTCATCAGGTTGAATCCTGACGCCGTCACCTTCAAAAGTCTTTTGGGACGTCTCTTGTTGTCTTATAACGTGACGGCCTTGGTGAAAGCATCAAACACTATTTGTCATATCAAATAGATTACTATAGGCTTGGAAAAGGATCAGACCTCCACCACTTGGCGTAAGCACCTAGGATAAACTATTAAAGAGGTCTTTTAAAAGGGTTATAACGTGAGGTGTAGGGATATGATAAACACGGTTTTGTTGGATAAAAGCAATCTTTACTGGTGGTGAGTTGATCATCTTGGTCAATTACATGTACAATGTGGCGTTGCTAAGCCAAGACTCGACTCGACTTAAGCTAATAAAAAACTAACAAAACATAAAATAAACATAAAAGGAAACGGGATGGTAGTCCGTATGTTATTTTTTCTCTTTTTCTATTTTTTTTCATTTTTTTTTTTTTTTTTTTTTTTTTGCATACACTCTTGCCCTACCATCCAAAATAATACATCGTAGGGAATTTGCATTCCCCTTACACTTGAACTTTTACATACTTTACAATCAACTATTCTAATGACTCGAATTAAGATAATCAAAACACTTTGAGTACTTTTTAAATATTAACGCACATTTGGGAGTAATAAATAATGTTCTTCCCCATTACTCCATAACACTAGTACTTTACCCATGAGTCCCAATCGTTCCAAAACAATATTTACAAGATATGACTCGACTTAGCAACCATGTAATCAATTAGAAAATTAACTAAGGGTTTAAACAAATAACAATAATGCACTAAAGATTAGTGCATAGGCTAAGGCGATTTGGGTGTACATTTGGGGTGGATTGTTAACAAATTCTTCCTTTAAGTAAAATGCTTAAAATTAAAAACAAAAAGAATAGGCTCGGAGGGGTGTATTAGGGGTATCGTGTACTAAAAATGAGTACATCGCAAAGGTGTAGAAAAAATTAATTGACTCACTAGTCAAGTAATTATGACTTCATTGGTCAAGTAATTATGATACGGGTTTAAACACAAGGGTGATCCTAATGCCACTTATCATGTAGTAAATCCTAACCACTCGAATATAGTCTCACTAGCGATCTCGGAATGCATCACTAACACAAGTTCTAGAATTTAAGTACTACCAGTACACTCATAAGCATCTTTTCCTAACAAATCTAGGGGCGAACCTCACATATTTGGGGTGAAAATTTTTGAGTGGTACGGTTTTTTGTGCTAGTCATACAACTCCTATCCATGAGATGCTTATTAAGGTTAAAGCTTCACTCCTAAATGTTGTAAAAAAATTTAAATTTGGCGCTAAAATTTCCCTAACAAGTATTTCTCTTAGTTTTATTACACACCTACTTTTAAACAAACAAACTCAAGTGCAATTGCATTCTCTAAGGTATCATCATTTACCCTCCCCTTACACTTAGGCTGAACATTATCCCCAATGTTCAATAAAAAGGATGTAAAAGTAATGAAGTTAAAAGAATGAAACAAATACTCCCCTGATTCGTGCGGTGTGGATAATCTGATAATATGGTTAGATCCTCCTCCAAGAAAATGAATGTTGAAAGCTTCCCTCCAGAAATATAATCATCTTCTTGTCTAAAGCATCAAACACAAAAACCAAAGCATCAAACCGAACAAAGAAAAACCACAACTAGATGTAATTCCAGACTTAGAAATAAAAACAAAACACTTAAAGGATAGGATACTTGCAGAATGAATTACAAATAGGAACTCATAAAACATATCCACAAGTATTGACACACAAACAAGATGGAATATATGCTAATCATGAATTATGAATTTTTCATGTTCGAAATTCATTCTTTTTAACAAAATAAAAACTTCCCTACACTTATCATTTTGTAAAATACCTTTATATGCAATTAAGACGAGGTTAAAAACAGAATAAAGCATTTTCACAAATTATTCGAAACATGAAAATTAAACAACTATGATTAAGCATATGTGACACAAACAAACAAATAAAAAATACATCAAATAATTAAAAACATGGGTTGCCTCCCAAGAAGCGCTTGTTTTTGTTCGAGTCACGATCCTGACTTTACCCTTATTTAACGGAAATAGGGGAGGTTTTCCCTACACTTAGGATTAAGTGCGGGTGGAAGTAGCGATACACACCCTTAGGGTGGAAATATGCCATGTGAGGTGAAGGGGGTGAGTGAATGGCTTCCTTCATCCTAAAACTACCCGGATAATATTGGTTGATGGGTGGGTCGGTTCATCTTTTGTCTCCTAAAAATATATCTAAGGATGGAAAGTTGTGTAAAGGTTGAGGTTCCGGTTCATCAACACTAGGAAATTCCCTAGAACTAGGAGTAAGGTTATCATTACAAGTATTCAAACCTATATCCTCTAGTGGTGCTTGGTCCAAGGGTTTTACCTCAATTGGGGTTCCTATAGTCTCTTTTATTTCTTCCAGGTAAGTCACAGGCGGTGTGTATGCCTCAAATGATGGTGGGACTTGTGGAGTACTTAGTGGGCTTGTGTTATTTTCCTCATCATTCCTCGTATCAAAATCACCTATATGTTCATCCTGTATTATGATAGTGCCTAACCATGAAATGTACTTAGGGGGCTCTAATCTACCTTCATGTGTGTTGTATGTTTTGGTGAAATCTATCCCACTCATGCAATTAGGTAGTCCAACACTAACCGTCTCATAATCTTGGTTTGATTATAAGTTCATGTTCTTAGAAACTAGGTCATCTTGCTCATACGAATCTACCAATTCGTTAAACATATGGGTCATGGTTAGGAAGCTTTCTTCAAAATTCATCCAACGGGTCTCACTAAAAGGAATTGATCCTGATAATGATCGTCTAATAGAAATCACACATGCATAGAATTCATCAAACCCATCTAACTTTACCCCCAAATCCTCTTGGATGTCACTAAGATCACACAAAAATTCATTAGAATGATAGGAAGCAAATCTATTAGTGAAATATAATTGTTCCTCTATTGTCAATGATCTAAACGGAATTTCATCCACCATAGTGACAAGTGAAAATGGTTTTACAAACAAAGAGCACAAAGAAAAAGATAGACTACAAGAAAGCTAATAAAATGAAAATAAAAATCTCACTAAAAAGGAATCTAATGAGTAGACCTAATCAAAATAAATTTCAACCTAAACAATAACTATTCCCCGGGCTGCGGCGCCAAAAACTTGATGCGTGGTTTTGCAACCTTGCAAAAGGTTTTACCTCTCAAGGGATCTTGAGAAGCTTGCAATCCCCACCAGGCAGTGTACCTGACCAATGTAGTATAGTGAAGTGGCAAGTACCGGGGGATTGATCGTTCAACTCAAAGTAGTGTTTGTTAGGATTGAAATTAATCTAACTAGGTCTAGAGGTGAGGGATGATTATTTTTGTATTTTTATATTTTATTTTGAAAGCAAGTAAAATCTCGAGTTTGGAAGGAGGGGCGGAATTAGTTGCTAATCAATTAACCCAAAAGCTACCAATTAAACTAATGCACAAGAAAAGTAAATTAAGGTTCTACAAGGGAAGTGAAGCATGTCTACCTATGATGTATTAATCCTTGCTAGCTATCCAATTCTACCTATTGAATTGTCACACCTTGTTTTAATTGACGGGTTGTATTCCTTAATATCATTCGTGGGGCCGCGTACGATCTTCCCCAACTCTATAAGCTTCTACCTCTTCCTATGTCGAGCCGACTACTAGCTCCCAACATGGCCTCCTTAGTAGTTACTTATGTATTAAATACAACCAATTAATCGTAGTACACATCCGATCATGTTTCTTAAGACGTTCAATGATGAGTGCTCAAACACTCATCATTTTTACCGTATCTGGACTGCCAAAACATCCAAAAACACCCAAAAACGCATCAAAATACACAATTTATCCCAAAAGTGTGTTTTATATGTTTTAGATGCAAAATGTTTAAAAAAAATGAAAAACGAACAAAGTTTGCACAATTGGCAGTTTCAGTCCCTCAAGTTTCAAAATTTGGCAAAACTAGTCCCTGAAAGTTTAAAATGAAAGAAAAGTCAACCCAAGGCAAAGAAAAGTCAAAAATTATCAAAATAAGTCCTTGGGTGAAAAAGTTTGAGAAAATTACACATTTGGTCCCTCAAAATCCAAAATTGGCATAAAAGGTCCCTGGAGTTTCAGAAAATGACAGATTTGGTCCCTGGTGGGATATTTTTGAAAGAAAAATCACTTTTTGACCTTGGGAAGTTAAAATATTCACAAATAGTCCCTTGGTGTTGAAATTAGGAAAGTTACAAGATTGGTCCCTGAAGTTTAGTGAATTAACAGAATTGGTCCCTGTAAGCTCAAAAATTGGAAAAAATCAAAACAGGTCCCCATACTATTCATCTTTGACCAATTCAATCCTTATGATACTTTGGGAAAATTACATAAACAGCCCCTCAATTTTCAGTTTATTACAAAATGGTCCTTGTGAATTTAAGTTATAAACCTAACGGACCTAGTTTGTTATTTTGACCCATCACCAAACCAACCCACCAAAACCAAGCCTACCCCTGATCCATGAACCCCCCAGGCCCATGTGCCCTTTAGCCCACCGTTTTAAATAATACTCCCCATCTTTGACCCTCGGTCAACCCCCTCTATCTCCCACCTCAGCCTACCCCCTACCCTGCAACATAATCATCACAAACCCACCCTCATATCCACTGCCACACTCCTTCCCCCCCCCCTTGCACCTCAAACAAACATAAGCCTCCAAAACACCCACTGGCCTCAATTATCTTCAAAGAAAACGCCAAGATAAATTTTGGCGCCAAATCCATTCAAAGGCCAAGATTGATTCTACTCATCCTATGGCTCCAATTGTTGCTGGGAAAAGACAAATGGGTATCATAAACCCTAATTTTGGGCAATAAAAAGAAAGAGATGCAATGGAGCAGGGAGCTAGTTTTTTTTTAGTACTTTTATTTTAATTTTTAATATTGTACCTTGTAATTTTAATCAAAGTTTGCATTTGTAATGTACTAATTTCAGTATTAATAAAGGGTTTTGTTTCAGAAACTTATGTTGTGTTGTGCATTTCTAATCTGATAAAACCATAAATATATAAAAAAAATGAATAAACAGAAAAATAAAAATATCAAAGAAAAACAAGAATGAGCATTGGAGCAGGTTGAATAATGGATGGACCTGGGTTAGGATTCCTTGGGGAATGATAGGATTGGTACCTGTTCTTGGTTCTCAGTTGTGGCATAAACTCAAATTGTAAGCATACTTCTTGATTTTTTTGGCATAACCTGTTCTTGTTCTTATTTTAGTATAATCTTTAAGTGTTTTATGCTCAGTTGATGTTGATTAGTAGTAATATAGAATAAAATTGTTAGTTTGTTTGTTGGAAAACTTAGTTGCTAGTTGATTAAAAGATAGACAGTCCAAATAGTGTACCAGTGATTCATAGTTTATAGTTGTTAAAATCTTTGTAATTGTGCTTATCTAATCTTATTTCATCATAATCAAGTGTTAGGATTCAATTTCATGGTTTAAATCAGTGATTGAGTAACACTAATCAAGAAACAGATTTTTATAAGGGTGTTTGGCACAAGCTGTTCAAGGGATTCAGAGGGGTCTTGTTTGTTTGTAACTGTTTCAATAACTCCATTTAGGTCATTAGAGGTTAGTTAGGGTACAAAATCAGTTCTTACATTAGCAAAAGTCAGATTTTCAAAAATTCCACCACCATAGTTAACTGTGGTGGTTTTTGAGTCCCACAACCCATCATCTCATTAGAAAAGTTGTTGTTTTAACATAATTCAGTCTCACTTTAACTTACAAACATGATTTCAGTTAATTAGATCCCTCCAAAGTTCATAAAAGTCAAAGTATACAAAAATATTTGAAAGTCAAAAGCTGTCTCAGTCAAAATGCCCCAAACTTTGATGATCTGTAACTAGCTTAATACAAGGAATTAGGACCTAAGTTTTTACAAGTTTAATCTCTACCACCTTGTTGATTTTTAAGATTTTTCTTGGAATTTATGGCATTTGTTTAGTGGGTCCCACCAGGCCTCAAAGTGAGTTGCAGGGCAAGATACTTGCCCTGTCTCAGCAGCTCAGCTGCACACCACCACCTTTTGTGGTGGTTTGTGGCCACTACAGTGGTCCAAGGCCATTGTTTTTGGTTCCCCTCAACCCCCTCCTACCAGGGAGTGATTTTGAACTCTTTGTTTGACCCCTAAGCCTGTGGACCCCACCTGTTTTTGGCTCTAAACTTTGTCCCACAACTGCATCAGAATACCAATAAGCAAAGTGATTATTTGAGCTTTTTGGCTTATTCAGGCCACATTGTTGTTTGATATCTGCTTATTATTGTTCATTGGACTCAGAGAAACCATACTCAATCATTGTGGACCCCACACCTCACCATTTGAGCTAAAAATACTCCACAGTCAACAAAAGTCAACTGTGGGTGTAATAAGCACTTCAAGTGCTTATTCCTTGGGTTAAAATAAAAGTGTCTTTGTTAAAAGTAGTTGTTTTTAGTTTATAATTAGTTTAGAAAAAGAAAAAAATCCAAAAAACCAACTTTAAAAATAGTGATAGCTTTTATTTAATAAGATTTATCAATTTATTTTTCTTTCTAATTTATTTCTAAGTAATATATCAATTTTATATTTTTAGAAATTCTATTTTAGGTTAAAATAATTTTATAAATTTTTCCAGATTTTTATTTTGTCTTTTAGTGGTTTTTCTAATTAATTTTAGTTTAATTTAGTTTTAATTAATAATAATCAATTAAATAGCATAATTAGATTTTATATAGTATAACCTAGTTTTTATAATTTTTATAGCTTTTATTTTTGTTAAAACATTTTTATAAATTTTTCTAGAATTTTTACTGTTCATTTTCTATTTTTTTTAATATAATTAGTTTAATAAGTAATTAATAAGTAATTAGAATAATAATTAATTAATTAGCTTAAAAATACATAAAATTAACTTTTTATAATTTTTTAGGATTCCCATGATGGTTAATTAGATTTATAAAATTTTTCTTAATTTTCTAAGTCTTTTTAGTATTTTTAATAATTCTAATTAGTTTAATTAGTATTAAATAGATAATTAGTGATTAATTAATAATAAATAATTAAATAGTGTAAAAATAGTTTTTATTTTTCTTAAAATTTTCTTTTATTATTAGAATTGTAAAAATATTAATTTTACACTTTTAACCCTCCCCGTCCATCAGTTGTACTTTTTGTTCTGTTCGTCTGTATACGTTTTTTAATTAAAACGTACGTTTTACGTTTTAGCTCAAATCTTTGTAATCTAAATTCTCGTAATCACTCACGTAGCTTTCCTAAGCTATATTTGTTAATAATTTCCAAATAATTCTGATCATAACCCTTTTCTGTGAATAATCACCCGATCACGAATACGCTAAAGTTACATTTCACACCTCAACGGGATTTAACGACCCGGTGATACCTTATATTACCCGGAGCATTGACCTAGGCTATTTGACTTTGTTGACCATTCTTTGGTCAATATAAGTTGGTGGTTTAGCATCAATCAATTTTTAGCGCCGCTGCCGGGGAGGTGTGCGCGTTTCTGCAGCGTCTTTTGAGATTAGTGTTATCTCACTTCACTCACTGTACAAATACCATCACTTGTGAATATTTTCAAAATCAAAACACGTAAAAAAGTCATTAACACTTTTCCTAAAGTGTTAAAACACCAAAAAAAGTAAAAAAACAACAAAACCATATCGTAACGTTTTCTGATTCGGTTTTCTTTTAAGGTGATTCTTAAAGAGAAACGATTCTGGATTACGGGACGATAACAAAAATATTGTCCAAAAAGTTTTTATCCCTAGTGCATGCACACTCGTTCTTCAAGGTCCACTAGCCCATTACGTGAGCTGGTTCGGAAACCTCGAAGACCTCGTAGACGTTCTGCACCAACAGTCAGATCTGAGATCCGTACTGTTCCACCTCCAGCTGTCATCATGGCAGCTGAACCCACTATGAACGAGCTTCTCCAAGCACCCGTCGAGGGTTACGGAGATGCTATCGTTGTTCCGGCAATCATGGCCGACAATTTTGAGCTTAAAACTGGGTTGATAAACCTGGCCACATCACGTCAATTCTATGGTTATGAGAGGGACGATCCTCAAGATCACATTCGATGGTTCAATAAAATCACATACACCATCAAATGCAAAGATGTCCCCTGTGAAGCAATCAAACTTCTTCTCTTCCCATTCTCCCTGGAGGGACAAGCCCGGATTTGGCTTGAAAAACAACCTCCACGATCTATTGAGACATGGGAAGATCTTGTGAAAAAGTTTGTGAATGAATTCTTTCCTCCTTCCAAAACCACGAGTCTCAAGAATGAGATCATGAAATTCATGCAGAAATTTGATGAATCCTTTAGTGAGGCATGGGATCGTTATAAGGAATTGCTCCGAAAATGTCCTCACCACGGTTTCTCCGATCTCATGACACTTGATACTTTCTACAATGGTGTAAGCCAATCCGATCAAGACTCTCTAAATGCCTCCGCTGGAGGTAACTTCTTGAATCGCACCACAAAGGATGCTTTAGCGATCATTGAGAATAAATCTAAGGTCCGCATTCCCCGAAGCAAATCGGTTGTTTCCCAAAGGGATGTTGTTCATTCTTCCTCATTGCCCGTGGCTCAGTCTAGCACCGATGCTAGACTTGACAAACTTACGGAAGCTGTCCATGCATTGGTTCTCGACCAAGGCAAGAAAGATTCTTCTCCTTCTCCACAAGCTGAAATCAAAAAGATAGAAGTTTGTGTCACTTGTGGTGGTCCACATTCATATTATAATTGCCCTGCCACCGAAGGCAATCCATTCGAAGTAAATGCAATAGCCGGCAATTCCAACCAAGGAGGTAGCCAATACCGTCCTCAAGTGGAACCAAATTACCGGGCTAGCAATCAGGGTGGACCACCCGGGTTTCCTCAAAATCCAAATAGGTTTAATCCTAATCCACAAAAGGGGCCTAATATGCTAAATCAAAATCCTGCCCCCATCAATCAGTACCCACCCCAAAGGGGTAATCAAGGGTATTCAGCTCCAAATTATCAAGATCCCCTCCCAAACGAGCTCAATAACTACATCAAAGTTAATGAGACCAAAATGAGGGCAATGCAAAATCAAATCTCAAATTTGAAGAATGATTTCCAATCATCAATAGCCAAACAGGGTCAAGAGCTGAAGAGTGAGTTGATGGTAACAAACAACAAAATTGATCAATCTCAAAGCAAGATTGAGAATATGCTTGCCAGTCTTATGAATCATCTCACTCCACCCTCTACATCAGGAGGTCTCCCGGCTAATACAGTTGTTAACCCCAAGGGTGAACTCAAAGCTATTACTACACGCAGTGGTAAAGCTTATGAAGAGCCGCCAGTTCCTCCTATTCCTCCTCCTCTTTATTCCGAGGATGCAGAAATTGAGCCTGAGGCAACCACGGACAAGGTGCAATCTCCTAGCCCACGAAGTACCGCACACGTCCACCCTCAGGTTGTTCCAGAAATTGTACCAAAATCTGGACTTGTACCAAAACGGGGAGTTGTATTTGAACCAACAACAACTCCTGTTGAGAACCCTAAATCCAAACCTTCGCTACCATACCCGTCACGACTTAATGAGCAAAAGCTCCGCGAAAAGGCTAGTCACCAAATGGATAAGTTTTATCAAATCTTTCAAGATTTGCACTTTGACGTTAGCCTTGCGGATGCTATCATCCTGATGCCCAAATTCGCATCGATGATCAAAAACTTGTTAAGCAACAAGGAAAAATTGTACGAAATGGCAAAAACTCCTTTGAACAAAAACTGCTCTGCGGTTATCTTAAAGAAGCTTCCTAAGAAGCTTAGAGACCCTGGGAGATTTCTCATTCCATGTGTTTTCCCTGGGATGGTTGAATGCTTCGCCTTAGCCGATCTTGGCGCTAGCATCAACCTGATGCCTTACTCAGTGTGGGAGAAACTCTCTCTTCCTCAACTTACTCCTACGTGCATGACTCTCGAGCTTGCCGACCATTCAATCTCTCGTCCTCTCGGCATTGCCGAAGACGTATTCGTGAAAGTAGGAAAGTTCCATTTCCCCGCTGACTTCGTTGTTGTTAAGTTCGATGCTGACCCACGAGTTCCTCTCATTCTTGGGAGAGGATTCTTAAGGACGGGTCGTGCGTTAATTGATGTGCACGAAGAGGAAATAACTCTTCGTGTTGGTAATGAAGCTGTAACCTTCAACCTCGATCAAACTTCGAGGTACTCCTCTAATTATGATGCCGAAACGGTTAACCGAATTGATGTCATTGATGTTGCGTCTGGGGAGTACGCTCAAGAGGTTCTAGGTTTTGTCGATGATTCTCCGAGTGAAAACCTCACTCCATCTTCTCACCCCATTGTTGCCAATTCTTTTCCTTCCCTCACTCCGTTTGAGGGAAGTGACTTCATCTTCTTAGAAGAAATTGAGGCCTTTCTCAAAAGTGATTCGATTCCCGATGGAATTGATAACCAAGAGATCGACCTCGAGAGGGATATTCACCTGCTTGAAAAATTGTTAAACGAAGATCCCTCTCATCTTCCTGTTCTACCACAAACACTTCATAAGGAGGAAGTAAAAAATGTTGAGAAAACTGATGACTTTCCCGCGGTTGAACTTAAGGACTTACCGCCTCACCTTGAGTATGCATTTCTGGAGGGTGATGATAAATTGCCCGTCATAATTGCTAAAAATTTAAGTGTTGAGGAAAAGGCTGCTCTTATACAGGTTTTGAAGTCTCATAAACGAGCAATTGCTTGGCGTCTCTCCGATATCAAGGGCATCGACCCTGAGTTTTGTACTCACAAGATATTAATGGAGGATGACTTCAAACCTGCGGTCCAACATCAAAGAAGGGTGAATCCAAAAATTCACGAGGTTTTAAAACTTCTTGATGCCGGATTGATTTACCCTATCTCGGACAGTCCTTGGGTCAGCCCAATCCATTGTGTTCCAAAAAAGGGTGGCATTACCGTTGTCACAAATGAGGAGAATGAGTTAATTCCAACTCGTTTGGTTACGGGTTGGCGCATCTGCATTGACTATCGTAAGTTAAATGACGCCACCCGTAAGGATCATTTTCCTCTGCCCTTTATGGATCAGATGCTCGAGAGATTAGCGGGGAATGAGTATTATTGCTTCCTCGATGGTTTCTCGGGTTACTTTCAGATTCCCATTGACCCGCAAGACCAAGAAAAGACCACTTTTACGTGCCCCTATGGAACTTTCGCATATAAACGTATGCCATTTGGCCTATGTAATGCTCCGGGCACGTTTCAAAGATGTATGACGGCCATTTTTTCCGACATGATCGGGAAAAGTATGGAGGTCTTTATGGACGATTTCTCGTTCATTGGGGATTCGTTTAAATCATGTCTCTCCCATTTAGACGACATGCTAAAACGTTGTGAAGACACAAAGTTATGTCTAAATTGGGAGAAGAGTCACTTTATGGTCAAAGAGGGCATTGTCCTCGGCCATAAAATTTCAAAAAACGGGATTGAGGTTGACCGTGCCAAAGTGGACGTCATTGCAAAATTGCCTCATCCCACGACTGTGAAAAGTGTTAGGAGCTTTTTGGGTCACGCCGGTTTCTATCGTAGGTTTATTCAAGATTTTTCTAAAATCGCCCGGCCTATGACCCATCTCCTCGAGAAGGATGCTCCTTTTATCTTCTCCCCTGAGTGCATCGAAGCCTTTGAAACATTAAAGAAAAGGCTTACCGAGGCACCGATTCTTGTTGCCCCCGATTGGGACTTGCCCTTCGAGCTCATGTGTGATGCTAGTGATTATGCTATAGGGGCAGTCTTGGGGCAACGCAAAACAAAACATTTTCAGCCTATACACTATGCCAGCAAGACTATGACCGAGGCTCAAAGTCATTACACCACCACTGAAAAATAATTATTAGCTGTGGTGTATGCTTTTGAAAAATTCCGGCCATACTTGATTCTGACTAAAAGCATAGTATATACGGATCATTCGGCTTTGAAGTATCTATTTGCAAAACAAGATGCAAAGCCGAGACTCCTCCGATGGGTTCTCCTCCTTCAGGAATTTGATATCATCATTCGTGATAAAAAAAGGAGCTGAGAACCTAGCTGCTGATCATCTCTCCCGTCTTGAAAACCCTCACCAAAATGCTTTCGAGAAAAAGGAAATAAATGAAACATTTCCTCTCGAAACCCTCAATGTGGTTTCATTTCGTGGAGACTCGATTACCCCATGGTTTGCCGACTTTGCAAACTATCTTGCGGGTAACTTCATTGTGAAAGGGATGTCGTCCCAACAAAAAAATAAAATTTTCAAAGATGTCAAACATTACTTTTGGGACGACCCCTACTTGTTCAAGATATGCGCGGATCAAGTCATCCGGCGGTGTGTGTATGGTCAGGAAGCCACTGAAATTTTAAAGGCTTGCCATGCTGGTCCCACGGGGGGCCACCACAATCCCAACTACACCGCCAAAAAGGTGTTTGATTCCGGCTTTTATTGGCCCTCGATCTACAAGGATGCCCAAGATTTGGTCAAGTCCTGTGACGCTTGTCAACGTCACGGGAATATTTCACAAAAGAATGAAATGCCTCAGAATGCAATTCAAGTTTGTGAAATCTTTGATATCTGGGGCATCGACTTTATGGGGCCATTTCCATCCTCTCACGGAAACAAATACATACTCGTGGCAGTTGACTATTTTTCAAAATGGGTTGAAGCGAAAGCTTTACCCACAAATGATGCCCGAGTAGTTGTGAAATTTTTAAAAGCTCTTTTTGCCCGATTCGGAACTCCACGTGCTATTATTTGTGATCGTGGTACGCACTTCTGTAATGACAAATTTGACAAAGTCATGCAAAAGTACGGTGTGACTCACCGTCTTTCCACTGCGTACCACCCTCAAACGAGTGGACAAGTCGAAGTGTCCAATCGGGGCATTAAAAGAATCTTGGAAAGAACTGTAGGTGAGAATCGTGCATCGTGGTCGGACAAATTAGATGATGCACTTTGGGCTTTCCGTACGGCGTATAAAACACCCATTGGGTGTACGCCTTATAAACTTGTGTACGGGAAAGCGTGCCATCTTCCGATCGAGCTTGAGCATAAAGCCTATTGGGCTCTCAAGCATGCAAATTTTGACCTCAAAACTGCGGGTGATCATAGGAAAGTTCAACTGAATGAATTAAATGAACTTCGTGATCAAGCTTACGAGAACTCTTTGATCTATAAAGAAAAGACAAAGAAGATTCATGACTCAAAAATCAAAAACCGCGTTTTCAACGTTGGTGATCGAGTCCTTCTTTTCAACTCTAGACTCAAGATCTTCTCGGGAAAGCTCAAAACCCAATGGACTGGTCCATTCACTATCGTTAAGGTTTATCCTTATGGCACCGTCGAGTTATCACAAAATGACGGACCTAATTTCAAAGTGAATGGACATCGTCTAAAGCAATACTTTGGAGAGGACATACCATCCATGGTTGTCCCGGATCTCCAAACTTTCCCCAAGGACAATTAAATTCGGGGATCGAGTCAAGCTGGCGACTCAGTGAACAAAAATTAGCAACATATATGGGTTTTCACCCGTATTTCTGACTTCTTTCTACTTTCTACCACCCTAGTGTGGGGGAATGGCCAACCCCCCGCTATTTGAAAAATGTATATATGTATATAAGTTCAAAAAAAAAAAAATGTGTGATTGTATGTACAGATAAATAAAGTGAAAAATACAAAACAAAAATTCCACAGTTAGCTTCGAATATTATCTTTTTACGTTCATAGTTTCGGCATAATAGCCGGGACTGTGAATATTGAGGACAATATTCATTTCTAAGTGTGGGGGGGAAATTCTAGCGAATTTTATCGCAAAATACTTTTAAGTACCCCCATTTTGGCCCAAATTTTTCAAAATTTTTTTTTTCACTTTATTTCAAAATTTTTGTGGTAATCAGTCCGCCTTGTCTAAGCGACAAAAGGGATTGACTAGTCCAGGAGCAAACGGCTCTTGGTAAAGACAACTCAAATCCGTTTACGGCTTGCAATTTGCCCAAAATTGTACGGTTCCTCAACTCCCCAAAAACAAATGAGTTGGCTAGCCCGCAAGATTATGGCTTGTGGTAAAGGCCGTGGAAAAACCATAATTGGTAATCAGCTCACCAAGATGTCGACTAGGTCCATCAAGATGCTGGCTAGTCCAGGAGCAAACGGCTCCTGGTAAAGACTAATCAAATCCGTTGACAGCTGGTGGTTTGCTTAAAATCACACGGTTATCAGGTGTGCCACAGTTCTTACACCTGGCTACTCCAGAAGTGATGGCTTTTGGTAAAGAGTTTCAAATCCATTAAGTTTTTCTCAAAAGATTGCTAGGGACTAGCAATAGCTTAGTGTGGGGGATTGATGAGTGCTCAAACACTCATCATTTTTACCGTATCTGGACTGCCAAAACATCCAAAAACACCCAAAAACGCATCAAAATACACAATTTATCCCAAAAGTGTGTTTTATATGTTTTAGATGCAAAATTTTTAAAAACAAATGAAAAACGAACAAAGTTTGCACAATTGGCAGTTTCAGTCCCTCAAGTTTCAAAATTTGGCAAAACTAGTCCCTGAAAGTTTAAAATGAAAGAAAAGTCAACCCAAGGCAAAGAAAAGTCAAAAATTATCAAAATAAGTCCTTGGGTGAAAAAGTTTGAGAAAATTACACATTTGGTCCCTCAAAATCCAAAATTGGCATAAAAGGTCCCTGGAGTTTCAGAAAATGACAGATTTGGTCCCTGGTGGGATATTTTTGAAAGAAAAATCACTTTTTGACCTTGGGAAGTTAAAATATTCACAAATAGTCCCTTGGTGTGGAAATTAGGAAAGTTACAAGATTGGTCCCTAAAGTTTAGTGAATTGACAGAATTGGTCCCTGTAAGCTCAAAAATTAGAAAAAATCAAAACAGGTCCCCATACTATTCATATTTGACCAATTTAATCCTTATGATACTTTGGGAAAATTACATAAACAGCCCCTCAATTTTCAGTTTATTACAAAATGGTCCTTGTGAATTTAAGTTATAAACCTAACGGACCTAGTTTGTTATTTTGACCCATCACCAAACCAACCCACCAAAACCAAGCCTACCCCTGATCCATGAACCCCCCAGGCCCCCTTTAGCCCACCGTTTTAAATAATACTCCCCATCTTTGACCCTCGGTCAACCCCCTCCATCTCCCACCTCAGCCTACCCCCTACCCTGCAACATAATCATCACAAACCCACCCTCATATCCACTGCCACACTCCTTCCCCCCCCCCCTTGCACCTCAAACAAACAAAAGCCTCCAAAACACCCACTGGCCTCAATTATCTTCAAAGAAAACGCCAAGATAAATTTTGGCGCCAAATCCATTCAAAGGCCAAGATTGATTCTACTCATCCTATGGCTCCAATTGTTGCTGGGAAAAGACAAATGGGTATCATAAACCCTAATTTTGGGCTATAAAAAGAAATAGATGCAATGGAGCAGGGAGTTAGTTTTTTTTTAGTACTTTTATTTTAATTTTTAATATTGTACCTTGTAATTTTAATCAAAGTTTGCATTTGTAATGTACTAATTTCAGTATTAATAAAGGGTTTTGTTTCAGAAACTTATGTTGTGTTGTGCATTTCTAATCTGATAAAACCATAAATATAAAAAAAAATGAATAAACAGAAAAATAAAAATATCAAAGAAAAACAAGAATGAGCATTGGAGCAGGTTGAATAATGGATGGACCTGGGTTAGGATTCCTTGGGGAATGATAGGATTGGTACCTGTTCTTGGTTCTTAGTTGTGGCATAAACTCAAATTGTAAGCATACTTCTTGATTTTTTTGGCATAACCTGTTCTTGTTCTTATTTTAGTATAATCTTTAAGTGTTTTATGCTCAGTTGATGTTGATTAGTAGTAATATAGAATAAAATTGTTAGTTTGTTTGTTGGAAAACTTAGTTACTAGTTGATTAAAAGATAGACAGTCCAAATAGTGTACCAGTGATTCATAGTTTATAGTTGTTAAAATCTTTGTAATTGTGCTTATCTGATCTTATTTCATCATAATCAAGTGTTAGGATTCAATTTCATGGTTTAAATCAGTGATTGAGTAACACTAATCAAGAAACAGATTTTTATAAGGGTGTTTGGCACAAGCTGTTCAAGGGATTCAGAGGGGTCTTGTTTGTTTGTAACTGTTTCAATAACTCCATTTAGGTCATTAGAGGTTAGGGTACAAAATCAGTTCTTACATTAGCAAAAGTCAGATTTTCAAAAATTCCACCACCACAGTTAACTGTGGTGGTTTTTGAGTCCCACAACCCATCATCTCATTAGAAAAGTTGTTGTTTTAACATAATTCAGTCTCACTTTAACTTACAAACATGATTTCAGTTAATTAGATCCCTCCAAAGTTCATAAAAGTCAAAGTATACAAAAATATTTGAAAGTCAAAAGCTGTCTCAGTCAAAATGCCCCAAACTTTGATGATCTGTAACTAGCTTAATACAAGGAATTAGGACCTAAGTTTTTACAAGTTTAATCTCTACCACCTTGTTGATTTTTAAGATTTTTCTTGGAATTTATGGCATTTGTTTAGTGGGTCCCACCAGGCCTCAAAGTGAGTTGCAGGGCAAGATACTTGCCCTGTCTCAGCAGCTCAGTTGCACACCACCACCTTTTGTGGCGGTTTGTGGCCACTACAGTCGTCCAAGGCCATTGTTTTTGGTTCCCCTCAACCCCCCTCCTACCAGGGAGTGATTTTGAACTCTTTGTTTGACCCCTAAGCCTGTGGACCCCACCTGTTTTTGGCTCTAAACTTTGTCCCACAACTGCATCAGAATACCAATAAGCAAAGTGATTATTTGAGCTTTTTGGCTTATTCAGGCCACATTGTTGTTTGATATCTGCTTATTATTGTTCATTGGACTCAGAGAAACCATACTCAATCATTGTGGACCCCACACCTCACCATTTGAGCTAAAAATACTCCACAGTCAACAAAAGTCAACTGTGGGTGTAATAAGCACTTTAAGTGCTTATTCCTTGGGTTAAAATAAAAGTGTCTTTGTTAAAAGTAGTTGTTTTTAGTTTATAATTAGTTTAGAAAAAGAAAAAAATCCAAAAAACCAACTTTAAAAATAGTGATAGCTTCTATTTAATAGGATTTATCAAGTTATTTTTCTTTCTAATTTATTTCTAAGTAATATATCAATTTTATATTTTTAGAAATTCTATTTTAGGTTAAAATAATTTTATAAATTTTTCCAGATTTTTATTTTGTTATTTAGTGGTTTTTCTAATTAATTTTAGTTTAATTTAGTTTTAATTAATAATAATCAATTAAATAGCATAATTAGATTTTATATAGTATAACCTAGTTTTTATAATTTTTATAGCTTTTATTTTAGTTAAAACATTTTTATAAATTTTTCTAGAATTTTTACTGTTCATTTTCTATTTTTTTTAATATAATTAGTTTAATTAGTAATTAATAAGTAATTAGAATAATAATTAATTAATTAGCTTAAAAATACATAAAATTAACTTTTTATAATTTTTTAGGATTCCCATGATGGTTAATTAGATTTATAAAATCTTTCTTAATTTTCTAAGTCTTTTTAGTATTTTTAATAATTCTAATTAGTTTAATTAGTATTAAATAGATAATTAGTGATTAATTAATAATAAATAATTAAATAGTGTAAAAATAGTTTTTATTTTTCTTAAAATTTTCTTTAATTATTAGAATTGTAAAAATATTAATTTTACACTTTTAACCCTCCCCGTCCATCAGTTGTACTTTTTGTTCTGTTCGTCTGTATACGTTTTTTAATTAAAACGTACGTTTTACGTTTTAGCTCAAATCTTTGTAATCTAAATTCTCGTAATCACTCACGTAGCTTTCCTAGGCTATATTTTTTAATAATTTCCAAATAATTCTGATCATAACCCTTTTCTGTGAATAATCACCCGATCACGAATACGCTAAAGTTACATTTCACACCTCAACGGGATTTAACGACCCGGTGATACCTTATATTACCCGGAGCATTGACCTAGGCTATTTGACTTTGTTGACCATTCTTTGGTCAATATAAGTTGGTGGTTTAGCATCAATCATTCAAGCATGTTACCAATTGGAAGTCTGCCAGTTTTCTTAAGCCTAAAATCGATAAATATTCAATCAAAACAAGAAACAATAGGAACCAAGAATTATAAACTAAATCAACTAGAACAATCGAAGTGTCACACATTAATTGATGAAGATAGACACAAACATCAACAAGGAATCAATAATATCTAATAAATTATATACAAGTTTCACATAATCATAAGTAGACCCAAGGTGAATTAGCCAAGCATAATTAATGGAGAACAATCAACAATAATAATAAAAGACATAATTAAGATAGAATCAACAAACCAATACAAGATGTTTATGAAGTGATTGAAGCCCTCTAAGTTGCTGGAAAAACACCTACCCTAGCCCTAAAATCGGACCTAGGGTTGGGGGCTTACAAAAAGTAAAGTTATAATGTTATATTTATAGGCAATGTTTCTGTCTGTAAGGCTTGACGGCGTCAACCCTAACACATGATGGCGTCAGCCCGTCCTTTTCACCAAATCGAAGATTTTTTCTTCCTCTTCGCGTGGGCTTTTGAATCACCTAAATCCGAGTTCGTATGCAAAAGATATGGTCAAAACAATATCAGCTACTCCGCGCGCAAGTTGTGATTGTCTTGATCATCTTGTGGCGGTTTCACTAAGGTTTTTTCATGTGGAAGCCTTCTTCCTGACGTCGTCACTCTATATCATCTGAAGTCGTCAGGTTGAATCCTGACGCCGTCACCTTCAAAAGTCTTCTGGGACGTCTCTTGTTGTCTTATAACGTGACGGCTTTGGTGAAATTACATGTGACGCTGTCACGTGTAAATGTGTTGAAAACTTTCTGGCCCGTCAAGTGTAAAAGTATCCACCTCTTTGTCATAACGTGACGCCGTCACATGTGATACGTGACGCCGTTAAGCACTGTTTACAGCTTGATTTGGAGACTTTGCCGTTTTCTTCACTATTCACTCCAAAAACGTTCAAAAGGCTTCCTTTTCCATATTTCTTCTCCAAAGTACCTAAAATGACAAAAGGAACGATTTAGGGTAATATTTGATCAAATAATCTCGACTTAGGGTTTAAATGACCCCCTAAAAGCGGTACACTTTTCGTCTCATCAGTTTAGATAGGGGCGGATTATCTAGAGATTAGGGTTTGGTTAATATGAGACATGTTAGGACATAATCTTGTTTATATCTGGTGGTGTAGTGGATCGGTTATGGTATCAGATCGGATTTATTGTAATCTTTGGGCTAGTAACTACTATTTATTTCATTGGGCCGATTAATAGCTTAAAATTAGATGGTGGCTTGGACTGGTAGTTGGACTTGACTAATGGTAATCTGTGAATAGTAAGACATTAGGCAAAATTGATTATACACTTATATTTGCTACATATGTTCTAATAATATCTTGGTTAACCAATGGTATTTTGGTCATTATAAATGTTCATGGGGATACGTCTTTGTCAATAACGGAAAACTCAACATACAAAACCCTAGTTTTCAAACTCTAATTTACCGAAAAATTGGTATCTAAAGAATTAAGGCATATTGTATACAAGAACCTACTCAAGATTCACTAAATCATCAAGATGGCTGAAAATTGGACTTGGAATGTTAAAGTGATTACGGAGTAGATCGGGTATCACTCATTTGAGATTGAAGTTGACTTTCACTAAGGCGTGATCTTATTTTATTTTGAAGTCGGGGTTGGTTGGATGCATGACTCTCAATGATAACTTGCTCGTGCTTAAGATTTGAGTTGAAGACTTAGTTTATCTAGTTACCAGCAGTCGGGGTGGATGGTTGAAGACCTGGTTAACTATCACTTAAAGGAGTTACATTATAGTACTCAGTGTCACACGCTGAAGACGATGTGGATAATCGCAAGAGGTGATAAAAGTCTCATACTTTGTCAGGATAGTATTGAGTACTTAGAGATTTGCATGGTGCACAAATTCTCTACACCGTTCTTCCAACAATAGTGCAAACTTAAGTAACAAATTTGGGAAATTTTACTGCATTTTCAAGTCTGGTATATTGGGTTTACTTCACCAAGTGGTCACAACAATAGCCGACAGAATACGAGGTTGGTTTGTTAGTTATTGGGTTTAAGGTTGAGATGTGATCAGCAATTCTCATGAGATATTTGATGCTACTGCACGTTAAAGATACTTCACAGTCTAAGCAAAATCTTTCAAGATCCTTCAATGCCATTCATGATTTTTCAAGATGTTTGCTTCAGATAAGATCTTCACGTGTTTATGGTCGTACATGTCATTGATGCTTTCGAATGTTCAAAACCATCATGGGGGAGAAAAGTGTACTTTGATGATATAAGGTCAACCTCTAGAGGGAAGTAGTTTATACTAGTTTACTTAGTATGGGTTGTGAAATATTCTACATATGGGAGATGAATTGTTGCTGATCTCTTGCATGTTCCCCCAAACAGTTACTCACCAAAACCAAATTTATCATAACACATTCAATTTATCATCGTCTCACGGTTTCTTCTTGGTTTTGTAAAATCCCACGAAAGAATCTATTTCTCGGTTTAAATCATAGATTTGTAAAATCCCGTGATGATGGAACTATCGTGGAGAATGAAAAGTGTATTTCCAGAACTTTATTGACTCTGGTGCTACGGCTTCAACTTCAAAGAAGGGATAAAGTGTTTACTTCATGTATTGGATGAGTTTTGATATACTTCATAGCGTTTCGGTTATAACGTGTTTGTACGGGGTTATGCGCTTTTGACAAGATCGGGATAAAACATTATCAAAGTTCACTTAAAACATCAAAAGGCTATATTTGGGAATTTAAACCACAAGATGTGACTACGGCGTTAATTCATTATTAATTATTCAAGGTTGAAGTGAAATTTCATGGGTGCGTGTACTTAGTATTTGAAGATATCGGGGTTGGTTGGATGAAGATTCTTCGAGATCCTTGCTCGAGATTTTAACCTTGCAATGATGAAGACTTGGATGTCTAGTTATTTTTGGTGACTCTTCTTTTCTATACCACAAAATAACTATCACTTTAAGGAGTTACGTTATAGTGCTCAGTGTCACAACTCACATGTAGTTGTCGATAGTCAAGAGGTGATATACGTCTTATACTTGATGGTGGGTTGGTTGAAGAGTATAGAGTACTTAGGGATTCGATGTTGCACGAACTCTCTACACCGCTCTTAGTCATACATTAGTGCAAGCTTAAGTTACAAGTTCGGGTTATTTTACTTCAGTCTCAAGTTCATCATATTGGGTTTTTTTTCCATCAGTAGTCACGACAAAGAGCCGACAGAATGATAATGGGGTTGGTAACGAGTTAGCAGAGAGAAGTAGAAAAGAGAGAGAAATGGTGTTTGAACAATTCGATTCAAGCCTCGCTCTTCATATATGACATTTGAACACTTCAGTTCAAGCCTCATTCTTCAACGACTATGACGTCTGTTCACTTCAGTTCAGGCCTCGCTCTTCAACAACTATGGTGTCTGTTGACAACTCTTCAGGCCCCATTCTTCAAAGAAAAGAAAAGTGTACGCTTCAGTTCTCTTTATCTTCGGAAGAAGAGAAATCTTCTTGTTAATGACCATTCTCATCAACAAGCTTCATGCTTTTCCCTTGTTCCTCCAGTCAGCAAGTAGATAAACATACATTGGATTATATTCTTATTCACTTGTTCAATCAAAAATGGCAGTCATATGCAATTTTTGAGGGGGAGAAGGGTGAATAAACTAAATGTCAGTCATCAAGTGGATCTACATACCGTTGATTGTACTCTTATTCACTCGTTCAGTCAAAAATAGCAGTCATATGCAATTTTTGAGGGGAAGAAGGGTGAATAAACTAAAAGTGGATCTACTTACCGTTGATTGTATTCTTATTCACTCGTTCAATTAAAAATAGCAATCTCATATGCAACTTTTTAGGGGGAGAAGTGTGAAGAAACTTCTTGTTGATTGATTTTGGGTCTATCAACATCTTCTCATGGGCTGATAATGATGGGCTTCCAGTTAATGCTTCATGTACACATCATTATGATGATTCCGATTAATCGCAACCATCAGGGGAGAGATATGTGTACATCAAGGACACACAACAGGTTCACGTGATCGGGCTTAATCATTTATTCTGGAGTTGATATTCGCAGAGATGATCAGTGCTTCAACCTGTTACTTTGGTGTTATCGTCTCGACTTGTGTTGGGTACATGTGTACGTCACGGGCTGATTAATTGTAACCATCAGGGGAGAGAAATATGTACATCAAGGACGCACAATGAGTTCACGTGATCGGGCTTAATGTCTTATGAAACAAATTAAAGATGATCAGTGGTTCAACTTGTTACTTTGGTGTTATCATTTCATGTGTACGTCACGAGCTAATTTGGTATATGTAATATAACTGGAATGCAATTGTTGAGATGAAGATGTTGACATTCTGTTCCCCAAATGGACAATCTTGAAGAAGGTCGAGTCTACAGTCTGTTCTACATTTTCTGCTGCGTGTTAGAAGACTAAAGACGACATGCATTTAACTATCAAAAGACTTCTTCATATTCAGAGCATTCATCAGAAAGGTTGTCAGTTTGGGGGCGAGCACTAATTAGGGGAGAGTGAAAAGCCAGAATTAATCCCTAATTAGATTTGCTCACATTGTTCTTCAGCAAGATAACAGCTAAAAAGAGTCAGGAAGCTGAAAGATGTAATGAAGTTTGAACACCACTCTCGGAACTGTTGCATCAAGTGTTTCACCGTTTATGAAGATCTAAGATATAATGTTTCAACCATTGGTTTGAAGAATATTTTCAGCCTGTTCAAGTGTTGTATCTCCTATATTTCGCTGATACACAGATATCTGCTGATACAACCCATACTCCTTCATCAACCACAATGGTTCAAGAAGTACCATTTGTTAGTACTTCTCCAACAAGTCATGAAACTATATCTTTGGTCATTTATCAAGGTGCTGAAGAACAAATTCTTGGAATTCAAGTTCCTGAGATCGATGATGAAACCCTCCTCCACAATCTTACTCCAGACCCGAGTTCTGGAGAATCGTCTTCACAAAGGGTCATTCGATCAAATTCTCATCAGCTCAATCAATCGTTTGATTATATCATTAAGTGGTAAAAGGCTCATCAATTGGAAAATGTGATTGGAAATCTTTCTTGGCTTGTTTCGACAAGGAGTCAACTAGAAACTCAAGCCATATGGTGCTACTTTGATGAACATGGAAATCCGATACCATTCGGCGGAAAACGATCTGATTGAACTCTTATCTATCAAATGAAGAACTAAGGAGGTAATTATTCATGTATCCTTTGTAAATATATATAATCATAAAAACACAAAAATATTTTCCTATTTCATAATTTTTTTTATAAAAACAAAATATAAAACTTCAAAAAGTAAATACAAAATCAGAAAAACAGAAAATTTCCAAAAAATATTCTTCTCGCAACATGTCTCTCGTATAATCGATATTATGTACGCTTCTAGAAATGTCATTCAATAATGACACAGAAACATACATATGCTTGAGCGAGAGTTTTTCTATTCTTTTATAATAATGTTTTCTAAAACATGTTGTTTCTCAAAATTTTCTTTCAAAATAGCTTGCAGTCATTTCAGTTTGTAACCCGGTCTTAAAAGTATGGCTTTCTATTACTTTATATAGCAACCCGGTTTTCAAAATGGGGAAAGCACGTCACCAGAAAGACGGCTGTTCCTCCCACTAGGTGAAGTTCACCCGGGCACGGATTACTTTATATCCGTGTTTCTTTGATCTAATGTACGTTTTAGTGCATTATTTCTAGTTTAAGAAGAGAAGTCTTCTTTTTGTCAAAACAAATATTTTTATTTCTATGATTCTTCAGAAAATTATTTGTGTTTCAAATGGTGGTTTAAAACTACATTTGAAAATCAATCAGACTTAGACTTTCCATAAAATTTGCCACTCAATCTATGTCAAAAGATTTAAATTTTTCATCTAAGTTATAAAATAAAAAAGAAAATGTGTCATAGATTGAGGGGGAGAGTGATTTCAAATTTTTAAGTTTAGATCATCAAATGATTTCTTTGTACGACTCAAGTAGTGAATTAATATGTGTTGTTATGTGTCAGAGTGTGAATTTTTCATGAGTTTCACGTTAAACTCTAAATCTTTTATAAACTCATCATAGCTGACAATAATAGAGTCCCTCATAATTTTAGGGGGAGCATCGTCATGTTCCATTATCAGTGTAAATTAAAATCAGACCACATTTTCTCCCAAATTTTCTAACGTATTTAAATCAATTGGGGTCACAAATCTCAAAAGGTTTGAAATTTTTGATCGGGGGAGAGAATGTGATTTAAATATGAAATCTAATAAAAAAATGTGATCTTCTAGACTCAAGTGTAGGCTCCCTCATATGTGTTAAACTCTTTCGTATATCGATGCACATATTAAGGGGGAGCGAATGATTCATGAATGGCAATTATGGAATGATACCAAAGACCGACCATTTTATTTAATGCAATGGAGTTATAAGGATGATAAGCTTAGGTATTAGTTCCCATGATCCAGCCATAACCGAAGGGATCTTCCCAGGGACAATCCTCTAGTTAGAGTAGAAGTCCTTAGGAATGATTAAAAAAGGAGTAAAGTGAGAATAAGGGAAGTGTGCCGACTGAGATGGAGCTAGTACTGGAACAAACCCAACAAGGTATTAGTCATGAAGTCTCGGTAAGCACTGAAGGGGTTGATGAATGAAAAAGAAATATAATGAATAAAGGGTGAAAAGATATAGCCCTCCATATATTCAACCTTAGGACAGAAACCGGGTTCAACTCATATGCTATTGATTGTTACTAAGATAACATCAGTATTAAAGACAAGATGTCATGGACCCAGTGACGCACTACACTAAACTTCCTAGCCACTCAAGTTCTCTTAAAAGGACTTGTTCCATTCTCACGGGGAACCCTGCATAATCTATCGACCGCTCTTTACGAGTGATGTTGGTATTGAAACATGAGACACCGCTCCAGTCTCCGACAACCAAAATGCACTATTGAGTCTAGAGCCAAGTGATCATCAATAAATCTCATTTGGACACACCTATAATATGCTTGATGTTTCATACACCGTAGAAAGTAAGAAAATATATTAAGAGTCCTACGCTTTATCCTTGTGGTATTGCCAGAACATTCGAGTGATATGTAAGTACTCACAATAAAGATGGAAATCCTTTTAGGGCCAACATCAAACAAGCTCTTGGTGGGTGACATGTGAGATCCTTCATGGATCAAACTTGTGACAACTGGAAAGAAACGATGGGGCGATTTGCTTTTGAATCAAACTTGTTCCAGGAAATGAATTGACGAATACTTTTGGAAAACCCTTCGATGTGCTCAACTACTTTCTTTCGAGCACATTGACTGCACATAATTTTTCATACAAAAGTATTAGACGTAAAATTGATGTTTCTCATAAAACTCTCATTGTATTGCAAAAACTCTTTATCTAGCAATAGGCGATTGTTTTTCAAAATCAATTTCCTCATTAATCAGTGAATCACTAATTCACTGGTTCACTCACTCCGTGTTGTCTACTTTGAGACGCTCCGGTTTGAGAATGGCTAGTACAGCTGCGAAACCCTGTCAAGGAAATTCTTCGGAATTCTACCTGATCATAGGCAATATTTGTACTGATTAATGGGGAACCGTGGTTCTTGCAACCCTATTCAACAAAGGTGAACAAAGACACTTTCGCGTGTTTATTGATTACTGTTGTTTGCAGGAACACCCGACGGTTGCAGCTAATGGAAAATGAGACGTCAATTCATAACCTCATGCTCACACTCCACACTCACAATTAAAGACATCATGAAAAGTGAAAAATCAACAACAATGCCTCCACAACTCTGATGCAAAGTTTCATGATCCAGAAAGGTGTGAGCATGATGGTCTGATGGTCACTACGTCACATGGAGGCGATTCCACAAAATATGATTTGGAGATTTACGGTGGCTGATGATCTCGATGAAAGCTCAAAGATCACACGAGTCAAACGAACTTATGCTCAAAGATCACTACTTGTCGTACAAAGATAGCATTTGAAGAATCAAAGTCTACGAGCTACGAGATTAAACTCATGTAATAGAATGCTAGAATTCAAATCATAATTTCCGGGGTGACCTCCCTTAGGGGGAGATTGTTAGGAATATAAATATTCATATGAAAGACTCGGTCACCCCGAGTATATATTTAGCATTTATGTAGCTCGTAGGCTTATTAGTATACGTGTAGTTATAATAGTAATAGTTTAGATTTAGTAACATCATGGAGTTGGGTCAGGTATTTACCCACTGTCAGCTCACTCCACAGCCCATTTTAGGGGCGTATACTGTAAGTGTATATATACCCTTTCACACACAAGGGAAGGGTTGGTTGTTTCTCATAATACATACACACTATAAGGTGTTTCTCTCACTAGAAACTTTCCACTCTCTACTCTCTCTCTCTCTAACACTAACTATGTTTACCATGTTCTTTCAACTTCCAAGACCTCCTGAACCCACCACATTAATCAACATATCACGATGCTACAACCTCAGCTACGCCCCTCCCCTGATGATAACCGCCTCGTGGAAGACAAAGGAGAAGGACAAAGAATCAAAAGATCATAGCAAATCAGCATTGGGCACGATCCTCCGGGGGCCTGATAACGATCATGACCGAGGGTCATCTACTGATCGGAGTGAGGAAGCTCATCCGCCGAAAACGCTACGGAAAAAACCTAACGAGGCCTGAACTCGTCTAGACATAAAAGCGACCCGGCGTCAAGCTCAGGATAAAGCGATCAAGCCAAAAGACTCCAAAGAAAAAAGTTGTGCGCTTACACAAATGAATTGTGGCAAGGGTAACTATGGACATCCCCAAGGAATGATGCCTTACAGAGAGGACGTAGAGGTGGGAAGTAACACAAGAGTTCCTAAGGCGAACACAAAAAAAGAGAGAAAAAAAGGCCAAAGGCAGTCACACGCAACGGAAATAACTAACCTACTCACGAAAAGTGTTCATAATACGAAATCACCCGACAAGACCTACACGGTAGGTAATATTCGATCTTACGACGAGGACGAATACCACGTGGACTGCATGGGAGCACTCCGAATAGCAGTACTGATACGCAATTGGGATACAAAGACCAAATGCCACATGTTCAAACACGGACTCGGAGACACAGTCGGCCTATAGTTCGGACATCTCCCCCGAGAGCCAACACGCAGTTTCCACAAGTTAAGAAGCGCGTTCTCCGAACTTATTATTGGCACAGAAAGGCCCAAGAACCTGAATAATAAGGTCTGCTGTGTCAAGAAAGGAAGAACTAAATCAATAGAAGACCTTGCAAGGGCATCCTCGGCAGCAAACAAAAAAACCGCAAAAATATCGGTGACCGGGAAGGTTATCAAGTTTAAGGAAAAGATGTCGGAGACAGGGCTAAAGAAGTACCCACACAAGGAAACGCCGAAGTCCGTAAACAAAACAATAAAAATAATAAGAGCACACCACCGGACGAAAGAGGCGCTTAAAAACCCTAAGTGGTGGAAGTAACTCCTTTCCGCAATTACAGCCATGTCACTCGCAAGACATCGAACGCAAGCACCGAAGTCAGCAAAACTGGCAATTAACACCATTTACAGCAGCCTTGGTTGCAAAGTGCAAACAGACACAACCTCCGGCGCGGCTAAATGACTTGGAGGGCTATGAGGAAACCCCTGATTAACCACGCGGCCCACGGACAAAGAAGCTAAAAGGTTACCAAGGGTATGCATACATGTCCCTTCCCGAGGTATGGATACGCTCTGACCATCACTAGTACAGATATGGCCTTTCGTTACACATGATCGATTTTGAACTGTCACACAGTAACATATTTATGTGACTAAATGTACAACAATAAAATAAACAGACACTTGATCCGACTTGTGTGACCATTTCGGAAAATATATGTCACACATTTGTGTATTTATGTGACTAGAGGGTAACTGGTAAATGGTTTTTGATTATTTAGTCACTTTTAATTCGGGACGTGTGACAGATACAAATTAGCTTTAAACGTTATTCACACTATAGATATACATATGTGACAAATATATGTCACACAATTGAATAGTGTGACCAAAATAGATATATGGTCACATGAAGTAATTGTGTATGTGGCTAAATTATATAGTCAAGTTTGTCATACATTATTTAAATGTGACTGCTATTCTTTGCTGAATATTTAGCCACATATGAATTTAAAATGTGTGACAACTGAAAAGTAAGTTTGAAGCGTTAGTCACTGTGGAGTTTGTTAGACTCGATGGATCGTTTTGAGCATCTAGGGTTAACAATAACAATGACAATATATGCAGCGGAATAAGAACAAGTCAAAGTTATTGTAACAAGGTTTCATCATCATCACCTCCAATTATTATTTGATCAGAATAACAACGTGTTACCTAATTGTAACATGGATCTAAGACACCTCAGATCTTGAAGGATACGAACTAACTCTAACTAGTTCTAGGCATTTATAATGAACCACGCCCTAGAACACACACACATACACTTGACTACATAATGGAAGACTTAATTATAAAAACATGTACCCTTAATCTCTTTATATAATAGAGAATTAGGGTTTACAAAATACTACGAAGGACTAAAATATAAATTTTTTTTGCAAGCAAGTCCTTCTCCATCTTTTGTAGAATTCCTTCTTGTCGTATTAAGTCCCAATTGTTTCATTCTTTCTTGTTTTGTATCATCAAATCTAATAGACTCAACAATCTTCCCCTATTTGATGATGACAAAACAACTACGAATCTTGTACGAACTTCCCTAGACGAAGTAGAGAAATTAAGATAATTAAATCTCGCCATGAATGATACAATCTTTGTCTTCCCCTTAAGCCATGCCATGCCACACCAACATCTCTTCCCCTTTTTGTTATCAACAAATAAGGAACATATGAAATATAATCTTCCCCTTGAGTGGTGCATGTAGATGGTTAAACATTTAATCAATAAGCTTCCCCTGAAACCAATATGTTTACCATCTCTTGAATCTTCAATTCTGTAGGCTCAATGTAATGATCACATGTGAAGAAAACCAAATATAACAAACTTGATGAAGAAGTAGAAAAACCCAAACTTGTTTCTTATGTCTTGTACTAACCACGTGACTTTGAACTTATACCCAAAACCGAATATATAAGTAGACCGCAATCTCTTGACAAAATCCTCATCTTCAATGAGACACTGAGCACAATAACGTAACTCCTTCAAGTGATAGTTAACTAGGTCTTCGTCCATCCTCCCCTTGACCTATGAAAACTAGATTTGACAAGTCTTCATCACCACCGTATAAAACAAACAAGTTATCTTCAAAGTGTAACACCCCACTTTGAGATATAATAAGAACACAAACTTGTGAAACTCAACTACAACATCAAATAAATGATAATTAATCTTCTTCGTAATCAATTAATCCAATAAGAATGAAATACCGAGCCTTTTTGAACATTTAAGAACAAAAACCAAACCAATATTCCTTGTGTGTGTGATCCAAAATCCCATGTACTTTGCCCAATATCGAATAATACTAGTAGTAGAAACAACTAATGTCGGACAAAGCTAGCAGTAGAAAAATATATCTCGGCAGCAGTAGTAGATAACGCTAGCAACAAAAAATTAATTTGAGCAGCAGTAGAATAAAAATACTCGTAGCAGCAGAGTCAAACTTACAGCAGCATAATCTTTTAAGAGTAGTAGTAGTATTCATGATTACCAGTAGTAGAAAGAATATACATAAGAAGTACCATGTATAGTCAATTTATCAAACAATACCCACGTGATTCACCTTTATCACAATAAGAATAGAGATCGTCTACAACTGTGCTCTTTTTTATTCCATACCACTGACCCTCACTAAACAATTAGTAGCATCAAATCAATTAATATGATCACTATAAAGCACAAGCAGCCAAAACCGACAATAAGAATGACATTAGTTCCATTACTCTCTGCACCGACCCATTAAGTGTGCAATATTTATGAATTTTAATGATCACCGACTCCAATGATGACCAGTCCTACATCAGTATTAATTACGATCAATGAATGTCCCCTTTTGATGAAACAAACAATCACAAAGCAAAAACCTCTCGATCCACTTTATTATTCTTGTTGCAGTACGAGCTTTAGAATTTGGAATGTAAAAGACAACAAGCAACTTCGAGTAAAATAATAAAACTTCGACCGACCCACAATATTAAATCATTAATAATCAGTACGAGATAATTACAATAACTCAAACTGTTGTCAAATCAATGACCACGAACACATTACTGGGTATGAAGTGAATGAAAACCACAAACGACAAACGCAATACGAGATTATATTTGTGATTTTGACAATTAATGATGTAATAATTGAAAGCACATGCATTAGTTGACAAACAGATTATACCTTAAAACCGATCACTTCAATAAATGATTATACCTTTTTCCAATCAGTGTTTCTTCGACAAACCTTGTACCATCCCTAGGTAACGAGCTCCCCTGGCTCTGATACCAATTGTGGAGTTTGTTAGACTCCATGGATTGTTTTGAGCATCTAGGGTTAACAATAACAATGACAATATATGCAGCGGAATAAGAACAAGTCAAAGTTATTGTAACAAGGTTTTCATCATCATCACTTCCAATTATTATTTGATCAGAATAACAACGTGTTACCTAATTGTAACATGGATCTAAGACACCTCATATCTTGAAGGATACGAACTAACTCTAACTAGTTCTAGGCGTTTATAATGAACCACGCCCTAGAACACACACACACACATACACTTGACTACATAATGGAAGACTTAATTATAAAAACATGTACCCTTAATCTCTTTATATAATAGAGAATTAGGGTTTACAAAATACTATAAAGGACTAAAATATAAATCTTCTTTTGCAAGCAAGTCCTTCTCCATCTTTTGTAGAATTCCTTCTTGTCGTATTAAGTCCCCATTGTTTCATTCTTTCTTGTTTTGTATCATCAAATCTAATAGACCCAACAGTCACGATATGCATTTAAAAGTGACAAATATATGTCACACACTTGAAGAGTGTGGCCAAATGTCATATATGGTCACACTAAACAATAGAAACATGATTAAGTGTAATGAAAATTCGATACATATGGTCATGTAAGTTAATATGTGTGTCTAAAGTTTAGTGCGTGTTTGCTTGCCAAATCCTAATGTGAACAGTCACATATATTTGTAGCATGATCATGTGACTATAAGCTTTGCAATAGTCACTCCATATCACAAATGTGTATCTAAATTATGTTTATGGCCACATTATAAGGGTATTATATGTGACCAATACATTCAAAATAGTCACATTGTGAAATATTCATGTGACTATTATTTATAACCAAATGTGAAGTCAGTTATCATTAACCTTGATATTAGTCACATTGAGTTTTTGTGTGACTAAATCATAGAGTCATATTTTGTCACACATTATTTAAGTGTAGTCACAATCATAAAGTCATATTTAGTTGTATGGCTTAAATTCCCCATCATAAAACTGTGTAACCCCTAGGAACTATATTACTTGACTTTCGAAAGTCAATTTTCAACTTTAATGAGGTAACAATTTTCAACTTTAGTTAATATTGCTCAGCTATAGTTAGTAATGCTCATGAAAGTGAATGAAAAATATGTAGGGTGTTTACTGCTGCTAGTACATAGTTAGTACGACTAGTACACAGTTTATGCTGCTAGAAGTTATAGTATTTTATAATCTGGAATCCTTTAAAAGGGTATTCGCAAGTACGACTTAAACAATTAATACAACAACAACAACATAAATCCTTTAAAAGAGTATTTGTAGCAAAACAAAAGGTTTAATATGACATGTGCTTCACTTTGATTTTCTTACAACATAAACAATTGTTGATATGGGCATTCCCAAGATCAACACTACAAACACCTTATCTTCTTTCCTTCCTATCATACATTGCTCTTTCATACTGATCATTAATTCTTTGAATGAGATCTCTAACTACATCTATTTTTTCTTCACATATGATCTTTGTAGATATCATCACAGCAAGTAATCCAGGAGTCAAAGGATATTGATAAAAGATGTTAGTGTTTGTGATTAGAGAGAAATTATGTGTGCTTGAAACTGAATTATTGATTTAATTGGGGATTTAAACTCTTAAGTGTAAATGTTACCAATCCACCCCTGTACTCTCATATCTAGCAGTACAAACCCAGCTGCAGTAACGTTTTCTTAGCAGCAGAAACTTTTGATTAACATAATACAAAATATATCCCAAGTTCTTCTTAATTAACACAACAATCAAAATATTGTTACAATTAATGAGAAAATTGAGCAATGACAACATGTTTATTCATAAAGTCAAATAAAGTAGTACAAAAGGATTACACAGGTTTATTCTAATTACTTCCTAACTCAACTAATACACTTTCTTCTTACCCTTCCCTTTTGAACAAACTTTGGGCACTTTTAGTTCCCATGGTTTTATACCCTTGTCTTCACAAGTCTTAGCATTGGGCAGGCCTAGCACATGAACCCTCTCATCAAAAAGCTCTTTGGCAGTCTTTTTTGGAGTTTTAACCTTCCTAGCAACTTCCTTTTTTGTGCCTGATCCAGAATATCTCTTTGGAAAGTAGTCTGCTTATGTATTTAGAGGACCTTCAGAACTGCTTGATATGTGAAATGAACTTGAGTCACTTGAGTCACTGTTGTCAATGTTAATGATTTCTGCAAAAAAATAAAAAATATATTAAAATTAAAAAAAATATAGTGTAAATGAAATAAAAGATAATGTTGCAATTCAGGGTGTGTTTGAAACAACCTTTGTTCTTGGAACTCATTGTTTCAGTAGGTAGAATGGGGTTGTGGGAGCTTAGTTGGTGTGTTTGGTTTTTATAAAGAAAAATGTCTGCTTGGTTAGTGTTTCAAAACTGCAAAAGTAGTCAATTGACAGTGAAAAAAAATAGTGTTTCTTACCCTTCTTGCAGGCATGAAATTGTGCAGTCATGACATTACTTTTTCATGTGTGCAAACATGAGAAAAATATAGTATTTGCAATACCAAGGCCAAAAAGGCAGGTGTTCAAAGAACAAGGCCAAAACAGTCAACTAACGTGTTTGAAACAACCTTTGTTCTTGGAACTCCAATGGCCACATTACTTGGTGGATGGCTGGTTTTGGATCATAAAAAAGAATGGAATGCAATAAACTAACAAACGTAATGCTTCTGAGTTCCCGCTACAACTCCTTTTGTCATTTCAACTCCCTTTGAGCAGAGGCCTGCACCAGGCGCATTGCTAGATTGTTGAAAAAAAAGGAACTGTATGGGCACTCAGAATGGAAAGGTATGTTGAAATTATAGACTCATTTAGATCATAAAAAAGAATGGTGATGAGGCGAAAAATGAACCACTTTTAGGGGGTCATCTAAGCCCGGAATTGAATTTATTTGATCAAATATTACCCTAAATCGTTCCTTTTGTGATTTTAGGTACTTTGGGAGTGAAATCTGGAAAAGGAAGCAATTCGGACATTTTTGGAGCATAAAAGTGAAGAAAACGCCAAAGACTTAATTTTCCATGTTGAGAACACTACCTGACGGCGTCAAGAGGAAGACCCTGACGGCGTCAGGAGTAAAAGTGGTGACGACCCAGTGCAAACCTTACGGCGTCACAACAAGGGCGTCAAGAGTTAAAATCATGACGGCCTGCACAAGGTGTACACATGACGGCGTCAGACCCAGATCTAGGCAGTCCGAGGAACTATTTGGCGGTGAGATGACGGCGTCAGACATTTGTTCTTGACGCCGTCACCTTCTAAACTTTATATATAGTTTTTTATTTTTCATTCATTAGAGAGGAACTTGTGTGGAGAAACCCTAGGGCCGAACTTTGTAAACCCTAGCTCGTATTTTACAGTATTTTCAAGGGTTTTCCACCCTTGAAACCTTTCATGTGCTATTAAGATAAGTCTTTTCTTTAATTCAATCAATATGTCTATGTGTTGGTTGTCTATATCTTGTGCTTGTCTTGATTTCAACATGCTAGGCTAGATTTATCTTGTGTTTGCTTAAATCTAATAAAACCTAGATGTTAATTATGTGTTGATTACTAGTTTATGGTTGTATTGGATGAATGATTTCAATGTTAGGCTTAAGAAAACTGGCAGATCTCCATTGTGTAACATGCCTGAACGTCTTAGGAAACATGAACCGATGTGTACTAGGTTTTATTGGTTGTATTTAATGCATGAGTAAATTCTAATGATCCCATGTTAGGAGCTTCTTAGCCGGCTCAACATAGGAGTGAAGTAGGCACTCATAGGATTGGGGAAGTAAGTACGCCACCCCATGAATGGTATTAAGGAATACAATCCGTCATCCACGCAACTATAACAAGTAATTAACGTGTAAAAGATATCTAGGGAGTAGTGAAATCTAAGTAAACACATTTCTCCCATATATTGCTCACAACCTTTGTTTAATTTAGTTTATTTTCATTTCTAGTATTTTATTTTGATTTCATCTTAGTATTGGGTTAGTTGACTAGCAACTAATTCCGCCCAAATCCTTCAAACCTGAGATTTTTACTTGCTTTCATAAAAATATAAAAAATACAAAAAGAATCATCCCTCATCTCTAGACCTAGTCTTTAGGTTTTCTAATCCTAGCGACACTATTCCTAGCTGAACGATCAATCCCCCGGTACTTGTCATTATACTATACTACATCGATCAGGTACACTGCCTGGTGGGGGTTGTAAGCTTCTCAAAATCCCTTGAGAGGTAAAGCCTGGTGCAAACCCCACGCATCAAGTTTTGGTGCCGCAACCCGGGGAATAGTTATTGTCTAGGTTAGAATCTCTTTTTTTTAGGTCTACTTGCTAGATTCCTTTCTAGTAAGATTTTATTTTTATTTTTTAGGTTCTCTTTAGTCTATCTTATTTCTTCGTGTTTTTGTTCGTAACTCTTCACCACCCGACATCATGGACGATGAGAACATCTTTGAACCCGTCATCCCACCACAACAAAACCCACCACTAGAACCCCTTAGGCCCCGAACCTTAGGAGAATATTCCTGACCTAGCCACCAAGGCTACCGAAACACCATTGAGCTCACCAGAGCCAATGTGACCCCCTTGCGATCCGACACCATCCGGTTGGTGCAAAGCGGATGTGCATTCCATGGACTTCGTTCCGAAGATCCAAATCAACATCTCAAGGACTTCCTTAAAATCGTAGATTCCATAGACCTAGATGATGCAACTATAGAGACAACCCGATTACGCCAATTCCAATTCTCTCTATGTGATCAAGCTAGTCAAATGCTTGAGCGTTTACCCGCGGGATCCATCACCACATGGGATGATCTCACCACTCGTTTCCTTGCTCAATTTTTCTCACCGGGGAGAACTACCAAGCTTAGAAATGACATCTTGATGTTCCAACAACGTCAAAATGAAACTCTATACGAAGCATGGACTCGATTCAAGGACTTACTCCAAAAAGTCCCTTATCATGGCATAGATCTTTGGCTCCAAGTCCAAATCTTCTATGACCATATCGATCTCTCCACAAGGTGAGCCATTAACCAATCGGCCGGTAGTAAGCTACGTGATCTAACGCGGAACAATCATGGGAACTCATAGAAGATCTTGCTCTCTATGACAACGAAAGTTGGAATGATCCCCGTGATTTGAACAAAACGGTCAAGGCAATATCTTTGCCTTCGAACAACTCTAGCACTCCTGACCGTAGGATCATGGAACTTGAAGGTCGAGTCAAGTCTCTCATGAAATCTTACGAAGCTCAAAAGCCTTCAAGCCAAGTAAGCAGAATCGCTTATGCATGTAAATTGTGTAATGGCCCTCACGAAACTCATAACTGCATGGAGCTCCCAAAACGTGCTTATAACGAATTCACATCGTCACACGTTGGTCGAGGCCCTCGAAATTCTGATGAGGCCTATGAGGCATGGAAGGATAAACCTAATTTCAGAGGGTACCATACGCGGAGCGTATCCTTCAATGACTCCTCACCACTCAAATGGTCCGAGCATTTTCCATCACAGAGCACTCCTAGGCAAAGCTGTGAAGATGCCTTGCGAAAATTCATTCTATCTCAAGAATTGCAGCTCTCTACGCTCGAAGCTAAATTTAGACAACAGCAGGCCGATATGAATAACAAGATTTGTAATCTGTTAACTGCTATCAAAGAGCACGCTGTTAATAAACCAATTCACGTTGATGAGGTCAAATCTGTTACCATCATGAGTCCGCCAACCTCTCCTGTGAAAATAATAAGTCCTAGTAAGCTATTCAAACATCTATCACCAAAAGTAAAAGAACATGTCAACCCCCTAGGACCAATCCATTTCGTAAATACCATCACCACGATATCTGCTTCTACACCTAACCTGAACCAACAACAAACTGAAAATATTGGTCATACAGCTAAAGATGAGACCTCAAGGGTGGACCATGATTTGGCCAGAAGCCCTACCAACTCATTCGAGCAGTCTGCCGCGCAAGAATCTAGCAAATCGGATGAAGGGAAAGAGATATCGGAGGTGCATACGAGAAATCCAGCCATTTTGGGTAAATCTATTATAGAGGAACCCGAGAGAAAAATGGAGGATGTTACTAGTGGGAGTAGTGGTAGGACTGAGGAAAGCAACTCTAAAGTTTTCAAGATTTTAGGTCATATTGATCCTAGCCTCTCCGTCAACGTAATCCCCCTTTTCCTATACTACGAAGCTTTCCCAGAACGCATACGAAAGAGTAAATAATGCAAGGGTAATAAAAGATTTATCAATCATGATTGGGGAACTTGTTTACAATACTGACCTCACCGTGGTCGATGACATGGACCCTGTCACCAATCAAACATTAAGCAACCTTGTTCTTGGGAAACCATTTATCAATGAATCGGGAGTAATCCTTGATGAGAAGGATGGTAGTGCATTGTTCACCAATGGTGTCAAGAAGGTAATTTTTCGTAGGGGTAATGAGGAGGTGTACGAGTACCGTCCTTCCCTTGAGGGGAATCTATATGGATCAAGGGATGGAGAATCGGGGAAGATAAGGAGGCGTGATCCGAATAATCTCAAAATTCCCTGCATGATCGGTCATAAGTACTTCGATAACATCTACATTAACGTATTCCTACCTAAGAATTTTATGTCCCTATTCCACTATAACAACATATGTAGATGGGGAATGATTTATAAGGGCGAGTAAGTGGTTGGTAGGGATCATGAAATCCAGGTGTTCGTAGGAAATATGGCATTAACTATGGAATTTACGATCGTAGACAACATCGAAGACTATGTCGACCCGAGGTTATCACAAGTTGTTTTTGGAGCACCCTTTTGTGAAATCACTAATTTAATAGTTGATGACCGGAACGGAATCATGACCTTCGCTGACGGAATTAGGAGAGTTTCATACCAAACACCGTACAAGAGAAAAGATCTCAAGGAAATCGATTGTGACGGGCTTGATAGGCTAAGTTCCCAACTTATTTTGTGTGATGAAGATGTGCGGAGAGGATATGAGAAAACTTCCGATCTATCATGTGGGTTCTTTAAAGATGTTAGTAAACTTGGTTCTAAGTATCGAAAAGATGTCTTTGAGTTCGACGACCCGAAATACTTGCACTATGAAAGCGATACTGGCTTAGAAGACGACCTAGAGAGTGGAACCAATGATAAGATCACGTAGTAACCCATGACCTTGAGTCTAGCTACAAGACTCGTAAATAAAGAAAAGCGCTTCTTGGGAGGCAACCCATGTTTTGTGTGATTTTTATTTTGTTTGATTGTTATTTGCTTCCGTTTGCATGCTTTATTTTCATTGTTGGTAGATCATGTTTCTAAACTAAATAGTGGAAATACTTTACTTTGTTGTTTTGGCCTAGTCTTAACTTCATCCAAAGGTATTTTTGCAAAAAGATAAGTGTAAGGGGAAACCCCAAATATGTTTTTAAGAAACAAAACCGATCATGATTCTCCACAATATAAAGTGAACATGTATATTCATATTTGTTAGAGTCAAATGCTTGTATCGAGTCATAATGATGTTTTGCAGGATTTTCTAGGAAGTAGGACCAAGTTTTTCCAGAAATTTTCTGGAAACTTAACATAAGAATTTCTGCAGGTCACTTCTGACGGCGCCACGAGTTTACTCTTGACGGCGTCACGTGTAAAAATCTGGAAATTTTACCAGTTTTGTTTTTCTAACGGAGTCTTAAAGTTTTTGTTGAATTGTTAGTTTTATAATCTCCAGGAAATCTGCAAACATCATTCCACAAGCATTATATCTTATTTTGTTTTCTAGGATTTATTAGTATATATAGATTGCCGCCGATTTTATGCGAGGTTGCCTTGTCTGTTTTCTCAGGATTTACAGGTTATGTATGGCAAGAAGATGATTATTATTCTGGAAGGGAAGCTTTGATTGTTCATTTTCTTGGAGGAAGATCTAACCTGGCCACCTTATTATCCATACTGAGCGAATCAGGGGAGTATTTGATTTCATTCGTTTTACTTATTTCACTTTTACATTCTTTACTTGAACATTGGGGACAATGTTCATCCAAAGTGTAAGGGGAGGGAAAAATGATGATACCTATGACAAATACACTTTCACTTGAGTTTGTTTGTTTGATGGTAGATGTGTAATAAAACTATGAGAAATACTTGTTAGTGCAATTTTAGCGCCAAATTTAAATTCTTTTATAACATTTAGGAGTGAAACTTTAGCCATAGCAAGCGTCTCATGGATAGGAGATTGTATGACTAGCACATAACCGTATCATTCAGAAAATTTTTCCACCCAAATATGTGAGGTTCGCCTTTAGATTTGATAGGAGAAACATTTATTATTAGTGCTTATGAGTGTACCGGTAGCATTTAGATTCTAGACTTGCGTTAGTGATGCATCCCGAGACCGCTAGTGAGACTACATTCGTGTAGTAGGATTTACTAAATGATAAGAGGCATTAGGATCACCCTTGTGTTAAACCCGAATCATAATTACTTGACCATTTAAGTCATATTATTTGGCTAGTTAAGTCAATTAATTTTCCCACACCCTTAGCGTTGTACTCATTTTTAGTACACGAAACCCCTAGTATACCCCTCCGAGCCTATCTTTTCGTTTCTAACTTTAAGCATCTTACTTAAAGGAAGAATTTGCTACACCCCACTTAAATGTACACCCAAATCGCCTTAGCCTTCCGTGTATGCACTCATCTTTAGTGCATTATTGTTATTTGTTAAACCCTAAGTTAATTATCTAATTGATTACATGGTTGCTAAGTCGAGTCATATCCTTGTACATATTGTTTTGGGACGATTGGGACTCATGGGTAAAGTACTAATTTTATGGAGTAATGGGGAAGAACACCATTTTATTACCCCCATATGTGCGCGTTAATCTTAAAAGTACTCCAAGTGTTTTGATTTTCTTAATTCGAGTCTTTAGATTAGTTTATTGTAAAGTATGTAAAAATTCAAGTGTAAGGGGAATTTCCATTTCCTATGATGTATTATTTTGGATGGTAGGGTAAGAGTGTATGTAAAAAAAAAAAATAAGTAAAAAAATAAAATAAATAAATAAATAAAATAAAACATACGGACTACCATCCCTTTTCATTCTATGTTCATTTTATGTTTTTGTTATTTTTCATTTATTAGCTTAAGTCGAGTCTAGTCTTGGCTTAGCAACGCCATATTGTACATGTAATTAACCAAGATTGTTAACTCGCCACCAGTAAAGACTGCCTATATCCAACAAAACCGTGTATTTCATATCCCTACACCTAACGTTACAACCCTTTAAAAGACCTCTTTGATAGTTTATCCTAGGTGCTTACGCCATGTGGTGGAGGTTTGATCCTTTCCCAAGCCCATGGTAATCTATTTTGCTATGACAGGTAGTGAGAGATGTTTTCCATTTCCATATTGTGATATTACTTTATTACACCCGAGAGATGTGAGTATCTAAACACTATTTGTGAGGTGCTAGTGTATGACCTCCGTGCTTGTCTTTGGTCTTTAGTGGAACGATTATTTGTTGTAATTACTTTTATGTTAGTGTTAAATGACCCCTAACTTGTATTTTGATTAGAATAAAAGCGCATTTGCTTGAGGACAAGCAAATCTCAAGTGTAAGGGTATATGCTGAGGCGAAAAATGAACCACTTTTAGGGGGTCATTTAAGCCAGGAATTGAATTTATTTGATCAAATATTACCCTAAATCGTTCCTTTTGTGATTTTAGGTACTTTGGGAGTGAAATCTGGAAAAGGAAGCAAGTCGGACGTTTTTGGAGCATAAAAGTGAAGAAAACGCCAAAGACTTAATTTTCCATGCTGAGAACAGTACCTAACGGCGTCAAGAGGAAGACCCTGACGGCGTCAGGAGTAAAAGTGGTGACGACCCAGTGCAAACCTGACGGCGTCACAACAAGGGCGTCAAGAGTTAAAATCATGACGGCCTGCACAAAGTGTACACATGACGGCGTCAGACCCAGATCTAGGCAGTCCGAGGAACTATTTGGCGGCGAGATGACGGCGTCAGACATTTATTCTTGACGCCGTCACCTTCTAAACACTATATATAGTTTTTTATTTTTCATTCATTAGAGAGGAACTTGTGTGGAGAAACCCTAGGGCCGAACTTTGTAAACCCTAGCTCGTATTTTACAGTATTTTCAAGGGTTTTCAACCCTTGAATCCTTTCATGTGCTATTAAGATAAGTCTTCTCTTTAATTCAATCAATATGTCTATGTGTTGATTGTCTATATCTTGTGCTTGTCTTGATTTCAACATGCTAGGCTAGATTTATCTTGTGTTTGCATAGATCTAATGAAACCTAGATGTTAATTATGTGTTGATTACTTGTTTATGGTTGTATTGGATGAATGATTTCAATGTTAGGCTTAAGAAAACTGGCAGATCTCCATTGTGTAACATGCTTGAACGTCTTAGGAAACATGAACCGATGTGTACTAGGTTTTATTGGTTGTATTTAATGCATGAGTAAATTCTAATGATCCCATGTTAGGAGCTTCTTAGCCGGCTCGACATAGGAGTGAAGTAGGCACTCATAGGATTGGGGAAGTAAGTACGCCACCCCATGAATGGTATTAAGGAATACAATCCGTCATCCACGCAACTATAACAAGTAATTAACGTGTAAAAGATATCTAGGGAGTAGTGAAATCTAAGTAAACACATTTCTCCCATATATTGCTCACAACCTTAGTTTAATTTAGTTTATTTTCATTTCTAGTATTTTATTTTGATTTCATCTTAGTATTGGGTTAGTTGACTAGCAACTAATTCCGCCCAAATCCTTCAAACCCGAGATTTTTACTTGCTTTCATAAAAATATAAAAAATACAAAAAGAATCATCCCTCATCTCTAGACCTAGTCTTTACGTTTTCTAATCCTAGCGACACTATTCCTAGCTGAACGATCAATCCCCCGGTACTTGTCATTATACTATACTACATCGATCAGGTACACTGCCTGGTGGGGGTTGTAAGCTTCTCAAGATCCCTTGAGAGGTAAAGCCTGGTGCAAACCCCACGCATCAAATGGAATGCAAACAGAGTGATACAAACAATCTAGAAATGTTGAGTAAAGAATAGAGTCTAAGTAACATCACTCATCTTGAATGCGATAATGAAGGAGTGTGGCCTGTCATGAACAATACACACTATATCATTATCGCATTGAAGACGTCTCAATGATCAGGCCAAATCTATCTAACGCTGCAGAAAGGTTCCGTTGCTTTGTTTTTTAGACACCGACTAATAACGTTTGTGTGCGCTTGATCACTAGCTTTGGCACTTTCAAGAATGTAACTTCATTGTCGGGACAAAAGTTTTAATCAAGGTACATTATTGAAAGAGCCAAAGCTTGTGATCAAGATCAACCACACAAACGGTAGTAGACGTTTTCCAAATTAAGCAACGGAACCATCTACAACGCTAGATAGATATGCTCTAATTATTGAGCTTTAAGTTATTAGAAAACAGATTCTTACTATTATTTATATTGCTCCCTTAGATGTGACGAATATACATATTAATTATGTAGATTCTACGACATTAGAGAGCTAATCGTGCATGAATGAAATCATATTAAATTTATATTAACAATGCAATGAACTACCATCCTTTTTACCCTAGCCAACAACAACATATTATTCAGCCTTGAATCTCTAACCTACCAATACCCTGGAATACGAAGACACTAAATTCAAGCATCGAACCTACAAATTATACTTGATAATTGTTTCTGTATTTTGACAAAGAGCAAAGATGAATCAACAATGGATGAACAACACCAAAACAAGTTTATGTTCATACTTGAAAGTGTGTCGGTTCATCCATCGTTGATACTTCTTCCATCTTTGATACTTGGATGTTTTAGCCTAAATATTCGCACACGTATCCGCCACTTTTCATCCTTATTCTCTCAAAACAAATGCAACATAATTCTTATACCAGATAGTCAACCTAAGCCTAAGATAAAATAAGCTAATCCAAGCAAACCTTAATATCTCTTTTGCTCTAATTATTCGCAAAAATAACACAGCATGTTCTTCCTTAATTTATGATCTTATCAGCTTTTTGAGATTTGGGGATGCCAATAAGCCTATGTTATTTTAAGTGGATAAGCTAATAAGCCAATAAACAGTGAGCTTATTAACTTTCCCAAAACTCAATAAGCCGATAACCACACAAAATAAGCTAATCCAAACACACCTTAATATCTCTTTTGCTCTAATTATTCGCAAAAACAACACAACATAAATATAATACATAAAGTAACAAGTCCCTAACAAATGTAAGACAAAACTGAGAATAAAGGATCAAAACCCTAGATTCGTTTACTTGGTCAATTGTAACCGAGTGAGTTATAACTGTGAGAGAGAAAGAGAGGATTATGTGGAAGTGTGTGAAGTGTGTTTGATACTCTTTGTATATATTATAAGTTTAAAAGTGAAGTGTGTTTGATACTCTTTGTATATATTATAAGTTTAAAAATTATTAAAAGTATTAAAAGTATAAAAACTAAAAGTAAAAAGTAGTAAAATTTTTAAAACTAATAAGTATTAAAGCTACATTTGTATTTTAGGGCATGCTTGGTAGGGGTGTTCACGGGGCGGTTCGGTTCGGTTAGTTGGAAGATTTTAACTATCCATCGCCGGGCGGGTAATTTATTTATATTATATACAGTTCGTTCAGTTAACCACGGATATCTAAAAGTAAAAACCGAAACCGAACCATGATAAGCGGTTTTTCCGGTTTCGGTCTTTTTCGGTTTCGGTTTCTTTGGTTTCGGGTTTTTTTGGGTTTCGGATTGAGCGGTTTGTCAGTTTCTCGGGGTTTTTGAACACCCCTAATGCTTGGTAGGGGGTTATAGGGGGTGAATTGAAGAATGGGAAAGGTAATGAAAAAATATGCTTGGTAAAGCATAATGCAATGACCCATTACCCAATAGTGGGGAATGGATCGTTACCCAATAAATTGGGGGGGGGGGGGGGTTGATTTTCTTTACCTTTCCTTTTCCCGACCATTATCTTACACTTTCCCTTTCCCAAGTTTGAACCAAGCGCACCCTTTAGTGTATTTTGTATTTAAAAAGTCGCCCATGTGAATTAGGCATTATCACCGGTCATGCATGATTTCCATTACACTATAAGCGACTACAACCCAATGCACATAACGCATGACCCATGTTAATTACCCATTGTCGATCACCAGTAATGTATTGGTCGATAACATGACACTATAAGCTACTATAACCCAATGCACATGACCCATTACCTGATGAGGCGAAAAATGATCCGTTTTTAGGGGGTCATTTAAGCCCGAATCCGACTTTATTTGATCAAATATTGCCCTAAATCGTTCCTTTTGTGATTTTAGGTACTTTGGGAGAGAAATCTGGAAAAGGAAGCAATTCGGACGTTTTTGGAGCATAAAAGTGAAGAAAACGCCAAAGTCTTAATTTTCCATGCTGGGAACAGTAGGTGATGGCGTCAAGAGCAAAACCTTGACGGCGTCAAGAGCAAATTTCATGAAAATCCATGACGATCCAGAGAAGATTTGACGGCGTCACGTAGGAAGGGCGTCAAGAGTAAAAGAGTCATGACGGCCTGGAAACATATAAGTCTTGACGGCGTCAGAAGTAGATCTAGGCAGTCCGAGAAGAGTTTTGGCGGCGAGGTGACGGCGTCACATGTTTCTTCTTGACGCTGTCAAACCCATTTTTCTATATATAGTTTTCTAATTTTTCACATTTAAAAAAGAGAAGTTTTGGAGAAACCCTAAGTACGATTTTGGTACAACTTTTACAGGTTTTTCAAGGGTTCCAAACCCTTGATACCTTGCATTGTAATTGAGATAAGTGTTCTTCTAATTGAATCAATATGTCTATATGTTGGTTGTCTATATCTTGTTCTTGTCTCAATTCCATTATGCTAGGCTAGATCTCTTTTGTGTTTGCTTAGATCTAATGAAACCTAGATATTGATTATGTGTTGATTACTTGTTTATTCTTGTCTTGGATGAATGATTTATATGTTAGGCTTAAGAAAACTGGCAGATCTCCAAATGGTAACATGCTTGAACGTCTTAAGAAACATGAACCGAGGCGTACTAGGTCTTTATTGGTTGTATTTAATGCATGAGCCACTGTTTACAATCCCTATAGTTGTGTTGGGCATGGTGTAGGAGGAGATAAGAGCTCATAGAATTGGGGAGTTATGTATGCCACCCCATGAATGGTATTAAGGAATACGATCCGTCATCCATGCAATTATAACAAGTAATTAACATGTAAAAGATATCTAGGGAGTAGTGAAATCTAAGTAAACACATTTTCTCCAATTACTGCTCACAACCTTAGTATAATTAGTTTATTTTCATTTTTAGTATTTTATTTTGATTGCATCTTAGTATTTGGTTAGTTGAATAGCAACTAATTCCGCCCACTCTTCCAAAACCCGAGATTTTTACCTGCTTTCCATAAAATATAAAAACACAAAAATAATCATCCCTCACCTTTAGAACTAGTATTTAGGCTTTCTAATCCTAGCGACACTATTCCTAAGCTGAACGATCAATCCCCCGGTACTTGTCACTATACTATACTACAACGATCAGGTACACTGCCTGGTGGGGGTTGTAAGCTTCTCGAGATCCCTCGAGAGGTAAAGCCTGTTGCGATTCCCACGCATCAAGTTTTTGGCGCCGCAGCCCGGGGAATAGTTATTGTCTAGGTTAGAATTTCTTTTTATTAGGTCTACTTGCTAGATTCCTTTCTAGTAAGATTTTATTTTTATTTTTAGGTTTTCTTTAGTCTATCTTATTTCTTCGTGCCTTTGTCCGTAACTCTTTACCATCCGACATCATGGAAGGTGGTAACATCTTTGAACCCGTCATCCCACCACAACAAAACCCACCATTAGAACCCCTTAGGCTCCGAACCTTAGGAGAGTTTTCCCGACCTAGCCACCAAGGCTACCGAAACACCATTGAGCTCACCGGGGCCAATGTGATCCCCTTGCGATCCGACACCATCCGGTTGGTGCAAAGCGGATGTGCATTCCATGGACTTCGTTCCGAAGATCCAAACCAACATCTTAAGGACTTTCTCAAAATCGTAGACTCCATAGACCTAGATGTTGAAACTAGAGAGACTACCCGTTTACGCCTATTCCAATTCTCTCTACGGGATCAAGCAAGTCAATGGCTTGAGCGTTTACCCGCGGGATCCATCACCACATGGGATGATCTCACCACTCGTTTCCTTGCTCAATTTTTCCCACCGGGGAGAACTACTAAGCTTAGAAATGACATCTTGATGTTCCAACAACGTCAAAATGAATCTCTTTATGAAGCATGGACTCGTTTCAAGGACTTACTCCAAAAAGTCCCTCATTATGGCATAGATCTTTGGCTCCAAGTCCAAATTTTTTATGACCATATCGACATCTCCATGAGGCGAGCCATTGACCAATCGGCCGGTGGTAAGCTACGTGATCTTAGTGCGGAACAATCATGGGAACTCATAGAAGATCTTGCTCTTTATGACAACGAAAGTTGGAATGATCCCCGTGATTTGAACAAAACGGTCAAGGCAATATCTTTGCCTTCGAACAATTCTAGCACTCCCAACCGTAGGATCATGGAACTTGAAGGTCGAGTCAAGTCTCTCATGAAATCTTACGAAGCTCATAAACCTTCAAGCCAAGTAAGCAGAATCGCTTCTACATGCAAACTATGCAATGGCCCTCATGAGACCCATAACTGCATGAAACTTCCAAAACGTGCTTATAACGAATTCACATCATCACACGTAGGTCAGGGTCCTCGAACTTCTGCCGAAGCCTATGAGGCATGGAAGGATAAACCTAATTTTAGAGGGTACCAAACGCGAAGTGTATCCTTCAATGACTCCTCACCACTCACTTGGTCCGAGCATTTTCCATCACACGGCATTCCTAGGCAAAGCTGTGAAGATACTTTAAAAAAATTCATTCTATCTCAAGAACTACAGCTCGCTACGCTCGAGGCCAAATTTAAACAACAGCAGGCTGATGTAAACAACAAGATTTGTAATCTGTTGACTGCTATCAAAGAGCATATTGATAATAAGCCCATTCACGTTGATGAGGTTAAATCTGCTACCGTCATGAGCCCACCAGCCTCCACTGTAAAAATAAAAAGTCCTAGCAAGTTATTCAAACATCTATCTCCTAACGGAAAAGAACCTGTCAACCCCCAGGACCAATCCACTTCGTAAACACCATCACCACAATATCTGCTTCAACATCCAACCCAACCCAACAACAAACTAACAAATTCAGTCGGATAGCTAAAGATGATACCTCAAGGGTTGACCATGCTTCGGCAAGGAAACCTACCGACTCACCCGAGCAATACACTGCGCAAGAATCAGGCAAACCGGATGAAGGGAAAGAGAAATCGGAAGAGCAAGAGAGGGATCCAACCATTTTGGGTAAATCTACTATGGGAGAACCCGAGAGAAAAATGAAGGATGTTATTAGTGGGAGTAGCAATAAGACTAAGGAAAGTAACCCTAAAGTTTTCAAGATCCCCTGTACCATTAAGGAAAAGCTCTTAACTGATTGTCATATAGATCCTAGCTTCTCAGTCAACATGATCCCCCTTTCCCTATATCACGAAACCTTCCCAGAACGCATTACTTGCGAGAAAGTAATAGAAAATCTATCAATTAGGATTGGAGAGCTTGTTTACAATACTGACCTCACCGTGGTTGATGACGTGGACCCTCTCACCAATCAAACGTTAACCAACCTTGTCCTTGGGACACCATTTATCAATGGATCGGGAGCAATCCCTGATGAGAAAGATGGTAGTGTATTACTCACCAATGGTGTTAGGAAGGTAATTTTTCGCAAGGATAGTGAGGAGGTGTACGAGTATCGTCCCTCCCTTGAGGGGAATCTATATGGGTCAAAGAATGGAGAGTTGAGGAAGATAAGATGGCGTGATCCAAATAACCTCAAAATCCCCTGCATGATCGGTCATAAGTATTTCGATAATATTTACATAAATATATTCCTGCCAAAGAATGTTATGTCATTATTCCATTATAACAATATCTGCAGATGGGGGATGATTTGCAAGGGAGAGAACGTGGTTGGTAAGGATCATGAAGTCCAGGTGTTCGTAGGTAATATGACATTCACTATGGAATTCACGATTGTGGATAACATAGAAGACTATGTCGACCCCAGGTTATCACAGGTAGTTTTGGGAGCACCTTTCTGTGAAATCACTAACGTGATAGTGGATGACTTGAACGGAATCATGACCTTCACTGATGGGATTAGGAGGATTTCATACCAAACGCCATACAAGAGAAAAGATCTTAAGGAGATAGATTGTGACGGGCTTGATATGATGAGCTCCCAACTTATCCTGTGTGATGAAGATGTTAGGAGAGGGTGTAAAAACATTTCTGATTTATCATGTGGATTCTTTAAGGATGTTAGTAAGCTTAGCTCTAAATATCGACAAGATGTTTTCGAGTTCGAAGACCCGAAGTACTTGCAATACGAAAGCGATACTGGTTTAGAAGACGACCTAGAGAGTGGAACCAATGATGAAATTACGTAGTAACCCATGACCTTGAGTCTAGCTACAAGACTCGTAAATAAAGAAAAGCGCTTCTTGGGAGGCAACCCATGTTTTGTGTGATTTTATTTGTTTGTTTGTTATTTGTTTCCGTATGCATGTTGTATTTTTATTGTTGGTAGATCATGTTTCTAAACTAAATAAGTGGAAATACTTTACTTTGTTGTTTGGCCTAGTCTTAACTCCACCTAGAAGTATTTTTGCAAAAGATAAGTGTAAGGGGAAACCCCAAATATGTTTTTAAGAAACAAACCGATCATGATTCTCCACAATATTAAATGAGCATGTATATTCGTATTTGTTAGAGTCAAATGCTTGTATTGAGTCATAATGAAGTTTTGCAGGATTTTCCAGGAAGTAAGACCAAGTTTTTCCAGAAATTTTCCGGAAACTTAACATAAGAATTTCTGCAGGTCCATTCTGACGGCGTCAGAGTTTTACTCTTGACGGCGTCAGGAGTTAAAAAATCTAGAAATTTTACCGGTTTTGTTTTTTTCTAACGGAGTCTTATGGTTTTTGTGAATTATTAAGTTTTATAATCTCCAGGAGATCTGCAAACTTCATTCCACAAGCATTATATCTTATCTTGTTTTCTAGGATTTAGAAACTTTTATAGGATGCCGCCGATTTTACGCGAGGTTGTCTTGTCTATTTTGTCAGGTTTTACAGGTTATGTATGACAAGGAGATGATTTATATTCTGGAAGGGAAGCTTTGATTGTTCATTTTCTTGGAGGAAGATTTAACCTGGCCATCCTATTATCCATACCGAGCGAATCAGGGGAGTATTTGATTTCATTCTCTTTACTTTTTCACTTTTACATTCTTTACTTGAACATTGGGGACAATGTTCATCTTAAGTGTAAGGGGAGAGTAAAAAGATGATACCTTACATATGCACTTTCGCTTGAGTTTGTTTTGTTTGATGGTAGATGTGTAATAAAACTATGAGAAATACTTGTTAGTGCAATTTTAGCGCCAAATTTAAAAATTTTTACAACATTTAGGAGTGAAACTTTAGCCATAGCAAGCGTCTCATGGATAGGAGATTGTATGACTAGCACATAACCGTATATTCAGAAAAATTTTCCACCCAAATATGTGAGGTTCGCCTTTAGATTTGATAGGAAAAGCATTCACTATTAGTGCTTATGAGTGTACCGGTAGCATTTAGATTCTAGAACTTGCGTTAGTGATGCATCCCGAGACCGCTAGTGAGACTACATTCGTGTAGTAGGATTTACTACATGATAAGAGGCATTAGGATTACCCTTGTGTTAAACCCGTATTATAATTACTTGACCATTTAAGTCATATTACTTGGCTAGTTAAGTCAACTAATTTTTCCGCACCCTTAGCGTTGTACTCATTTTTAGTACACGATACCCCTAGTACACCCCTCCGAGCCTATCTTTTCGTTTATAAGTTTAAGCATCTTACTTAAAGGAAGAATTTGTAACACCCCACTTAAATGTACACCCAAATCGCCTTAGCCTTCCGTGTATGCGCTCATTTCCGTGTATGCGCTCTAATTGATTACATGGTTGCTAAGTCGAGTCATATCCTTGTACATATTGTTTTGGGACGATTGGGACTCATGGGTAAGTACTTATTTTATGGAGTAATGGGGAAGAACATCATTTATTACCCCCATATGTGCGTTAATCTTAAAAGTGCTCCAAGTGTTTTGATTTTCTTAATTCGAGTCATTAGATTAGTTTATTGTAAAGTATGTAAAGATTCAAGTGTAAGGGGAATGTTCATCCCCTATGATGTATTATTTTGGATGGTAGGGTAAGAGTGTATGCAAAAAAAAAAAAAAAAAAAAAAAAAAAAAAAAAAAAAAAAAAATCGAAAAAAAAAATCAAGAAAAAAAAAAAAAAAAAAAAAAAAAAAAAAAAAAAAGAGAAAACATACGGACTACCATCCCTTTTCATTCTATGTTCATTTTATGTTTTTGTTATTTTTCATTTATTAGCTTAAGTCGAGTCTAGTCTTGGCTTAGCAATGCCACATTGTACATGTAATTAACCAAGATTGTTAACTCGCCACCAGTAAAACTTCATTTATCCAACAAAACCGTGTATTTCATATCCCTACACCTAACGTTATAACCCTTTAAAAGACCTCTTTGATAGTTTATCCTAGGTGCTTACGCCATGTGGTGGAGGTTTGATCCTTTCCCTAGCCTATGGTAATCTATTTTGCTATGACAGGTAGTGAGAGATATCTTCCGTTTCCATATCGTAATTTATACTTTATTACACCTGAGAGATGTGAGTATCTAAACACTATTTGTGAGGTGCTTGTGTATGACCTCCGTGCTTGTCTATTGGTCTTTAGTGGAATGATTATTTGTTGTAATTACTTTTATAAAAGCGCATTTGCTTGAGGACAAGCAAATCTCAAGTGTAAGGGTATATGATGAGGCGAAAAATGATCCGTTTTTAGGGGGTCATTTAAGCCCGAATCCGACTTTATTTGATCAAATATTGCCCTAAATCGTTCCTTTTGTGATTTTAGGTACTTTGGGAGAGAAATCTGGAAAAGGAAGCAATTCGGACATTTTTGGAGCATAAAAGTGAAGAAAACGCCAAAGTCTTAATTTTCCATGCTGGGAACAGTAGGTGACGGCGTCAAGAGCAAAACCTTGACGGCGTCAAGAGCAAATTTCATGAAAATCCATGACGATCCAGAGAAGATTTGACGGCGTCACGTAGGAAGGGCATCAAGAGTAAAAGAGTCATGACGGCCTGGAAACATATAAGTCTTGACGGCGTCAGAAGTAGATCTAGGCAGTCCGAGAAGAGTTTTGGCGGCGAGGTGATGACGTCACATGTTTCTTCTTGACGCCGTCAAACCCATTTTTCTATATATAGTTTTCTAATTTCTCACATTTAAAAAGAGAAGTTTTGGGGAAACCCTAAGTACGATTTTGGTACAACTTTTACAGGTTATTCAAGGGTTCCAAACCCTTGATACCTTGCATTGTAATTGAGATAAGTGTTCTTCTAATTCAATCAATATGTCTATGTGTTGGTTGTCTATATCTTGTTCTTGCCTCAATTCCATTATGCTAGGCTAGATCTCTTTTGTGTTTGCTTAGATCTAATGAAACCTAGATATTGATTATGTGTTGATTACTTGTTTATTCTTGTCTTGGATGAATGATTTATATGTTAGGCTTAAGAAAACTGGCAGATCTCCAAATGGTAACATGCTTGAACGTCTTAAGAAACATGAACCGAGGCATACTAGGTCTTTATTGGTTGTATTTAATGCATGAGCCACTGTTTACAATCCCTATAGTTGTGCTGGGCATGGTGTAGGAGGAGATAAGAGCTCATAGAATTGGGGAGTTACGTATGCCACCCCATGAATGGTTTTAAGGAATACGATCCATCATCCATGCAATTATAACAAGTAATTAACATGTAAAAGATATCTAGAGAGTAGTGAAATCTAAGTAAATACATTTTCTCCAATTACTGCTCACAACCTTAGTATAATTAGTTTATTTTCATTTTTAGTATTTTATTTTGATTGCATCTTAGTATTTGGTTAGTTGAATAGCAACTAATTCCGCCCACTCTTCCAAAACCCGAGATTTTTACCTGCTTTCCATAAAATATAAAAACACAAAAATAATCATCCCTCACCTTTAGAACTAGTATTTAGGCTTTCTAATCCTAGCGACACTATTCCTAAGCTGAACGATCAATCCCCCGGTACTTGTCACTATACTATACTACAACGATCAGGTACACTGCCTGGTGGGGGTTGTAAGCTTCTCGAGATCCCTCGAGAGGTAAAGCCTGTTGCGATTCCGACGCATCATTACCCATGTTAATTACTCATTGTCGATCACCAGGAATGTATTGGTCGATAACATGACACGTACTATAAGCCACTACAACCCAATGCACATAACCCATTACCCATGTTAATTACCAATTGTCAACAGTCATGGATGTGTCGTAACATGACACTCTAAGCAATCATAACCCAATGCATATGACCCATATGATGTCAAATACCCATATTAATGAATGTGACCAGTGATAACCTAATGCACATGACCCACGACCCATGTGAATTAGCCATTATCACTGCTCATGCATGGGTTGCTGTAACCACCGATAAATTTCCACTTAAATTAACTTTATACTTATCCATTTTTCCACGTCTAATTTTTTTTAACATTATCAGTTTAACTAATCACGACAATTAATTAATATGACATAACTCATATTCTAAATAAACTAGTTTGTTTAATAAATATTTTTATATGTCAATTACCAAAGTTTTCAATCTCTTATTTACCACTTTACGTCATTTTATACTTAACGTTCAAACTTAATATTTTCTATTTATTAAAGTGTTTACAAAAAATCTAAATTATTAAAACTATAAATCAAATCATAAAATCCTAATAAGTATGTATACTATTTTTTTTAAAAGGAATACAAGAGTACAAGTCTATCAAGTTAAGGTAATGCATGAAAACTAATTATTTATAAAACTCATTATAAACTTCAGTGTACTTATTTTCAAAACATATTGTACAAGTCTTTTATGCACAAGCCTTCAAAATGTATTTTCTTATATTTAATAAGCCTAAGTTCAAGTCCCTAAAAAGTAGTATACAAGCACCTAATCGATGTATGAAACCTAAAAACTATATTTATTAACTTAAATATACATAAACTTATTCTAACTAGTCGAAATAGTAAGGATATATTTTTACAACCCTAGTAACCTATAGTATCACTCCTTTAAGCTCAACTCTACACCTATTTTATTTCTTGTAAGAATTAAACACTAAAACAAAACCCTAAATTACATTTTTCTTAAATGTGATTTAACCTACACCCTAGACTAAGTTACTTACACTAATTAAACCCTAGGTACAATTCATTAAGCCATAGGTACAATTATTAAAACATGACCGATATTTAATTGTGTCTAGTCCAAATATAATTAAAACCTAACTAAAATGTTACTTGTGCACTGCCTAGCCATGCATAAATCACTTGGTATCATAAACATCCACATAACCTTGTTTCTAGAAATTTTACTTAGAATCAAAGTGATTAGTTAGGAATCATGGCTAGAGTTAATCCACATATACATGTTACTCCCTTCGTTACAAGTAGTGAAACCAGGAGATGAGAAAGCATCACATGTTTAATCCATAGCCTTAGGTAGCTCACTTGGTCTGTTATACATCTACATCAATGTATCTCTAGAAGGATTACTCTAAGTTAAGGAGGTTGTTAGAATTGGTGGTTAGGGTTATTCCACAAAGATTAGGACACTCCCTTGCTTACAAATGTCGAACCATAGTCTAGGATACACCAACATTGTCCCTTTAGGCTAAACATGATGACCAAGACACTTAAGAATCCTCTCATCTGACCCCTATATATATTCGACCTTCATTTTTCTACTTTGCTCATAATTCACACGAAACAAAACCAAAAACAATCTGATCTAGAGTCACTAGTAGCAGCCAAAGAAGAGATTAGAGAAGTCTAGAAGTAGAAAGAAAGGTTAGTCAAGAACCTAAAAGAAAGGAAGGAGTCTTGTTCCATCTAGGTGACATTTTGTCCTCAAACCTGTTCTTATCAAGTACTAATTGTTGGTAAGTCTTCCAAACCATCTAAACCTTATTAATATTCTTAGTTGACACTCATGCATATCAATAAACACGACCTAAATGAAATCCTAGGTTAAAAACCATTTTTCTGTTACTTTCAGATATAACGACCAAACAAACACCCTCTTTATTATACTCTCAATTTTGTGAGCATATATAAACTTAACAATCATTTAGGAGAAATAAAAACGAGAATCTAGGCTTTTGAATCACCCAAAACGAGTACACGAGTCAAAAGATACGGCCAAATGAAATTACCAAAAACTTGCCGAAAAGCTGTCAACAACTTTCTGTGACAGAAACTGAAAACACACAAAACGAGCCATTTCTAGTCCGATTCATCAAAAAGTTAAAACACGAAAGTTGTCCGGAACAACGTTTTCTTTAAAAATTTGGGAGCACGGGTCCTAAAAACGCACGACAAGATCTGTAGATGCGGACTATTTTTAAACCCGACATTTGAATTTCCAAAAATCTTTTCTTAAACGCCTCACTTTTGTCTCAGTTTTCTACCATAAGCTTCGGCTTATAAGACCAGCCAATAGACCCTTGTAACCATCACCTAGGACACTTCTAATCGCCCCAATAACCGGGTCAAAAAGAACTAAGTATGATGTTTTACTCAGGCCTTGTTTCCTTGTCGCGAGTTACTAGACCAAACATCCCTAATTAAAATTTTCGACATGTTTTCTAAACACAAGACCCTTAAGATTGGATATAGATAAACTAGGAATATATATAAACATGCTAGAATACTTAACGAATCAGTTCATAGGCTTTAAAAATCGAAACCCAGGTGGTTTTTGTATTCTGTTATAGATCGATATAGGTTCCAGAGTATTAACTTCGAGCAATTATTTCACCTATCAAATGTGTACCTAAGAACCTGAACTCAAGGGCAAAGCGTAGACCTTCTAGCAGAGATTAAGTGGGGTCAAGAATGTAGGAAAAAGATCAAGTAGTTTTGATCATATAGAGCTATACTTTTGGCTACCTTGAACCTGATATTAAATAAAAATACTTGATAATTTTAGGTAGAAATAGTTTCTAAACACCCTACTTGGGAAACTTATAGCGACCAAACCATAAGAACTCACGACCTCTAGTCTGAACCGTTGGATATACCACCTGGCAAACTTTTGAAAAGATCAAGAACGTTGTAATAACGTTGTACAGATTTGTCTAAAACTTAGCTCGTTTTTGTCTCGAAATACATACCAAAAACACTTTTATAATTATATTTTAAAAACTAAAGGGATATATTTTGTAATAAATAAAAGATGGAGTTTTCCTAGGCCAAAAATGTAAGTTTTATAAATTAATTAGTACAAGGGCTGTTTTGTCAACAAACAATAGTTGTGGGTATAAAGTGTCATTTTTGAAACTATAAGGGTAAAAAGTGTAATATTTTTATATAAAAAGTCCATTGATATATTTTCATTATATAATGACCCGGGAATATGTTTTAACACATTTAAACGACTCAGGATATTTTATAAAATACATAATAGTTATACGTCGGGAACGAGTTTTTATTCAACTTATATAGGAAATATATTTAAAGTTATAACGATTCACGACTTGTAATAAAAACTTATAGGTAATATACCGAAATTGAATAACAAACCATAAATTGGAAAAATAGTAAAATCTTAATACCAGTAACTTTGAAGAAACTTCATGTTATCAAAACTAAATAAATAATCCTTAACAAAATCTTTACGCTAACAAATATTAAACTCATATATAAGTAAATACTAATACTGAAACTTGACATAATCAAACTCAGGTTTTGTGTCGGAGACGTTTATCAACTTTATTTAAGTTGATTTCCATTCAGACTGCTTTATTACCAGGTGAGTTCATAGTCCCACTATTTTATACTGTTTTTCAAACTTGTGGGGAGATACATGCTACAAACCGAACACAAGTATTTTCTGTATGCTATCCGGATCTGGTATTGCCTAAGTTAGTTGTGTTGCCACTAAAAGACCCTCATACATGAGCCATTAATAACTTGCGAGTGAATGCGAATATAGTGAATAGATCTATTGGAAATGACGTCCCCATTTGTGTTAGCCGGATAGGTAACCAAATGTACTATATTTGAAGTAAAACCGGGAAGTTGGCAAGCTCCTGCTCGAGGGCATTATTACCTACATTATTATTATAATGTCGGTAACTTTACATTATAGCTCATTACTATAATGTCCAAACGTTGTTAAGGTTTGCGTGTCATGAGGCTTAGTGCAATATGCTATGCTGCAATACGTTGTTTTATAACTATATGACTTGTATTCAACTATTACTTATTTACAAACGCTATGGATTCACTCAATCTTTGTGTTGACATTTTAAGCATGTTTATCTCAGGTCCATAACAAACAAGGATGGCATGGAAGAGCATGGATACGGAAGGAATGCTTAAATTTTATTATTCTTTGATAAAGTATTAAACAAATTGTAAAACTACTGGGACCTCATTTTGTAAACTCTGATATTTGAATAATAAAATCATTAAAACAACTCAATTAGAGATTGTTTTCCTATTATTATAACTGTTGTGCCGTTGAGTAACACCCAGCTTTAATTCCGTTGCGTATCCCAAATTTAGGGGTGTTACAGATTGGTATCAGAGCTATAGTTATAGAGAAACGGGTCTGATTGAGGTCCGAACTATAACCACTTTTTCACCAAAATGTGTTATAGCCTTTCGTTGTCCATGCCTTCCAGCCTCCGGATGATTATGTGACTTCCAGGTAATTATGTTATGCAAAAACTTTAGTAAACTGGTATACATATTTATGATATACTTCTGATCACTTTATACAAATAAACATATCTGCAGATGCCTATTCTAGGGCATTACGTTTTAATCATATTTCCCTGAGCATGTATCTACATCAAAATTTTCAAAATTTACGAAATCTTCTTAAGACATTGTGGTTTCCAAAATTCTTATCCTATCAACGTTAAAAATATACTCATCATTATTTTAAAAACTATGTCAACTCACCTTGATTATCTTACACCCATATACAAAAATGAGTGAAAAAACTCTCTCCAAACTCCCAGAATACTTAATTCATCGATTAATTACGAATGTTAAGTCAGAAATTCTTAAGTAGGATGATTTGCAATGTCTTTATTTCAATGAATTGGAACGCCTTTTTATTTAAATAAAGAAATTATGAATCACCGAACCATAAGTTTATATTTCTTTACTTACATTGTTTTGGGACCCCTCGCTATGTAAATAATGAATTATAAATAAGTGGACTTATTTATATCTTAAATAGCATGAAATCTGAGGATCACTAAAATTCATAAAATACGAATAACGTAAAATTTCATTAGAATCCATGAATATTAATACATAACGAAATAATTAGCAACGGTAGTGCTAATATTACAAAGATCACTAAGTAAATAATAGAATCGCCAATAGGTTGATTCACTAGGCTAATAAAGAACACAACTACACCTACGAGAACGAGAACTACGACCGGATATAACACCTTGAATATTTTGTACAATAAACAAATTATCAACGCAAAACATGGTTTTATACATAAAACAACCAAATCTTATTACACATTCACTAAAGATTACATAGAAAATTTATTTGAACGCTCCTACCACGATACTGTCTATTACTTCCAAACCTCATCGATAACAATTGCTAGAACCAAAGAAACGCTAAAATCCCGGCCAAGAATGCATAATCTTCTTCTGGAACGTAGATCATGTAGATAGAAGTAATAACAACGTACACGATCGCAATAATGGTAATAATGTGCAGCATTTTGAAAACTTAATGAGAGAAATTTGGGTGATGGAGAAATGAGAATTAAAATGGGGTATTTATAAGATAAGATAAGATAAAAAAAAAAAAAAAAAAAAAAAAAAAAAAAAAAAAACTAGCCGTTGGAACACAATTCACGACCGTTGGGTCCCTGTTCATGACCGTTGGAAATTACTGTTCACTAGCCGTTAGGAGTTACTATTCATGACGTTTGAAAATTTAAAAATTTTTACCAAGGAACAAACGGATTCGTCATCTACAAAAAGGTTTAAATTTAAAAATTTTCTCTACATTCATCAAAGTTTTCATCCGAAATTTCTCTTATTAACAAATTTTTTTTTCGATGTCAAATTTAATTTTTACAAAACAAGAAACTAGAAATCATGATCTTTTCAAAAATGATTATTGAAACAGGATAAATTTTATAAATAACAATCTTCATTTAAAATAAAGTTTTTTCTTACATTTATATGACCTTCGGAATAATGCTTACACATGTAATTCTAAATTATAGGTTTCATAAATTAAAATTTTCGTCCTCATCATTTCTACATCTAACATAGACTGAATCCCGGGACGGGTTTCCGTTAAGGGGGTGAGACTGTAACCACCGGTAAATTTCCACTTAAATTAACTTTATACTTATCCATTTTTCCATGTCTAATTTTTTTTAACATTATCAGTTTAACTAATCACAACAATTAATTAATATGACGTAACTCATATTCTAAATAAACTAGTTTGTTTAATAAATATTTTTATATGTCAATTACCAAAGTTTTCAATTTCTTATTTATCACTTTACGTCATTTTGTACTTAATGTTCAAACTTAATATTTTCTATTTATTAAAGTGTTTACGAAAACTCTAAATTATTAAAACTATAAATCAAATCATAAAATCCTAATAAGTATGTATACTATTTTTTTAAAAAGGAATACAAGAGTACAAGTCTATCAAGTTAAGGTAGTGCATGAAAACTAATTATTTATAAAACTCATTATAAACCTCAGTGTACTTATTTTCAAAACATATTATACAAGTCTTTTATGCACAAGCCTTCAAAATATATTTTCTTATATTTAATAAGCCTAAGTTCAAGTCCCTAAAAAGTAGAATACAAGCACCTGATCAATGTATGAAACCTAAAAACTATATTTATTAACTTAAATATACATAAACTTATTCTAACTAGTCGAAATATAAGGATATATTTTTACAACCCTAGTAACCTATAGTATCACTCCTTTAAGCTCAACTCTACACCTATTTTATTTCTTGTAAGAATTAGACACTAAAACAAAACCCTAAATTACATTTTTCTTAAATGTGATTTAACCTACACCCTAGACTAAGTTACTTACACTAATTAAACCCTAGGTACAATTCATTAAGCCATAGGTACAATTATTAAAACATGACCGATATTTAAATGTGTCTAGTTCAAATATAATTAAAACCTAACTAAAATGTTACTTGTGCACTGCCTAGCCATGCATAAATCACTTAGTATCATAAACATCCACATAACCTTGTTTCTATAAATTCTACTTAGAATCAAAGTGATTAGTTAGGAATCATGGCTAATGTTAATCCACATATACATGTTACTCCCTTCGTTACAAGTAGTGAAACCAGGAGATGAGAAAGCATCACATGTTTCATCCATAGCCTTAGGTATCTCACTTGGTTTGTTATACATCCACATCAATGTATCTCTAGAAGGATTACTCTAAGTTAAGGAGGTTGTTAGAATTGGTGGTTAGGGTTATTCCACAAAGATTAGGACACTCCCTTGCTTACAAATGTCAAACCATAGTCTAGGATACACCAACATTGTCCCTTTAGGCTAAACATGATGACCAAGACACTTGTTAGGAATAAAATACACAAGTTAAAGAGTCTGCCAGAAGAGCCTGCTAGATGATAGTTAAGCCTGCCTCTTTAATTTTGTTGATGTTGAAGATACACTAACAGTACCTTCTGGGTAAGAAGGTACTGCTAGTTAAAGAAGGTCCTGCCAGTTTTAACGACAAGTTGTTATATTTTATTTAGAAATATTTAGTTGTATTATTAGTCTTTGTACAAAGTTATACGTTAAGTAGAAGTAGTACAGAAGTCTCAGTAGATACAATGGAGTGTTTTACCTTGAAAGGTGTAATATTAGGATAAGATAAGTCTCTAATATATTATATTAGACAACTTGACAACTTGTAATAAGGGCTCCTTATGCTATAAAAGGAACCCTTAAGTCACCTTCTTAGATAGAGTTTTGATAGATCATATGCACAACAAGTAAGCATACTTGTCAACTAGATCAATCACTACATGCATAACTTCCACCTTTAAAATCCTTTTTCACGTATCAAAGATTCAAGGTTACACTTGTAATCCTGGTGATAGTTTAGATCACCCGCATTATTTCATCAATAATATTGAATCGTTTTGTGTTATTCATGTTGTGTTCATCACTCTAAACTTATTCACGTTTACTTATTCACCACCTTTGTTCCTTTAGTGTGTTTTAGTAAATTCCGCGTGCTAAATCATATTCATTCATAAATATCCGAAACACATCATTGAGATTAACATCCCAAGTGTTTACACAATCAAATCCTTCCACAAGTGGTATCAGAGCAAGGCTGATATTTACGACATAAAAGAACAAAGCAAAAATGGATGTTGAGTACATTCAAACCTATGTGGCTGCAAAACTTCCATTACTCAAACAGAATGAGTTTGAGATGTGGAGATTGAGGGTTGAGCAATACTTTCAAGTGCAAGACTGTGCACTTTGGGAGATTATTTAAGAAGGAAACTCATTCAAACCAATAACCACCACCTCCACAGTAAACGATGCACTTGTCACAACTGTGCAAGTAAATCCAACAACCGCAGAAGAAAGAATCCAAAAGAGAAATGATCTTAAAGCCAGGAGTATGCTTCTCATGTCTATTCCAAATGACTAGCTCTTAATCTTTAACAAGTACAAATGTGCTAAAACCCTTTTTCAAGCTATTGTGGCTAGATTTGGTGGTAATGATGCCACCAAGAAAACTCAGAAAACACTTTTAAAACAACAGTTTGAAAACTTTTCAGCCACAACAAATGAGTCTTTGGACAGCATGTTCAATAGACTACAAAAGTTTTCTAGTCAGTTAGCCATTCATGAGGTGATAATATCTCAAGAAGACTTAAACTCCAAATTCCTTAGAAGTTTACCCTCTGAATGGGCCATGCATGTCATTGTCTGGAAAACCAAACCAGATATTGATTCCATGAGTCTCAATGATCTTTACACCAACTTCAAAATAGTAGAACATGAACTCAAGAAGTCTACTAGTTCAAGCTCAGGAAATATGGCCTTTGTGTCATCTCATGGTACTTCCAAGAAAGTTGATGAAGAAAAAGATGGTAGAGAAGAAGGTACTGCCAACATAAATTTTGGTACTGCCAGTACTTCTAGCAGTACCAAAACCATTTTAGATGAAACAATTGGTTGTGCTTTCCTAACATCACAACACAATGGTTCCATATTGACCTTTGAAGACCTTCAAGAGATCAGTGATGATGATCTTGAAGAAATGGACATAAAGTGGCAGCTTTCACTTCTTAGCATGAGGGCTAAGAAATATTTGATGAGGACTGGAAAGAAGATTGTCATCAATGGCAATGAACCTGCTGGGTATGACAAGTCTAAAGTGGAGTGCTACAACTGCCACATGAAGGGTCACTACTCAAGAGATTGTAGGAGACCGAAGAAGCAGGGTGATAAGGGAAGAGGTTTTGAGAACAAGAATAGGGGAAACAATGAGAACAAGAGCAAGGAAGTGGACATCACTGAAACAAAAGCTATGGTAGCTATTGATGGGATGGGTTTTGATTGGAGTTTTATGGGTGAAGAAGAGTCATCTTCAAATGAAATGGCTTTAATGGCTTTCTCCAATCCTGAGGTACAAATTACTAAATGTTCTGCTACTTGTGAAGTTTTTAAAGAATTAGAAATCTTAAGAAAACTTTATGATGGACTGAAAGTAGAAGAAAGAAAAACTCATCAAGACCTAGTTAATCATAAGTGTGGTATGGCCAAACTTGAGAAACAGATAATTCACTTTAGAGAAAATGAACTCACCTTTTCTGACACAAAAGCTATTCTTAATAGAGATATATTCTTAAAAGATGCTGAAATAAATCTGTTAAGAACTGAGTTTGCTAAAGTGAAACAAGCAAAAGATAATATTCAACTAACTGTTACAACTTTAGAAAATGCTTCTGCATGTACTAAAAGTATAGTTGAAAACCAAATGAACAAGAAAATCAAATCTGGGATTGGATACAACACATGCCCACCTCCTTACAGAGGAATTCCCTGTCCACCAGGTATAGATCTTGCTGAATCAGGTTTACATGAACTCACTCATAAACCACTAGAAAAAGTAAAACCTGTAGAAAATAGTGAACCTTTTGAGAGTGCAAGTGATGCTTCACTCTCCAAAGAAAAGGTGCTCACTGATAAGAGCTCAGATGATACATCTATTGAAGGTTTGACATCTGATGAGAATGGAAAAGAGACTGTTTCTAAGAAAGGAAACAAAGTAGGACCAACCAGTCCTAAAAGTGTAGAGAGTATAACAAAGACTAAAGTTGTTCTAAAAACAGTTGAATGTTGTGCTAAATGTGATAGCAAACCCAGAGGTAGTCACAGAAATTGGAACAATCTTAAGTCATACCAACTTGGTGATAATTTTGTTATGTACAATAAAGCATGCTATTACTGCGGTAGTTTTAATCATACTCATGCTTATTGTAACAATTGGGTTTCTGGGAGTACATCAAAGTCTAAAACAAATAAAACAAACCCTAGAAAAGGTTCTGTGAAATCTAACACACCAAAAGTCAATCATACTGTTAGACCAAATGAGCTTGTTTACCCAAAATTCACTACTAATGGTGCAAGTAATACTTTCAAACATACACCAAGAGTTGTGAAAAGTCTCATTGAAAGGGATTATGTGGTTAAAACACAAAATTGGAGATCAAAACCAAAAAGTCCTGCTAGACCAAATGGTACTGCCAAAAATGGTACTGTCAGACCAAAAACCACAAAATGTGTTAAAAATAATGCTTTTAAGTCCTCAGCATGTTGGATTTAGAGACCACTCCAATCAAATGGTGCATCAACAGTCCTAAAAAGGTTTGATTACATTGATGCATAAGGCAAACCCAAGTCAGTCATGGCTTGGGTACCCCAAGGAAACTAATATGTGTATACATGTGCAGGAACATTCAAATGATATTGCTGATCAAAGATATGTAGATAGTGGATGTTCAAGGCACATGATAGGCAACATGTCTTACCTCACAGACTTCAAATCATTTGATGGAGGATATGTTACCTTTGGGGGAGGAATCAAAGGAAAGATTACTAGTAAAGGTACAATTAAAACCAGTAAATTAGATTTTGAAAATGTGTACTTTGTGAAAGAACTACAGTTTAATCTCTTAAGTGTCTCACAAATGTGTGACACAAAGAACAATGTTCTTTTTACTGACACTAAATGCATTGTACTTTCTCCTGATTTTAAAATTCCTGATGAAAGTCAGATTCTTCTTAAAATCCCTAGAAAGAACAATATGTACATTGTTGATTTAAAGAACATTGTTCCTAAAGAGAGTTTAACCTGTCTAGTAGCAAAAGCCTCATTGGATGAATCTATGCTTTGGCATAGAAGACTTGGTCATGTAAACTTTAAAACAATCAATACAATTGCAAAATATGATTTAGTTAGAGGTTTACCCAAAAAGATTTTTCAAAATGACCAAACCTGTGTTGATTGTCTAAAAGGCAAACAACATAGAGCTTCTTGTAAGCCCAAGACCCATAACTCAATTTCTCAAGCTTTATACATGCTTCATATGGACCTCTTTGGTCCTACATTTGTGAATAGCTTGAATGGTAAAAAATATTGTCTTGTGGTTACTGATGATTACAGCAGATTTTCTTGGGTTTTCTTTTTGAGAACTAAGAATGAAACAAGTGAAATCCTTAAGTCCTATATTACAGGAATAGAAAATCAAATAGATAAGAAAGTAAAAGTAATTAGATGTGACAATGGGACAGAATTCAAAAATAGAGTTATGGATGAATTTTGTAAAGAAAAAAGAATAAAAAGAGAATATAGTGTAGCTAGAACCCCACAGCAAAATGGAGTAGCAGAAAGGAAAAATAGAACTCTTATAGACGCTGCTAGAACAATGTTAGTAGACTCTAAGTTACATATTTCATTTTGGGCTGAAGCTATAGGTACTGCTTGTTATGTACAGAACAGGGTTCTTGTGATTAAACCTCATAAAAAGACTCCCTATGAACTTTTATTTGGTAGAACACCATCTTTAAGTTTTATGAGACCTTTTGGATGTCATGTCACTATTCTCAATACCAAAGATCATCTAGGAAAGTTTGAAGGAAAAGCTGATGAAGGCTACATGATAGGGTATTCTTTGCAAAGTAAGGCCTATATGGTGTATAATAGATGCACTAGGCTAGTGGAAGAAAATCTGCACATAGAGTTTCAAGAGAAACTACCAAATGTTGCAGGCATTGGACCAGATTGGTGTTTTGACATTGATAAGCTTTCAGAATCTATGAATTATGTGCCTGTCACAGGTACAAATACTAATGATAATGTAGGTTTTGAAGACAATGTTGAAACAAATGAGGATCAAGATTACATATTGATGCCAATTTGGAAAGATTTGGATTCATCTTCAAATCATGAAGAGCCTTCAAATACAAAAAATGAAGGTATTGAAGATGATCATGGAACTCAAGATCAAGGGAATCAAGAAAATTCTGAAAATGATAATGGTACTGCCAATCCACCAGATGGTACTGCCAGTTCAACAGATGGTACTGCCAGTTCACAAATTGGTCCTGCTGAACCATTAAATGTTCAATCAGATGATTCCTTACCAGAAGATGTAGGAATTGGAAACCTTCCAATTTCCTATGATGTTCCAACAACACACAACACAAGGATTCTCAAAGATCACTCCATTGATAATGTGATTGGCAGCATTGATTCTGGGGTTAAAACAAGAACTCAAGTCTTATCTTCAGACAAAGATGGGTTTGTCCTAGCTGTGTATGAAGAAAAGCACCATGAAGTTGCCCACATATGCCTGTTTTCATGCTTTCTCTCACAAATAGAACCCAAAAACAATACAAAAGCCTTAGATGATTCAAGCTGGGTTGAAGCAATGCAAGAAGAGCTTCTTCAGTTCAAACTTCAGAAGGTTTGGGTACTGGTATTTGCCCAAAGGTTACAGGGCAATTGGAACCAAATGGGTTTTCAAGATGAAAGGGGAATAGTGATAAAAAACAAAGCCAGATTAGTGGCCCAAGGGTATACTCAAAGAAGAAGGAGTGGATTATGAAGAAGTTTTTGCTCCAGTTGCAAGAATTGAAGCAATTAGGCTATTCTTGGCCTATGCTTCTTTCATAGGTTTCACTGTCTACCAAATGGATGTCAAAAGTGCCTTTCTATATGGTACTATTAAAGAAGAGGTGTATGTTTTTCAACCTCCAGGCTTCAATGATGCAGAATATCCAGACAAGGTGTACAAGGTTACCAAAGCTCTTTATGGTCTACACCAATCTCCCAGGGCATGGTATGAAACATTGGCTTTCTATTTACTGGAAAATGGATTTCAAAGAGGCAAGATTGATCCAAATTTGTTCATCAAAAGAACCAAGAAAGACATCTTGTTGGTACAGATTTATGTTGATGACATTATCTTTGGATCCACAAACCAAGAGTTGTGTGTAGAGTTTGAAAAGCTTATGCATAATAAGTTTGAAATGAGTTCCATGGGAGAACTTACTTTCTTTCTGGGTCTCCAAGTGAAACAATCAAATGAAGGCATATTTATCAGCCAAGATAAGTATGTAGCAGAGATCCTAAGGAAGTTTGGGTTTGCAGATTCAAAGGTTGCAAGTACACCAATGGATCCAGAAAAGGGGTTACTCAAAGATGTTGAGGGTGAAGATGTTGATGTGCACAATTACATATCAATGATTGGGTCCTTGATATACCTTACATCATCAAGACCAGATATCATGTTCTCAGTATGTGTATGTGCAAGGTTTCAAGTAAATCCAAAAGTTTCTCATCTCACAGCAGTCAAAAGGATCTTCAGATACCTCAAGGGTCAACCTAAGTTGGGTCTATGGTATCCAAGGGAATCATCTTTAGATTTGGTAGCTTATTCAGATAGTGACTATGCTGGTGCAACCCTAGACAGAAAATCCACAACTGGTGGATGTCAATTTCTTGGCTGCAGACTCATATCATGGCAATGCAAGAAGCAAACAATGGTGGCCAATTCTACAACTGAAGCAGAATATGTTGCAAGTGCAAGTTGTTGTGGCCAAGTTCTTTGGATCCAGAATCAATTGCTTGACTATGGGTACAATTTTCTTAACACCATTATTAACATTGACAATAGCAGTACTATTTGTATCATTAAAAATCCAGTTCAACATTCAAAAACAAAACACATTGAAATCAGACACCATTTCATAAGAGATTGCAATGAGAAAAGGTTAATTCAAGTTGTCAAAATTGATTCTGAAAAGAATTTTGCAGACCTTCTCACCAAAGCTTTTGATTTAGGTAGGTTTAAATATCTGGTAGCAGGTATTGGTATGATAAATCTTTGAAAAACATGTGTTTTTGTATATAAATAAACAATTTCTAGCCTCTAAACATGGTACTGCTAGTTAGTCATAAGGTACTGTCAGTACATAATTGGTACTGCTAGTTCAAAGTTTGCTCTGTTTTTGTTCATCTTGATGCTTAAATGTTAACAATGCTATAAAACAAGTGCTTTGCACTCTGTTCTTTTGGTCTACAACTAACCTTTTCAGGTTACTCAAGATTGCTAACAAAATCAGGATGTGGAAATGGTAATCAGTTCACCAAGTTTTTCAAAACTTAAGAGCTGGCTAGTCCAAAGCAAACAGCTCTTGGTAAAGACTTCTCAAATCCGTTGATAGCTGATAGTTTGCTAAAAACTATAAGGTAATCAGTTTACCTAGTTTCAAAAACTTAAAGAGCTGACTAGTCCAAAAGCAAACGGCTATTGGTAAAGACTTATCAAATCCGTTGATAGCTGATAGTTTGCTAAAAACTATAAGGGATGTTTACTAAAATTTCAAAGAGACTGCCAAGTTATATTTCAAAAACAAGGTACTGGTAGTTCAAATTTTAGTACTGGTAGAGTAAAATGGTACTGCTACATAGCCGTTGAGTCTGTCAGGTTAAAAATATAGCCGTTGTTTTAAAGGGTATTTTTGTGAATTACTCATGTTTTTCTAGAATTAAGGATATAGTTATTATAATAAAAGATCTTTTTGACCGCCTCTTCAATTACTTATCCATATCTTTAATAGTCGGTCAAAAGTAATTTTCTCATAATCAATCCTTATCATAATTCACACTCACCTTTCATCTTCTACCAGTACAACAATAAAATCCCACCATCATAATCAAATTTTTCATCAAACCTTTCACCATGGCTCGTCTAAGTTTTGTCAAACGTCACAACCAACTAGCATTTTTGGAAAAGTCTGATGACAATGAATCTTTTCATCAAGCAGTGGATTTTCTAAACAATTCTTATGTCAGGTTTGCTTTACTCGTGAATCCCACTATTTTTGAATCTCAAATTTCACAATTTTGGCAAACTGCTAAAGTTAACACTCTTAGGGATGGGATTCAAGAGTTAATGGTCAAAGTGGATGGTAGAACCTTGACTTTTACCGAATCATCCATTAGAAGACATCTTCATTTGGATGATTCAGATGGCATTAGTCAACTGCCTGATACTAAAATCTTTGAAAATTTGACAAAAATGGGGTATAATGTAACTTCTACAAAGCTTACATTTTTTAAAAAGCATTTTACCCCTCAATGGAGATTTTTTATTCATACCATCCTTCATTGTTTAAGCCAAAAGAAAACCTCATGGGAGCAATTTAGTGGTAACATGGCTGCAGCTCTCATTTGCCTGGCAATAAACAAGAAATTCAACTTTTCAAAATATACTTTTGAATGATTGGTTAAAAGTGTGGACAGTGAAACAAAGTTTTTGATGTACCCAAGGTTTATTCAGTGCCTCATCAACAAATCCAAACATTTGTTACTTGCCCCAAACAAACCTTTTAAAACTCCCAAACTTACACACAAGGTGTTTTCAAACATGAAAATTGGTTTTCAAGGAGAAGAAGTACCACTTTTTGAGGAAATGTTACCACAACATTCTGAAGAACCATCCACATCATCTGATCATTCACAACCACACCCATCACCAGTACCATCCATCACTCCAACCGTACCATCAGTCACACCACCATCACCAGTACCATTACCATCTCACCAACCAATACAAACACCATCCGCAACATCACCATCATTATCACATCATAACTCACCACCAATCTCCTCCACAACAAAGTGTACATGCTCAGACTGTAAGGGAATTAAAAGAGCAAGTGCAGCACTTGCAAACTACTCTTGAAAGTCAAAACAAACATTTTACAGAGATCAACACCAAGTTAGTTAAGAGGGTTGAGAAATTAGATTTGAAGGTGAAATTGTTGAAGGGTAAAAGAACATCTCAGTTGGTCGTTTCTAGTTCTTCAAGTTCAGATGCAGAGGGTTTGGGTCTCTCTTCCAAAAAGGGGAGGATGGGTAGTTCTAAAAATGAAGAAGAGATTCAATTTCAATTCCATGAAAGAATTCAAGTGATTGATGAAGAGCCTGTTATTCAAGAAACAGAGCCTGCTATTGAAGAAAAGGAGCCTGTTAATGCAAAAGATACTGCTGAAGCAAAGCAAGAGCCTGCTAGGATTCAGAGGCTATTGGCTATGGAGTTAAAAGGTTCTGATCAAATGTTTTACAAAAGAAACAGGGGATCACAGCCTCAGGGGAGGTTTCTTGTTCCTGATGAACAATCTGCTGCTCCAAGTCTAGAATCATCTCCAAAAGACAAGGGCAAGAAAATTTTGTTTGAAGATGAACCAAAGCCTAAAAAGTTGAAGAAGAGTGAACAAGTTCAGATAGCTGTGGATGAAAAGTTGTCCAAACAGCTTCATGAAGAAGAAGTTATGGGGGCTGAAGAAGAATCAAGAATGCTGCAAGAAAAGTTTGATGCTCAGCTGCAATACATCATTTCCATTGATCCAATTCTAAGGGGTGAAGCTTATACTCTGGTGTGTGATGAGTCTCTTAGCTCAGATGAAATGACAATCAAGCTCAATGATTTCATCACTAAGAAATACAATCAAGAGGCATTGGATGATGTCTATCAGCAGATCCAGAAGAATCAGAAGAAAGGATTTAAAATGCCTCATTCTGAGGCAGATCAGAAGAAATTCTTCAAGATATATCTGAAAAGAGAAGTGAACATGAAGGATCATCAACTCAAAGGTAAATCTTTTGATGAATTGAAGCTTCTATACTTAGAAGCTTACAGAAGAAACAAAACTAGTTTTCTCATGGATACACAAGAAAGGCCTTCCAGAGGAAGAAAAGATGATCAGAAGGAACAAGCAGAGAAAGCAGACTTGCCTCCTGTTCAGTCAAGAGAAATGGTTGTCCATGTTCCACAAATTGTTTTTGCTGAACCTTTACATATCCAGTCATAGATTGGGAAATCTACAATGACAAGTTTGGTAAAGCATGGAAGATAACAAGAGTTGGAAACAAGGTTGAGATTTTCAAGAACTTTGAAAATCTACTTAGAGCATGTAACAGAATGGATTTTGATGAATTATGTGTATTAGTTCAAGAGAAGCTGAAAACCAAGTATAAAACTGATGCAAAGGAGCAAGAGCTATGGGTGGAGTTCAGCAGATTGTATGATCCAAATCCTACTGATACACATTGGAAATTTCCTTACTATGATTTATCTGTTACATGGGAATACTTCAGCATGAGTCATGTTCATCATCTTTCCACTCAGAGTGGAATAGAGCTCTTTATGCTAGGAGAGAAGGAGTATCCTTTAAGCTATGAAGTATTATCAGTCTTGATCTCCAACAAGCTATTATGTGAAGAAGAAACTGATGTAGTCAAAAGATTGAAGGAAAGCATACTGGATCAGTATGAAAGCCTAAGGAGAAATAGATAAAGTTTTTGGAAGAGTTCCCTAAAATCCTCAAGGTATGAATTTTATTCACAAGAAACTAGGTTATTTTAAAAGGGAATAACAAGTTTAGGGGAGGATTGTTGGGAATAAAATGCACAAGTTAAAGAGTCTGCCAGAAGAGCTTGCTAGATGATAGTTAAGCCTGCCTCTTTAATTTTGTTGATGTTGAAGATACTCTAACAGTACCTTCTGGGTAAGAAGGTACTGCTAGTTAAAGAAGGTCCTGCCAGTTTTAACGACAAGTTGTTATATTTTATTTAGAAATATTTAGTTGTATTATTAGTCTTTGTACAAAGTTATACGTTAAGTAGAAGTAGTACAGAAGTCTCAGTAGATACAATGGAGTGTTTTACCTTGAAAGGTGTAATATTAGGATAAGATAAGTCTCTAATATATTATATTAGACAACTTGACAACTTGTAATAAGGGCTCCTTATGCTATAAAAGGAACCCTTAAGTCACCTTCTTAGATAGAGTTTTGATAGATCACATGCACAACAAGTAAGCATACTTGTCAACTAGATCAATCACTACATGCATAACTTCCACCTTTAAAATCCTTTTTCACGTATCAAAGATTCAAGGTTACACTTGTAATCCTGGTGATAGTTTAGATCACCCGTATTATTTCATCAATAATACTGAATCGTTTTGTGTTATTCATGTTGTGTTCATCACTCTAAACTTATTCACGTTTACTTATTCACCACCTTTGTTTCTTTAGTGTGTTTTAGTAAATTCCGCGTGCTAAATCACATTCATTCTTAAATATCCCAAACACATCATTGAGATTAACATCCCAAGTGTTTACACAATCAAATCCTTCCACAACACTTAAGAATCCTCTCATCTGACCCCTATATATATTCGACCTTCATTTTTCTATTTTGCTCATAATTCACACGAAACAAAACCAAAAACAATCTGATCTAGAGTCACTAGTAGCAGCCAAAGAAGAGATTAGAGAAGTCTAGAAGTAGAAAGAAAGGTTAGTCAAGAACCTAAAAGAAAGGAAGGAGTCTTGTTCCATCTAGGAGACATTCTGTCCTCAAACCTGTTCTTATCAAGTACTAATTGTTGGTAAGTCTTCCAAACCATCTAAACCTTATTAATATTCTTAGTTGACACTCATGCATATCAATAAACACGACTTAAATGAAATCCTAGGTTAAAAACCATTTTTCTGTTACTTTCAGATATAACGACCAAACAAACACCCTCTCTATTATACTCTCAATTTTGTGAGCATATATAAACTTAACAATCATTTAGGAGAAATAAAAAAGAGAATCTAGGCTTTTGAATCATCCAAAACGAGTACACGAGTCAAAAGATACGGCCAAATGAAATTACCAAAAACTTGCCGAAAAGCTGTCAACAACTTTCTGTGACAGAAACTGAAAACACACAAAACAAGCCATTTCTAGTCCGATTCATCAAAAAGTTAAAACACAAAAGTTGTCCAGAACAACGTTTTCTTTAAAAATTTATGAGCACGGGTCCTAAAAATGCACGACAAGATCTGTAGATGCGGACTATTTTTAAACCCGACATTTGAATTTCCAAAAATCTTTTCTTAAACGCCTCACTTTTGTCTCAGTTTTCTACCATAAGCTTCGGCTTATAAGACCAGCCAATAGACCCTTGTAACCATCACCTAGGACACTTCTAATCGCCCCAATAACCGGGTAAAAAAGAACTAAGTATGATGTTTTACTCAGGCCTTGTTTCCTTGTCGCGAGTTACTAGACCAAACATCCCTAATTAAAATTTTCGACATGTTTTCTAAACACAAGACCCTTAAGATTGGATATAGATAAACTAGGAATATATATAAACATGCTAGAATACTTAACGAATCAGTTCATAGGCTTTAAAAATCGAAACCCAGGTGGTTTTTGTATTCTGTTATAGATCGATATAGGTTCCAGAGTATTAACTTCGAGCAATTATTTCACCTATCAAACGTGTATCTAAGAACATGAACTCAAGGGCAAAGCGTATACCTTCTAGCAGAGATTAAGTGGGGTCAAGAATGTAGGAAAAAGATCAAGTAGTTTTGATCATATAGAGCTATACTTTTGGCTACCTTGAACCTGATAATTAAATAAAAATACTTGATAATTTTAGGTAGAAATAGTTTCTAAACACCCTACTTGGGAAACTTATAGCGACCAAACCATAAGAACTCACGACCTCTAGTCTGAACCGTTGGATAGACCACCTGGCAAACTTTTGAAAAGATCAAGAACGTTGTAAAAACATTGTACGGATTTGTCTAAAACTTAGCTCGTTTTTGTCTCGAACTACATACCAAAAACACTTTTATAATTATATTTTAAAAACTAAAGGGATATATTTTGTAATAAATAAAAGATAGAGTTTTCTTGGGCAAAAAATGTAAGTTTTATAAATTAATTAGTACAAGGGCTGTTTTGTCAACAAACAATAGTTGTGGGTATAAAGTGTCATTTTTAAAATTATAAGGGTAAAAAGTGTAATATTTTTATATAAAAAGTCCAATGATATATTTTCATTATATAATGACCCGGGAATATGTTTTAACACATTTAAACGACTCAGGATATTTTATAAAATACATAATAGTTATACGTCGGGAACGAGTTTTTATTCAACTTATATAGGAAATATATTTAAAGTTATAACGATTCATGACTTGTAATAAAAACTTATAGGTAATATACCGAAATTGAATAACAAACCATAAATTGGAAAAATAGTAAAATCTTAATACCAGTAACTTTGAAGAGACTTCATGTTATCAAAACTAAATAAATAATCTTTAACAAAATCTTTACGCTAACAAATATTAAACTCATATATAAGTAAATACTAATACTGAAACTTGACATAATCAAACTCAGGTTTCGTGTCGGAGACGTTTATCAACTTTCTTTAAGTTGATTTCCATTCAGACTGCTTTATTACCAGGTGAGTTCATAGTCCCACTATTTTATACTGTTTTTCAAACTTGTGGGGAGATACATGCTACAAACCGAACACAAGTATTTTTCTGTATGCTATCCTGATCTTGTATTGCCTAAGTTAGCTGTGTTGCCACTAAAAGACCCTCATATCATGAGCCATTAATCACTTACGAGTGAATGCGAATATAGTGAATAGATCTATTGGAATTGACGTCCCCATTTGTGTTAGCCGGATAGGTAACCAAATGTACTATATTTGAAGTAAAACCGGGAAGTTGGCATGCTCCTGCTCGAGGGCATTATTACATACATTATTATTATAATGTCAGTAACTTTACATTATAGCTCATTGCTATAATATCCACACGTTGTTAAGGTTTGCGTGTCATGAGACTTAGTGCAATATGCTACGCTGCAATACGTTGTTTTATAACTATATGACTTGTGTTCAACTATTACTTATTTACAAACGCTATGGATTCACTCAATCTTTGTGTTGACATTTTAAGCATGTTTATCTCAAGTCCATAACAAACAAGGATGGCATGGAAGAGCATGGATACGGAAGGAATGCTTAAATTTTATTATTCTTTGATAAAGTATTAAACAAATTGTAAAACTACTGGGACCTCATTTTGTAAACTCTGATATTTGAATAATAAAATCATTAAAACAACTCAATTAGAGATTGTTTTCCTATTATTATAACTGTTGTGCCGTTGAGTAACACCCAGCTTTAATTCTGCTGCGTATCCCAAATTTGGGGGTGTTACAGATTGGTATCAGAGCTATAGTTATAGAGAAACGGGTCTGATTGAGGTCCGAACTATAACCACTTTTTCACCAAAATGTGTTATAGCCTTTCGTTGTCCATGCCTTCCAGCCTCCGGATGATTATGTGACTTCCAGGTAATTATGTTATTCAAAAACTTTAGTAAACTGGCATACATATTTATGATATACTTCTGATCACTTTATACAAATAAACATATTTGTTGATGCCTATTCTAGGGCATTACGTTTTAATCATATTTCTCTGAGCATGTATCTACATCAATATTTTCAAAATTTATGAAATCTTCTTAAGACATTGTGGTTTCCAAAATTCTTATCCTATCAACGTTAAAAATATACTCATCATTATCTTAAAAACTATGTCAACTCACCTTGATTATCTTACTCCCATATACAAAAATGAGTGTAAAAATTGTCTCCATACTCCCAGAATACTTAATTCATCGATTAATTACGAATGTTAAGTCAGAAATTCTTAAGTAGGATGATTTGCAATGTCTTTATTTCAATGAATTGGGACGCCTTTTTATTTAAATAAAGAAATTATGAATCACCGAACCATAAGTTTATATTTCTTTATTTACATTGTTTTGGGATCCCTCGCTATGTAAATAATGAATTATAAATAAGTGGGCTTATTTGTATCTGAAATAGCATAAAATCCGAGGATCACTAAAATTCATAAAATACGAATAACGTAAAATTTCATTAGAATCCATGAATATTAATACATAACGAAATAATTAGCAACGGTAGTGCTAAATTACAAAGATCACTAAGTAAATAATAGAATCACCAATAGGTTGATTCACTAGGCTAATAAAGAACACAACTACACCTACGAGAACGAGAACTACGACCGGATATAACACCTAGAATATTTTGTACAATAAACAAATTATCAACGCAAAACATAGTTTTATACATAAAACAACCAAATCTTATTACACATTCACTAAAGATTACATAGAAAATTTATTTGAACGCTCCTAACACGATATTGTCTATTACTTCCAAACCTCATCAATAACAATTGCTATAACCAAGAGTGGTATAAGAAACGCTAAAATCCCGGCCAAGAATGCATAATCTTCTTCTGAAACGTAGGTCATGTAGATAGAAGTAATAACAACGTACACGATCGCAATAATGGTAATAATGTGCGGCATTTTGAAAACTTAATGAGAGAAATTTGGGTGATGGAGAAATGAGAATTAAAATGGGGTATTTATAAGATAAAAAATAAAAAAATAAAAAAAAAAAAAAAAAAAAAAAAAAAAAAAAAAAAACACACTAGCTGTTGGAACACTATTCATTACCATTGGGTCCCTGTTCATGACCGTTGGAAATTACTGTTCATTAGCCGTTAGGAGTTACTATTCATGACGTTTGAAAATTTAAAAATTTTTACCAAGGAACAAACGGATTCGTCATCTACAAAAAGATTTAAATTTAAAAATTTTCTCTACATTCATCAAAGTTTTCATCCGAAATTTCTCTTATTAACAATTTTTGTTGGATCGATATACTCTGATCAAACTACTTTGTAGCTTGTAAGGGTTTAACAATATTGAATAAACTCAATACTATTAATATTGAAACACTGTTTTGACCTTGTAAAGTATGCGGAATCTACTAACACAAAGCTTAAGAAAACTTTTATATTAACCAAACTTAGAACCTGCTTTGTTACACAGATTCACTAACAATCCCTAACTATTAACTTTGATCGACTTCTAAGACTTGTAAAATTTCTAAAAAACTCTATCGACCAATACCTCTTAAGGCTCTTTATATAGATAACCTTAAGTCGGTTTACAACATATAATCCTTGAACGACAAGTTATAATCCCTAACTAATTCTAGAATATTACAAAATAATCCTTGTCTAATATTGCACATCAGTCCTTGAATCCTTCGAAGTACTTTAAGCAATCTTCATATCAGCAGTACTTTGACTTTATTTTTCAGCAGTACTTTGACTTTTGTTCTTCATGCAGCACTTTGACTTTTGTTCTTCATGCAGCAGTACTTTGACATCCAGAAGCACTTTGATATTTCATATCCCAACAATCCTCCCCTAACTTGAACTTTACTTGCTTAATTTCAAGTTTCTGTATTATCTTGAATCTTCATATCTTTATTATTCAGTGAGATTGTTTCTTTACTCCTTTTCTTCTATCTGTCATCTGTCAAAGTACTCTTTATCAGCATCATATCTTCCATAGCATCTTTTCAGCAACTCAGCAACATTTAGGTACAAAGAATCATCAAATCTTAAAAGTTTCATACTATTCTCATCACTTCCAGGTGTGTTAACTCCTGTGAGAGGTGAATCATTGAAAATTATGATTTTTAGCAAATCATCAGCTATTAACGGATTTGATATGTCTTTACCATTAGCCGTTTGCTATGGACTAGCTGATTCTTATGTGGATTAGACATGGTGAATCAATAACCATTTGTTGTGTAGTATAAATACTAACACCATGTATTTCTTTTCAAATCCTCTTTTCTTTTTATCAAAAACATTTATTTTCATTTTAAAGGACTTATACTGGTTTATATCAGCAAGCAGTACCTTGATAAAGTACTGTTTGTTTTGCAGTACTTAGAAAAATACTTTAACTTTTCAAAACAAATCATACCAATATTATGCAATATTACTCTTCAGACTTAACCCATCTGATAAATAACTTGATAACATCCGAAGCTACTTCAGATTCCTCTTCAAGTTCCATTCCATGATCCAGCATTCTTAGCATTATTTCTCTGATCAATGGATATCTCCTCTCAGCCAACATATGAATCATGGTACCATCTTCCACCTCTAATGTATGAACTCCTGATGACTCAAAGAATCTCCATCTTGTTATTTCCCAATTCTCTTGATCATTCCAGAGAGTCTCAACACTTGTTTCTTCAGTATCCCAGATGGTAAATAAATCTCCAAGCAAAACTAATCCTACTTCTGAAGCTTCATTCTTTGTATAGTAAGTCTGCACTTGCACATATAAATCATACAGATCTTCCCTTGTAATACAGTGCAACAAATCCCATAACATATAAAATGTTGTGAAGCTTTCATCTTCCCTGTGAATCATAAAATAATTACCCTCTTTAGATTCTACCACAGAAAATGAGATTATCTTGGACTTAGTTCCAGACTCTTCACTTCTTTTGTTCTCAAAATCAACAACTCTTAAATAATTTCTGAGTTCATCAACAGTATCTTCATGAACTAGCTTCAGCCTTTTTGACAATTTTTCATGCTCAGCTAATTTCTTTCTTTTCAATTTCCTTTGCTCAGCTTCTTCTTTTATAACATCTTCCAATCTTTTCTCTCTATCAACTTCCATGGGTACAAAACTTTCTACCTCTCTTCTGATATCTTCTTGTACTTTGTCCCATAAAGCTTTTATTTCTGGATACCTTTGTTTATGCAAGTTCTTGTATCCCTTCTTTCTCAAAAATTGCATCATCCAATTTCTTTCCTGAGCTTTAGTCATTGACTTCTTTGTAATTGGCCTTCTGATTTCCTCCAAGTATTCAGCATCAAATACAGCTTGTTGCTTTTTAGCAAGCTCTAAATCACCTGCAGTATCTAATTCTCTAATCTGAGCAATAGAAAATTTCTTCTTCTTCTTCTTTGATTCTTTCTGAACCATTATACCTTTCCCTTTATCTTTTGGATCTGGTTTTTCTGATTCAGAAGTACTTTCATCATCTTTTTGTGCAGGCTCAGATATATGTATTCCTCCAGCAGGTTTTCTCAAATTCATCATAACCTGAGCAATTGTTTCATCATCACTAGCAGTATGTTCTCTTTCTTCTTCTGGTATAAAAGTAGAAGGACCAGCTTCATCTGCATAATTCATTATGGAAGGTCCAACAGCAGTTCCAATAGCAGCAGAACCTTGTTCAGCAGTACTTTGCACATCTGTATAAACAAAAGTACTTCGAACATTATTACCTTCTAAATCAATTTCTTCTGTATCTCCACTTTTTACATCCTCATTCTCAACTTCAAGATTTATTTGCTCTGTCTCATCACTTTGTCTTTCAATATTGTCTTGAGCAACATTTTCAACTTGATCATTCTTTTCCTCTGAAAATTGAATCATATCATCTCTATCCAAATTATCATCCTGATTCCTCCCCAATTTGATAGATGATGACTTTCTAAGCTTTCTTGTAGTCTTAGACTTTTTCTGTTTAGATTGTTGCTTCTGAGACTGTTTCTTTTCTTTCACAAAAAGCCTAAAATGCTTAATAAGAGGCCAAACAAATTTCTTCAATCTGATGAACTTCTTTCTAAGACGTTTAATCTTTGCATCCTGAGCAGTAACAGTAGACTTGAGCTTCTCCAATTCTTCAGCCAAATCAGAAGTCCCTTCAGTACCTGGCATTCCCTCATCTCCTCCAGATGTGTGAAACCCATCTGTGGAAGTATAATCATTGGGAGTAGGTACTGGTGAATTCTCTGAAGCAGTACCTTGAGGATCAGTACTTTGAGGAGAAGTACCTTGAGTAGAAACAGATTGATCCAAAGAAGCTGTATCTGAGGGAATCTTTTCATCTGAAACATCATGGTGAGGAGAAACAATAGGTGGTGTAGGAGTATGCACTGAAGCAGAATGCTCAGTAGATGAAGCATCATGAGCAGTGTGTGCAGAACCAATATGGGCTTCTTCATCCCTAACAGCTTGAGCTACCTCTAACATATAAGCATTAAGAGGTGTATTCCTACCCGAAAAATTAATCCCCTTGTGTGACATAAAAGTGAAAACCTTAGGTGGCATTGTAATGGTAGGTACATAATCCTGAGGCTTGGGTATACCATCTAGTGGATTTTCTAAAAGCAATTGAACAAACCTAGGATACATAAGAAAAGGTTTGCCATACTTAATATGAGTAAGCATGCCCTCAAAAATCATGTAAGAAAAGTTAAAAGGCTGATTAGTAATCAGACCCACAAAAGCAGAGGCGATAGAATGACTGAATTGATCCCAAGCAGTACTCTTTGGACTTAGACAATGTAACAAAACATGAATAAGAAATTTCCAATGAGGACTAACCATAGCCTTCTGAAAAGTAAGCCTATTCAAAGCACCTTCATACCCAATATCTCTGAGCGTAGTCCAAACTTCTTGTTTCCCAAATAAAACAGAGCCTCCTTCATCATCAAATAGCAAAACCTCTCTAATTGAAGCTTCTGTCACACGAATAACTCTCCCAGCAACGGTAGCAGTAATAATATCTTCTCCATTCTCAACCTGCGACTGAGCTGTATCCCAAAAAGCTTGAATCCATGGTGCAATAACCTCAGGGTTAACAAGAATGGAGTAACAGATGGTGGTACCATTGAGAAAATCAATAATTCCATGAAAATCAATGTTTGCTTGGGTTTTCGCAAGGTTTGCAATCATGTTGTGTTTGTTGTTGGTTTGTCGATTAGCCATGATGATTAGGGTTTGAGTTAGAAAAGTAATGATCGATGAACAGTAGGATGAGTTTAAATAACAAGAACGGTGAATAAAAGGAAAAGATATGAGGGTTTATATATGGATAAGATACAAAAAATCACGGTGAATTAATGATTTTACCGTTATTTTTGGAAGTAAATATCCCCAAATCTTTCGAAAGTTTGTTAGCCGCAAATCTGACCGTTGGAACAATGTCAGACACGTCAGCGTACCCTTTAATAACACCAAGCAGTACGTTCCATATAATATGGAGCAGTACCTTCCGTTATAAGCTCACACAGTATGTTGACCAAAGTACTTTCCCAAAAGAAAAACTTGAATGTTGACCATTTGACCAAAATATTCTAGAAAGTCAACCAAGATAAATGACTAGCTCCCCACAATAAATCCCAAAGCTACCATGGTAAGTAAACATCAACACACTTCAATAAATGCCCATGTACCTTTACTTGGCTTATAAAAGCAACTTCATCACCAACTTGCAATCACCATAACTTTCTTTAACACAAAAACTAGTAAACATCATGAGTCACATTCCAATTGTGAACATCTCTTCAGACTCGGATGGCACCACAGATGCAGAGATAAGTTACTACTCTGATTCTGAGTTTGAAGATCCTGGATGGTCAGACTATTTTCCTCCTCATGTCCAAGAATCTTCATCAGCAATAAGTGCTGCCAACTCTACCATAACAGATGCATGTAGCACTACCAACAAAAAAACTAAGAAGAAGAAAACTATCCCTTGTTCATCTTTGGCTAATGAGCTTCCACATGCTTTGACTCAAGCCCTGGAATCAGCAATACAGAACATGAGGTGGCCTGCTCCAAGAAAAGAGAGACCTCTGAAACAGAATCTTGGCTTAGCTTACCCAAGAAAGCAGACTTCTTTTGATGACAAGAGAAAAACTGCTCAAAAAGGAAAGCAGAGCTATGAGGGCAAGGGTAAAAGGCCTATGGAGTAGGGATATGGATCTTGGTGGTAGTCTGTGATGGTCTTGTGTGTGGTTTGTCTTGTCTGTCTTGTGTCTGAGTCTGTAACTTGATGACAATAGTGATGTATGAATCTTCGGAATAATGAATAACAAAAAAACTTTTCCTTTGTATGATACATGTAGCCTCCCCTGAAATAATGACTAACTAAGAACTACTTATGCCTCCCCTCAAAAATAGCTTACATATTAATCATGCCAATACTCACAACTAAGAAAGTAAATCTTGAAACATCAAAGCCTTTTGTGAGTAGATCTGCTACATTATCATCAGTATGAACTTTAACCACATTAATAAGCCTTTGTTCATAGCAATCTCTTATGAAGTGATGTCTAATCTGAATGTGTTTGGTTTTAGAATGATAAACTGGATTCTTAACAATGCAGATAGTACTCTCATTATCAATGTTGATTGGAGTATTCTTGAAATTGAACCCATAATCCAAAAGCTGATTTTGCAACCAAAGTACTTGTGCACAACAACTTGCAGCAGCTACATACTCTGCTTCTGTAGAAGAAGTTGCTGCAATTGTTTGCTTCTTACATTGCCATGAAACTAATCTGCTTCCAAGGTACTGGCATCCTCCAGTTGTGGACCTTCTATCATAGTTATCTCCAGCATAGTCACTATCTGAGAAGGCATGGAGATGGAAAGGTGAATCCCTAGGATACCATAATCCCAACTTAGGTTGTTGCCTAAGATACCTGAAAATCCTCTTGACAGCATTCAAATGAGATACTTTAGGATTAACCTGATGTCTTGCACATAAACTCACAGCAAAAGTAATATCAGGTCTTGATGCAGTTAAATACATAAGACATCCAATCATAGACCTGTATAGTGTGACATCAACATCTTCTCCATCTTCATCTTTTCCCAAAGGTTTGTTAGTATCCACTGGTGTAGATGTAGGCCTAACAGTTGTAAAAGTGAATCTTTTGAGAATATCTGCAACATACTTATCTTGACAAATATAAATCCCACTACTTGTCTGTTGTACTTGAAGGCCTAAGAAGAATGTTAATTCTCCCATGGAACTCATCTAAAATTCTTTCTGCATAAGATCTTCAAATTCCTTCACCATAGATTGCTTTGTAGCACCAAAAATAATATCATCTACATATACTTGAACAAGCATAATATCCTTCTTATCTCTCTTGATAAACAAAGTTTTGTCAATAGCTCCTCTTCTGTAACCATGTTGGAGTAAAAAGTTGGAAAGCCTTTCATACCAAGCCCTTGGAGCTTGATGAAGACCATAAAGAGCTTTTATTACCTTGTAAACTTTGTTTGGATGTGCAGGATCTTCAAAACCAGGAGGCTGTTTGACATAAACTTCTTCTGTAATTTTGCCATACAGAAAAGCACTTTTAACATCCATCTGATATACAGGAAATCCCATATACGATGCAAAGGCCAAAAATAGCCTAATGGCTTCAAGTCTTGCCACAGGAGCAAAAACTTCATCATAGTCTACTCCTTCTTCTTGTCTATATCCTTGAGCCACTAATCTTGCCTTGTTCTTAATCACATTTCCTCTTTCATCTCTTTTTACTCTAAAAACCCATTTTGTTCCAATAAGTTTCTTTCCATCAGGTAGATCACATAATACCCAAACTTCTTGAAGTTTAAACTGTAGAAGTTCTTCTTGCATAGCTTCCACCCAGCTTTCTTTGGCTAGTGCTTGTTTAATATTCTTGGGCTCTTCCTGAGATAGAAAACAAGCAAATAGACACACCTTCTGATCCTTGTGATTCACCCTGTTTTGCTTATAGATAAAACTAAGTAAAGAAGTATGTTGTTGAGACATATTCTTAGCCTTAGTCCTTGTGAGCACCCCTGATGATGAGGGTCCAATTATGTTGGTAGCAGGATGAGTTTTATGAATTCTGAGTGTTGGAGTTGGTGGAACTTCAAGATTATCTTCCAAATTAGTGATATCTGGATCTTCATTAGAATCTGAGAAAATGCCTTCTTGATCCAATTCATCATCAGTATCTTCTAAAGTAATGGTGTTTGGATCAGCAGTATCTTCTAAGTCAGGCATATTGGGATCATGAGCAACATCAGTAGTTTTCCAATTTGAAGTATCCATAGGTTGAAAAGTACTTTCAAATGGATTAGAAGTGCTGGCTGTTTCCTTTGCTTTCTTCTTTTCTGCTTCATAGGCTCTCCTTTGTTCATCATCATATGACTTAGCCATTGTTTCTTGAAAAAGCATTCTAGCAAGTTCATCTTGAATGACCTGATCTTCTGCAGATACTGGTATTTGTGGTGAAACAGTACTTTGAGGATCAACAGTACTGTTAGGTACAGCAGTACCTTGAGGCTCAGAAGTACTTTTCTTCTTATCATTGGCATTATCTTTTGGCTCATCTTCAGATCTTAAATTAACATCATGAACAATGTACTGTGCTTCATCATCAGTGGGAGCAGCTTGATTTTCTTCCCTTACAGGTACATAATTCATTGATGAAGACATTAAATCAAGATCAAACATCCAATCAGGACCTTTACCTTTAGAGTTTTCTTGTTCTTCCAAAAAATCAATATGAAGACATTCTTGAACCTTCTTGGTGACCTTATTGTACACTCTGAATCCTTTGCTGTTTGTACAATATCCCAATAAATATCCTTCATCTGACTTCCCATCAAATTTGCCCAAATTATCAGCAGTATTTAAAATGGTTAGGGGACATCCAAAAGGTTTCATAAACTTGATACTTGGCTTCTTCCCCATGAGTAACTCATAAGGTGTCTTCATTTGAGGTTTAGTCACTGATACTCTATTCAACACATAGCAAGCAGCACTTACAGCTTCTGCCCAAAATGGAACTGGTAGTTGAGAGTCTGCAAGCATTGTTCTGGCTACTTCTATAAGAGTTCTATTCTTTCTTTCTGCAACTCCATTTTGTTGAGGAGTTCTAGCAATACTGAATTCTCTTTTAATTCCTTTCTTAGCACAAAAGTCATCCATAAGCTGATTCTTGAACTTAGTCCCATTATCACATCTAATGCCTCTAACCTTGAGCCTTAACTGATTTTCTAATGCTATGATTAGATCATGAATAGCATCAAAAGTTTCATCTTTAAAACATAAGAAAAAGACCCAGCTAAATCTGCTGCAGTCATCTGTTACAACCAAGCAGTACTTCTTCTTGTTCAGACTGACAACTGAAACAGGTCCAAACAAGTCCATATGCAGCAATTCCAAAGGCTCTCTAATAGTCTTCTCTTCAATCTTTTTACAGGAGGCCTTGTGCTGTTTACCCTTCTTACAAGCAAGACATGTGTGATCATTCTTAAATGTCTTAGAAGGTAAACCTCTAACTAAATTTCCTCTGACCAGCTTATTGATGTTCTTGAAATTCACATGTCCCAGTCTTCTGTGCCATTGATGTGCTTCCTCCATAGATGCTCTTGCAATCAAACATGTTGCTTTAACATCAGAATTCACATTCTTCAAATCTATGCTGTACACATCATTAGTTCTTGGTGCTCTCAGTAACACCAAATTTCTATCTTCTAACTTGAAATCAGGAGAAAGTATGAGACATTCTGTGTCAAAGAATAACACAGGATACTTCTTATCACAAATCTGAGAAACTGACAAAAGATTGAATTTGAGCTCCTTCACAAATCTAACATCTTCAAAATCAATGTTTCCTGCTTTGATTGTTCCTTTGCCAGTAATTCTTCCTCCATCAGGATCATTCCCAAATGCAACTTTTCCTCCATAATAAGCTTTAAAATCTGACAAGAGCTCCTTTTCTCCTGTCATACTGCCAGAGCAACCACTGTCTACAATAAGATGATCTTTAAGCTCCTCCTCTGGGTTGCCCTGCATTTACATGAAAAAGGTTAGTTATTTTTAGGAACCCAAACCATTACTGACTTGTGTTCCCCTTGTGGAGTGACATACTCAAAATTTTTGAGTATGTAATCACCACTGTCTTTGAAAGCATGATCAAGAATTAAGGTTTTTGTTTCCAAAACTGTTTGTTTTTCATGATCAATTTTCCCTTTTTCACCCTTAACCTCTGAAAGTACTGGTTCTATCCCAGCAGTAATTTCTTTCTTAACCCATTTTGTTGTGACTTTAGGAGTTGGGTTCTGTGTCCTAGCATCTTTTCTTGTGTTGTAAGTCTTTCTAGAGTTGTAATGACTGTAACTCCTAGGTCTTACACTTGAGTGTCTGCTAGAAACATTAGGGACCTTTCTATCAGTACTTTGTGAAGGTACTGATGGTTTGGAGTATGACCTTTTCTGATGAGGGTACCTAAAATCTTTTGAGAAGTTACTGTGGTTGACCCTCTGTGAATAATTCCAAACTGGTTTGTTACCTCTTGGCCTATTTTCTGTATAACTTGGTTGTGCAGTTCTGGTCTTAGGATATTTACTAAGGTATTCTGAATGATAATTGCAATCTTTAATCAAATGATTAGGACTATAACAAACATAACAGACCTTTGGACCAATATCCCCAAATCCCCTTCCATAAGTGTTTCTAAAATTAGCAGTATTTTGAAAGAATTTTCTTTGAGGTACTGCTGAGTGATCAGCAGTTCTTTGAAAAGTGTTTGAAGGTACTGCTTGTTTTGGAAACTTGATCTCTTCAACCTTAGGTGCTTCAACAGACTTTTCTAAAGTTTTAGGACTAAGTTTACTTGTAAGCTTTTTCCTAAACTCTAGATTATCTACACCATAACAATCAACATCTTTTCTAGGTGGTTGAAAGCTACCTGGGGGGTGAGGAACTGCATTATAACCCTTTTCTTTCTGAAATACAGGAGGTGTTTGACTAGGGGATTCCTCATCACTAGAAGTGTTTTCATCAAGACTTAGGAACTCTTCATCACTAGTGGAGGTTTCAACAGTTAGATTTATTTCCTTGCTCTTAAATGGAATTCCTTCATTACTATCATAACCTAGGCCTGTCTTAATGTTAGATGTTCTTTGCTTTTCAACAAATTGAACATGTGACACTCCTGCCTCATTCCAAACAGCAAGTTTTTCTAACAACTTATCCCTTTCAGCAGTCACTTTCTCTAGTTCAGTCACCTTGCAACCTAGTTTCCATTCATTCAACTTAACTAGGTAATCCTGTTGTTTATATGTTTCAAGCCATGCTACTTCATTGTTCTCATGTGTAAGGATTTTGGCCTCCATAGACTCTAAAGTTAATTGATAACCTGTTATCTCAGCCCTAGCTTTTTGAAATTTATCTCTTTCAGCTACATACTCAGTAAGTAACTTTTGATACATATCATTACACTTAGAGCATACCTCAGATTTGGTGGATGGACTTGGTGAAGCAGCTACCATAGCAATCTGAACTGTTTCTTCTTCAAACTCCATACTCCAATCAAAGCTTCCTAACTCTTCTCTTGATTCCAAAGCAGCATATCCAGGCTCTTCATCAAATGCTGTGCTCCAATCTTCCAAGGCAACCATTGAATAAGTTATAGGTTCTTCATCAAATTCATTGGACCAATCAATCTCTGACAGATTCTCTTGAGCAACCAAAGCTTTTGGTTTTGGTTCAGTAATTGGAATCTCTTTTCTTTCAGGCTTGGGTGGTTCAATCATCTTGTTTGCTTGATACTTTGCAAATTTGCACTCCCTTGCAAAGTGACCAGTCCTTAGACAGTTGAAACATTCAATCTTGGATTTGTCAAATGTTATGCCTTGTTTAGCTCTGAAGTTGATGCCTTTACCAGTCTTGTTCACATACTTCTTGATCCTTGCTGTGAGCATAGCAACTTGCCATCTGATATCAATTTCTTCCAAAGCATCATCATCTATTTGCAATACATCTTCTTGATAGGTGACAGGCATAGATGCTTGTTGAGCAAAGAATGAACATAGAACTTCATCTGAGGTGGGGGTTAGTGATTGTGATGAATTGGTGGTGACCATTGTTGTGCAAGGAACCTGTGTTTCATTCACAGTACTTTGAGTAGGGTAAGCAGTACCTTTGTTAGAAGTACTGCTTCTCTTTTCAGAAGAAACAAAAGCAATGTTCTGCTGAGTACTTGAACTTGTAGAACCATTCATCTCATGCTCATACACCTTCAGATTATTGTAAAGATCATCAAAGTCCATAGTATCCAGCCCTGATTGTCCTCTAATCATAGTAGCAACAACATGCCAGGCTGATGGCAAACTTCTTAAGAACTTCAAATTTGCATCTTCAATAGATACCTCAGCATCATATAGTTCTAACATGCTCAAAAGATGTTGAAATCTTTCATATGCAGAATCAAGACCTTCTCTTTCACCAACTGTGAAAGTTTCAAATTGCTGCTTCAGCAAATTCCTATGCATCTTTTTGGAAGCATCATTACCTCCAAACTTCTTCTTTATTGCAGCCCACAATTGTTTGGCATCTTTGGCATCATGAAACTTTAGTAAGTGACCATCAAGAGTAGCAGAAAGCAGTATGTTGAGAGCTTTGTCTTGATTTCTTTTGGTAGCAGCAGGTACAGGTATTTTTGGAGGTGTTGGTTGTCCGGGTACTTCAATTGGTTCATCAACTTGCATGTTACCATTGACAATCACATCCCATAAGGCATGGTCTGTGATAGCAATGTACTGCCTCATCTTCATAGCCCATAGATTGTACTCTCCCTTCTTAACAATAGGAATTCTAACAGCAGTAATTGAGGGAGCAGGTGCAGCATCAGTCGACATCTTAAAAGGGTTTGTAGTAAAATCGGTTTAAAGGTTTTAAGGGTTTGTTTTCTTAATTCAGAGTTTCCAACACAAGCTCTGATACCACTTGTTGGAACCCAGCACTCCTTGATCGTTACGGGCTCTAGACTCTATACGTCTAATATTATCTATATCTAGGAACACATAATAACGAAAGCGGAATATTCAAACAATGAATTAACGTTATCATGAACAAGGTTTTTCATTATCATTAACTTTAACAACTACTAACTAACAAACCCTAGACGTTTAGAACTTACGTCTAAGTTACACACACACACCTTTAGTCGACTACATTATGAAAGACTTTATAAAACCTATTCCCTGTATTCTGTTTATATAATACAGAATTAGGGTTACAAGAATATTACGAAGGACTAAAATATAAATCTTCTTTTGCAAGCAAGTCCTTCCCCATCTTTTGTTGAATTCCTTCTTGTCATATTAAGTCCCTATTGTTTCATTCTTGGTTGTTTTGTCTCATCAAATTAATAAACCCAACAATCTTCCCCTATTTGATGATGACAAAACAAACACGGTCTTGTACGAACTTCCCTAGATGAAGTAGAAAAGTTGAGATAATTAAATCTCGCCATGAATGAAACAATCTTGTCTTCCCCTTAAGCCATGCCATGCCACTCCAAATCTCTTCTAACATCTCTTCCCCTTTTTGTTATCAACAAATAGAGAACGTATGCAAATAATGATCTTGACCACCACGAACCAATACCACACTCCTGATTAAAGCCTTCCAATGTTTCGAATTACCCACCATTAAGAACACCAAAATGCTTACTAAAAATGAATCCAAAACAATAGAAACTCCAACTAGCAGTAGTAATACTAATCAATAGTAGTAAGAATCAACAACTTCCCCTTACTCCTCTGATACCAATTGTTAAGATCGTTTATAGCTCATCTAGGGTTAACAATAATAATAACAATAATCATGCACAGTGGAATTAACAAAACATCATTATTATTGAGCAAGGTTTCTTTATCACCATCTCTAACATATATTTACAGCCCCAATTCTACTTGATCAAGGTAGAACTTGTTACACACCTTGTAACAAGGATCAAGGACTTGATCTTGAGGCTGAACTAACAACTAACACTAACACTAACAAACCCTAGACGTTTATAACTTACGTCTAGGTTACACACACACCTTTAGTCGACTACATTATGGAAGACCTGTTCAAAAACCCTACACCCTTGATCTCTTTATATAGTAGAGCTTTAGGGTTTACAAATTACTACGAGGGATTAATAAATAAATATTTTTTAACAAGCAAGTCCCTTGTCTTTTATTCTTCATTAATTGAAGAATTCTTCCATGTCACTTTAAGTCCTTCTTGTTTCATTCTTATTGTTTTGTATCATCAAATCAATAAAACCCAACAATTTTTTTTTCGATGTCAAATTTAATTTTTACAAAACAAGAAACTAGAAATCATGATACTTTCAAAAATGATTATTGAAACAAGATAAAATTTTTAAATAACAATCTTCATTTAAAATAAAGTTTTTCTTAAGTTTATATGACCTTCGGAATAATGCTTACACATGTAATTCTAAATTATAGGTTTCATAAATTAAATATTTCGTCCTCATCATTTCTACATCTAACATAGACTGAATCCCGGGACGGGATTCCGTTAAGGGGGTGAGACTGTAACCACCGGTAAATTTCCACTTAAATTAACTTTATACTTATCCATTTTTCCACGTCTAATTTTTTTTAACATTATCAGTTTAACTAATCACAACAATTAATTAATATGATGTAACTCATATTCTAAATAAACTAGTTTGTTTAATAAATATTTTTATATGCCAATTACCAAAGTTTTCAATTTTTTATTTACCATTTTACGTCATTTTATACTTAACGTTCAAACTTAATGTTTTCTATTTATTAAAGTGTTTACGAAAACTCTAAATTATTAAAACTATAAATCAAATCATAAAATCCTAATAAGTATGTATACTATTTTTTTTAAAAGGAATACAAGAGTACAAGTCTATCAAGTTAAGGTAATGCATGAAAACTAATTATTTATAAAACTCATTATAAACCTCAGTGTACTTATTTTCAAAACATATTGTACAAGTCTTTTATGCACAAGCCTTCAAAATATATTTTCTTATATTTAATAAGCCTAAGTTCAAGTCCCTAAAAAGTAGTATACAAGCACCTGATCGATGTATGAAACCTAAAAACTATATTTATTAACTTAAATATACATAAACTTATTCTAACTAGTCGAAATAGTAAGGATATATTTTTACAACCCTAGTAACCTATAGTATCACTCCTTTAAGCTCAACTCTACACCTATTTTATTTCTTGTAAGAATTAGACACTAAAACAAAACCCTAAATTACATTTTTCTTAAATGTGATTTAACCTACACCCTAGACTAAGTTACTTACACTAATTAAACCCTAGGTACAATTCATTAAGTCATAGGTACAATTATTAAAACATGACCGATATTTAATTGTGTCTAGTTCAAATATAATTAAAACCTAACTAAAATGTTACTTGTGCACTGCCTAGCCATGCATAAATCACTTGGTATCATAAACATCCACATAACCTTGTTTCTAGAAATTCTACTTAGAATCAAAGTGATTGGTTAGGAATCATGGCTAGAGTTAATCCACATATACATGTTACTCCCTTCGTTACAAGTAGTGAAACCAGGAGATGAGAAAGCATCACATGTTTCATCCATAGCCTTAGGTATCTCACTTGGTCTGTTATACATCCACATCAATGTATCTCTAGAAGGATTACTCTAAGTTAAGGAGGTTGTTAGAATTGGTGGTTAGGGTTATTCCACAAAGATTAGGACACTCCCTTTCTTACAAATGTCGAACCATAGTCTAGGATACACCAACATTGTCCCTTTAGGCTAAACATGATGACCAAGAAACTTAAGAATCCTCTCATCTGACCCCTATATATATTCGACCTTCATTTTTCTACTTTGCTCATAATTCACACGAAACAAAACCAAAAACAATCTGATCTAGAGTCACTAGTAGCAGCCAAAGAAGAGATTAGAGAAGTCTAGAAGTAGAAAGAAAGGTTAGTCAAGAACCTAAAAGAAAGGAAGGAGTCTTGTTCCATCTAGGAGACATTCTGTCCTCAAACCTGTTCTTATCAAGTACTAATTGTTGGTAAGTCTTCCAAACCATCTAAACCTTATTAATATTCTTAGTTGACACTCATGCATATCAATAAATACGGCCTAAATGAAATCCTAGGTTAAAAACCATTTTTCTGTTACTTTCAGATATAACGACCAAACAAACACCCTCTCTATTATACTCTCAATTTTGTGAGCATATATAAACTTAACAATCATTTAGGAGAAATAAAAATGAGAATCTAGGCTTTTGAATCACCCAAAACGAGTACACGAGTCAAAAGATACGGCCAAATGAAATTACCAAAAACTTGCCGAAAACCTGTCAACAACTTTCTGTGACAGAAACTGAAAACACACAAAACGAGCCATTTCTATTCCGATTCATCAAAAAGTTAAAACACGAAAGTTGTCCGGAACAACGTTTTCTTTAAAAATTTAGGAGCACGGGTCCTAAAAACGCACGACAAGATCTGTAGATGCGGACTATTTTTAAACCCGACATTTGAATTTTCAAAATTCTTTTCTTAAACACCTCACTTTTGTCTCAGTTTTCTACCATAAGCTTCGGCTTATAAGACCAGCCAATAGACCCTTGTAACCATCACCTAGGACACTTCTAATCGCCCCAATAACCGGGTAAAAAAGAACTAAGTATGATGTTTTACTCAGGCCTTGTTTCCTTGTCGCGAGTTACTAGACCAAACATCCCTAATTAAAATTTTCGACATGTTTTCTAAACACAAGACCCTTAAGATTGGATATAGATAAACTATGAATATATATAAACATGCTAGAATACTTAACGAATCAGTTCATAGGCTTTAAAAATCGAAACCCAGGTGGTTTTTGTGTTCTGTTATAGATCAATATAGGTTCCAGACTATTAACTTCGAGCAATTATTTCACCTATCAAACGTGTACCTAAGAACCTGAACTCAAGGGCAAAGCATAGACCTTCTAGCAGAGATTAAGTGGGGTCAAGAATGTAGGAAAAAGATCAAGTAGTTTTGATCATATAGAGCTATACTTTTGGCTACCTTGAACCTGATAATTAAATAAAAATACTTGATAATTTTAGGTAGAAATAGTTTCTAAACACCCAACTTGGGAAACTTATAGCGACCAAACCATAAGAACTCACGACCTCTAGTCTGAACCGTTGGATAGACCACCTGGCAAACTTTTGAAAAGATCAAGAACGTTGTAAAAACATTGTACGGATTTGTCTAAAACTTAGCTCGTTTTTGTCTCGAAATACATAACAAAAACACTTTTATAATTATATTTTAAAAACTAAAGGGATATATTTTGTAATAAATAAAAGATGGAGTTTTCTTGGGCCAAAAATGTAAGTTTTATAAATTAATTAGTACAAGGGCTGTTTTGTCAACAAACAATAGTTGTGGGTATAAAGTGTCATTTTTGAAACTATAAGGGTAAAAAGTGTAATGTTTTTGTATAAAAAGTCCAATGATATATTTTCATTATATAATGACCCGGAAATATGTTTTAACACATTTAAACGACTCAGGATATTTTATAAAATACAAAATAGTTATACGTCGGGAACGAGTTTTTATTCAACTTATATAGGAAATATATTTAAAGTTATAACGATTCACGACTTGTAATAAAAACTTATAGGTAATATACTGAAATTGAATAACAAACCATAAATTGGAAAAATAGTAAAATCTTAATACCAGTAACTTTGAAGAGACTTCATGTTATCAAAACTAAATAAATAATCCTTAACAAAATCTTTACACTAACAAATATTAAACTCATATATAAGTAAATACTAATACTGAAACTTGACATAATCAAACTCAGGTTTCGTGTCGGAGACGTTTATCAACTTTATTTAAGTTGATTTCTATTCAGACTGCTTTATTACCAGGTGAGTTCATAGTCCCACTTTTTTATACTGTTTTTCAAACTTGTGGGGAGATACATGCTACAAACCGAACACAAGTATTTTTCTGTATGCTATCCTGATCTGGTATTGCCTAAGTTAGCTGTGTTGCCACTAAAAGACCCTCATATCATGAGCCATTAATCACTTGCGAGTGAACGCGAATATAGTGAATAGATCTATTGGAATTGACGTCCCCATTTGTGTTAGCCGGATAGGTAACCAAATGTACTATATTTGAAGTAAAACCGGGAAGTTGGCAAGCTCCTGCTCGAGGGCATTATTACCTACATTATTATTATAATGTCGGTAACTTTACATTATAGCTCATTACTATAATGTCCACACATTGTTAAGCTTTGCGTGTCATGAGACTTAGTGCAATATGCTACGCTGCAATACGTTGTTTTATAACTATATGACTTGTGTTCAACTATTACTTATTTACAAACGCTATGGATTCACTCAACCTTTGTGTTGACATTTTTAGCATATTTATCTCAGGTCCATAACAAACAAGGATGGCATGGAAGAGCATGGATACGGAAGGAATTCTAACATTTTATTATTCTTTGATAAAGTATTAAACAAATTGTAAAAATACTGGGACCTCATTTTGTAAACTCTGATATTTGAATAATAAAATCATTAAAACAACTCAATTAGAGATTGTTTTCCTATTATTATAACTGTTGTGCCGTCGAGTAACACCCAGCTTTAATTCTGCTGCGTATCCCAAATTTGGGGGTGTTACAGTTGCACCGGCTTGGTAGGTGTATACCGTTTGTCACAGACACTAAGAAGCAAGTATCCAGGGACCTCTCGATCATGTTATCCGGGATCGAGAAAGTTTGAACTCGGCTTGAGCTTGACTCGAAAAGCTCGATTTATCTGTAAAGATGTGTTTTCTTACACAAATTAAAATTGAAATATAACCTAAGAATTGAATTCGGTTCGACTTCAGCTCGAAAAGCTTGATGCATTCATAAATAAGTATTTACACTTAGTACACTTACATATTTAAAAAAAAAAAAAACATATTTTATATCACTTGCAAGCTCGAGAACTCTACAATAACTCGAATCCAACTTATATAAGGTTGAACTCAACTCATTAAACATTTGGAGCTCACCTTTTTCCCCAAAATTCAATCTCCAGCTCAAGATCCCGCGCCTTTTTTCCCCAAAATTTCAATCTCCGGCTCAAGATCCCGCCCCTTTTTTCCCCAAAATCAAAACCCAAACACTAGTCAGATCTATCTTCTCTATATTCATATCTTCTCCTTCTCTCTAGAACCGACTCACCCCACCGCCACACTTCACCGCCTTATCCGTGTGGTGGTAATCGTTGCAGGTAGACTTATTAAGACGACATAGTTTTCCTGTTTATTTGAATGGAGACAATCAACGTGTTCTGAGAGGCCACTGTTTTGCTCGTAAAGGGAGTCTTACTTGGTTTCCACTCCGGGAGGATGTTGCTGAACAGTTGGAGTTTGCTTTTCGCAGTCGCGTAAGTTATCTATCAAAAGATTAACATAACATCTGTTATACCGGAAATTAACTCAAATATGGTTGCTTTTTGTGAAACTGTTTCATTTGTATCAAATGTGAGTGATTTGCTTGCTTGGTAATGTGTTTGACATTTATTCTTTCCAGGTTTGGCAGTGTAGAACATTTCAACCAATTGTATATTATTTGTTGCCCGAGTTGATATGCAAGGGTCTACCCCCGTATGTTTGTTTTTGATGCTAAACTTATATTTGGGACATCTAATTTTGTCGTTTTTATGTTACCATAAATCACGTTACTTGTTTCTTGCAGGGGCTACATGCTATTTTCACGGGTGAGGATGATACATGGGATGCCTGGCTAAAAATTCCTTCATCTGGATTTTCTAGTACAGTTCATTTTCGAGGGACTGGAATTAAATTGAGGCGTGGATATGCTCCATCTCAGTCACCAAAGCCAACCCATGTATATTATTACTGTTTCATGGTTGGCAGATCTTATATTATGTAGCATTATTAGTGCCTTGGTTTCTTACATTTCCCATATTTTTTTTGCAGAAAGAAACTGCCATTAGACTCAGATGTAAGCCATTTTTTATGTTGTTAACAATTTCATTTTCTAATTGCTAACACCATTGTATTTCTTAATTTATATTGCAGGTGACGACTCCAATGGCCATTGAAACTTTGGAAAACGTACTAGTAATGGAAACAATGGTCAGTAATAAAACATCCACATTTGATTTTTTTAGTTTTACATACATGACTAATGTACCGTGTTTTATATATACATATAGAAGCCTGTTAAAACAACCAGACATACGAAAACGCTTAAGCCACGACAAAGCGGTTCTACAGGTTACACCACCAACTACGATACCAAATATTAGTGAACAAAATCCTGGACTAAAATTAGTACCAACGAAGCGAAAACATTTGGTCTCTAGTGAAACCTTGCAAAAGCAAGCTAAGGCGGCGAAGAGTCAACAGGTTTTAACTTATGATAGTTGAGAATTTGATTATATACGACATTACAATTATACATATATTTGGTTCATTTATATACATTCGAGTTTTATTCAATTTGAAATACAATTGTATATATATTTGCTTCATTTATATACATTCTGTTTTATATATATACTAGCAGTAGTAACTCTGCTCCAACAGTACTAACGTAGTACTAGCAGTACTAACGTAGTATTAGCAATACTAACATTATTGGTCACCTTTTGTTTAATTCGATGTGTGACTAAATATTAAAAAATGCCACACAAACTAAAAATTCATATGGCCATTGGATGAACATTAGTCACACAAAACACACATGTCTGCACTTTAAACATCAGATTGTCACACTTATTAACACTTTTGGCCACTGTTTGCTTAATTGTATGTGACTAAAAAAAAAAACATCCATTGTGTAACTAAATTTTACAAAAGGCCACACAAAAATAAAATTCATGTGGCCATTGGATGATCAATAGTCACACAAAATACACATGTCTGCACTTTAAAGAGCATATGGTCACACCTATTACCACTTTTGGCCACTGTTTGCGTAATTGTATGTGACTAAATACCCAAAACAAACATGCTTTGTGTGACTAAATATTACAAAAGGCCACGCAAACATAAAATTCATGTGGACAATGGATGATCAATAGTCACCCAAAATACGCATTTCTTCAGTTTAAACAGCATATGGTCACACTTGTTAACGCGTTTTGCCACTGTTTGCTTAATTGTATGTGACTAAATACCCAAAATAAACATGCTTTGTGTGACTAAATATTACAAAAGGCCACGCAAACATAAACTTCATGTGGCCATTGGATGATTAATAGTCAAACAAAATACACATTTCTTCAATTTAAGCAGCATATGGTCACACTTATTAACACTTTTGACCACTTTGTTTTAAATTGTATGTGACTAACTCCCAAAAAACAACATCCATTGTGTGACTAAATCATCAGAAACGTCACATTTATTGTATATTCATGTGGCCACAGGACGGGAAATAGTCACACAAAATACACATTTACTAGAAAGAATCATCTCAAATGTCACATATATTATATATTTATGTGGCCAAAGGACGAACAATAGTTACTCTCAAAAAACATTCGTGTGACTATAAGGTGTTTACGGTCACTGACACTGACTAATCCAACAAAACTTTTGCCTAATTTGTCACACATATTCGGGGTTTTGGTCACTCTTTTTCGATGGAAAAGGCCACGAACTCAACAATGTGACCATATGCCACCTACGGTGGCGGCACCTTTGGTGACACACAACGAAAAAAATGTGTGTGACTATATGCATATAGTCACACATTTCTGGCTTGATCAATAGCAGTTTCTGTACCAGTGCATTAACTCCGTGTCAGAACTGGTAAGACGAAAGGACGTCCTAGCCACAGGCTTAGGCACGTGACCAGGGGGCTATAAATGCTCACGCGAAAAATGCTTTGAAACCCTCCAACCATTCGCTATAAATAGCCCTCAGAAAAGGAAAAACACAACACCACACAAAAAACACCCAAAGATTCAAAACGCGGGTGCCCCCATAAAAACAATGATGAACGGGTCATGCCCACAATCGCAAACAAATGGAACCACCAAATTGTTGACGAAACGTCATGCGACCCTGATAATCTTCTATCAGCTCATGACCCATTCCAACGAGGCATTTAAAGCCAAAAACCAAAAACCGGGAAAGACCCCTGACTTCGGTCATGTTCTTAAATGGCTACTAATAAAACTTAGTAGTTCCTAAATGACGACTAATAACACCAATCCACAACACTCTCCTCATCCCATTCATCCAAGTTCCATTGAACTTCATTCTTCATCACATCTTTTAAGCGTTGCAGGCCCTGCTGCACTGCAGATGCACGGAGGATAAGCACTAACTCCCCCCAATCGCATGCACACCTGCCAACTCGATCGCACAAAAAACGAATGAAGGGGTCGAGCACCACGGATATATGACAGGTATGCTGAGAGCACGCGTCCAAATGTATAGCTAGGATTGTGTTATCAGCAATGACCTGGCTCCGGGCTGAGGCCTCCGCCTCGTACCCGTCCATTGGCGGCAAAACACGGGCAACAATGCGCAGGGCTGATAAGCTCAAGGGGAAAGGAGGTATCATAAGGAACCAAGGACAAAGGGGATGGAAGATAGATGTATATGCGCTTATCCGGGATGAGGAAGAAATGCATCAAATGGACGTACCGTCAGGAAAACGGACATCCAAGCATCAAGAGGCTTCACCCCGCGGTGGTCGAGGAGGGAGTTAAAGTACTTCCGATCCTATGTTGTAGCCAAGCACACAAGCGAAACAATGAATAAAGATACCATGTAGAAACGTAGCGGGCCGCGCCCAAAAGCATGGTGTAAGTTTGCCAATTACAACGACGGACGATCTATAGCTGCTTAGCATGCTTGCCTAAAGAAGAGATACCAAGGGAAGCAACACAAGATCAGTCGGAGAGGGATGCCGCGAATCAGGCTCTGGGCCGCGCATGTACTCAAGAAAATATGGAAGCATAACGCAAACTCCATTACTAGCTAAGTCTAAAAGAGAAGAAAGAACGTGGAAGCTAAAAGCCTACACAGAAGCAAGAGTACAGGCCAAAGGCAAAGAAACAAAGACGGATATCCGTATCCGCAAATATGAAACATCCGTGTTAAATCATAAATTGTGACGGGCCACTCCGGTGGGTCCCGTCCTTAGACATTTGTAAAGACATAACTTATTACTTGTATTTCTACAAAAATTTTAATAAAATACAATGTAAAGCCTAGCTACCTTCACTAGTTTACACTTAGAAATTTTGTAACATTTGCTTTACAAACGCACACACATATGAGTAAGACGCGCACACAAAGGGCACGTCCCGAAAAATGTTATTCCATATAACTAAAAGGGTGCGGAACCTCATAACTAAACCGTAGGTACGAGAGGGATTGCAAACCCAATACTGGGAGGATAACCCACAAATATCCAATTAAGACTAAAAATAAATTATGTATTCGTACGTATTTTAAAACTAGCAAAGCACAAATGATCAAGTGCAAACAAAGACACATAAAGTTAGACGTAACTTCAGCGCAACTAACACACACATTCGTAAAAGCTATACATGCACGGCATAAGATAGAATGTTACATAAAACATATGCGCAAAATAAAAATGCCATATATGTTCAAAAATCATATTTATTAAATCAACCATTCAGATACAAAAAGCCGCTCAAAGGTCACATGCGTCCACGACAAAGATAAAGGGAGACGCAAATCACTCCGCATGATCATGCTCTGGAGTAATACTAAGCTCCTCCCCGCTAGATTGCAAAGCAGGAATAATAGTTAAAAAGCCCCCATCCTCCCTGACATCCGAAACAGCTAAGTCATCTGTAGAAAAAGGTTCAGAAACTATGGGTGAGGCGAAAGACGTTGATGGTACGCCAGTACTCACAGAAGCTAGTTCATATGAAGGAATGGCTTCTGAATCAAACAAAGACCGTGGGGAAAAAGGACTGGACATAAGAGCAAACATATCTGTCAAGGAAAACTGGGCCATGGTAACATTCTCTTGAATCTTCCTAGCCTTTTGACGAGAAGCACTTAAGAACAAAGACAAAGAGGCTTCACCCACAACTAAGCCGCATTTAAGCTTAGGAACGGATAGTTTCTCAAAACTAGGCTGCAGATCGGCTAAACCAAGGACTTCCGCAACCCTGGCATCCAGTTGAAAGAAAGGCATAATATCTTCAAAGTTAGAATCCTTATGCACAGACAACTCTGACAAAAAAGAGAAGTCAAGACTACGGAAAGCCTTCAGATGAGAATCAAAATCAGCGCCAGCGGAAGGGTCATTGGCATCTATATCCGCAAGTTGTCCTCCCTCCCCAGTATGCTCAAAACCAGCCACCAAACCGTCTTGCATCCCTTTCCTAATGGCACAACTCAACAACTTCTGAAGTGATGAGTGATACTCCGGAGAACGCAAACACTTAGCAAGGAATAACCTCATGCCATTGCCAAGCAACCACCTACGGCTTGCAACAGCGGTAAGGAGGTGGGGGTAAAAAACCTCATGAACATTAACAACCACTTCCACAAGGCACGAATCCAACTGAACCAATTTGTCAGTAAGTCCATTTACATGGGAATCTTGATATCCCTTGAAAAGACCATCCAAATTATCAATGGCATCCTGGCGCGAACGAGCCTGTAAAACAGAGAAGGATGATGAGTGCTCAAACACTCATCATTTTTGGTCAAATTTGAACTGCAAAACATACAAAAACATTCAGAAATGCATCAAAATACTGAAAATATTTCAAAATTGTGTTATATGTTTTAGATGCAAAAAGAGTAAAAACAAATGAAAAACGTACAAAGTTTGCAAAATTGGCAGTTTCAGTCCCTCAACTTTCATAAAATGTCAAAACTAGTCCCTGGTTATTCAAAATATGGAAAATTATCACCAAAGGTCCTTTTACAATCATAAGTTGTCATATTTTGTCCTTTGGTGAAAAATTGGAAAAGTTTTGGAAAATTACAATTTTGGTCCCTGGAGTTTCAAACTTTAGCAGGATTAGTCCCTGGTGGGATATTTTTGAAAGAAAAATCAATTTTGGTCTTGTGGTTACTTATTTTGGCAAGTTTAGTCCTTGGAATGAAAGTTTGGTGATATGGCAATTTTAGTCCCCGAGGTTTGGAAATTTACAAAAATGGTCCCTGGGTATTTATTTGTGAAAAATTACATTTTGGGTCCTTTGGTTATTGAAATTGTTAACTTTGGCCATTGTGATAACTTTGCCAAAATTACATTTCCAGCCCTTAATTTTTCAGCAAATTACACAAATGGTCCCTTTTGGTTCTAAGCTTAAATAAAACAAACAAACCAAACATTACCAAATCCAATCCAATCCCCAGCCCACAACCAACACCCAAGGCCCAACCACAAACCATCCCACTCCCTAAAAAATAAACCACCCTGTTTTATTTACTCCCTCCCAGTCAACATAAGTCAAACCACCATCTCCTTCACCCCCACTTGGCTGTTACTGTGTACCCCCTCCCCCACCTTCACCAACTCTTCTCACTCACCCATACATTGTCCCCCTAGCCTCCAATAACATCCAAGAATCATTAATTGTCCACAAATCTCTCCAAGCTACCCTAAAGCAGGAATTCTTGTTTTCCCGCCAAAAATGCAAGTAGGAGCAAAAGTCATCCATAATCTCCGAAAAATGATGGGATTTCTTCCCTAGGACCCACAAAAGCTGAAAAGTCATCTATATAGTAAAGAGAAAGCAAGGAGAGCAAGTATCTAGTGTAACTTTTAAGTTTTTAGTCGAATTTTGTAATCCTATCTTTCTAGTGTAATTTTCAATTTCAAACGTATTGTACTAAGTTTCTCTAGTGTATTTTGAACCTTTCTCATCAATAAATTGAAGTCTTTCTTTGAAATTCAGTTCTGTGTAATTTTCACTTTTTCTCAAAATCACCATTTTCACTTAATGTTGTTGTGAGTTGTTATTATCAACTGAAAAAGGTTACTTTAGCTCCTAAATATCTTATTCAAGCTAGTAGTTGCCTTGAAACTTGGTTTAGTATAAAAAACAAAAAAAATACCAAAAAATAAAAATAAATCAAGAAAAAAAAAAAAGATGAAATGGAAGAAGAGATGGTTCAGAGTTGAGCTTGGATTGGAATTTGGTAATAGAGCTCTGTGGAGAGCAATAGGGGTGTTCATTGGGTTCTTGTTCTAGTTTCCACCATAATCCATTTTGTAAGAAACTTCATTATTTCACCTTATAGTGTTCCTTTGATATTTGCTTGTTAATTTATGTTCATTTCAGTTAGATAAATCATATTATAGTGTTAATTTTTGCTATCTAGTGTTTAAATGTAGGCTTACTTTGAAAATTTGTATAATAAGTCTTGTAAAGGGGTGTTTGGTTTAGTTTGGTTTAGTGTACTGCTGTGAGATTTAGTGTCTAACTTTTGCTTAGACAGCTTTCTTAGGAGTCAAATTGCTTAGTCAAACTTTCATTTTGGTAAACTTTTAAAGTAAAAAGTCAACAATCTCATCCATCCTTGGTTAGGAGTTAACTGTTAATACTTAGGAGTGGTAAACCCACCATTTAGGCTTAGGACCATGTAACTTAACTTCTTTCAGTCTCATTGTACCATAATATACCCATCTCGGTCCTTAGATTAGGTTTTAAATTCAAGAAAGTCAATTTGTTAGTTTTTATCAAAAGTCAAAGTGCATGTTTTTCATTTTTTTTCCAAAAAGTCAAGGATTTGTTCTGATTTATGTAATGTGATCCAGCCCTTGTTCTTTCTAGGATAAACAGCCTCCCACCTCATCTATTGAGTCCCTTGGTTCTTATATTTTTGCAATTTTTTTCTTGGGCCCCACAGTTGATCAAAGACAGCTGCAGGGAGGAATACCTCCCCTGCTGCACAGCCCTCACCACCACACAGCCACCTTTATTGGTGGCTGCAGCCCACCACAGTGGTTCCCATGGCCACAACTTAGCTCCTTTCAGTCCCCCCCCCCCTGGTAGACTTCAACCCTTGACCAAAGTTTTGACCTAGCACCTTGTGGACCCCACTTGGAATCACCACAAAACTTTGTCCCATTTTCAGTTCCAAAATAAGTTACCAAGTGCTTTTTATTGGCTTAATTGCTTAATTTGTGGTCACCTATTGCTTATTCTGGTTCAAACAAGTTTCCTCAACTTATTTAGACCTAATTCAACCATAGTGGGCCCCAAACAAGCTGGTTCAAGCTATTTTCTAGTTTTGGTCAATGAAAGTCAATTGTCACACCTTTTAGCTTCTACTATGCTCATTTTTAAGTTGTAAAAAACTTGTTTTCACAAAAGTTGTTAGTTTTTAGTTATAAAATAGGTTTGTAAAATAAAAATCCAGAAAAAACAAAGTAATTTTAAGTGATAGTTTCTATTTAATTTTATTTAAATTTCAATTTTCATTTTTATATTTTTATTAAGTACTTAGCTTTTTTATATTTTTCTTAAATTCCTTTTATATTAAAGTATTCATAGTAATTTTCTCAGATTTTTATTTTGTCATTTAGTATTTATTAGAATTAATCTTAGTTTAATTAATAATTAATTAATATTAAGTATTAAATAGCATAATTAGTTTTTATTAAGTAAAACCTAGTTTTTATATTTTCCTAGCTTTTATATAATGTAAAATAATTTTAGAAATTTTCTTGTAATTTTTACTGTTCATTTTCTATTTTTCTTAATTTAAAATAGTTTAATTTGATAATTAATAATTAATTAGTAATTAATTAATAGAAAATTCATAAAAAGACAAAAATACTTATTTTTATTTTTAAAACTTGTTTTTAGTTATTTTATAATTTTAGAAATTTTATTTTCATTTTTCTAGTATTTAATTAGTATTAAATTATATTTAAGTGTTTTAAATATTAATAATAAGTATTAAATAGTATTTAATTAATAATAAGTAATTAATTAGTGTTAAAATTTATTTTCCTTTTCTAAAAATTTTATTTTACCTTTAGGTTTTTAAAAAAATCATTTTCACCCCTGGGTGTTTTCAGATTTCACTTTTCACATTTTATTTTGTACGTTCACGTTATTTAAACGTAAACGTACGCGTTTTTAGGTTTTGAACGTTTCTGGTTTTTCCTAATATCAAGTCTTGTTCATATAGCTTGTTTAAGCTATTTCTTCATAAATTCCTTAGTGTAACCAATCTCAAACCCCTTTTCATCCAAATTCACCAGATCACAAAGCCGTTTGAATACAATCCGCACCTCGTCGGGACATAACGACCCGGGGAAACCCTATACTTCCACGGAGCATTGACTCTAAGCTGTTTGACCTTGTTGACCATTCCTTGGTCAATTTAGGTTGACCGTTTGGAACCAATCAAATTTTGGCGCCGCTGCCGGGGAGGTGTGCGCGCTATTCTAAACTGTTTGCTGATTAGTGATTTTGGAATTCATTCCTTTGTACATTTATCCATCCTTTGTTCATATTTTCTTATAACAAAACCGTTCCCGAAAACATTTTTAACCCAGTTTTCAACAAACACAAAAAACACAAAAACATTTTCTTTATCATTTGTACAAAATGTATTTCCAAAAACCCAAAAATATTCATATTTACCCTCCTACCCTTTTGATTCTTCATCCCTACCCTTCTATACACATTTGATTCTTTCTATGTCTCATCCGCACTTTCTGGTTTGCCAATGGTGTGGTAATCCTCATAATAGTGGCAATTGCCCCAGTTGTGGCATGGTAGAATCAGGAAACCCAGATCCCTATTCCTATCATGACACCACTGATTCATTCCATCAGTTACCACACCATGATACTCAGCAGTTTTACTGTTGTGAGTATTGTGGTGGTTCACACTACAGTTATGATTGTCAATCAGGAAACACGCTTGTCTATGTGCAGTTTCCTGATAAAGATTATAACTTTAGCACATACGACTCACAGCCACATCAGTTTTACTGTTGTGATTACTGTGGAGGTCCACACTTCAGCTCCGATTGTCAAACAAGGAATCCATTTCCTTGTAACACTTTTGACACATCGTATTATGACGAACCTCCATCTCCACCAATTCCTCAAAGTCTTCTCCTTGATCTTTTGGATTTAGTAAAAGACTTGAGAGGAATAACACATACCCCAGATAATCCAAACCAAAAATCGATGGAAGAATTGTTAGCTGACGAACAGGCTGCTAAAATAAATTCCCAAGATGCTTATGAAAGATCTATTAGGGAATCAATAGCAAAAGAAAAAGCAGCCAGATCTAGCTCTCGATTTCGTTTCATTCCTGATGACAGTGATGATGAGGATACACTTGATATCCTTGGATTTTATAAAGATTCATCAGGTTCATCAGATGAGATTCCATCAGTTGAGATTCCATCTCAACCCACTCTTATCACACCCGAGGTTCCCACTCACTCTCTGAGCATGGGGGACGAGCATCTTGACACTGTTCCTGATAAGGAATCGGACAAATTCATAAAGTCTAGTGTTGAGAACCTTGTTCCAAACCCACGAGAGTCACAGGGAATTCTTGATCATATATGTGATATTCCTCCTCCTCTTGTCTTCCCGACTGATCATGTTGAGATGTTCTCCGATTCTACTGATGACGATTCGTTATCTTGTGGAGACATCGTTTTTATGGAAGAATTACCTTCTAAGCTAGTTAGCTTAGAAGAAGAGAATGTCGAGATTGACACTGAAATCAAGGATGAAGCACTTCGTGCAACATTATTGAATGTCGATCTCCTCATTTCCAAAATCGAGGCTTTCAAAAAGAAACCTATTTCATCTCCTATCCCCATAAAGGATAGTGACATTTTCTCCGACGATCCTATTCCGGAGTTTAAAGCCTTTACCTTTGATCATATGGGAGAGAAGATTAGTGGCAGTACCACTTCTCATTCTCAAATTTCTCTCCCCGATTATGATTCATTCACTTTTAAGGAGTTCTCCGGTGAACTCACTCATATCATATCTCCACCGGAGTATGATAACTTCTACTTTGATCTTGACAAAGATGATCTTTGTGTTCAGGAGGGAAATATTCTCAACCCTGAGAATTTGATTGATATCAAAATCCCAACCCTCCCACCCATAATATGTCTAGATCATACGAGCCTAAATGATGAGATTCATGATACACCAATCATGAATTCTCTTTCTGATGATGATGAATCAATCCTGATTGTCATCAAGATCTTTCTTCCTTTCTTCACCTATCGGGTGACTTCTCCTGTTCTTCACTCCTTCGGGAATGAAGACATTATCTTTGACCCCGGCATCACCGCTTATAGTTTATACTATTTTAAGCCTGGGTCTGTATATCTCATCGGTGTGGAACTTTCACGTGCTTCAAATGTATGTCCAAACATCTTGAATGAAAGTCCGATTGAGATCGTTTCTTCCACATCATGCTTCCCCAAGGACAATTGAATTCGGGGTCGAGTCAAGCTAGCGACTCGGTAAACAAAAACAGTAGCATGCTTATAGGGTTTTCACCCTAAGTGTGGGGGAGTCACCCCACTGTGGTTACTTATGATGTGAAAATACAAAATGGTGTTTTCCACGCTTAGCTTGTAATGTTGCCCTTTTACGTTCAAAATGTCGGCATAATAGCCAGGATTTTGAATATTGAGGACAATATTCATTCTAAGTGTGGGGGGTATTTCGCTATTCTAGCGAATTTTATCACATTTTACTATCTAGTACCCCCCGTTTTTAGCCAAAATTTCAAAAATTTTTCACTGGTGCTTCAAAATTTTTGTGGTAATCAGTCCGCCTTGTCTAACCGACAAAAAGGATTGGCTAGTCCAGGAGCAAACGGCTCTTGGTAAAGACATCTCAAATCCGTTTATGGCTTGCAATTTGCCCAAAATTGTATGGTTCCTCAACTCCCCATATCCTCAAAAGCAAATGAGTTGGCTAGCCTGCAAGATTATGGCTTGTGGTAAAGGCTGTGGAAAAACCATAATTGGTAATCAGCTCACCAAGATGTTGACTAGGTCCATCAAGAGTTGGCTAGTCCAGAAGCAAACGGCTTCTGGTAAAGACTAATCAAATCCGTTGACAGCTGGTGGTTTGCTCAAAATCACACGGTTATCAGGTGTGCCACAGTTCTTACACCTGGCTACTCCAGAAGTGATGGCTTTTGGTAAAGAGTTTAAAATCCATCAAGTTTTCAAAACAGTTTATTGCTAGGGACTAGCAATAGTTTAGTGTGGGGGATTGATGAGTGCTCAAACACTCATCATTTTTAGTCAAATCTGAACTGCAAAACATACAAAAACATTCAGAAATGCATCAAAATACTGAAAATATTTCAAAATTGTGTTTTATATGTTTTAGATGCAAAAAGAGTAAAAACAAATGAAAAACGTACAAAGTTTGCAAAATTGGCAGTTTCAGTCCCTCAACTTTCATAAAATGTCAAAACTAGTCCCTGGTTATTCAAAATATGGAAAATTATCACCAAAGGTCCTTTTACAATCATAAGTTGTCATATTTTGTCCTTTGGTGAAAAATTGGAAAAGTTTTGGAAAATTACAATTTTGGTCCCTGGAGTTTCAAACTTTGGCAGGATTAGTCCCTGGTGGGATATTTTTGAAAGAAAAATCAATTTTGGTCTTGTGGTTACTTATTTTGGCAAGTTTAGTCCTTGGAATGAAAGTTTGGTGATATGGCAATTTTACTCCCCGAGGTTTGGAAATTTACAAAAATGGTCCCTGGGTATTTATTTGTGAAAAATTACATTTTGGGTCCTTTGGTTATTGAAATTGTTAACTTTGGCCATTGTGATAACTTTGTCAAAATTACATTTCCAGCCCTTAATTTTTCGGCAAATTACACAAATGGTCCCTTTTGGTTCTAAGCTTAAATAAAACAAACAAACCAAACATTACCAAATCCAATCCAATCCCCAGCCCACAACCAATACCCAAGGCCCAACCACAAACCATCCCACTCCCTAAAAAATAAACCACCCCGTTTTATTTACTCCCTCCCAGTCAACATAAGTCAAACCACCATCTCCTTCACCCCCACTTGGCTGTTACTGTGTACCCCCTCCCCCACCTTCACCAACTCTTCTCACTCACCCATACATTGTCCCCCTAGCCTCCAATAACATCCAAGAATCATTAATTGTCCACAAATCTCTCCAAGCTACCCTAAAGCGGGAATTCTTGTTTTCCCGCCAAAAATGCAAGTAGGAGCAAAAGTCATCCATAATCTCTGGAAAATGATGGGATTTCTTCCCTAGGGCCCACAAAATCTGAAAAGTCATCTATATAGCAAAGAGAAAGCAAGGAGAGCAAGTATCTAGTGTAACTTTTAAGTTTTTAGTCGAATTTTGTAATCCTATCTTTCTAGTGTAATTTTCAATTTCAAACGTATTGTACTAAGTTTCTCTAGTGTATTTTGAACCATTCTCATCAATAAATTGAAGTCTTTCTTTGAAATTCAGTTCTGTGTAATTTTCACTTTTTCTCAAAATCACCATTTTCACTTAATGTTGTTGTGAGTTGTTATTATCAACTGAAAAAGGTTACTTTAGCTCCTAAATATCTTATTCAAGCTAGTAGTTACCTTGAAACTTGGTTTAGTATAAAAAACAAAAAAATACCAAAAAAAAAAATAAATCAAGAAAAAAAAAAAAAAAAAAAAAAAAAAAAAAAAAAAAAAAAAAAAAGGATGAAATGGAAGAAGAGATGGTTCAGAGTTGAGCTTGGATTGGAATTTGGTAATAGAGCTCTTTGGAGAGCAATAGGGGTGTTCATTGGGTTCTTGTTCTAGTTTCCACCATAATCCATTTTGTAAGAAACTTCATTATTTCACCTTATAGTGTTCCTTTGATATTTGCTTGTTAATTTATGTTCATTTCAGTTAGATAAATCATATTATAGTGTTAATTTTTGCTATCTAGTGTTTAAATGTAGGCTTACTTTGAAAATTTGTATAATAAGTCTAGTAAAGGGGTGTTTGGTTTAGTGTACTGCTGTGAGATTTAGTGTCTAACTTTTGCTTAGACAGCTTTCTTAGGAGTCAAATTGCTTAGTCAAACTTTCATTTTGGTAAACTTTTAAAGTAAAATGTCAACAATCTCATCCATCCTTGGTTAGGAGTTAACTGTTAATACTTAGGAGTGGTAAACCCACCATTTAGGCTTAGGACCATGTAACTTAACTTCTTTCAGTCTCATTGTACCATAATATACCCATCTCAGTCCTTAGATTAGGTTTTAAATTCAAGAAAGTCAATTTGTTAGTTTTTATCAAAAGTCAAAGTGCATGTTTTTCATTTTTTTTCCAAAAAGTCAAGGATTTGTTCTGATTTATGTAATGTGATCCAGCCCTTGTTCTTTCTAGGATAAACAGCCTCCCACCTCATCTATTGAGTCCCTTGGTTCTTATATTTTTGCAATTTTTTTCCTAGGCCCCACAGTTGATCAAAGACAGCTGCAGGGAGGAATACCTCCCCTGCTGCACAGCCCTCACCACCACACCGCCACCTTTATTGGTGGCTGCAGCCCACCACAGTGGTTCCCATGGCCACAACTTAGCTCATTTTAGCCCCCCCCCCCCCTGGTAGACTTCAACCCTTGACCAAAGTTTTGACCTAGCACCTTGTGGACCCCACTTGGAATCACTACAAAACTTTGCCCCATTTGCAGTTCCAAAATAAGTTACCAAGTGCTTTTTATTGGCTTAATTGCTTAATTTTTGGTCACCTATTGCTTATTCTGGTTCAAACAAGTTTCCTCAACTTATTTAGACCTAATTCAACCATAGTGGGCCCCACACAAGCTGGTTCAAGCTATTTTCTAGTTTTGGTCAATGAAAGTCAACTGTCACACCTTTTAGCTTCTACTTTGCTTATTTTTAAGTTGTAAAAAACTTGTTTTCACAAAAGTTGTTAGTTTTTAGTTATAAAATAGGTTTGTAAAATAAAAATCCAGAAAAAACAAAGTAATTTTAAGTGATAGTTTCTATTTAATTTTATTTAAATTTTAATTTTCATTTTTATATTTTTATTAAGTACTTAGCTTTTTTATATTTTTCTTAAATTCCTTTTATATTAAAGTATTTATAGTAATTTTCTCAGATTTTTATTTTGTCATTTAGTATTTATTAGAATTAATCTTAGTTTAATTAATAATTAATTAATATTAAGTATTAAATAGCATAATTAGTTTTTATTAAGTAAAACCTAGTTTTTATATTTTTCCTAGCTTTTATATAATGTAAAATAATTTTAGAAATTTTCTTGTAATTTTTACTGTTCATTTTTCTATTTTTCTTAATTTAAAATAGTTTAATTAGATAATTAATAATTAATTAGTAATTAATTAATAGAAAATTCATAAAAAGCCAAAAATACTTATTTTTATTTTTAAAACTTGTTTTTAGTTATTTTATAATTTTAGAAATTTTATTTTCATTTTTCTAGTATTTAATTAGTATTAAATTATATTTAAGTGTTTTAAATATTAATAATAAGTATTAAATAGTATTTAATTAATAATAAATAATTAATTAGTTTTAAAATTTATTTTCCTTTTTTAAAAATTTTCTTTTACCTTTAGGTTTGTAAAAAAGTCATTTTCACCCCCTGGGTGTTTTCAGATTTCACTTTTCACATTTTATTTTGTGCGTTCACGTTATTTAAACGTAAACGTACGCGTTTTTAGGTTTTGAACGTTTCTGGTTTTTCCTAATTTCAAGTCTTGTTCATATAGCTTGTTTAATCTATTTCTTCGTAAATTCCTTAGTGTAACCAATCTCAAACCCCTTTTCATCCAAATTCACCCGATCACAAAGCCGTTTGAATACAATCCGCACCTCGTCGGGACATAACGACCCGGGGAAACCCTATACTTCCACGGAGCATTGACTCTAAGCTGTTTGACCTTGTTGACCATTCCTTGGTCAATTTAGGTTGACCGTTTGGAACCAATCAGAGGACAAAAATAAAAAAGAGAAAACAGAAGGAGAAAAAAGAAGAAAAATAAAAGGCAAAACACATACCCGATTTGAAGACCACTTGACCTGACACTTTAATTCCTCAACTTCAGCAATGAAACCAGCCAGATCACGGCCATTACCCTCCCAGGAGGAATAAAAGTCTGTGGATTGCTGAGGAGGTGCGGTATGCTCGGCAACCTGGTTAACAGTAGGGGAGCGCAACACAGCTAACTCAGCCTTGAGCAGATCAAGCTCACTCCTCAACCTCAAATTCTCTTCCGCCAAAGTAGAAGTGCCAGCTTCAGAAAAATGAGTGGCGGACTTCAAAGAAGAAACCTCCGTACTTAGACAAGACACTTGCGTCTTTAAAGCCTTAATCTTTGCATCCTTCTCCTCAAATTGCCTGGCTAAACGGCGATAACGGGATATATATTTCCGCTTCAAAGCAATGTTCCTTTCAGCACGCGCCCGTGACTCAGCACAAAAAGAGGTCTGGCATGCAATCAAATAATTAAACTCATCAAAGAAATCCTTATCATCCATCTCACGGATTTCAGAGAAAAACCTAGGCGGAGCAAAACCGTCGACCATCTCGCGGTAATCCGCAACGGTCTCCAATCGAGAACCGCAAGGCACATTTCATTCCGGAATATAAACCTCCCCGAAAATATGCGGTCAACATCTGCAACAGAATGAACACGACCAAAGAGAGGTTCACCCTCGGAAAAATCCTCCTCACCAACATCTAATTTAGAACCACCAACGGATACGGAAGTGGGCAAAAGAGGAGATGACCGGGCAGCAGCCTTCTTCTTTTTCCTCTTCAACGAAGGACAGGCGGAAGACTCAATAGCCTTAGTAGCAACTGACGACGAAGGAACAGAAGACCTGGCAAAAGAATCAACCTCAATACCAAAAGTACCCGAAAAAGACGAAGAGTCAAAAGAAACAACGAACCTCTCCGCAGGACGCACAGTACGGAGGAGAGAGTCAATCGAATCATCAAGATGGACACCAACTTCTCGTTATGAAACAAACGATCACAAAGGAACAGGGAGTGATGACCTAAGCAAATGACATGAACCTTGAAAGTAAGAAGACATCATGCTTTTAATAGCGGCCCTAGACTTACCAGAGGTAGTAGGGCGATTCAAAAGACCATGATCGGCCCTTAGCTTCTTGGGTGGTAGAGTTGCGGCACTAGGCTTCACTGTCTGCTTCCGCTTCTTGGAAACAACAAGACGTCGCGAAGGGTTACGCCCAACATGACTATCACTTTGGTCACCATGACCAGCTTCACAGACAATACTTGGCCCTGCGCCATCACCTCTACCGTCATGGGCCCCTGGCCCATCTTCCGCATGATCATGCGGGGGTGGAGAGAGTGGAACAACACGATCACGAGTCACATCAAGAAGCCTCGGCTCACCCTCTTCTAACTGCCTCGCCTCAACATCTACCTCAATCGGATCAACATGAGTGATGAAGGCGTGCGCACTAATATCTGAAAAACAGAAAAATAATAAAAAAAAGGGAGAAGAAAGAAGAAAGCGAGAGATGACGACAATAAAAGTATAGCACACAAACCACTTCCATGAAGACGGAATACTGGGCACTCATCCTCCCCAAACGGATAAGCACGGCTCAAACCAACCCAACAAAGGAAAGCTTCCAGATATCTACGGAACGAAGCAGGCCCCTCAGTAATAATCCTATATTCTTCAGCGCTATACTCATGAGGGTTAGGACCAGGATCCGCCTTGGCACCATCAACTGAGCACCAAGGGAAACTAACAGGGAAAGCAAAAGCGTCAACCCAGAAAAAGGGTTCCCTCCAACCTTTCACAGAATCCAAAATCTTGTCATAGCAGGTGCCAGTATTAGGACGCTGCCAAATGACGCCCACCCGTTCTTTATAGACTTAACATAAAGACGATGGAACAGACCAACCGACGGAGCAAAGTTATGAGCACGGCAAACAACTTCAAAGTGAGAAATCTTACAGGCACCAAAAAGGGAAAGCTGAGAGATGTTAATATGGTAATATCTTAAAACATCAACAAAGAACATAGAAAAAGGCAAGCGGAGATCAGCATAATCAAAAAACCGGTTGTATAAACCAATCTTCCCCGGAGGATACTGGTTGATAGTCTGACCGGGATCTAGAAAAATAGGGTTGACGAATGGTGGAATATGGTAATCACGGCATAAGTCGTCTAATTTCCCTTGCGTCAGATAGCAGCCAATTTCCGTGATTTTGGTTATTGCCATAACTAACGACCGCAAGGTAGAAAGTAACAAGATAACGAAAAATAAAGCCTAGACAAATCTCGCAAAAGCGCGGAAGAAAGAGAAAGGAAAGGAAATAATGGCAACACGCGACATTAGGTATTTATAAGTGATTATACCAAGAGATCGAAATAAGTGCCGCGTGCCATAAAAGTGCCTAAAATCAACGGCCGCGACCGAGAATAAAAGATAAGGATGATAGCTAATAAAGCAAACATCCGCTCCCTCGAAGGAATAAAAACGTTCGATCCCCCCATACAAACCCGTCCACGGATAATTCAAGACCCGCACAACAAAAGGCCCTACACCAAGAGCGGAACAACTAGTGATATAGTCGAGAAACATTCACCGCACGCTACCAAAGCACGCGCACAATGAACGCACTAGACTGGGGGGACTTGATGACGTATAGTACTGATAGCAGGACTACTGGGCCTAGACTATCTCACACGAATTGGGCTCCGGCCCAACAAGCATAAATGGGCTCCGGCCCAATAAGCAAAACCGGGCTCCGGCCCTATGAGCAAAATCGGGCTCATGCCTGACAAGCCAAACAAGGCTGAAAGCCCATGTCACGAGCATGGCACAGCCCGGACAAACCAGGACACATATAAACGGCACTCCTGAAGTACGCCCACGGACTGCACTCCGGTCCATCCGCATCCACAAACATCGATTAAGCTCCGGGCCCTTACCCGACAAGGGTCCCACTTCTGCCACTACAGCAATACACAAAATATTAGGAAACCCTAATATTTCTACTACCTATAAAAGGAAGCCTCAATTCACATTCTCGAGGTAATGACTTTCTCACTCATCATAACTTATACATTTCTATGACAAACATGAGTACTTACTCTCACGTTGGAGCTTAATGTCCGTCCCCACGGTAAGGCTAACGGTTTATTTTCATTTGTGTAGGATACTTTATCCTCTACTTGGATCAGTGCATAAGCCCACAACGGACGGCCCACCAAGGACGGCCTGCACCTAACTAAACCCAATTCTATACTATCCACACTTTTTGCACTAACAAAACCCTATCTCTACTTTTCTTGAAAATTTTGTTTAAGAGTCATATGAATTTGAGAAAACATAGGTTTATATGATTTTGAATTATTGAAAAGGAGGATGGGATGTTACTTGGTCGGAGTTTTTGGCTGTTAGTGTTTAGAGTGGTTGAAAAACTAGAATCCTAGAGTTTTTGAGGTTGTTCTTGGTACTTTCGGATCTTTACAAGGAAAAATGATGTAAAATAATTTACCTACTGTGGTTAATACACTTTTGAAACATGTTTGGATGCTTAAAACAAAGTATGATTCATGGCTAGGTCGGTTTTTTGGACTGATTGAAAGATAAGGTAAAACTATGTCATATAACATCATGGTTTTTGGATAAATCGGGTTTGGTCATGAACATGCACTAACATAGAGTTTTATTAAAATAACCCACTGATGGTTTTTTTTGATAAAAATAGTGTCAAGACATTTATAAAATGAGTCTAGGAGTTGGTTAGGTCGTTAGGGGTTTGTTTGATAATTTTAGGACATGTTCTAGTTAACTTAAATTTCAAACAACACACTTTTTAAATGGATGTATAACTTTATAATGAGGATATCTTGATGAAAAGTCTTTTAACACAATTCTTGATTCTAAAATCAAGCCCTCAGAGTCTAGTTTCCAGAAAAGTAAGTTTTGTAAAAAGGTGAGGTCGTTTGGTTTGTAAAATTTGCAAAATGGCAACAAGTGTTGAATCTGCCTCAAAAACAGTTTCGAACCCTTGCACTAAATGAACCACCAATCACGAACCATGTCAATCTTTACCTAAAACTGATGTGGGAGATGCTCCTATGTCTTATTTATTTAAATTCTCCCACTGGCCGTAACTATAAATCTATCATTTGGACCTTCTGCCAATCAAATTACTTTCATATGTCCATAATTGAACATTTCTGGAGTCGAGTCAAAATAGTCAAACTAAAACCTTTAATAAAATCCACAAAAATTTATGAGACATCTTCACCCATAGTATTATAACCTGTGGTAGTGGCAAGTCTATTAAAAATACATAGCTTAGTTAGATGGTTACCGGCAACGGTACCAAAATCGGGTCGCACAGATCTAATTATTTGTATGGTCCACATTTGTCCTTGAGTTTGTAGTAGATTATGGGTATATAAAATGAGTTTTTTTAACTTATGCCTTAGAAACACATATTAAAAAGGGTTCTCCAACCTGGGTGTCACCGTCTGAATAATCAGCAACCAGTGATTAATTCTTATTATCTTTCATCATTAGGCAATCATTTACTGACCGTAACACTCAGATTGCTTGCAGGACTTTTTTAACATGTGCCCACAAAAGTAAGAAAAATCCGTATAAAATAACTCGACTCGTATGTTAATAGCGGAGCCGACTTGAAAGATAGATAGACTTGAGTTGCGGTGAGTGTGAGTCGGTGGGTTTTTTTGTTATTTTCCTGTAGTATAGGTACGTGTAAATTTAGGAAACTAAAAAGAAAAGTATTAAAAGGGGGATATGGTGGTCGGTAAGATCCTAGTAGATAACACGTTGGAAAGTGGAAAAGTCTACAACTACCAATAGAAAAAAAGTTCTATAAAATGACATCAACCTTCTATTTCTAAACAAACCAATTAAATTCCTTTTACATTTACATATCAAATCAAACACACACCCCTCCGTATTATAAGGTACGTTTCAATTCCTTTTTTTTTCTTTCGCGATAATTGTGATGTATGTTTTGTGAAGTTTATTTGTAACTAATTTATTTTAGATTAAGAACAATACTTGGTTATGTGCAAAAATAAAAATTATCGATTGAAGACTAGAATTAGAAAATGTTAAAAGTTAGTTATTGTAAAATAGTACTGTTTGATTACAAATTGTAATGATACGAGAAGAGACGAGACTCAAAAATTAACGCTGTATTTTTACTTGTAAAACATTTTCAGTCCTTTGATTTTTCTAGAAAGATTTCGTCTCCAAAAACAATTTGTTTAAATATTACTTTTAGAAAATTGATAAGTGCAACGGAATATAGGAAATTGCAAGAGAAAAATGTAAAAATAAAATAAAAATGCAAATCCCACTTTTCTATTGGTGAGTCACTAGAACGGCAGCGGGTATCGTAGGATTATATTTTGCGCTATTTAGTTACACGTTTAGTTGTATTCATGCTTTATAAATAGAGAAATAATTTTAGTTTAAACAATCAACCACTTCCTAACCAACTTGCTTTCTAACAAATTAATTTTGAAATCTTTCCATAATAAACAAAAAAAAAAATCTGAATTTTAAACCTTTCTAATTATTAAATAGTCTCAAATGCATTATAATATAGTATAGATGATTTAGAAAAGCCTAATTTTTTGCCTTTCAGAAAACCTTTATAGAAAATATTCGACCCCTATTTTTCTACAACTAAAGTGAGCCTAATGGTGTGTTTAGTTGTATAAAAGTTTTCCTAATTTTCTTTCTTTAGTTTTTTTGAGAGTGGAGTAACTCTTCTTTCTCTAATAAACTGAAAAACTCTAACTTCAAGTTCTTTAACTCATAGTTATAATAGTAGAAAATAATTTTTTTATTTTGAATAGAGAAATTTCAAAAAACACTCGTTTTAAACACGTTTTCTATTTTTTTTGTGTTTCTTAGAAAACTCTTATGGGAACTTCTCATTGTTCAACAACTAAACACACCCTAAAGTTTGCAAGGGGGCATTTGTTTTTGTGTTTTGGAAGTGATTATCACATATCGAATAAAACGGATTCTAGATGGTAGTGTTTGGATGTGCTTCTTTTGAATGAAGTCGAATGGGTTTGAGCGTATCATTAATTGACTCTTAACTAAGTGGAGAATAATATGTAATCTGTTTCAACTTTCATGATAAGCATACTATGTAGGCATATAGCTGAATTATATGTTACATGAAAACGCGATATCTTCCAAATTGCATTGACAAACACACCTGAGCTAAGGAATTGGACCTTTAGCTTCATATTTAAGATTTAGCTTATAGTTGATTCCTTTAGTATCGGCGCACAATCTAAATGGTAGCGGGATGAGTCCTTTAAGCAGTTAGTGAAGTTACTCCTTTATGACTTGCATTCATGGGTTCAACTTTTGCAAAACATCTTTGCAAATGCAGGAAATGCTTTTAACAAAGGCTCTCTTCTATCCATGTAATGCGGAGCCAAGGAGCTTGGCTGCACTTGCATTGACCTTTATGTTCTCTAGTCTTATTGGGTCGAACAAGACTTCCCAAAATGAAAGGGACACGCTTGAACCGACACCAGTAAGACGTCTTCTTTGTTACTGAATGGTTATGTATTAAAGTCTTGAAAACAAATTCTTTGGAAAGTGCAGTGGCAGAACAGAACTGCAAATAAAAGTTCTCTTTTGTGCGAGTCGTGTGAATCGTTATATCATAAAAGTTCTTATGTTCCCGTGGTATAACATAAGAATGATAGGAATATTATCCTTGTGCAACGGTCATTTATCTTTTTTTATTCTTTACATGCTCTTTATTTCCTTCTACAGTTTTCAAACTACCTACAGAAGATCGTTTGACATTATATGGATTATAGGCCACGTGACGAGGAGGCTTCTAGGGAGCGTACCAGGGAATCTCTCATCGCCCTTTCTTATTGTGAACCAGAAAAAATTGCTGATTCAACTCAGCCTGGAAAACCAAACAGCAAAGACAAAGCTTTTGATGAACTCAGATCTAAATTGATATCGATTACTGAAATGGATTCTGGTAATAAGGCTGCTGACAAGGTTTGAAGCAATGAAGATTATGGTGCATTCTTATAGCAATATGAAATGGATTCTGGTAATAAGGCTGCTGACAATGGATTCTGGTAATAAGGCCTCCCTTGTTTGATAACATACTTGTAGCAATATGAAATTGTCCTCAAAATGTATGTAAAGGTCGTTCTTCGGATTTTCAAATTTAAGTATTCTTTTGCTCTTTTTTAATCGACCCCTCATTGGTTGGTTTTTAGTTTTTCCTTTTTATTTTTTGGTTCAAGGCAATATAGTTTTTAATAGTCGAAAACCTCTTCACGTGAGCAAATTGGTAAATTAGACTCTTCAAACTATATTTTGTAAAATATTCTTGGTATGAGACATTGATCTGCTATGTTACCTGGGTGGTCCAGATTAAGACCAGGCTTTATGGTCTGTATTCAAAACTCTTTTAGTTGGTCTTATTTGATTTGAGAATACATTTAATAGAGACTGTCTAGTCAAAAAAGGTGTGTAAGCTACCTTGTTCTATTGGCAAATTTTGACAGAGACATAAAGACATCAACATCTCCTACTGGTTGGGAGAAGTCGGTTGATTTTTCTAGCACGCGGTAGCTTGTTTTTGTTCAAAAACTAGGGACAACCTATGTAGAAGATGAAAGTCGATGAACATACAAAATTTCACATATACGTCATGACACCGGATCCCTTACAAAGTGAATAAAATTAAAAAGTGTAGAAAGCCATTCATAGTGACAAATGTCCCCCACTCTAAATTATACATAAAATCCGCCTAGGGGTAATATGGTCATTTGACTCGTTTTTTCTTTTCTACCTCAATTTTCAAATGCATATATCTCTTAAACGACAAACTTTTAGAAAAAACTGATTTCACCAAAATTTTTAAAATTTGATTCTCTTTAATTTGGTATAAATCTTTTTAATTTTTTCGAAACTTTTTTTTTGACATATTCATTGGGTCATGATTTTCTTGATGTTTTTGCTATTTTCGACCCTATTTTTTACCTTGAAAATTGCCGAATCATAAAATACTTAAAACACGAAAGTTGTAGATTTTGATTCACTCTTTACCCAGAAATTTGAATCACTCAAATCCGATATGATATGAGTGAGATATCGCACGTTAAAGATGATGTTTTAGTCATATTTGTTGCACACAAGGTGTTTGATGAAATGTCTAGCTTATATTTTTAGTATTAAAATTGCGTTAAATGCTCTAATTTTTGTCCCACAACGCATTATTAATAATTTTATTAATGTAACATTCAAAAAGTGATGTTTTTTAATCATTATTATTTTTAAATATACATTTAGTTCATCAGTTACGTTATTAGGTTCATCAGTTAGGTTATTAGGTTCATCAGTTAGATTATGTTTTGTTCATCAGTTAAATTATGCATTGTTCATCAGTTAGGTTATAGGTTATAGGTTCATCAGTTATAGGTTCATTAGTTAGATTATGTTTTGTTCATCAATTAGATTATGTTTTGTTTATCAATTAAATTATTTGTCGTTCATCAGTTACGTTATAGGTTCATCATTTATAGGTTCATCAGTTAGGTTATAGGTTCATCAGTTAGATTATGTTTTGTTTATCAATTAAATTATTTATCGTTCATCAGTTACGTTATAGGTTCATCAGTTAGTTTATAGGTTCATCAGTTAGATTATGTTTTGTTTATCAATTAAATTACTTATCGTTCATCAGTTACATTATAGGTTCATCAGTTAAGTTAGGTTATAGGTTCATCAGTTAGGTTATGAACAATACATAATTTAACTGATGAACAAAACATAATCTAACTGATGAACCTATAACCTAACTGATGAACCTATAAATGATGAACCTATAACGTAACTGATGAACGATAAGTAATTTAATTGATAAACAAAACATAGTCTAACTGATGAACCTATAACCTAACTGATGAACAATACATAATTTAACTGATGAACAAAACATAATCTAACTGATGAACCTGTAACCTAACTAATGAACCTATAACTGATGAACCTATAACCTATAACCTAACTGATGAACAATGCATAATTTAACTGATGAACAAAACATAATCTAACTGATGAACCTAATAACCTAACTGATGAACCTAATAACGTAACTGATGAACTAAATGTATATTTAAAAATAATAATGATTAAAAAACATCACTTTTTGAATGTTACATTAATAAAATTATTAATAATGCGTTGTGGGACAAAAATTAGAGCATTTAGATCAATTTTAACACTAAAAATCTAAGCTAGACATTTCATCAAACACCTTGTGTGCAATAAATATGAGTAAAACACCATATTTAACGTGTGATATCTTACTCATATGACATCGGATTTGAGTGATTCAAATTTCTGGGTAAAGAGTGAATCAAAATCTACAACTTTCGTGTTTTAAGTATTTTATGATTCGGCAATTTTCAAGGTAAAAAATAGGGTCGAAAATAGCAAAAATATCAAGAAAATCATAACCCAATAAATATGTCAAAAAAAAAAGTTTCGAAAAAATTAAAAAGATTTATACCAAATTAAAGAGGATTAAATTTTAAAAATTTTGGCGAAATCGGTTTTTTCTAAAAGTTTGTCGTTTGAGAGTAATGTGCATTTGAAATTTAAGGTGGAATTAAAAAAAACGAGTCAAATGACCATATTACCCCTGGGCGGATTTTATGTATAATTTAGAGTGGGGGACACTTGTCACACTATGAATGGCTTTCTAGACTTTTTAATCTTTTTCACTTTTCAAGGGATCGCAACTCTATACGTCACATCTGATAGTTTATCAATTCTTAGTTACATCATTATTTTCATATCGTTAGTCACTTAAGCTTGAAGCCCACCAAGACAAATCATCATTTCTAATATCAGCTTAATACGTATCGTTAACTTGGTTGAAATATTTAGTCTTGGAAGATGTGGACTTTGATTTACATAACGAAATATTTAAATATTGGATGGTATTGTTTACATGAAAACACAGTATATCCAAGATGTTACAACATAGTTGAGACTGGAGAGGATGCAAATAGATACTTTTCTATGTATTGACTTCTTTAGTCTACATTTTGAGTATTCATTTCCCTGTTTTTTGTGAATTAGGCTAATCATCAATGGCAAGTGTTGTAGTTGCTGAGTTGATTGTTGCTTTTGTTCAGTTCATGAATGAATACCTGAAAATAAAATAACATTCTAACACCCTGTGAAAATTTAAACATCAGTTTTAGGAAGCTTTTGTTCATTATAAGATAGCTGTATGCACGATCTGTCGATCCACGTCACTATAGCCAAACTTTCTAGCAGGAATGCTTAAAAATATGCAATTCCAAACATCAGTTATTTGACTAAAAGAATTTACCATTGAAATACTGTATGGTCAAATTGCAAGTCATGAACTGCATTAAAATAACCCCTAGCTCATGTAAGTCTAACCTGAAGTTTTCTGAGATCATATTTAGTATTGACTTAATTTCTCAACTAAAAAGCATTAACTTCACATATGTTAGTTCTGCCACTAGAGCTAGTACCCAGGCAGCATACCAAAACCTAGACGCTCCTTTAACAATGCACCATCATATTCGATTCCCAGTATCTGTTCAACCTCTTGAACTTTTTTGTTTCGAGCATCTTTGACACCATTGTGCTCTAACTTTGCCCTCTTCAACCTCTCATAAGCTTCCTTGAACTCTTTTACTTCCAAAACCAGCTTGTCAGTGTGTATATCTAAAGATTCTTCCAATGCCGCTAGCTCTTGTTGCAACTGCTGGTTTTCAAACCTGAGCATCTCAACCATTCTTAGCCTCTGGCGAGCCCACGACATGTCAAACTTAAAGCTCTCAAGTTCCTCAATATCCTTGCGAAGACTAGTTGTTTGGTCCTCTGTGAGTGCATCCGTGCATGTTCCTAGAAACTGTTTGATGACCAAATCAAATTGTTTCAGAATGGGCACCAAGATGCGTGACGAACTAGGCTTGACTCCTTTGAATGTGTCAGGGTAGTGGCTTTCAACCGCATCCAGTAGCTTTTTTACCTCTGGTCCAACATCATGACCCCGCCACAGTCCTACAGGTTCTTGAGGCATCGTTGTTAGAGCCTGCTCGAGTAACTCCTCTTCGTTATCAGTTTCATCAATCCATCCGTTTGTGTTATCGCCTGCAACAAAGTTTAATAAGTAATCATAACCATTCATTACAAGTTATCTTAGTTGTCCCGGTTTACATACCATTTAACATCTCAGGCCTTTCGACAAAATGAAGACCATTAGAATCTGTAACCCCGGTCAAATCAATTACAACACGGTCCAATGCATAAATCATGATTTTCCCAATCTATAGATATTAAAAAGAACAGAAGGTTATAAGAATGAAAATAAAAGTATGTTGTATGAATTTTATGATACTTTACATCTAGCTTATCTTGTTTGGCCCTGTGATTGCTGGGAAGCTTACGCAATTCGTGTTGTAAACGAATGCATTCACTAAGACTTTCCGGTGAAATAAAATTGACTTCAACCTTCGTACTTGACTGTAGGGACGTAATTTAATCAGCAAAGTTAATAAAAAAATTCTTATTTTGATGACGGAATATAAAAGATTGTTGAATACAATGTACAAGATGTTAAACTATCTAACCTCCAAATTTCGAACTTGATAAGGGCAACCAGCGGGTATAAAAACAGCATCACCCAGCTTTTGTTGGATGGTCCATGGTTCGATTCCTAATAAGTATAAACAAAAGAATCAATAAATTTGACTATGCATAACAAGCAGTTGTCAACTAACATACCAAATTCCTCTTTTAGCTTCTTTTTATGTTTCCTGGTGAGATAAAAAGCCCGGTCATGTATAGGGTGAACAACCTGCAACATCACAGAATAATCAATTTAATACATGTTATCTAATGCATTGTCTGTTTATTGTCGCATAAAAGTAAATATTACCAGTTTACTCGCGTGATTCCTAAGATATTCCTCTAGCTTCTCAACATCTTGCCTTTTGAATATATCCCACATAGCACCACCCTCCATTGGATCAACTACTGGCTGCGTGTCCTCATTAGTTTTCATACCCTCCTCACAAACCAAACTATCTGGCTTTCTCTCCCCCACTTTTGTCTTGTTAAGCTTTTTGGTTAATGTATGCATGAGTACATTGACCTGCAAGTTACATATTAAAAATAACAAATCAAAACAAAATCTTTATGTTAAAACTGCAACTCTATAGGTAGATGAAAACTGTACGTACGGTATCACACTTATCACAACGAAGCCTAGTAATAGTGCCCCTGTAAGCTATATCCATCCTTGGACCCATGTCCAGTTTTAAGAATATATCAGGCAACTTATTAGCAACATTGAGATAACCAGCATAAGGGTGTGTGTAATCTTTGAATGGTAAGCACTTCATGAATTCCACAAAATGGCGTGGCCATTCTTCTTCAGATAAGCATTGAGGTTTCCATTCTTCCAACTTTATAAACATGGGCCATGCTTCTAAATATCCCCTAAGGAATTTGTAAAGATCAAGAGTCACCTGCATAGAAATTCATCGGTTAGTTGATAAGCTTATTTTTTTAATTCCGTTTTCACAAGTGCTCACAACCCTTGGAAGTTTTCAAAAAGAAGAACTGTCTCACGATACTCACCTCACTCCAACCCACGCATTCGGTTGCATTCACTTCATAGGTATAGCAATCGGAATCACTGCTACTGTTTGAGAAATCATGAAAAGCACGCCACAACACCATTGGATCCCAACTGAGTCCCGAGGATGTTGAAACCACATCACCAACTATCATGGGCTCACCTTTCGACCAATGCAATTGGAAATGTTGCATATCTTCAGGTTCAAGATTTTTAGCACTACACTGGTATAACTTTATGTTTTCATCATAACACATGCAACATTCCATATACGTCTGGGACATATTACATCTCGTGTTGGTTATGTACATCCCTTGTGCATTGCTTATCATATTCTTAACCCAATCATCAGGCATTATGTGTTTCAACTCAAGAACCCCATCATCACAACCACCAGTATCTTTTGGTGGGCATGGAATGCTACCATCTACACCGATTTTCAATTTCAGTTGACCATCACGCAACTCCCGACAACATACAAGGCATAATTCATAGCCACAAGCACAGCTTCTATACAAGTCGAAGAAGTATGCTCCACAATTGTTGCTGCATATAACATAGTTTTTAAAAGCTTAATATGATGCCACAAAATACCGTAAGTAAGTAATCAATTAATCATATTCATGGATCCTACCAAAATAGACCATCCATCCCACACTTAGCATCCTCTAAACATAGCTCGGATGGTAGTACTCCTGCTTGACGAGATTATATTAAGATAATCACAAATAAGTTAATCTTATTTACAATTTTTTCTTAAAATAAATTACCTGTAACCTTAGCATCGATTTCCTTCTCCACTTCTTGTTGTTCATTCAACTTCATCACAAGTGGGAAAACTTGCTGCAAGATATGTGTGGAGTGTCGTACTTTATCAGGTTCAGAGCAAGAATAATGCTTTATGTCCTGCATATATATTATCAAACATGTTATGAATACAACGTGAATCACATAAACAGTAATGAAGCATTTGCTGCAGAAACGAACTTTCAACGAACATCCACGCAAACATGCTTTGCAATTGCAACTATTGCAACAAACTGGGCAAGCCTTAATGAACTCCTCCTCAGAAACATTGGGGTACCTATATCATGGGAAACAAATATTATGTCAAATTAGTACACAATAATATGACATGGAACAATAGATCCAGAACTCTATCGATTATGTCAAAATATGCCTCTATTGAGTTTCAAACCACCTGTATTGACTCGGAGGAATGAAAATTTAGCGCAATAACTCTAGATGATTTAATAATGAGACGGAGCTCAAATTGGTCTTTAAGGGTATGAATATTTCGTGGGGCATAAACTCTTTACGGGTTGTTAAGTGGTTGTAGAAAAATATGATTTGAGAGATCTATTGCTCAGTTAACATGATTTTAATTTGGAAAGATTTAAGTTGCAAATGAGGTTGGAAGGGGTCTCAGAAAATGGCCTGTGGTAAGTTTATAATATGCCTATGTATAGTGGTGGACAGCATAAATGTGTGACAAGTCAAAAGGTGGGTTTTCAATGGCAATCACCCAGGTGTGACCATTTTCATGTCTTTGGGCAATAATATCCTACATGTATGTTTTGGTAATAACAGAGGCAACATTGAATGCTAAAAAAACAGAATAATGACGGGCTTGTCCTATTTCAATAGTGGTTGTTAGTAATGCCGACACAATTTAAAGTTTTTCAAAGATATGTGCATGATCTATATCATGTTATGTCAGTGAAAATACGGAGTTTTAGCATGGCATTAGAGGTTAATGTAATCATGATGTAATCAACTGCTGCATGCCTGAATCACTATATAATGTTGGACGTAGCTGCTCAAATTTCTATTTGGAGTTAAAGATGACAGTAGATGAGCAACTAGTCTTTTGCTTACTGATATGTGGAGGTCATATGGATCATCTCAAGGCAAGATAATGTCAAATTAGTAAGTACAATAACATGAAAATAAATAATAAAAGCACAAGTAGACTACTTAAGACAGAGGTTATCTTGGTAATTAGTATTTTTCAAAGTAGGAGTTCTGAGGTATGTGCACGAGGTTATCTTGGAAAACATCTACAGATCAACCCTTTTGATCACATGGAAAGAAACTTGCTGCTATAAAAAGGTTTTAAGAATCACATAAAAAGTGGATTCTTTTACGGCATCAACTTAACCATGTGATGACACTGTCTCAAGCTAATGAATTCAATTAATCCTATAAAAGCAATCATAAGGCAGGTAGGTACTTTATCAAATAACTACTCGTCGAGATAATAACTTTTAGGTAATTGACACCGAATCTACTTGATCATATTTGTACTAATATTTTACAATGATGTGTGACTTACAAGATTCTTACAAACATAAATGTAACTTTGCCATTTGGCCAACAAATTAAAGTAACTAAAACGGGATCTGTAATATTAAAGAAACATCAGGTCACACATGAAGCATTTTATGTACCAGAATCTGAACAATTTTATGGCAAGGAAAGTTGGTACTAAAGCCTTTTATGTAGCAAAATGCAGAGTATATAAAAGATGATTAAACTAAAGCGCAACAAACTATCGAAATATTCATATAATCCCCTAATACTTTTGTTTATTACAAATATCTCCAAATACTATTCTTAATAGTGCTACTACTAGTATATCCATTTGTATTCCAAATAATACTTCAGTAAGTAAAAACTTAGTGACAGTATTTACACTCTAACCCAAACATCTTTAGATGATAGTTTATCATCATTTACCACTATCAAAGAAATGCAAAAAATCAGATAAAATCTAAGAACTTAAAGAACTCATCTTTATTGCGCGGTTCTGATATATAACCCCACATGCACAATGAAAACTATAATAAGCTAACTTTAAATGCAATGTGTACAAAGTACATTAAGAATTAACACCGAATACAACAAGGGGCCGGTTTGCTTTGTAACCCATATAAAATAAACTCAATGTGACTTATTGGTTTGATCTTAGTCATTAAACTTGGTAACATTGTTTCATTTTCGGCATTTCACAATGACCAATGTCAAAGCCTAATGACATATACTAAACATTAATTTCTTTTTATCTATCACATTACCTCTGATACACCTAAAACAAGCATCAACATCAATTTTTTTGTCAAGAAAGTCAGAAAATTATACCATTCCGCCATGCAAACAACGCAAAACGCGTTGGATCGACATTTCTGGCACACGACTACACGGCGTGTCACACTCCAATGACCATGATGACACCATTTCCCCTTCTTATGACCCGCATTTCCAACCTACCAAAAAACAAAGCAAAAAAACCTTAACAATTTTACAAAGTAACACACTTTTATGACTATCATCACTAAAACTAAAATGTGAGAGGTCAAGTTCAATCAAAAAAAAAAAAAAAGTGAGTGAGTGTTTTTTAACCTTAGATGAAGAAGAAGCTTTGGTCTTTCTTCTTTTCCTAGAATATATGTTGAGATCAATTTCTGTTTGCATTTCTTGACCAGAAAACAGTATCGTCAGTTGTGTTTGGTTTTTGTGTGTTTTGTTTATTTAGGATTTTGGGTTTTTGTTTTGAAGATGAATATGAGAATAAAATGTTTGCTAGAAAATGGTTGGCACAAGAAATGACATGTACGGACAAACCTTCCTTTTATGGCAAAAAAAGATTTGCAAATATCAACTGTCAGTGTCTGTCACATAAACGGTTCCTTTTCATCTCACCGTTGATTAGTATTGTGTTGTCACGTGTCATACAGGGAAATGGTTTGGTTATTTTGGAGAATAAAAATTTATTACTATGAGAGAATTTCAGAAATTAGAAATGAAGTAGAGAATAGAATTTAAAGAAATGAAATTTGAATGAGAATTTTTAGTGAATTCTCTTGTTTGATAACACAGAGAAATTGACCTCGGAAATAGGGCAGAAATCATGATACGTGGGAATCGCACCAGGCTTTACCTCTCAAGGGATCTTGAGAAGCTTACAACCCCCACCAGGTAGTGTACTTGATCGTTGTAGTATAGTATAGTGACAAGTACCGGGGGATTGATCGTTCAGCTAGGAATAGTGTCGCTAGGATTAGAAAACCTAAATACTAGTTCTAAAGGTGAAGGAAGATTATTTTTGTATTTTTATATTTTTTAGAAAGCAATTTAAAATCTCGGGTTTGAAGGATTTAGGCGGAATTAGTTGCTATTCAACTAACCCAATACTAAGATGCAATCAAAATAAAATACTAAAAATGAAAATAAACTAATTTATACTAAAGTTGTGAGCAGTAATTGGAGAAAATGTGTTTACTTAGATTTCACTACTCCTTAGACATCTTTTACACGTTAATTACTTGTTATAATTGCATGGATGACGGATCGTATTCCTTAATACCATTCATGGGGTGGCACACTTAACTCCCCAATTCTATGAGCTCTTATCTCCTACTACACCATGCCCAGCACAACTATAGGGATTGTAAACAGTGGCTCATGCATTAAATACAACCAATAAAGACCTAGTGCGCGTCGGTTCATGTTTCTTAAGACGTTCAAGCATGTTACCAATTGGAGATCTGCCAGTTTTCTTAAGCCTAACATATAAATCATTCATCCAAGACAAGAATAAACAAGTAATCAACACATAATCAACATCTAGGTTTCATTAGATCTAAGCAAACACAAGATAGATCTAGCCTAGCATGATGAAATTAAGACAAGAACAAGATATAGACAACCAACACATAGACATATTGATTGAATTAAAAGAACACTTATCTTGATTACACATGCAAGGTATCAAGGGGTTGGAACCCTTGAAAAACCTGTAAAGTTACACCAAAATCGTACTTAGGGTTTCTCCCAAAACTTCTCTCTTTAAATGTGAAAAATTAGAAAACTATATATAGGAAAAGGGGTCTGACGGCGTCAAGACCAATTAGGTGACGCCGTCACCTCGCCGCCAAAACTAATCTCGGACTGCCTAGATCTACATTTGACGCCGTCAAGTATTAATCATTTCCAGGCCGTCATGACTTTTACTCTTGACGCCCTACCTTCATGACGCCGTCAAATCTCTTCTGGATCGTCATGGAATTTGCTCTTGACGCCGTCAGGAAGTTACTCTTGACGCCGTCACCTACTGTTACCAGCATGGAAAATTAAGACTTTGGCGTTTTCTTCACTTTTATGCTCCAAAAACGTCCGAATTGCTTCCTTTTCCAGATTTCACTCCCAAAGTACCTAAAATCACAAAAGGAACGATTTAGGGCAATATTTGATCAAATAAATTCGAATTCGGGCTTAAATGACCCCCTAAAAACGGATCATTTTTCGCCTCATCATATACCCTTACACTTGAGATTTGCTTGTCCTCAAGCAAATGCGCTTTTATTCTAGTCAAAATACAAGTTAGGGGTCATTTAACACTAATATAAAAGTAATTACAACAAATAATCGTTCCACTAAAGACCAATAGACAAGCACGGAGATCATACACAAGCACCTCACAAATAGTGTTTAGATACTCACATCTCTCGGGTGTAATAAAGTGTAAATTACAAAATGGAAACGGAAGATATCTCTCACTACCTGTCATAGCAAAATCGATTACCATAGGCTTGGGAAAGGATCAAACCTCCACCACTTGGCGTAAGCACCTAGGATAAACTATCAAAGAGGTCTTTTAAAGGGTTGTAACGTTAGGTGTAGGGATATGAAATACACGGTTTTGTTGGATAAAGGAAGTTTTACTGGTGGCGAGTTAACAATCTTGGTTAATTACATGTACAATGTGGCGTTGCTAAGCCAAGACTAGACTCGACTTAAGCTTAATAAATGAAAAATAACAAAAACATAAAATAAACATAGAATGAAACGGGATGGTAGTCCGTATGTTTTTTCTCTCTTTCTTTTTCTATTTTTTTTTTCTTTTTCTTGTTTTTTCGATTTTTTTTTTTTTTTTTTTTTTTTTTTTTTTTTTTTTTTTTTGCATACACTCTTACCCTACCATCCAAAATAATACATCATAGGGAATGAACATTTCCCTTACACTTGAATCTTTACATACTTTACAATTAACTAAACTAATGACTCGAATCAAGATAATCAAAACACTTGGAGCACTTTTAAGATTAACGTACATATGGGGGTAATATATGATGTTCTTCCCCATTACTCCATAAATAAGTACTTTACCCATGAGTCCCAATCGTCCCAAAACAATATGTACAAGGATATGACTCGACTTAGCAACCATGTAATCAATTAGATAGTTAACTTAGGGTTTAACAAATAACAATAATGCACTAAAAATGAGCGCATACACGGAAGGCTAAGGCGATTTGGTTGTACATTTAAGTGGGGTGTAACAAATTCTTCCTTTAAGTAAAATGCTTAAAGTTAGAAACGAAAAGATAGGCTCGGAGGGGTGTACTAGGGGTTTCGTGTACTAAAAATGAGTACAACGCTAAGGGTGTGGGAAAAATTAGTTGACTTAACTAGCCAAGTAATATGACTTAAATAGTCAAGTAATTATAATACGGGTTTAACATAAGGGTGATCCTAATGCCTCTTATCATGTAGTAAATTCTACCACACGAATGTAGTCTCACTTGCGGTCTTGGGATGCATCACTAACGCAAGTTCTAGAATCTAAATGCTACCGGTACACTCATAAGCACTAATAGTAAATGCTTTTCCTATCAAATCTAAAGGCGAACCTCACATATTTGGGTGGAAAATTTTTCTGAATATACGGTTATGTGCTAGTCATACAATCTCCTATCCATGAGATGCTTGCTATGGCTAAAGTTTCACTCCTAAATGTTGTAAAAAAATTTAAATTTGGCGCTAAAATTGCACTAACAAGTATTTCTCATAGTTTTATTACACATCTACCATTAAACAAAACAAACCCAAGCGAAAGTGCATATGTAAGGTATCATCTTTTTACCATCCCCTTACACTTAAGATGAACATTGTCCCCAATGTTCAAGTAAAGAATGTAAAAGTGAAAAAGTAAAGAGAATGAAATCAAATACTCCCCTGATTCGCTCGGTATGGATAATAAGGTGGTCAGGTTAAATCTTCCTCCAAGAAAATGAACAATCAAAGCTTCCCTTCCAGAATATAAATCATCTTCTTGTCATACATAACCTGTAAAACCTGAGAAAATAGACAAGACAACCTCGCGTAAAATCGGCGGCATCCTATATAAGTTACTAAATCCTAGAAAACAAAATAAGATATAATGCTTGTGGAATGAAGTTTGCAGATCTCCTGGAGATTATAAAACTTAATAATTCACAAAAACCATAAGACTCCGTTAGAAAAATAAAACCGGTAAAATTTACAGATTTTTTTACACCTGAGGCCGTCAAGAATAAACTCCTGACGCCGTCAGAATTGACCTGCAGAAGTTCTTATGTTAAGTTTCCGGAAAATTTCTGGAAAAACTTGGTCCTACTTCCTGGAAAATCCTGCAAAACTTCATTATGACTCAATACAAGCATTTGACTCTAACAAATACGAATATACATGTTCATTTAATATTGTGGAGAATCATGATCGGTTTGTTTCTTGAAAAACATATTTGGGGTTTCCCCTTACACTTATCTTTTGCAAAAATACCTTTAGGTGGAGTTAAGACTAGGCCAAAACAACAAAGTAAAGTATTTCCACTTTTTAGTTTAGAAACATGATCTACCAACAATAAAAATAAAGCATGCATATGGAAGCAAATAACAATCAAACAAATAAAATCACACAAAACATGGGTTGCCTCCCAAGAAGCGCTTTTCTTTATTTACGAGTCTTGTAGCTAGACTCAAGGTCATGGGTTACGTTTTCCTTTCCCACTTTTGTGCTAACTCAAAACACCTAACCCAATTCTCATCACGCTTGTATTCCGGGCCTAGATTCATGCAACCCGAATAATATGTTCTCCTCCTCTCATAATAGGCTTCATTAGTGATTCCATCTTCCTTAACCTCATAAGGTCGAATTTCATCAATCTGTAGATTCTTGATGCCCTTTAATTCTTCCTTCATGTGAGGCATCATAAAAGTGACCTTATCTATCCCATCAGTAAACTGAGCTATCCCCTTCTCATGGTCGTAATACATCTTAGTTTTCTCAACAAAAGGTTGTCCTAAAACTACTTCTCCAAGGTGTGGATCAATAATGCCTCTAACATCTTCTAGGATTACAAAGTCACATTGATAAGTAAAATTTCCTAAAAAGATGTGTACCCCATTAACTCTCCTGACAAAGTTACATAACCTATTAGAATTGTAAGGGTCTTTTCTAGGGCTTAACCTTTCGTTCATTATCCAATTGTAATAGAGCCTAGACATGATATTCATGGGTGCTTTTAAGTCAATGTATGTATGCTCTCTAGACATGTACCCAATCATGCAAGGAATTTTTATGTTCCTAAAGTTATGCCTCCTAATCCATGGTGTCTTTCTATATTTCGAGGGGCAAGGATGTTGTAAGAGGAACTTGTGGTAACTCAATTCATCCGGGGTTGGAGCGAAGTTTGTAAACTCCATTTTCATTTGGAGAGGCTTAATGAATTTCTTAAATGTGTTAGCTTCTCTCTTTCTTCTTTTATGCGCAATAAGCCTCTTGCTAATTTCTAAACGACGACTCTCTGATTCCATAAAGACCACACTAGTACGAACAAAAACACGAAGAAATAAGATAGACTAAAGAAAACCTAAAAATAAAAATAAAATCTTACTAGAAAGGAATCTAGCAAGTAGACCTAATAAAAAGAAATTCTAACCTAGACAATAACTATTCCCCAAGATGCGGCGCCAAAAACTTGATACGTGGGAATCGCACCAGGCTTTACCTCTCAAGGGATCTTGAGAAGCTTACAACCCCCACCAGGCAGTGTACCTGATCGTTGTAGTATAGTATAGTGACAAGTACCAGGGGATTGATCGTTCAGCTAGGAATAGTGTCGCTAGGATTAGAAAACCTAAATACTAGTTCTAAAGGTGAAGGAAGATTATTTTTGTATTTTTATATTTTTTAGAAAGCAATTTAAAATCTCGGGTTTGAAGGATTTGGGCGGAATTAGTTGCTATTCAACTAACCCAATACTAAGATGCAATCAAAATAAAATACTAAAAATAAAAATAAACTAATTTATACTAAAGTTGTGAGCACTAATTGGAGAAAATGTGTTTACTTAGATTTCACTACTCCCTAGACATCTTTTACACGTTAATTACTTGTTATAATTGCATGGATGACGGATCGTATTCCTTAATACTATTCATGGGGTGGCACACTTAACTCCCCAACTCTATGAGCTCTTATCTCCTCATACACCATGCCCAGCACAACTATAGGGATTGTAAACAGTGGCTCATGCATTAAATACAACCAATAAAGACCTAGTGCGCGTCGGTTCATGTTTCTTAAGACGTTCAAGCATGTTACCAATTGGAGATCTGCCAGTTTTCTTAAGCCTAACATATAAATCATTCATCCAAGACAAGAATAAACAAGTAATCAACACATAATCAACATCTAGGTTTCATTAGATCTAAGCAAACACAAGATAGATCTAGCCTAGCATGATGGAATTAAGACAAGAACAAGATATAGACAACCAACACATAGACATATTGATTGAATTAAAAGAACACTTATCTTGATTACACATGCAAGGTATCAAGGGGTTGGAACCCTTGAAAAACCTGTAAAGTTACACCAAAATTGTACTTAGGGTTTCTCCCAAAACTTCTCTCTTTAAATGTGAAAAATTAGAAAACTATATATAGGAAAAGGTGTCTGACGGCGTCAAGACCAATTAGGTGATGCCGTCACCTCGCCACCAAAATTAATCTCGGACTGCCTAGATCTACATTTGACGCCGTCAAGTATTAATCATTTCCAGGCCGTCATGACTTTTACTCTTGACGCCCTACCTTCATGACGCCGTCAAATCTCTTCTGGATCGTCATGGAATTTGCTCTTGACGCCGTCAGGAAGTTACTCTTGACGCCGTCACCTACTGTTCCCAGCATGGAAAATTAAGACTTTGGCGTTTTCTTCACTTTTATGCTCCAAAAACGTCCGAATTGCTTCCTTTTCCAGATTTCACTCCCAAAGTACCTAAAATCACAAAAGGAACGATTTAGGGCAATATTTGATCAAATAAATTCGAATTCGGGCTTAAATGACCCCCTAAAAATGGATCATTTTTCGCCTCATCAAATCACTTCTTGTCTTTGGTAGAACCAGAGAAATGAAAACATATTTTTAACTTTGTTATATTCATTCATTTTATAACCAAAAATGAAAAATTAAAATAAGTAAACTAGTTTATTTATTAAAATTAATCAACTTTTGGCAAACAAAAGTGAACTTGTACGTTCTTTCAAAGATAAGTACTACTAGAAACTAAAATCAAATACATAACAAGGCAATCCCAAGGCCATCTATGAGTTAAGGGACCCAAAAAAAAAGATGATACATGATGAGATCGCGTCTAAATGACCCCAACAAAATAACTACACGCGAGCTAATAAGCCTAAAGATTATGTACAATGAAACGATTAACACACTAGCAAAAGACATCAACGAGCATAAGCGTTCCAACCTACGAACAACCATACCAAAACATATTCAAGAGTTATACCAGGTCGCTGGACAAAGCAGACCGAAGACAAAAAAAATTAACCATTCAAGTCAAGATCAGTTGCCATGTGTTATGTTCCACTCATTGAACATGTCATTAGCAAGATTATCTCTACGGTCACTCCATCCTTGTGAAGTCTCAACGGTGCTAATAACATTACCATGTTCGTTTCCATCTTGTGCGTGATCCATTGCAACCTCATTATCAAGCGGGTCTTGACTCATTTCTGTGCGTATGAAATTATGGATCAAACAACAAGCAATAATGATACGCGACATTGACTCAATTGGATGGTAGCAATTATCGCGCAAGATTGCCAATCTAGCCTTAAGCAAACCAAAACGTCTCGTAATAACATTTCTTGCGGATGAGTGCTTCATATTATACAACTCCTTAGCCGTGGTAGGCGGATGAGACCAATCATTCAGATGGTATCGTTGGCCACGATAAGGAGTTAGAAAACCATCACCATTTGTATAACCAGCGTCACAAAGATAATATGATCCTATTAATACCAAACATGTAACTAAAATAAGTATGTATGCATTACGATATGTTTATGTGCATGTACTTAAATAGTTAAATGTATGATATAACATACCACGGGTTATTTTGAGACCGTTTGGCCTACTAATAGCATCTCGAAGCACTCTACTGTCTGCTGCCGAACCTTCCCATCCCGCCAAGACATAACTAAACATAAGGTCTCTTGTACATACCCCAAGAACATTGGTACAAATCTCACCCTTTCGTGTCCGATAAGGTTTACGGTCATATGTAGGAACTATAACTTTAATATATGTTCCAACTAATGCTCCGAGGCAACCCTATAAAAAAAGTATTTGTTGAACATCATACTTGTTATTTTAATCGGAATATAAAAACACATAACGTACCTTAAACCATTTCCACCTCTCATCAGTTTCATTATCTGGAACTCGCACAGGTGTCTTGTAAAAATCTTTGTGAAGTCGACATACGGCATCTAAAACTAACTTGAAATAGCGGCTTATAGTTTCACCAGATCTTTGGAATCTGTTTACTATTATTCTGTTTTTTTCATTGTGAGCAAGGGTATGTAAGAACATTGCAACTTGCTCATCAACAAGCATGTGTTTGCTGTTACGTAGTCCTCCTCTTGTTTCAAGCAATTCACAAAGTTTTGAAAATGCAGGTATACTCATTCGAATATTAACCACACTCGTAGTATCACTTTGGTACACCATGCTCCACATATTATCACGTCTGCTATTAAAACTCATCAAATATTTTCTACGAAGCGTTTTAGACTCAATCAAATGATTGATGATCAAACAACCCAACATAAACCAACGAACCATAGTTGTTATTATATTAAAATTTCCCGTGGTCGGTGTCATAGCAGCTTGCATCTTCCGTTTTCTTTGTTGGGCCAAGGGTGATCTTGTCATCTACACATATGATACATGATAATTAATAAGTAAATTGTTTGTGTGAGAAAAAATGAATGCAATCAATACTAATAGGAGTATAAAAAGTAGCGAAGTTCATATTGAAATGTTAATTATAATCATTCATTTACAACAACACAAGTTAGAGCAACAATCTAGGCCACTTATAAGCTACATCAGATAAAGTTGAATATTAAATATGAAGCAACAATCGAAGTTCATATAGAAATGTTAATTACTATGTTGGCTTATATTAAAGACAACCTTGTAATGAATCATAGTACATAAGTACACTGCTATAACTACCAATGCCAATTAATGGCGAAGCTCATCAGAATGTAACATTGATATACGAACTTGGGGGTGTTTGCTTCGGCTTATATAACCGGCTTATGGCTTATTTGGTTTTAGGCTTATGTTTCATAAGTTCACTTTTTCGGCTTATGTAAGTTTAGTATGTCATAATAAGGTTATATAACCCGGAAACTTTCAAAATAAGCCACAAAAAGTGAGCTTATGAAGCATAAGCCCAAAACCAAATAAGCCGTAAGCCGGCTCCGAAAGACTACTGTAACAGATTGTTTATAGGATCTCTAAACCAATGTTGCCAATCTATATCTTTATATTTATTTGATCTTCGCACATACTAAGCTACAATTGTACATGGTATATGAAATCGTATACTATGGTCTAATCAAGTATGAATCAGAAACCAAATAGATCAATTCAAATTGTTAACATCTTCTATACATAACAGAATGAAAAAGTATCATGCTTTAATTGACATCTGGAACCATTCCTACATCACAATAAATCTATTGGAATGTTCAAAAATCATTATCATTAATCCTCATCTCAAGAAAAATTGTAGGGCTCACAAAAAGGGTTACCGTCAAGATAATCTGGAATACGAGCAATAGAGATCGAAGAGCAGATCGTGGAGAAGAGGTCGACGGTGGAAGAGCAGAAAACGGCGGAGGAGGGGCCGGCGACGGAGAAGGAGATGATGGAAGGAGGATCGCTGGTCTATATATGGTCACAAGTTATTTTGACAAATGTGACTTGCACGTGATTTGGGAATATGTACCCTTTTTTTATGGCTAGCCCAAATTCTCTATTGAAAAACACGGAGACTTGGTTGTGCCCAAAATTGATTTCTTTTGATTTCCATACCAAAAGTAAGGTAAATCAAAATACAAAGGGGCCATTTCTCGAGAGTTCTTAATTCTCCGTTTTTGTTTTTCTCCAAGCTACCAAACATGAGAATTTCGGACATTTCCATTTCTCAACTCTCATTTCTTCGTACCAAACACACCCTTACTTGATAGTTGTAGACTTGTATCGAGTAAAGTATTTTGGTTGAGTTTTTGTTAAATTGTAGCAGTTTACAAGGTAATTAAGTTGTTGAACTATTTAGATAATATGCATATCACAAAAAATTGGTGTACACGCAACAATTATGCATATATGATGTTGTAACATATGCATTAGTAATATGATATTGTGGTCTTCATATCAGTTTTGTGATGTGCATATCACATTTCTTTACTAAAAGATGCATTAAAGTATCTTAGAAATCTACTTTCATTGTATTAGAAAGTTTGAATGTATTAGTAGCTCTTGACATATTTCTTAATAGCATGTTTCCGACGACCACTGAGCATAGGGTTGTAATCAGACTACAATTAGTCGGGTTTAGTTGTTTTGGGGTTTTTCTAGTTATGTTTGATATTGTTAGTGACCACGAGAATCACCGTGGAGGCGTTCAGAAACAACCCTATGTAGTCTAATTGACGAGTTGAGATCCCTGAGTGTGTCGATAAGGGCATGTCAAACTATCATGGTTCCTTATGTTGTCTTGGGATGGGGGTTTCGAGTCTTAAGTGCGTCGGCATACTATCATGGTTTCCACTACGATTACCTATTAAAGACTAGGGAAACAGAGTTTAAACTTATCGTTTAGGACATAAGGAGGAGGAAGAGGAGCATCCTTTTGTCGACAAATATGAGTTTTCTTGATGACTCTATTTGGAAAATGTTGGGGAAAGAAAAATTGAAGTCGGAGGAAAAAGAAAGTGTTTGTGAAAGAAACGGTTTGTCGTACGACTTAAGTTATCAATAAGGAATAAGGGAAGATGGCAAACTTGTGTATGATGATCAAGTGAAGAGGTCAATTCATATTTCTGCTATCAGCTTTACACAATTTTAAGACAGATTAGTTTTATTTATGGTATGCTAGTTTTCTTTACATGCTAACTAGTTTTAACGTTTTATCAGTTTTACGATACGCGTCATATTTTAAAGTCACTATTTAACAGAAAGCAATCGTATACATTTAAGGTAGAAACTTGATAAATTATAACTCAATTAATTAATAAACTCTTTAAAATGATACTTTTTGCAAGTCTTGATAAGTAATAAAGTTGTATACATTTACAATAGAAAAAATATAATAATTACTTTTTTCTCTTAGGAAACGATATGTACATGGACTATATTTATTCGCACACGAAAGACTAGGTGGAAGTGACATCTATGCCCTTCTTAATTTACCAAAATTCATTTTCATCTCCTTGAATCCTCAAACCCACTTTCTCTCTCTAAATTGATTAATTTTATGAATCTGAAAATTCACACTTGTATCATAGGAAAACATGTTCTTCTTTGATTCCTACGTTTTTTTTCATACTTTTGAAGCTCTCACTTTATTATTTTTGCAACTTGTTGTAATCCTAAAAGAGAGAAAACTTCCGGCAGTTGACCGCATCCCGATACCTCCGATAGCGGCTTACTTCAATTGTTGGTTCGTGGTGCTAACCAACTGAACACAAATGGTTGATTTTTTGTTTAAAAAAAGAGGGTTTGATTGTTTCATTTATATATGTAACAAACCGGAATTTTCCAAACTGATTTTAAATAATAAATGTCAATTTACCTAACCATACATGAGCTTACAAAACTATTTCGGAAAAACAAACCCGCACACTGTAGCTTACAGTAACTCACTACATTGGTTACTTTATCAGAAAATGTGAGTATTTCATTTTCTGACTAGTACTGAGTATTTATACAACGAGAAATATCTCGCATACAACACCACACGCGTACCGACACAATCCTAGTAACGGCATAAAGTCAATACTTATTATCCGGAGCCCAAAACTTTGTTTTTATATGAAAAAAAAATAAATAAAAAAAAAATAACGCACTCGAAAATGATATCGTTCGTGCTCACGATAACCAGGAAAATACTAGAATAAACCGAAACTCAATAAAACACGGGGTACACCTAAATCCCCCACGAGCGTTACAACATTTTCAAATCTCACTTTTTATTTTACCTCTCACTTTTATTTAATACACATCCTAATATTTAAAACCTAAACAAATTATTAATAACAAATAAATTAACAATCAAAACAAATAAAATGAAAAAGGAAAAACCTTATCTTCTTGTCTATATCCTCACTCCCTCCTCACAAGTTCTGCCTCCTCTCTCTCTTCTGCTACGCCTCTCCCCCACCCCCTGAAGCAAAATCAGATCTGACCACTACATGGCAACAAAAGGAGGGACGGTCCTAGTGATATCAGGTCTGAACCCTTGTCTCCACTTAAATGCCAACGCAAGAAGGTGAAGCATGGGGGGACTATTACCCAAATCGGTTAAGGGTCGACTGTTAATAAAGAAAGAAGGATTAACTCTTCTCGTTTTTATCCCCTTCTTATTGTACCAATCAATCCACAGGCTAAACCACATCTCACAAACTTCACTCATAATCAAAGAGAAGCTGTGGTGGGATTGCTTGCTTGGATTCAGATTGGGAGAGTTTGGGTTCTAATTTCTTTGGCTTTCATCTTTATCGATCGACATCCATCTTATCGAAAGGGTTTCCTTGATTCCTCCTAAATTGTAATTTGTTAATGTTATTGTGAATAAACTCGAGATTTAATTTATTTAATTATTTTTTTGTGCCGATCGGTATAAATTATGTTCTGTGAATGTTTATTTTTTTTAGTTGTTGTTGTTATTGTGTGGCAAAAATGTTAACTCACAACTAAAATCTAGAATATTGGCTCTTAGATGGAAGTGCTTATTAATGACCTAGCTTATTTCTTTTTGGCTTATTTGGTTAAAAAATTTGATTTGTGTTTGTTTAGTTGTGAGGTCAAACACAACAGTGGGTTGGTTTTGGATTGTTTGAGTTGCGGTCAAACCCACTGTAAGGACTATGATCTTGTTTCTTTTACACCACAATTTACATCATATAGAAAACTAAACCATTTTGAGTGAAAGGATTTAGTTGGGTTTGCTTATTTAATTCATTGAAATAGATGGGTTCTTTAGTCACGATTTAGTCTCGGCTCGTTTTCCTTCGTGGCTCCTTTGATTTGAATACATGGGGTTTAGTTTTATTTGTTGGATTTAGTGTCGTGATCGAGTCTTGGGTAAACAATGGTTGGGGGTTTTGTTAAAAGGATAATAGTTCTTTCTTGTACCTGTTGTCGAGAACTACCACCCCAACAGTAGGGGTTTATTTTGGTCTTACTCATTTTGGTTACTATCATTTTTTTTTTATACCACGACACATGCACAAGCAGGTTAAACTCCTTTTGTTTCGTACTTCTGATATTCACAAAAAGGGGTGAGTCTTTGTTTAGAAAATGTTTCAAAGGGATGGGAGTTGGTTCTCGATACCATCATGGTCTTAGTACACAAACAAGTGAACACTTGTTTTCCTATTTGCTCCTCCTGTATCAAACGCCACCAACTGTCACCAGATTTTGAATGTTAAAATTTTATTGGCTGTTTTGGCCTTGTTTCATTTATGTCAAAAGAAGAATTTATGTTTTGCGTTAAATCCATGTGAGATTTGTTCTGGTATTTGGAGTTGGGCCGACGCCCCTTTTTTGAGTCCAAGGAGTCCAATTGTAGGTTCACATTGGGCCACAGCCCATTTCTTTCTAAAAACAAATGTAAGTCACGGGAGCATTCGTATAATAGTCTGTATATATTTTTTTTGTACGGCAAAGTCTAATAGATGTTTTTGATATTTCGTACACGTATACCACATATCCAACCTATCCCGCGACTCAATTACGACACGTTTTACTTATGTCTTATATCAAGTTTATAAAAGAAATTACCTTATACCTTAAAACTAAATACGCATTCGACATGTTCCAAAACTATAAAAGCTAAACTTGTAACATACTCATATCACCTATCTAAATTGTAAATACTTGAATGGCATTTTATAAAAACCAATTTTTGTTTTAAAACTACCACTTCTAAAACATTTTGTAACTTATAATTATCACGTGGAACGCAAGCACGCATGCTCGAGTCGTGCCCATTTTCCCCAAGGAAAGTAAACATATATCTAATTGACATATATTTTCGTTATAAACATCAATGATAAAGTTGATTACGATAAAGTAGAAACTAAACTATTTTTTTTGTTTTGTTATTTTATGACTATGATAAATATAGTTGCATACACACTTATTCTTATAAATTCTTTTAACCATAATCGTTACTTTTCTCCGTACATCATCTTTTGGTTATTTTCTCCGACAACGCCTAACATGTAATCGTTACTTTTCTCCGTACATCATCTTTCGGTTATTTTCAAAACAAACGTTTATTCGTCCTCGATATCCTTATCATTGTATACTCATACACTTCCAAGAGCCAATACTTGCAAACACAAAGAAAACTGTTTTAAACTTAAACGCTGCCACACAAGCAACAATAACACAAACACTTTAAAACTTTTAAACTTGTTTAAACTTCATCGAGTCTCAAAATTGAAACTGTAAACTTAATTTGCCATACTAATCTAGGTCGCGTGTCGGTGCCACTCACTATCACTACTCGATACCTTTCACTATTAGACTGCTATTTGCTGAGGTGAGTTCATGACCCCTACTTTTACCTGCTTTATAAATGTTTTGGGGGAGAATACATGCTCGTTTTTAACTAAACTCAACGCTTGTTTATACTTAAACTCATTACTTCCTCTTACTTGAAACCTGACTTATTCACTTATTGCATACTGGATTACCTTATTATGGACACAAGTGTTTAAATCATATATGTGTGTTTATAGCCCCACTTTGCTTATACTTGTTTTACAACTATGGGGTAAGAAACATGCAAAACGTTTTCTGGACCACAATATTGTTTTATTCTATCAAAGCTATTGCGCAGTTAGCCTAAGCCCCTGAACCCACTGTTATGCCCACCTTCATGAACCGTTAATTCCTGCTGGGAAGCGCGATTGATATAAATAGATCTATTGGGGGGTGACTCCCCCCGTTCGGTTGGCCAGACGGGTCAATGCGAGCGTATACCAAGTCGGACTACGAGTGTATTGGGTTAAACACTCGCTATGGGCTCCTGATTATTATTTATGTGCTACCTTGTAGCGCACTGAACTGTCGAGCTTCGGTTGCATGAACTTAGTGCTAGCGTAATAAACTATTTGCTATGTGACATTATATTCGTTGTAATGATCACACACTCTACTCATGGTCCACAATTCTAATTTTACTGTAAGGTAAACACTATTTTCATGACATTGTGAGCGACACAATGATCACAAAACTTTTATCGAACTCTCATTTTCTTTCATACTAAATTGCTATTCATGCAAACATATGAACTCACCAACCTCGTGTTGACACTTTTTAGCATGTATTTTCAGGTTTAAGGCGATAGCTAATTGTTGAAGGCTTTGGCATGGCATGGCATGGTCATATATAACTCTGACATATATTTGGGACCGCTTAAACTCTTATATGGGCCTATATTTTCACACTATTTTTAAACGATGTAATTGAATATTTTGATAATGAAAGTTATTCTAAATGGTTGAGATAAAAACCGTTCTTTGTACTAGTGTTATGATACTAATTGAGTAGCACCCCAGTGACATGTATGCTTCCGCTGGACCCGATTTTGGGGGTGTTACAGATTGGTATCAGAGCCTTGGTTATAGAGAACTGGGTATTTTAAAACCTGGACTATAACTACTTTTATAAAAACTTGACCCTATGACCACCACATGCCTGCCTGCCAAGCCTGCTGCCTTACTTTTGATAAAATATTTTCTTTTAAAGTATGGAATATATTACTAGTGTAACTGAGCTGAGTATTTCAAAATTCATTGAACCTCGATGGAATATAGACTGATCACCTATATTCGACCAGGGACAGTGGGACATAGCCTGATCACCTATGACCGACTTAGAGGTGAATTTTGCGATACTGAGAGTAGTTATACCAGAATTATGTCCAGATTGATTTTCTACTTGATTCGTGAAGGTTTCAAAAATTTTCTGCATGTGTACATAATCATAGCATAGCATGAACATTCACATCTACACACAACACACCGGCATCATAGTACTTTTTCTCTTAAATGGAATACTCTTTTATCACAATCTGGTTATGTTACAGTCACCTCCACCTCAAACCCTACACTCAATCAATGTTATACCTTCCGCGTTAAGTACTAAGTACACTACTGAGACAACCAACTGATTTCTAGTAGCAATCAACACCATTCTTCAGAGTCAAACTCTAAACTTGCCAAACTCCACATTTACCAGAGATCCTATACCTAATAGAAACCTTAAAAACCTTACGTAGGAACCCAAGCCACTATCTTTGGAACACCTAATCCTGCACACCTAGTCCTTCACTTATCCCTCGGAAATATCTGTTGTCTACCTTGCTATCCTCTTATAAGATAATAGACTGCATCACTATTATCATACAAACTGTTTTTGGTTATTCTACAGACCATTTTGCGGTCATCATACAAAATGTCTTACTGCTATTTCATGAAATCAAGATTTTGACCGTGCCACTATTTTATAAACAATAAACTGTTTTCCTGCTGTCCTATAAACTATTTTACGAATCATCTTTACAACTATTTTATCATGATGTAATAAATCAATTCATCACCTTACTACCATTTTATAAAACAACAAACAGTTTCGCTAGCATTTTGTAAACAATATCACAATTATCCTACAAGTCTATTACATTTTACAAACTATTTTACTCCCCTATGAACTGCTTTGCTACTAAACCACAATTTTTGCTACAATTTTACAAGTGATAAATTATTTTCCTATTACTTTATAAACTATTGTACAACCCGTTCTATAAACTATTTTGCAATCACCGTTTGCACAATTGAAAAGCACTTTATGTTACTACCTCTTGGTACTGTTAAAGTAAATTGAATACATATGTTTATGAAATTCGCTTGATATTAAACATTGAACCCCACTCAAGCTTGACAACTAGACTCCGTCATTAAGCACTTGAAATTGTCAAAACGAACATACCTGACTACACACTTTTCCTTGACATCTTTGCTTTTTAAGGACTTTCCTTTTGGAATTGCGCATATAAAAACCACAAAACTCGTAATGGCATTTTTCCTGAGATACCCATTTTGATGTACCAAAAAATTCTCTGGTCAAACTTTATTGAGACATTTGTATATTAAAGGGGTGACTAAATGTTAACTTTTGAGACATGGATTCTACCCACACCATGTTTAAAGACTGTTTTACTAAAATTATGAGTCGTTTGAAGTCGCATCATTTTACCTAATTGCAAATTCTCAACAAAAACCAAAACCTATCCCTATCGACAAAGTTCGTAGAAACTCACAAAAAGGACCAGAAACTCACGTGGGGAACGTGTAGATGAATTCTCGTGCGTATATACTCATCTCTTTTCGACCATAATGGGTAACTTGAATTGAATCGCGAGGACGCGATTCCGTTTAAGGAGGTGTGACTGTAACAAACCGGGATTTTCCAAACTGATTTTAAATAATAAATGTCAATTTACCTAACCATACATGAGCTTACAAAACTATTTCGGGAAAACAAACCCGCACACTGTAGCTTACAGTAACTCACTACATTGGTTACTTTATCAGAAAATGTGAGTATTTCATTTTCTGACTAGTAATGAGTATTTATACAACGAGAAATATCTCGCATACAACACCACATGCGTACCGACACAATCCTAGTAACGGCATAAAATCAATACTTATTATCCGGAGCCCAAAACTTTGTTTTATATGAAAAAAAAACGCACTCGAAAATGATATCGTTCGTGCTCACGATAACCAGGAAAATACTAGAATAAACCGAAACTCAATAAAACACGGGGTACACCTAAATCCCCCACGAGCGTTACAACATTTTCAAATCTCACTTTTTATTTTACCTCTCACTTTTATTTAATACACATCCTAATATTTAAAACCTAAACAAATTATTAATAACAAATAAATTAACAATCAAAACAAATAAAATGAAAAAGGAAAAACCTTATCTTCTTGTCTATATCCTCACTCCCTCCTCACGAGTTCTGCCTCCTCTCTCTCTTCTGCTACGCCTCTCCCCCACCCCCTGAAGCAAAATCAGATCTGACCACTACATGGCAACAAAAGGAGGGACGGTCCTTGTGATATCAGGTCTGAACCCTTGTCTCCACTTAAATGCCAACGCAAGAAGGTGAAGCATGGGGGGACTATTACCCAAATCGGCTTAAGGGTCGACTGTTAATAAAGAAAGAAGGATTAACTCTTCTCGTTTTTATCCCCTTCTTATTGTACCAATCAATCCACAGGCTAAACCACATCTCACAAACTTCACTCATAATCAAAGAGAAGCTGTGGTGGGATTGCTTGCTTGGATTCGGATTGGGAGAGTTTGGGTTCTAATTTCTTTGGCTTTCATCTTTATCGATCGACATCCATATTATCGTAAGGGTTTCCTTGATTCCTCCTAAATTGTAATTAGTTAATGTTATTGTGAATAAACTCGAGATTTAATTTATTTAATTATTTTTTTGTGTCGATCGGTATAAATTATGTTCTGTGAATGTTTATTTTTTTTTAGTTGTTGTTGTTATTGTGTGGCAAAAATGTTAACTCACAACTAAAATCTAGAATATTGACTCTTAGATGGAAGTGCTTATTAATGACCTAGCTTATTTCTTTTTGGCTTATTTGGTTAAAAATTTTGATTTGTGTTTGTTTAGTTGTGAGGTCAAACACAACAGTGGGTTGGTTTTGGATTGTTTGAGTTGCGGTCAAACCTACTGTAAGGACTATTATCTTGTTTCTTTTACGCCACAATTTACATCATATAGAAAACTAAACCATTTTGAGTGAAAGGATTTAGTTGGGTTTGCTTATTTAATTCATTGAAATAGATGGGTTCTTTAGTCACGATTTAGTCTCGGCTCGTTTTCCTTCGTGGCTCCTTTGATTTGAATACATGGGGTTTAGTTTTATTTGTTGGATTTAGTGTCGTGATCGAGTCTTGGGTAAACAATGGTTGGGGGTTTTGTTAAAAGGATAATAGTTCTTTCTTGTACCTGTTGTCGAGAACTACCACCCCAACAGTAGGGGTTTATTTCGGTCTTACTCATTTTGGTTACTATCATTTTTTTGATACCACGACACCTGCACAAGCAGGTTAAACTCCTTTTGTTTCGTACTTCTGATATTCACAAAAAGGGGTGAGTCTTTGTTTAGAAAATGTGTCAAACGGATGGGAGTTGGTTCTCGATACCATCATGGTCTTAGTACACAAACAAGTGAACACTTGTTTTCCTATTTGCTCCTCCTGTATCAAACGCCACCAACTGTCACCAGATTTTGAATGTTAAAATTTTATTGGCTGTTTTGGCCTTGTTTCATTTAAGTCAAAAGAAGAATTTATGTTTTGCGTTAAATCCATGTGAGATTTGTTCTGGTATTTGGAGTTGGGCCAACGCCCCTTTTTTGAGTCCAAGGAGTCCAATTGTAGGTTCACATTGGGCCACAGCCCATTTCTTTCTAAAAACAAATGTAAGTCACGGGAGCATTCGTATAATAGTCTGTATATATTTTTTTGTACGACAAAGTCTAATAGATGTTTTTGATATTTCGTACACGTATACCACATATCCAACCTATCCCGCGACTCAATTACGACACGTTTTACTTATGTCTTATATCAAGTTTATAAAAGAAATTACCTTATACCTTAAAACTAAATACGCATTCGACATGTTCCAAAACTATAAAAGCTAAACTTGTAACATACTCATATCACCTATCTAAATTGTAAATACTTGAATGGCATTTTATAAAAACCAATTTTTGTTTTAAAACTACCACTTCTAAAATATTTTGTAACTTATAATTATCACGTGGAATGCAAGCACGCATGCTCGAGTCGTGCCCATTTTCCCCAAGGAAAGTAAACATATATCTAATTGACATTTATTTTCGTTATAAACATCTATGATAAAGTTGATTACGATAAAGTAGAAACTAAACTATTTTTTTTGTTTTGTTATTTTATGACTATGATAAATATAGTTGCATACACACTTATTCTTATAAATTCTTTTAACCATAATCGTTACTTTTCTCCGTACATCATCTTTCGGTTATTTTCTCCGACAACGCCTAACATGTAATCGTTACTTTTCTCCGTACATCATCTTTCGGTTATTTTCAAAACAAAGGTTTATTCGTCCTCGATATCCTTATCATTGTATACTCATACACTTCCAAGAGCCAATACTTTCAAACACAAAGAAAACTGTTTTAAACTTAAACGCTGCCACACAAGCAACAATAACACAAACACTTTAAAACTTTTAAACTTGTTTAAACTTCATCGAGTCTCAAAATTGAAACTGTAAACTAAATTTGCCATACTAATCTAGGTCACGTGTCGGTATCACTCACTATCACTACTCGATACCTTTCACTATTAGACTGCTATTTACTGAGGTGAGTTCATGACCCCTACTTTTACCTGCTTTATAAATGTTTTGGGGGAGAATACATGCTCGTTTTTAACTAAACTCAATGCTTGTTTATACTTAAACTCATTACTTGCTCTTACTTGAAACCTGACTTATTCACTTATTGCATACTGGATTACCTTATTATGGACACAAGTGTTTAAATCATATATGTGAGTTTATAGCCCCACTTTGCTTATACTTGTTTTACAACTATGGGGTGAGAAACATGCAAAACGTTTTCTGGACCACAATATTGTTTTATTCTATCAAAGCTATTGCGCAGTTAGCCTAAGCCCCTGAACCCACTGTTATGCCCACCTTTATGAACCGTTAATTCCTGCTGGGAAGCGCGATTGATATAAATAGATCTATTGGGGGGTGACTCTCCCCATTCGTTTGGCCAGACGGGTCAATGCGAGCGTATACCAAGTCGGACTACGAGTGTATTGGGTTAAACACTCGCTATGGGCTCCTGATTATTATTTATGTGCTACCTTGTAGCGCACTGAACTGTCGAGCTTCGGTTGCATGAACTTAGTGCTAGCGTAATAGACTATTTACTATGTGACATTATGTTCGTTGTAATGATCACACACTCTACTCATGGTCCACAATTCTAATTTTACTGTAAGGTAAACACTATTTTCATGACATTGTGAGCGACACAATGGTCACAAAACTTTTATCGAACTCTCATTTTCTTTCATACTAAATTGATATTCATACAAACATATGAACTCACCAACCTCGTGTTGACACTTTTTAGCATGTATTTTCAGGATTAAGGCGATATCTAATTGTTGAAGGCTTATGCATGGCAAGGCATGGTCATAGACAACTCTGACATATATTTGGGACCGCTTAAGACTACTATGTATCGACGTTAGTTTCTTTTTTGTGATTTGATGATATATTTTTTTTACCCTGAATAGAAAGTGAGGAAAAACACACACGAATAATAAATATTATTGTTTAAGCTGGATCCTTTATTGTTCTCTGACGCCATGTTTTATTGTCACACCCCGCCACGGCGGAAACGCGCGGGTGTAACTTCATGGATATCGTCACAACACCTGGTGTCAACATAGAGAACAACTACATGCACATAAATAAAGCAATGTACCAACACACTGTGTTGTAACAATACCCCAAGATAAATAACCAAAACAAAATCCAAAAGGTATCGTCAATAGATATGAAAGTACCAAACAGAAAACATAAATGTATCAAAACCAAATCCAAATAAAGTCAAATCGCAAAACATAAGTAAGGTCTCCATATGCAACTAAGTCTCGCCTTATTGCCGCCCTCAACTTTGGCCTTAGAATGCTCACCTGAAAATGATGCTTAAAATGTCAACATAACGTTGGTGAGATTCATAGGTTTAGACACACTTACACTCTCAAGGCAACCAGTTCACTGTGATTATAAAAACATAGCTGGACAAACAAATATAGTTATCATACAAGCCATGTATCCATAAACTAATAACCACACAAAAGGCAACAATCGGGCCGGAACGTGACCCCCGCTCCAAAACACATCATCAATTGGGTCGCATGCGCGAGCAACAGGATAAGCATCCTCCCAATTGGAAATCACACAACATCAATTAGGTCGCTAACCTAATCGGAATCACATATCACACAGCATCAATTAGGTCACTAACCTAATTGGAATCACATATCACATAGCATCAATTAGGTCGCTAACCTAATCGGAACCACACGTTCATGTACCACATAGCATTATTACGATAACAATATAAGTCCAAGCTTTTAAACCACACATAATCACAGTAACTCAAATCATTTAAGACAGACATCATTCCCATCCCAAGTTTAAAACAAAGTAAAAATATGGGACTATGAACTCAGCTTAAACTCCGCAGCTTCCATAAAAACAACTCACAATCTATAGAACACAAAAATAATCCACATTACACAAGATCAAGCTAAAAGCTACAACCCATGTAATACACATATGATGGATGTCTAAGACTCATATGACCCACCATGGATCTCCTAGACACCACACTAACAACTACCATAACTTAATGCTCACTAAATCCCTTGCACTCTTAAAATCAGAAAACGCAAAATTTTTGGGTACATTCGCCCACATAAAATCACGACAAATAAAGATCAACAACTCACACCAAAAATTCACCATCGTCTCTCATAAGCATAGAAGCTAATCCCAGAAGGCCATGGACCAATAACACACACAAATACTCAAAAGAAAATCAAACTTGTCAACTACTCAAATTCGGATCTGAACGTACACCAAAGAGTTTTGATCAACACAAAATACTTCCACAAGTTTTTATCGCGAATCCTTTTCGTGGTAGTCTAATATAACCTAATACTTCACTATTCCAGAAGGGCTAGTCAAAATACCACTTTTACAACCACAACTCACTATCAAACTTTTACCAAAATTCTGTCCCAGTTTGATAGCTTTGACACCTTAAAAAAGAAAAATCAAAAGACCAACTTCCCTACCTTGAAATCAATCGTGGCTGGACTTTTTGGAAAGCTCTTTCATTAAACTTCAATTTAGACCTAAAATTCGTGACTTAACTCTTTTCCATCTGTTATTTACACTCACATCTTTATAGCCATAGTTTTCTGTCCAAACCCTAACATATAAACTAACGTGTTTTACACTCAATTCTCTTCACCAATCATCATAATATAATCCTTAATTGATCCCAACATGTTTTAATTAATTAATTTACAGAAACTTACAAACCCTAGATCCATCATACTTAATATTACATGAATTTGAATAATTAATCAAACAATTGAACATGTATTTTAAGAATTTTACCTTGATTCTTGATTATTGCTTCCAAATTATAAACCCTAATTTTTTTCTTCTTCCTTGGCCTCCCTTGAACGACCAAAATCATAAAAAAAATGTTTGAGGGTTGTTTGGTTTGTATTTATATTAATTATGGATAATCCTTGGGCCTAAGAGTCATATTTGGACTCAAATTGGGTTTCTCTTTTCCCCCTTATCTCCTTCTAGCCGAATTTTAATATACTTATATTTTTTTTATTAATTTAATTTATTATACTCAAAACCTCATACTTTTCATATTTTATAAACACCAGAAGCTAATCCTAGCGTCTTACGCGATAAACCCCAGTTTTTACGACAAACCGGAAAATTATCATTTTCAAAACAAAGTTTAAAAAATAGATTTTCACACTCTTTTATAAGCATAGCACATAAAAACAAACTCCTCGTAACTTGCTAACGCTCAAATACTTGAACGAAGACTCGTTACGCAAAAACACCAAAAACTACACAAGTCATTTCTACACTACAAAGGTGATCAAAATGAACTTTCCCAAATTCCAAACTCTCCAAATTATAATGAAAACCATTTACGCAAATGGATTTAGTGCTAAAACTCACTTATATCACTTCAAACACCTAAGACACACCAAACAAACATCAACCGAGTCAAGACTATCAGTCAAACCGACCTGCTAAAACCACGGTTGCTACATCATCCCCCACTTAGGGAAATTGCGTCCCGAGATTTCAACTACTATAGTTACCACTCACAACAGCAAAAGGAAATTTATGGATTTTTTTAAGCGGATAAGTACCACACCATAAAATCACAGAGAAAGAATCGCAAAAATGTGAACCAACTAATTACCCAAATTCACACGATAGAAAACACTCCGACACTCCAACGATACACGAAAATAGATACACTACACCGATCAATAACACCAATGATCCAAACGACTTCTCACAGGTTGGTACGATACCCTCGAACCAAATGAAAACCCGAATGGTAAATGCAAGACGCACTCACAAATAACAAATACCCATAAAACAAACATTTATGAATATCCCGCATCTAACTTCCACGATCTAAATCCAACTACAAACGATCTGCTCAGCAACCACATCCGTAAACAAATTTGAGTACTTAAATATCATCTAATCCTCACGTTCCCAAGTAAACTCAGGACCACGCTTAGAATCCCACCATACCTTTAACAATGCTATCTCACCACACTTCAAACCCTTAACATCTCGATCCATAATCTCAACAGGTTTCTCGACAAAATGAAGAGTCTTGTCAACCTTACATTCATCTAATGGCACATGCAGACTAACATCCGCCAACCACTTCTTTCCATTAGATACGTGAAACGTATCATGCACTCTACTTCACTCCTCAGGCAAATTCAGCCGATATGTCTCAAATCCAATCCTTTCCATAAATCTCAAATGGTCCTACGTATCTCGGTGCTAGCTTGCCTTTCTTACCGAAACGCACAACACCCTTTCAAGAAGATACTTTTAACCTCACAATATCACCAACACCAAACTCTAAGGCTTACAGCAATAATCCGCATAACTCTTTTGGTGATCTCTTGCTGCCTTAAATCTTTCCTTAGTCAGAAAACCTTATTCGTAGTCTCTCGTTCTAGTTCAGGACCAATTAGTTGGCTTGTTCCAACCTTTGCCCATAGAACAGGTGACCTACATTACCTTCCATACAACTTTTCACACGACACATACTCAATACTAGAATGATAATTGTTGATATAGGAGAACTCAGCTAAGGGTAGATGTATACCCCGGCTTCCTCCAAAATCAGACACACCCATGCTCTCAGCTTACCATCCAACGCCTGATTTGTACGCTCACTTAATTCACTTTTTGGAGAATGATAAGTCGTACTCATCTACATACGCGTTCTCAAGACTCTATAACACGTTTACCACTATCGCGAAGTGAGTATTTCATCATGTTTCTTGATGATCAATGCGACACTCCATGGCTCTTTACCAACTCACCGAGCGAAAAGTCTCACCAACTCCTCCATACATCTCTTGCTAAGGTAATAATACGTCTTATCTATTCTCGGATGTATCAAATACCTTGCATGATTAATGCCCTTACGCTTCCTCTCAATGAAACCAATAGCTGGTCCGCAAAGCACATTCCTCCATCTTCGTTCCTTTCCATTTACTGGTCTAAACGAAGTAATCATTCTTCTTACATGTCCCATCTTTGAACCGCTCTCTCTAGGTTGTCGATATCATCCTCTTAACTCCGAACTGAATTATCATAATCATTGCTCACAAACATATAAGTTTCATTCGTTCACTCCTGCTCAGTGCTCTTACCACGATGTCCGCCCTTCTTTGACGGTGGTGAATCAGACAATCGTAGTCACTGAGAAATTCCACACCCAACTTCTCTTCGACATATATTAGTCTCTTGTCAAATATATGCTAAAAATTCTTATGATCTGGGTAGACCACACTCTTTGCTCCATAAAAATATTGTCTCCACATCCTACTCGCAACTCTAAGTCATGTATCACACAGTTCCTCTTATGGATCTTCCTCCTCCGCGATGCCTATGCAATCTATAAAACTTCTAAATGAATCGTCAATGGTACCTGCCAATCCTAAGGACAATCGTCTCTTAGATGGTGTCTCAGGTACTTTCCACGCTTCACTACTTTTATCTTACTAATGTCCACGAACACTCGCTATCGTTGACCACCTTCCTGAAAAACGTACATCTTAAAGCTACACCTCTCACTTGAAAAACTTGGCAAACACCCTCTTCTTCTTCAACGAACAAATTGATAATCAACACGACAAATCTATCCTAAGTAAACGACGCGAACCATGAAATCGGTTGAACTAAAACGTATGTTAATGAACTCAAAAGGGGTACGAATTACCGACTAACGAAATAACGAACATCAAAATCAAAGTTGGAAAACACAATAAGAAAATTTTCTCCCAATAAAAGTAGACACGGATAAAATGCTCATGAAAACCCATACAAAGAAAATATAAAATACACGTACCCATAAAACATCCACAAACGTACCTCAACGAAAAAAAACACTCGATGAACCAAATACATAACAAGTTTGGTAAATGAGAACCATAGACAGTTCTTATTCCCGTACTCAACCTTCCCAAAAACAAATGAACACCGTTTTTTTACAAGACATATCTTAAACTTATACATTTTTATAAAATATATATAAACCATTTTATGTAAGACATCAACATAACCATTTTTTTTCACACTTCATTTTCACCATAAAAATAATGGTTCTAACAAATGACCTTGAAATACCCAAAACGAGTTTTAAAATACCATAAGGACTCCAACACAACCCCTTTACTGGATACGAAAAACACAAAAGAATCACATAATCAAAATAATCATCGAACAAATCTCATACCAGTGAACACTCACGCAAATACATTGCAAACCAAACGATGAACTTACAGACTCATTCGTACAACGATCAAACCAAAATCATAGAAAAACACCGATACTAACAGGTCACAAAACATGTCACGAAATTCAATTGGTGTGTGTAAATGAGGGATCAAATATCCACACCAACTCGTCTCGAAGCAACAATACTCGAAGATCAATATAATATTCATTCGTGGAATGAATGCAAGGAATAACCAAAGAAACGAACCAGTATCCAACAAAAACAAATTCGATTCCCAACACCTATCACGACGTCAAATAGAAAGAATATGGCATCTGTACCATCATGGTACGAATAGGAATGTCAACCAAAGAATTAGGTATACAAATGAAGCGTCTAGCAAACGAATCAACTTAAATACCACAACATAAGTACCCACCGATATTTGAGGTATCAACATATGATAGGTAGGATGGAATCTTACCACCTACACACCCCAACATATAACGACTGCCCAAACGGTTAAGAGAATACTTCTCTAACCATACAGCCATCACCAACATGATATCACATACCATCTACCACAACATATAACAACAAACATCAATCAATGCAATAATGGTCACAAGTCCACATGTGTAATACCCTTATAATTATGTTCGCGACCATAGTTATAAGCTTATTCCACATGCATACTTACTTCCAAAACCACACATCTTAATGATAACGCACATATACCACATAGCACCTATTACACCATGCAATCCATGCTATCATACTTGCAAGTCCACTTGTGTTGTGACGCATGTATAATTTTGTTGGCCACCATAATTATCTATGCCCCCTTTCATAAGTTTACTCCCTCCTATGACAACACATCATGCAAACAATCACGTAACCAAAAACAAAAGACGTCGCAAACAATCATCTCACATGGAACAATTCCATCGATCACGTAAACTCTATAATCAAAATCACTTGGATAAGGTCGATCCAATATCCAAGAGTAATCACGCTCCAACATGGCTCCAGACAGCAAAAGACAATAAACGAATTCCAAAACATAACACAAAACAAAAGACGTCGCATAATGGCTCAACTCCACTCTCGCACTTATCTCCCTACTCAGATCAATTCAACTTACTACTCGCTGTGGACTCTAGATCCGAATCCACACCATTTCATCCTAACTCCCTTTCATCTTTACTCAACCAACCATTCATGTTTCCTACACATTGAGGTAGTCGACAACATGCAAAACCATCTCCATTATTTTCTTCCAATTCTACATAATTCACAAGTGCATATAAATCACGAGGTTTAGACTAAACCACATCTCCTTCCTAAGTGAAGTGAGGACACTACCAAGGGTATTTGGTAATGGCTCCATCTCCAGAAGTCGTCGCAGTTCCAAACCTCTCCACTTCTTCTCCACCAACGTTTCCCATAAACATACTCTCCTTGTCCGAACGTAGATACATGCTATCGGAACTCGGATTCTGCGTTTAGTCTGCTTCATCCTACCACCTCTCTCGCATCCGATAGCGACAACGGTTGTCCAACGAAGCATCTTACGCGCGGAAGATGATATAATAAAGTCGATATATACAATACTACGTATATAGAATAGAATAGACGTCCGAAACTCAATAAAACATCTCATAAATATAGGAAAATAGACATATAAAATACTATACTTACACATAGGTCCTAAATGCAACTATATGAGGGACTCCTAGGTTATAGTCTAGGTCCAACCGCCTAATTCTCTATAACCAAGGCTCTGATACCAATCTGTCACATCCCGCCACGGCGGAAACGCGCGGGTGTAACTTCATGGATATCGTCACAACACCTGGTGTCAACATAGAGAACAACTACATGCACATAAATAGAGCAATGTACCAACACACTGTGTTGTAACAATACCCCAAGATAAATAACCAAAACAAAATCCAAAAGGTATCTTCAATAGATATGAAAGTACCAAACAGAAAACATAAATGTATCAAAACCAAATCCAAATAAAGTCAAATCGCAAAACATAAGTAAGGTCTCCATATGCAACTAAGTCTCGCCTTATTGCTGCCCTCAACTTTGGCCTTAGAATGCTCACCTGAAAATGATGCTTAAAATGTCAACATAACGTAGGTGAGATTCATAGGTTTAGACACACTTACACTCTCAAGGCAACCAGTTCACTGTGATTATAAAAACATAGCTGGACAAATAAATATAGTTATCATACAAGCTACATGTATCCATAAACCAATCATCACACAAAAGGCAACCATCGGGCCGGAACGTGACCCCCGCTCCAAAACACATCATCAATTGGGTCGCATGCGCGAGCAACAGGATAAGCATCCTCCCAATTGGAAATCACACATCATCAATTAGGTCGCTAACCTAATCGGAATCACATATCACACAGCATCAATTAGGTCGCTAACCTAATCGGAATCACACTTTCATGTACCACATAGCATTATTACGATAACATTATAAGTCCAAGCTTTTAAACCACACATAATCACAGTAACTCAAATCATTTAAGACAAGCATCATTCCCATCCCAAGTTTAAAACAAAGTAAAAATATGGGTCACCTTAAACTCCGCAGCTTCCATAAAAACAACTCACAATCTATAGCACACAAAAATAATCCACATTACACAAGGTCAAGCTAAAAGCTACAACCCATGTAATACACATATGATGGATGTTTAAGACTCATATGACCCACCATGGATCTCCTAGACACCACACTAACAATTACCATAACTTAATGCTCACTAAATCCCGTGCACTCTTAAAATCAGAAAACGCAAAATTTTTGGGTACATTCGCCCACATAAAATCACGACAAATAAAGCTCAACAACTCACACCAAAAATTCACCATCGTCTCTCATAAGCATAGAAGCTAATCCCAGAAGGCCATGGACCAATAACACACACAAATACTCAAAAGAAAATCAAACTTGTCAACTACTCAAATTCGGATCTGAACGTACACCAAAGAGTTTTGATCAACACAAAATACTTCCACAAGTTTTTATCGCGAATCCTTTTCGTGGTAGTCTAATATAACCTAATACTTCACTATTCCAGAAGGGCTAGTCAAAATACCACTTTTACAACCACAACTCACTATCAAACTTTTACCCAAATTCTGTCCCGGTTTGACAGCTTTGACACCTTAACAAAGAAAAATCAAAAGACCAACTTCCCTACTTTGAAATCAATCGTGGCTGGACTTTTTAGAAAACTCTTTCATTAAACTTCAATTTATACCTAAAATTCGTGACTTAACTCTTCTCCATCTGTTATTTACACTCACATCTTTATAGCCATAGTTTTCTGTCCAAACCCTAACACATAAACTAACGTGTTTTATACTCAATTCTCTTCACCAATCATCATAATATAATCCTTAATTGATCCCAACATGTTTTAATTAATTAATTTACAGAAACTACAAACCCTAGATCCATCATACTTAATATTACATGAATTTGAATAATTAATCAAACAATTGAACATGTATTTTAAGAATTTTACCTTGATTCTTGATTATTGCTTCCAAATTATAAACCCTAATTTTTTTCTTCTTCCTTGGCCTCCCTTGAACGATCAAAATCATAAGAAAAAAATGTTTGAGGGTTGTTTGGTTTTTATTTATATTAATTATGGATAATCCTTGGGCCTAAGAGTCATATTTAGACTCAAATTGGGTTTCCTTTTTCCCCCTTATCCCCTTCTAGCCGAATTTTAATATACTTATATATTTTTTTATTAATTTAATTTATTACACTCAAAACCTCATACTTTTCATATTTTATAAACACCAGAAGCTAATCCTAGCGTCTTACGCGATAAACCTCAGTTTTTACGACAAACCGGAAAATTATCATTTTCAAAACAAAGATTCCAAAAATAGATTTTCACACTCTTTTATAAGCATAGCACATAAAAACAAACTCCTCGTAACTTGCTAACGCTCAAATACTTGAACGAAGACTCGTTACGCAAAAACACCAAAAACTACACAAGTCATTTCTACACTACAAAGGTGATCAAAATGAAATTTCCCAAATTCCAAACTCTCCAAATCATAATAAAAACCATTTACGCAAAGGGATTTAGTGCTAAAACTCACTTATATCACTTCAAACACCTAAGACACACCAAACAAACGTCAACCGAGTCAAGACTATCAGTCAAACCGACCTGCTAAAACCACGGTTGTTACATTTATGAAATTAAGCTTTTACATTTTCGTTGGTATTATATTTGGAATAGGAAGAAGTAGCCGGTAATATTTTTGGTGGTATAATGTTTATTACTGAACATAAAGAAAATAAACAAAGAGAATGAAAATAGTCAATAGACTGGGGCATAAATGTCATTTAATGTCAGATTTCTGTATACAAATAAAAAAACCTCCGTGTATATATCATCTCCCTTTTCTCTTTCTTATTTACATTACTTAATTAATTCAAGTAGTATTTAAATTTTGCAATAATAGTTTTAAGTATGGGTAATATAATAAACTCGATCAAATTTTCCAATAGAAATGTAGACAATATTACGACATCCTAAAATAAAAATGCGGACAATAATGTTATGACATAAAGCAATTTACAGTTAAACTTATATAAATTAATAATCAAAAAATTAATAACCTCAATAAAATTAATAATTTGTTCAGGCCAACTTGGGATCAGTATAAATTTGGATACCAATCGATAAAATAATAAGACAATAATTTTTTTAAAACCCCAGTGTATATATATTGGTCCCAATGAAACCATAAATTAATAATTAATAAAAAATTCTACAATTTTTTCAATGTCTTGAACCTCGTAACATTTATTAGCATACATTCATTAATTTCTTCAATGTCTTAAATTTATAAAATGTTAATTTGAACTTGTTTTTCTAATTTATTTATCAAACTCTAAATTTATAAAATGTTAATTTGAACTTGTTTTTCTAATTTATTTATCAATCTCTAACTAGTATATATTGTAACTAGCATATTAGAATTGAAAATTTAAAACCCATATAAAACCTCTTTAAATTAATAAATTATTAATTTATCGATATAATAATATACCGGTAAATTAATAAAATATTCTGGTCTCAACATTATTAACATTATTAATTTATAGATACATTATTAACATTATTAATTTATAGATGTTTTAATGTACGTGACTTTATTGTCTCTTTTTTAGAGAATTACAGTTTAGAGGTATACATGGTAATAAAAGGTAACAAACATACTTCAAATTTTATTCAAGGTATAGCACTTTGTCTTTGCTAACAAAGATCACTTAATTATTTCGGGAAAAAAAATGATCTTTGAGTAGATAGCCTGGTATATATGTTCAAAGAGCCTATTCACTAAGTTGCCACATGTGTTTATTTTTGTACACCTGGGTCTGCTGAATACCGCACAATCTAAGAGGTCAATGAATCAACAGAACATTCAAACGCCACAAAAAGTCGACAAAACAATAACAATATGTGTACATAGAACATCCCTCCAATTTTCATGTTTGATTGATCATTTATTACATATAATTATCCAAAAGAAAAAAAAAAAAAAATAGAAACAATTAGGCATGATTATGAATGATCCCATGCTTCTTTTCTTCATCCCATTTCTTGATCTACAAACACATAAAGAAAACATATAATGATATTCAACACTGTAAACAAATCTATGTATAACATGTATTTCTATAATTTTCATGATATATTTAAGTACCCATTGAGGAGGACATGTTGATCTATAATTATCTGCAAGTTTCTTGCACTCAGAAGCTTGTTCCCCCTTTTGTTTCGTGCACCTAAAAACCCATTACAATATTCAACAAATATAAGTAAACTTAAACCCATGCAAAATAATTTTGTCAAAATTATGAAACAAAAAAATAATACACTTACTTGAGGTATTCAACATAGCAAGAGTAACAATGACGCGACTTGTCGGCTTGTTCGTTTTGCTACATTAATTCACATGCATCATTTGATCAGTTGCTAATCATCCAGATTTCTAAAGATTAAAATTATGTATTGCCAAAGATTAAAGATCCATGTACGTGTCGATAAACCATTTATGAACAACCACAACATAACAATGTTAGCCATCCTTTAGATGGTTAGATAGACAATATGCATGTTTTACTAGCATAAGCTGTTAGAATATCAGAATCATGACAATCATAAAATAGGTAAACACATATGCGGAAGCGTAGGAACATCTATAACACATAAAAGATTAACATAAATTAAATAGGAACGTACCGTGGTGATTCTAGCCCAAACAAGAATCAAAAGCAATTGTCTTTAACAATATAAAGAACCCTAATTAGGGTTTATATGGATCAATGATTAACCCCTTACCGTTTTGTTAATCGATCCCTTGATAACAACAAAAGTATGTTGTTACCTCGTTCTTGTACACACAAACTACCAACGAATAAAGGTTTGTTGCAAGTAAACAAAACACTTAAATTTTGATTGAACCAAAATCGACCCAATCCCTTAAGTGGGGGTTGAACCGATCGGCCAAGGAAAACAAAAGAAAGAAACAAAGTTTTAGGGTTAGAGTGTGTGCACAAAAGATGTGAAAGTCTAACCCTTGGCCTTGTATATATACTAGGTGATTTCTTGGTAATCAAGCAAGGCATGGGTTGGGCTTCCCCCCCATGATCGACCGGCCTAGGACACCCCATAGGGGTTCTAGATCCTTCTTGACTCCCAAGTTACACTCTAGTCCATATCTTTCGTATTTAACGATAGTTAGTCCATACGGTTAATAACTAACGACCGTTTAGTCCATTAAGTGTTATAAATATATATATTCAATACATTTAATATATATATATTTATTTTACATTATTCTTGTTTGTAAAGTGTGCAATCCCGAGGTCTCGGGTTCGATACTAGACATTTACATATTAATATTTATCCATATATTTAACAGCTCCCACTTGGATATCTATTAATAGTAAAATGACATTGGTTAGCGTCTTGCAACACTCCAATGCCCCTAGTTCAACCCGAGCTAGGTTTTCTGGAAAAAACCTTTAATGATTCATCATTATAATTATCCTTTTGTTTCTAATACCACATTAATAAAGATGTGAGGTTCTTTATTAAATTTCTGTTTCTCGTCTCTTTATGATTGAACAAAATTACCAAAACATCTGAACGTATTCCAGATAGACTTTGGGCGTGGCCACGCAAACATTTTGTCAACCCTACGATGGGCCCAGCAGTATTAAACTTCTGAACAAATCAGAAGGAACAAATTCTCTCTTGACTACAAGAATAACCCATGAACTTTGCAACACTTCTGAAAACAACCCTTATGACTCCCTGTTACGGTGAGCGGTAGATTACTTCACAAAAATGCACTACATCCATGACACTTATCTGGTATCTCAAGTCTGAGGATAACTTTAAATATGATTCTCACATTAAATTTTAAATCATATTATTGGGATAAGTCCAATATTCAATTCATCGAATATCATGTGAAATTGGTATGTCATCGCATCAATATACTTTCAAGTATATTCTTAACCAATACTCAGATTTGTCTTAGTTTAATGATATTCCCATATCATTAATCGACAATGGACAATTTAGAATAATATTAGTTATTCACGGATATAAACATGCAAATATAGGACACAATTCATTATTAATGAAAACAAACGTACTAAGTACTTTAATTCATTGTAAATAATAATTGCTTAACGTCCCTTATCCAAATACCAAAATAGATCAATGCATGATAATTCTAGTTAATGAATCTTGTCTCAAGTAATAACTTGAAGACAATTATGCCTCAAATAATCATACTTGTTGACATGGCATAATTTCATCTAACTTTAATCTATCTGAATTTTGAGAATACTTCTTTCAAGAATTCAATAATTAAAATTCTTGTATGTGTAAATCCAACTATCTTGATATAGCCACATAATTTTTATAAATGGTGTGATATCCTCAATCACCAACTTATGACAATTAAACTTTCAAACCTTTTAAAGTTTAAAGTATTCTAATCCTTTAATGTTTAATGCAACTTTGCTCTTAGTTAAGCACAACTAGTTTACATGGTCATTAACAAGGATAAAATCCTACCATGACTAGTTATTGAGTGTCATCTCAATTAAACCAGCATCATTGTATATTAAACACAATATGCTCTTAAAATTTCCGTAAACTTAATATCCATAGTGTAATGTTTAGGAGCTATTCCAGGTTGAGGATCATTATTCAAATTTCAAACATTTTCCATTAGAATATCTATTACACAAGTTATATAATAACCTTTAATTGGATACCAAATATTGTCAAATCATTTAAGCACTTAAGCATGATACAACAATAATACAATGCACATGAAAATCCTTCAGTCAAACTTAGATTATATTCATGTACTATCTTTACAAATATGTATATCCATTTAGTCATCCTAAATAATATATCATATTCTATTTAGAATTTATTTACCGCACTTGTTTATTTAACAATAAACTTTTGTTTCAAGGTTGTATGTTATATTTCCTAAATCTTTCAAGTAACGTTTCATTCCAAATTAAGTCTAACCTTTTACTTATATGGAATGTTACTCTTATATGTTATACAACATATATGATTTAGTAAATCAAACATAATACTCCCACTAGTTTTCAGGAATACTTAGAAATTACCTTATTTTAATTATAAACCTAAACATAGATTTAATAATTTATCATAAGAATAATTTCCTAGATGCATGCATTTATCCATTCATGGATTATTGCACTTTGTACACTTCCAAAGATTTTCTCGAATTCATAAACTTCTTTTGATTACTTATCGTCCTCGCTCAAGTAATTATTCAAGAAAGAGTTTTTGATATTCATTGTCAAATTTCATATTCATATAAATATGACAATTTACCATCTTTGTATCTTTAATGTGCTTCGGAAAGAGTATTCAATCATAGTTAATTGCTTAAGTATGATTAATAATCTTGTCATAAGACATGCATTAAGATCTGTGTACAATTTTGTCCATATGATTATTTCACAAAGATTTAAACCACTAGGGTTACATTATCTTTGAATAAACTCATCATCATTCTCTAACTATTAAGAATTAAGATAAACCAAATTTTCTAAATTTGAATATCTTTATGAACAGCATCTATAACATTCATATTATGAGTAATTACCCAATTCATTATTTTGGTAATACTACATCATATAATCGTCAGTATATTCATTAAATATATGAGATATCCAAGTGGATCTATGAATGATAATTCCATCATCTTGAGGTTTATCATTTATATGTTAAGCCTCATCATGATTTTAACTAGTGTAGTTTTAGAAGATTATGTATCTTGTAATTCTATCTTTTCAAGATAAAATACTCCCACTTGCCTTTAGCATTATATAGAATATAAGTACTTAGCAATTAGAGCAACAATCCAATTTTCTCTTTTAGGACTTTACAAATACGCATTGATAGCTCTTTGTTAATAACCTTCACATAAGTAACTTAACAAATTCAGAACTTCAATTTTTAAGACTTAATGTGATTCATCACATCAATAACGTCTTATTAATCTTCTAGGAGTCTAATTGAGTATATTCAATTCATACTCAATTTCTAACCTTGATAACTTTTGGAAGAAAAAGAGTCATAGTTATCTTTAATCAAACAATCTAATAAGAGTTTGATTCCCTAACTGAACATACTATCCATATGTGGAACTTCAATTAGAATTAATATTGTAAGAAGATCTAACAATATATTTAAGATAACCATATTCCTGTTGGCATACCTATTTACCAACTAAATCAACTTAATGGTATAATAGTATTTTCAAGCCAATTGCATGCTTTATAACCCAAGTACTTATTAATCAAGTCACTTCATGTTTATGTCTTATAAAACATAAACTTGTTATAATCCCACTCTACGTTATTTATCATTGATCAACTCAATGACTTCTTGTATATGTCTTAATTAAAAGACCATAACAAGCTAACATCTTACTTAATTATAAGTCTTGTAATACTTAGAAGACTTCATGTTTATAACTATACAATAAAGTATAAACATGTATAATTAAAGTAATCATGAACACCATCATTTGGTTTCAATAATATTTTCAAGTTAACACACTACTTCATGTTTATTTATGTCATTCTAAGAATACATAATTATTGAAGTAGTATTATATTACTTCATGCATTTATATCATTCCAATAATACATAAATATTATAGTTGAAGTTGTCTTGTTATCATATTGACACATGTTCTAATAGATATCTAATTTAGAAACTGTAAATTATTCATGTAGGTCTCACGCATGCATGGAAATTTACCTTGTTGTTAATATTTAGTCTGCGTCTCACGTTTACTAAATTATAACACCAAGTGTTTCTTAGATTAGATGTATTAAATCTAATTAGAATTATAATCTCTTACTTGCAGTTAAGAGAATCCTTTAAATCATATTCTTATGTGTTGTACTTTGCACACAATGAAGATTTCTCCCACTTGTGCATTGAACAACACCATGTTACATTTAAACAACACGCCCGCGCTTGTCAATGTGAACAATATGATTTGTGTCATTAGCATAACTAGTAGATATAGAGTTACTCAATCAATCAAGGAAACGTACATGACTATCCTTGAAAATATTAGTGTCTATATTTGGAAAGTAATTACCTTGAGATATTCAAAAGATAATCTAAGTTATAATCAAGACAATAAGTCTTGTAACTCCCACTGAATTAGAGAACATAATAATAATCCCTTATTCATTCATAAGAACACAATACTCCCACTAAATTTGACAACATTGTAAATGTTTCATTAATTAGTGAAAGAAATAGTGTACTATTTACTTTCCTACATCTTTTAAGAAAACCCATTCAAACAATTATATATAGGTTATAAAAGGATGTAATCTACTACATAAATGTGATTCATCACATTCCAAACTATTAACTTGAAAAAACTGGGCATGCAATTTCTTCCTCTATAGATTTACCATTCCAACAATTGTATGTAGTATCTATAAATGGTCAAACCAAAACAACTAGATAAAATAATCTAATTCGTCTTTTACCATTATGCAGTAATCAGTCTAGCTTCTAATTTAATAACTCATAAGGTGCATATACTCTTACTATTAAAGTTTGCTATGGGTTATGTATTTAGAATTTAGACAATTCTAATCATCCTATTATACCTTTCTCATTCATGAAAAGGAATAGGATTTAAGTCTCACACTTCTCGTAATGGAAAGAAGACTTTATTTATTCTTTTTGTAACATTGACTCTAACCAAAACCCTAACGGGTGTAGATCAATTAAAAGAATAACTTACGTTTACGGTTTTAACGTTGCATTAATACATTTAAAGAATTTACAGAATTCAATTTTTAGTATTTTCGATAATTTATATTTCCAAGAAAATATAATACCCAAGGCTATATTCATATAACCAACTAATTTCTTGAAAATCTAGGATCCAACTTTACATAGATTCCACCACATCAGTTGATCTGCTAGTGGTAAAAGTATAAAAGATGGTAATCTGTCGAACAATAATTGGCAAACACTTTTCCAATTCCTAGATCATTATGGGATTTACATCAAATTGATTCATCAATTTGTCATGTAAGCATGTTTTATCCCATCTCATGCCTTAAGCTCTAGGTCTCACGCATCAACTTAATTAAGTCGTCTAACTTAGAAACTGCAAATTCTCCATGTGTGGTCTCACGCACACTCGGAAATTTACCTTGTCATTAAAATTTAGCCTGCGTCTCACGTTTACTAAATAATAACTTCAAGTGTTTCTTATAGTTAGATGGCATGTAACTTAAATTTTTAAGGGTATTTAGTTTGATGTGAAAATCAAAACATGTACAAAGATGCATGCACTCATCTTTATAACACAAGTTTTCATAAAAACTTTTTATATCCAATTCGTGAAATTAATACACAAAATTTTACTTGAGGTTTATGCCAAAACCCTAAGATGACTTTCTACAACATATGATTTTAAAAGTAATTCGTTTAAGACATATTCAAGATTGTGATAACCAAGGCAGACTCTAAGGCTCTTTTCTAAGCCTTCAAATCACGGTTATGAATATTATCTTAAAAGACTTAATTTTAAAAACATATTTGCACAAAACATCATTCAAGCAAAAGTTTATGGATTCAATCTCAAAATAGTAATAAAGTTTGAATTTTGCTAGTCTCGACTGGGAGCTGATTACCGTGCGAATCGGACCACGATTGTCATAAGACCTTTGCAAGATTCTAACTTTATCACTTTAGGGTTTCACAATTATTAGTCCGTATTAATTTTCTTTATGAAAACAACCCTTTTATTGCTTACAACAAGTCCAACTAAAAACAATAAAACAAGTATCAAAGAAAATCAAAACAACTAATAATAATAAGTGAAACATTTAGCCACATGCAATCCGTATTAGAAAAGATCCTAATAAAATCAATTCTAGGTATAATAATGCATGTAATCAACTAAGGCCTTCCCCTCTTAATGGAGGTGAGTCACATACATTGACGAATCAATTGCGTAGGCCAAAGCTAATAACACACCACATAGCATATAAAATTGATTTTAATAATTATGGGGTCTTCCCCAATGTTAGATGTGCCTAAATATGTGAAAAGCTTAACAATTAATAAACAATTAATAACCCATGACTAACATGCATGTTTCGTCACGGATCAAAGCATAACAATTACCAATTAGGTCAAGGATACGCCCAAATAACACATAAACATGTAGGCAACCTAGGGTTTCTAATCCAATTAATTAATAAAACCACAAACCCTAATTAGGGTTCATGGAATAAATCGACCCCCCCCCCCCAAATTAGGGTTAGGGTAAATAAAAACAAAACCCTAGATCCAAAACATGTATCTAAAACAATCAAAATTCGTTTTTTTATGTGTTTTATGTAATCAATTACATGTTATAGTAAGCTCGTGATACCACTGTTAGAATATCAGAATCATGACAATCATAAAATAGGTAAACACATATGCGGAAGCGTAGGAACATCTATAACACATAAAAGATTAACATAAATTAAATAGGAACGTACCGTGGTGATTCTAGCCCAAACAAGAATCAAAAGCAATTGTCTTTAACAATATAAAGAACCCTAATTAGGGTTTATATGGATCAATGATTAACCCCTTACCGTTTTGTTAATCGATCCCTTGATAACAACAAAAGTATGTTGTTACCTCGTTCTTGTACACACAAACTACCAACGAATAAAGGTTTGTTGCAAGTAAACAAAACACTTAAATTTTGATTGAACCAAAATCGACCCAATCCCTTAAGTGGGGGTTGAACCGATCGGCCAAGGAAAACAAAAGAAAGAAACAAAGTTTTAGGGTTAGAGTGTGTGCACAAAAGATGTGAAAGTCTAACCCTTGGCCTTGTATATATACTAGGTGATTTCTTGGTAATCAAGCAAGGCATGGGTTGGGCTTCCCCCCCATGATCGACCGGCCTAGGACACCCCATAGGGGTTCTAGATCCTTCTTGACTCCCAAGTTACACTCTAGTCCATATCTTTCGTATTTAACGATAGTTAGTCCATACGGTTAATAACTAACGACCGTTTAGTCCATTAAGTGTTATAAATATATATATTCAATACATTTAATATATATATATTTATTTTACATTATTCTTGTTTGTAAAGTGTGCAATCCCGAGGTCTCGGGTTCGATACTAGACATTTACATATTAATATTTATCCATATATTTAACATAAGCTAAGTACGTTGTCAAGATAACCTATATACCAAGATTAATCAAATTTAACTACTTAACCTGTACATATTGTTTATATTGGGACTTGAACCAATAATATATGCATAGTTTGTGTTGTTTTAATAGGACCAACTCACAAACACACCCTAGTCTCACTAAAAAAGCAAATACGAAGAAAAGCGATATGCATGATCGAGACTGGACCTTTTCTTCAGGGGTAGTGGTGGAGGAAGGTGGCGGTGGAGCAGAAACAGTGCCAGGCTCATGTTGTGGTCGAGGAGCTTGTTGTCCTTTAGCAACTTTGCTAAGGTCTTTTGAACGCATATTGTCATGAGGATCCATGATGGACGCCATTTGCTTTCTTTTTGGAATGTACGTGTGTGACTTTACAACTTTACGTGTTGTTACAATGTAAACAAAGGACCTAAAGGATGCTTCAAGTAGACATTTTTACAAGAGGTGGTTTGTATGTTTGATGGACACGTGACCAAGATATAAGTTGGGTAGCTAGGTGTCACGGCAATCTAGCTAGCTTTCGTGTCTACATATTTTCGGTGACGAACTGTTGGTTTCATTTTTCATTGTGTTTCTATTTTTAAGTTAGCGGTGGGTTAGATTGGACAAATGTATACCCTTTCTATTTTCGGGGTTGGAAGTAAATAGTACAAAATTATAAATGTACGCTTATAAATTTACAATGTCTGTTAGAATTTCCAACTTAACAAATTAAACTGAAATTTGTGTCTTTTTAAGTCTCACCGATGAATTTGAATGGCAGAGGTAAATATAACTCAAGCCCAGTAACCGTGTTACGAAGTTTAATATTAAGTGGTGTTTAAGGAGGAAGTATCACTTTTCTTCGACTACGTAAGATAAAATATGTTGATTTATGTAATAATATCATGATCCTAGCTTGGACATTGTGTCATTGTGACCACCATACGAAGATTAAAAAAAAATGTCACTCGTGGTTGACAAAAAATACTTGATTGATGTAAAACAGTATCAAGTTTGCCATCTCAAATCCAACATGATCCTTTCTTACGACATTAGAAAGCTACCTTCATCATAATGATTGATCACCTCTAAATGTTCATGTTTATATACTTCAAAGATGTAACCAACATTTTAATTATCAATAGATTTTGCAAATTGTAACCGAACCTTAATTTTGATTGCAAAATATAGATATTCTTTGTAAACTTGATCATTTTAAGTTAAAGTAGCTAAAAATTTCATTATGAACGTAATGCAAATATCTAAATGCAGGAAGACCGTTCTCTCATATCTAACTATCTTATAAAGCATTTAGACCTACTAAATATAGAAATACTTAAAATTAAGTTTTACAATCATCATAGCTACGTGTACAACTAATTTAAACACACTAATGACATTAAACTTAAAATGGTAATTTAAACACACTAATGACATTAAACTTAAAATGGTAATTTAAACACACTAATGGCATTAAATATCTTGAAATTAAGTAATACAACTAACAAAGCAATATGTACAAGTAAATTAAACAAAATTTTGAAATATTAAATATCTATTAAACTTAATTTCCTAACATTAAATACATTAAATATCAAAAGTCTTAAAATTAAGACATGCAACATATAAAACACTTGGTACAAATCAATTAAACACACATATAAAAAAAAACTTAAAATTAAGAATAAAACATTAAACACTAATTAATATTAGAGTAAACTTCAAAATACATCCATGTGGTTTACTCAATTTCGCACCATACATCCTTCTCGAAAAAGTTGCAACAAATACATCCCTCCGTTAGTAAAAGTGAACCAATATACATCCCTCAGTTAAAAAAATGACTAACGGTGCAAATTTTTTCTCCGTTATCTCCTAACGAGATAGAGCACATTGCACCGTTAGTCCTCTAGGTTAACGGTATTTGCACCGTTAGTCCTTTTCTTCCATTTTTTAAGTTAAAAATTTTAAAATTAAAAAAAAAAATTAAAATAAAAAAAAAGGAAAAAAAAAATTAAAAATTAACTTTTTTTAAAGTTAGTATTTAAAAAAAAATCAAAATTTTTTAAAAAAATTAATATTTGCGAAAAAAAATTAAAATTTATTTTATAAATACGCATTTTTTTTAAAAATTAAAAAAAAGGAAAAAAATTTAAAAAATTATTTTTTTTAAAGTTACTAATATTTAAAAGAAAATTCAAATTTTTTTTAAAAAAATTAATATTTGCGAAAAAAAATTATTTTTTTTATAAAAAAAGTATTTTTTTTTTTAAATTAATATTTATAAAAAAAAATTATTTTTTTTAAAATACACATTTTTTTAAAAAATACGCTTTTTTTATAAAAATTAATTTTTAAAAAAATACGCTTTTTTTAAAAAAAATAATTATTATTTATAAAAAAAATTTAATTTTTTTTTCGCAAATATTAATTTTTTTTTAAATTTTGATTTTTTTAAATATTAACTTTAAAAAAAATTAATTTTTTAAATTTTTTTCCTTTTTTTTAATTTTTTAAAAAAATGTGTATTTATAAAAAAAAATTAATTTTTTCTCAAATATTAATTTTTTTAAAAAATTTTGATTTTTTTTAAATATTAACTTAAAAAAATTAATTTTTTAAATTTTTTTCCTTTTTTTTTTTTTTTTTTTTTAATTTTAACTTTTTTTTTAACTTTAAATTTTTTAACTTAAAAAATGAAAGAAAATGACTAACGGTGCAAATACCGTTAACCCAGAGGACTAACGGTGCAATGTGCTTTATCTCGTTAGGAGATAACAGAGAAAAATTTGCACCGTTAATCTTTTTTTTAACCGAGGGATGTATATTGGTTCACTTTTACTAACGAATGGGTGTATTTGTTGCAACTTTTTCGAGAGGGATGTATGGTGCGAAATTGGGTAAACCACAGGGATGTATTTTGAAGTTTACTCTTAATATTATTTTTAAAGCACCCATATCATAAAAAATACATGTTATAATACACATTGTACAAACAAATAAAACACATAAAACTTTATACAATTTATATTGATGGTACATATGATTTTGAAAACCGGACCGGACCAACGGGCTCAACCGGACTGGACCAACGAGTTCAACCGGAACCCGAAGTCGCCATTGGTTCGGCTAGCCAATAAAAGCCGTTAAAAAATGAAACGGAGGATAACCCGGCAGAATCAGTAAAAATAGGTAAATTGGGTCGGATTGGGATCATGTTGTTATCCGGTTAATGAGTTCGCCATTGTTATTTTGTTAGCGCCTAAACTTTAATCACAGGGTACCCGCCGCTGCAACGCGCGGGTCCCTACTAGTTACTAGTAATTACTAAAGACATTCTAAAACTTAAATTTAAGTAATACAGCTATAAATGCATGCTGTATAATTAACTTATGCACCAACGAATATAAATAACACATTGAATTAATGTAAATATTAAAACCTCTCTCAATGCAAAAATACCAATAAACCACATGGTACAATTAGAATATATTCTTAAATACTCTTTTGAAACACACTAAAACGTTTCTCAAATAAAAATTAATACAATACATCAAAAAATATAATCAAATAGCATGTCTATGTTCTTACTATCTACTTGTAACATAATATAGTTTGTCATTATTTAAAGTTATTAGAACCTAAGTTCCCGTTTTATATAAAGTTACTGTCACAAAAAACATATTATAAAAACATTGTTTGTCAAAAGATTTAGTTACAGGTACCAGCCGCCTCAATACACAGGTACCATGCTAGTTTATTATTATTGTAATATCCATATATTGGCAAGCATTTGTACTACTAACATTAAAATTAGTATTATTCTTTGAAATTTCAACACTTTTTATAAAGAAGTATGATTCTATAGTTAGATGTCCCATAGCTGTTAAGATCTCGATCTAGCTCTTAAGATCTTCCGATCTTACGATCCCGTTAAGAAAAAACGAGTCGATCATTCGTAGGATCTTAAATAGCATAGGATCTTAAGTATGATCTCGATCTTACCATAAGATCGTAAGAACTCGATCCGATTCGATCCTACTTCCCTTAATTTAACTAACTAATAAACTATAAATGAATGAATTTTGTTAAATTGAAACAATACAGCAAGCGTTAATCACTGTAAATGTCTAATAAGATCAAGATATATAGATTTTTTGATTAAAAGATTCAGCGTTCTTAATTAATGATTAGATATTTTTGTATTTTATAGTATTATGCGTCGCATTCTCATATTACTATAACTTTCAGAACTCTTTTTTCTTCTCTAATTTGTTATATAATCATCTTTGAATATAAATTACTAGAAAAATAAGATTTTTAAACATTTAAGTAGGATCGTAGGATCTCGATCCGATCCTACGATCTCGATCTTGCAAAGACAAAAACGATCTCATGTGAGATCGCGATCTTGACAGCCTTGAGATGTCCTATTTAAATTACTTTTGTAAACCATGATGGCCTTAAAAGATGCAGATGTTAACAAAACAATTATTGGATTTGAGTTTCAAAAAGGGCTAGGATATATAGACGGGGGCTAAAATTTTAGTGGAACGGGGGCTATGTGTAAGAGTGTACTTTGTGTGTACTTGCGGGGCTTTTGTCTTTTTGTATTTTTTTTTTGCGTTTAAATTAAATGCCTTATATATGTATAATATTTTGTAAATGTATTGTATATGTATAATATTTTGTATATTTGTGTTTAATAATGTTTTGTATACTTATTTTGTTTGTATAATAGCACGTTAAATATTACCACGTTAAATAACTGCAACAACAACTGTTATTATTAAATTAAACGATAACGTTATACATATTATTTAAAAACAACAACATCTACGACATATGAAGATTATTCATTTCATTTAAAAGATCATGGAGCCGGGCACTTGACTGACAAGCGTGATCCTCAGGATTCCTTGCCATTTCTAACTCTATCTCCAGCGCCTTTATTCTTGCCTTCAACAACTTGTTCTCATTATCTTTAGCAACGCAGTTTGAGCACTGCGTTGAAGAAGAGGCTTGATTAAAATACTTTTCTTCAAATTCATCTTTCCACTTGAAGTATCGACACCCATAGTCTTTTTTACCTGGTTATTACATGTTAAGAAAATAATAAGAAATGTATTTTTAACAGACAAATTACTTACATAACTAAGCAAACATATGATTATTTACCACTGAAAGAGGACATGCATAAAACGGTCGCCCACGACTACCATCTTGCCAGGATTTCCGCTCTATAATAAATCCTCTATCACATCGACACCATTTCTTCGGCCCACCTGACAAAATAATTTGCATTATCAATCAATAATATTATTTACTAATTTAAATAAATATTTAATCATTTACTATATAATACAAACAGTTATTTACAACATAAATCAATAATTATTTACAATGTTTTACAAATACAAAATTACAAAAATTACATTTTTACAAAAATAAATAACTATTACATATGATTCACTATGTTTTGTCGGTATCTCTATTATTTACAACATAAATCAGTAATTATTTACAATGGTTTTGTCGGTATAATTATTTACAACATAAATCAATGATTCATTAGTCGACGTTGATACAAAGTTTCCCATTCGGCTGCAACTAGCACTCTGAAAAACCTCCATTGTGGGTGGAGATGGGGTAGTGGAGAATCTCTGTCTAGCGGCGGTAAAATGAAGTGACCATATTCTCCTTCCCCCACAAGCGCAATCACAAGGGGGTCTGTTCCATGTGATGAGTTTGGGCCAGTAAAAAGCGGAAAACATGTGTTCCAACCTTGCTCGGATAAAAAAAAACAACAGGTCGGTTAATCCTTGAAGCGATAACCAGCCCCGTGAGTGGCATCACCATCCAGCGACCGATGGGTGCACCTCCATTGAACCAGTCTATTGTATACCAAAGAAAGTCAAAGTCATGTTGCTGCCATATATTTATGTAAGCTTGCCTATGATAATCTAACTCTTGCAACAACATGTGTCTGACTTCGTCCCACCTATCTTCGTTTTGAAAAAGACAGTGGCAACGCACCGAAACCCACAATTTCCATCACCCCGCACATTACGTATGCTTATTACGTATGGACGGAAAATATGTGGAATATGCTCAATAAACGCATTGCTCACACTATCTCCAGCATATAATCGGTGGCGTAGACTATCACCCGTGTAAGAGCTATGTCTTGCAGGTTCATTCCGCAAGTTCGGGACTTTTGTAGATCTTGAATTTGTACTTCTTCGGTGATCTACGATTGGTACTTCATCAAAGTCAGGGTCTTCATTCAAGTCAGGGACTTGTGTAGCCTTGCCCTTTTTGTCCTTTGCGCTCGGACGTCCACGGGTATTTTTTTGAATAGCTGATTCACGTGTGTCAACAGCTTTAGGCTGGAATATATCTCTTAACTTTGTTAACATATTTTTCTTGACAAACGATGTTGATTTGCTAAAAATATTCTTGAATTGTCGCATGCCATCGTTAAACGAAGTATCGTCATCATCATCATCATCATCATCATCATCATCACCACCATGTTCGCTGGAAGAGCCATCTTTAGGCGGGGCGGGGCGGGGGGGGGGGGGGGGGGGTGGGCTATTGATAACAGGCCACGAAACAGATAGGGTTCTCCAAAAAATATCAACTCGTTCCAGTGGAATGGGGCATCCTGATTCAATTAAAGTGACTTGTATAAATTACTGATATTAATGTGGAAAACAACTTGATAGTTATAAATTTAATATACTTACCATGATATACATAGATTTGCATCTCGTGAAAGCATGGTAGTCCGAAAATTGCCCGATTCTTATGCCCACATTCTTCTGGGGTGATCGACATGTGGAGTTCTTTGTGCATGAGGTTCAAAGCATGTTTAGAAACTTTATACAACAATTCTTGAAATAGTGGTACATCACACTTAATTAGTTTCTCGTTGATGCTTCTACTGAAAGTCTCTTTTGTCGCATCTTCTTGCGTAATGAGAATCTTATCGATCGACCTCAACAACCTGTCTAATTTGGACTGCGTGCCATCCAAATATAATTTCAACAACGCGTGGTGAGCCTCAACTCTGCACGTTGTTGTCTGGCCGTAGGATTTATATTGGTCGGTAATATACGAGACAAACATGGGTGCGTAATCTTGCAACCAGTTATTCAGATACAAAGCGACATCTGAAAAAAACAATGAATTAATAAAAGGTCATTCGGGTGCATATTTATTAAATAATTAAAAACAATTAATTAATAACTAAGTACTCGAATGGTTGACCAATAGCTGTTGTAGGCGTTGATAACGTCGCTCGAACGTTTCGAATGCCGGAGCTTTAACCATCCAATCCCATCGGTTTTTAACAGACTCATACTCAATTACCCCATCCGTGAATTTATTTCTGCAAAACTTAAGTATATTTTGCTGTATATGCCATCGACAGAGTAATTTGTGAGCGTCAGGAAATTCTGCTCTTACTGCCCCAACCAGCGCTAAATCTCGGTCAGTGACGATAACACGTGGGTAATATCTTTCGTCTATCACTTGCTTCACACGTTGCAATACCCATCTAAAATTATGCCCTTGTTCACTGGATAAAAAGCTATACGCCATTGAAAATGTTTTATTTATTGAAGTTACTCCAACAATTTCCAACAACGGCAATTTAAACATCGTGGTATTGTAAGTGGAGTCCATCAGCATGACTTCAGGGAATGTACACCATAGAGCATACGGCGTGGGGTGCACAAAAAATAGCTCCTCAAGCTCGTTGGTATGCTCATTTACCCTCGGGTACCATGTATACCCTGAATCCCGCAAATGCGAGTAAAGGACTTGAATTGGAGTTCTATCACCTACTCTGGCTCTTCGGAACTTATCTTGTGCGTTATATATAGTTCTAACGCTAGACACGTTATCCGGATTACGACCCTTTATTGTCGAAAGTATATTAAGTATTCGTACGTTATAATCTGTCAATTCTTTGACCAAACCCAACTCATCATCCTTTAATCGCATTGCATATGCCACACCATGCAACGACTCTAGCATATCATGATTATGCGTATCATCCTTCACCCTCAAAACCCAGTAATTTTTTGTTTGATGATATTTCGCAACTAATCTGAATGGACAATTGGTTTTACATGTTTTGGTTTTTCGTCTGCCACTACCTTGAGGTTCATACGTCCCACCCTTTGTACACATGTAATTGATTTCGTTCATATGACCATCTTCTGATTTGGTTCTATTTTTAACAATTACAAAACCGAGCTCACGAGCTATATTTTGCACCCACTCAGCTACTTGCTCGTGAGAAGCGAAAACCTGAAAATACATAACATTTTTTATAACATACTTTTTTTTTTAACATTTTTACATTTTTACATAATTTTTTACAACTTTTACACTTTTACATTTAAAACTTTTATTTAACTTTTTATTACTACAAATTTTACTACAAATTTTATTTACAAATAACTTTTACATTTTACATAACTTTTTACAACTTTTAAAAAATTTATTACATTTTAATTACCATTTACAATTTTTACAATTTATTTATATACCATTTACAATTAAAAAAAAACAAAAAAACAAAAAAAAAAGAGTTATAAGTGGGTGGGACAGTTGTCACACACACACACACACACGCTATACCAACCTTATCCCGTCTCTCTCACACACACACACACGCTAATCTCTGTTTCTCTCTCTATTTTTTTCTCTCTCTGTTTCTCTCTCTATTTTAGATATAAAAACATTTTAGATCGAAAATCACCACTCAGATTCTTGATTCTGGGTTTGAGAAACGTGATGAGATAGAGAGATAGCGTGTGTGTGTGAGATACGTGATTCTGGGTTTGAAAAATTAGGGTTTCATAAAAAAATTAGGGTTTCGTAAAAATATTTGGGGGTTTTCAAAATTAGTTTGATATCTGTGGTGATTGTTGGGTTAATTGAAAGATGTGCATGTTAATTTATCAGATCTAGTTTTTTTTTTTTTTTTTTTTTTTTTTTTTTTTTTTTTTTTTTTGAAGAAACCCTAATTTTTATAAGTGTTGTTGGTTCTGTGGTTGGTAATTATCTGTTCTTATGTGTTTTGTGATATTATTTGATAAATCTAATTTTTTATAAAAAAAACTAGGGTTTCGAAAATATTTTGGGGGTTTTTAATCTGTTTTGATTTACTTTAATTAAACTGTGTTAATTGAAAGATGTGCATGTTAATTTATCAGATCTAGTTTTTTTTTTTTTTTTTTTTTTTTTTTTTTTTTTTTTTTTTTTTGAAGAAACCCTAATTTTTATAAGTGTTGTTGGTTCTGTGGTTGGTAATTATCTGTTCTTATGTGTTTTGTGATATTATTTGATAGATCTAATTTTTTATAAAAAAATTAGGGTTTCGAAAATATTTTGGGGGTTTTTTAATCTGTTTTGATTTACTTTAATTAAACTGTATTAATTGAAAGATGTGCATGTTAATTTATCAGTTCTAGTTTGTTTATTTGTTTTTTTTTATTTTATTTATTTTTATTTATTTATTTTTTTTTTTATTTTTAAGAAACCCTAATTTTTTATAAGTGTTGTTGGTTCTGTGGTTGGTAATTATCTGTTCTTAAAGGACTTTTGGTGGTTCTTTTGTTTAAGCAGTTTGTGATGAATACTTTTGGTGGGTAGGTTAACATCTTGATCTGCCACCTTTGAGTGGTATGAAAACATGCTCTGGCCTACCCTCCAGTCCAAAGGCTCTAATATATAGCCCCCGTCTTTATAACCTATGCCTTTAAGCAGTTTGTGATGAAACTGCTTTTTTAAGCAGTTTGTGATGAAACTTGATAAGCAGTTTGTTGTTCTAAGCATTTTTGAAACTTGTTTTTTTTTTAAAAACGAGATACGGCGATGATGATTTTAAAAACAATTGATTTTGGCGTGGCAGTTCCAAATGGACGGCAATAAAAACTTGATTTTGCAACCTTTGAAGTTGCAGCCATATATGATAATATTTGCTTATGTGAAACTGCTTATAATCTGAGCCTAATGTTATCTCGATGTAATATTGAAAGCGTAAAACTTATTATTACCTCTTCTGTGTAAAATGGTGAACTAGACATTTCGGCAGCCTTATTACAATGTTGTTGCCTTTTGTTGTGATACTCTGCCCAAACCCTTGTTTCAATATTCTTGCCTTTTGTTGTAATACTCTGCCCCAACCCTTTCTTTCAATATTGTTGCCTTTTGTGATACTCTGCTTCTTTGTGGTTATAATAACGGGGGCTATTTTGATATGGCCTAGGTTATAAAGACGGGGGCTATAATTTTATTTGGACGGGGGCTATGTTAAGGGTGTACTTTTGTGATACTCTGCTTCTTGTTGGTATGATTGGTGGTTCTGTGGTGTAGTGTTTGCAGAAAATTGGGGTATGTTAAGGGTGTACTTGTGGTGCTTTTGTCTTTTTGTCTTTCTGTGGTGTATTGTTTGTTGGTATGGTGGTTCTTTTGTGTGGTGTTTGTTGATATTGGTGGTTCTTTGTGGTGTTTGTTGATATTGGTGGTTTTGTGGTGTGTAGTGAGCCTTGTTTATAATGGAGCTTTTCTTGTGCTCTTGTGAGTAATTGCAGGGAATCTATACTTTCTTGTGAGTTTTGACAGCCTTGTGATGCTGCCTTGTGATACTTGAGAAACATGTGGAAGTTGTGGAAATTGTGGAATCTGCTTTTGTTGTAGATTCATGTGGAAATTGTGGAATCTGCTTTTTCATGTGGATTCTGTTGTGGAATATGGGGTATGTTCCCGTATGTATAACACATTGTGTGAATCTGCACTTTGTAACTTTGAAAAAAAAATAGTTTTTAAAAACTAAGGCGATGACGAATGGTTTTTAAAACCGAATGGATGGCAAAGTTTATCACTTTCGCAACCTTCAAATACGAGCCTTACTAAAAATCTGAGCCTATAAGGCGATGACGAATGTTTATATCTTTGATCCGAGCCTTACTTTGTGTTTGTGTGAATCTGCAGTTGTGTTTGTGTTGTGTCTGTGTGCAAATGCTTTGATTGTTTGCAATCTGGTTGTGTTAACTGCTTGTGTGCTTATGCGCTTGGACAAAAAAAAGGACTTGGACAAAAAAACTGGCGATGACGAAACATTAATCCGAGCCTTACTTTGTGTTTGTGTTGAATCTGCAGTTGTGAATCTGCTTGTGTGTTTGTGATTGTTTGCAATCTGCTTGTGTTAACTGCTTGTGTGCTTATGCACTTGGACAAAAAAAAGGACTTGAACAAAAAACTGGCGATGACGAAACATTGATCCGAGCCTTTGTGTTTGTGTGAATCTGCAGTTGTGTTTGTGTGAAAAAAAATGGACTTGGATAAACATTGGACAAACAAAAAAATGGAAAAAAAAGTTATTATGTAACCAAAAAACAGCAAAAAAATAAAATAAAAAAAAATAAAAACTGCAAAAAGCTGCAAAAGTGCCCCTAGGTGGCAGAGGGGGTTTGCAAAAATGGGGTAGACCCCGTTTTGTTAGTACAACCCTTCAAAAATTCTACTACTAAAGTGTCAAGAGACCCTGCCTTAAGCCTAGGGGCTTGGACCGCTGATAATCACCTTGTTTGTCTAGACATCTTTTATATAATAAAACAAAACCTCTATTGAGAATTTTTCATTTAAAAAAAATAGATTCATACCTTATTTAATAATAATTTTATTTAAAAAAAAAATTATTTTCTTATTAGGTACTCCCTCCGTCCCAAAATATAAGTCCACTTTGCTACTTTTTGTTGTTCCAAAATTAATGTTCACTTTCAATTTCCACCAATCAAAATGTTTGAAAGTGGGAAGAAATGAACTTTTATTGGTTAATATTGTTTGGGACTCACTTTTCTTAAACTTTGTAAAATATGAAAGTGGACTTATAATTTGGGACGGAGAGAGTAACATTTTATATTTATCCATAACACAAGTAGAAGATAAATACTAAAAATATAGATAAAATACAATTAATAATAGGATTAAAATTTTTAAATAATTATTTTTAATAATAAAAAACTATAATTAAACATCATAAATCAAACAAAACAAAAATTAAATTATTTGTTTTTTAATAAATAAAAATATATGATTCAAAAAATTTTAAAAAACCCGCGGGTGCGCGGGCATTATAACTAATTTGATCAAATGTAAAAATGTAAAATACAAGCTTCAGAAAAAACGAATCTTTGAAAGTATATGTCAATATATGTTCAAGGCATATGATGCCCAGCTGTTGAACCACAAAGTAATACCGGTTAAAATTTTGGAGCCTAACCCAACTGATGTATCTGTTATAAAATCTTGATCATGCACTAGATTATACAATATTCCGAGTTTACGGTACTAAACATTTGGAAACTAGCTAAAATGATCTGCAATAAAATGATCTACCAACAGATGGATCAAATCCAAAGATTTAGTCTGATTTTTACACAGCTAAAGTGGTGACTGATTTCAGTAACCAGAAGCTGATTTACTATATCAGTAAAAGAACTCAGAAGAAAAGTAATGGTAGATTTTTCCTAGAAATGTGTATTTGAATTCGGGAACACTTCATCTTCTTACACACGCTTACAAGTATGATTGTATTTCATCAGCCTGGAAATTCTTCACCTTATACAGGCACCCTTTTGCCACGGTATCGTTCAAACAACTGTCAAAGAGAAAAAACATTGCAGGTTAAATTATAGAGGAAGAAGTGCAATAATAATAGAGACTAAGAAAAGGAGCTGCAGAACAAGTTGAGACATAAATAGATAAGTTTGCATACAGATCAAGAAGAAATGTTAGTTACTAGATTAATATTTCTATTGGTAACTGTTTAAAGAGAAGATGTAATAGTAGATATGCGTTAATTTTTAGAAGAAAAAGAGAGAGGGCGTGCATGCGAGAGTTACAGAATTTTAAAGAGATAAGTAGTTCTAGATCAGCATGTTGTTTAAGAAAATAATGTGGTAAGGGAAATAGTAAGTATACTAAGCGATAATCTTATCTATCATTTGTTGAACCATGTCAACCCTAAATCTCCAGCCCAACCTAATAATCCCACATTATACCTTATTTGCATCACTTTCTACAACTTGTACTGAACCTTGCTAAATTTTGGGAGACAGTCTTGGTGTAAATATTATGAACCAAACTCGTATAACGATCTCATATGTTCGTTATATCAATATCAATGTAATACCAAGTCTGGTGAGACGCACAAAAAAGTGGCATTTTTTTTAATTTCGATTTATACACAAAGATAAAAAGGGAAAAAGCATGCCGTCACATTACAATACTAAGATTTTCAATCAAGGGACCAACAACCCTGCCAACTGTAGGAATTTTCAATCAAGAACTATATAAATTTCACTACGATATTGAATAAACACAGTTCAGGGAGGCAAAATAAGTTGACATTTCTAAAAATTATCATGAGATCAATAGCTATTGTCCTATGGTGCTGTTTTAACAAGAGATCAAAACAATTATAACCAAAGAATTTAGACAAAGAAAGAAAGAAATCAAGGATTCCAAGATGAGAAATATAAGAATCAATAAAGCAATAATTACTGAACACAAAGAGTATGAGACTACCTATTATTGAAACAAACTAAATGCCTGACTAACATCAAAACAAACACAAACACAAGAAATATTTTGTCGGGGTAGAAGAACATTTTCTACAAACTATATACCTAAAACTAAAGGCAGAACAACCACTCTGTACAGTCACTGGGTAAAACTCTTGACGGTTTAATTAGCAGTTATAGGCGGGTTTTCTATAAGTGGTATTGGATTTTGGATAGACCCGTGCCGGTTTTCCTTCCATGTGGAGGGCCAACCGCCTATTTGATGTGGAACTTTAACCCAACAAAAAGAAGTGTGGTAACAAAATGATCTACCGAATGTTTGAAACTCCAATCTCGGTCCTCAAATCCCAATCAATCCATATTGTGGCTTACTAATTCAATTTTCTTATTTGGGTTACCATGTTTAACAATTTCTACTAAACCTTGCTAAAATTGAAGATAGGCAACTCACTTGTGTTAATTTGTACTGAACCCAATGGATCCCACATCAAGCAACTCACTTTGGTGATCTCATATATATGGTTGTATCAAAGTAATACCATGTCTATGAAATGAAGCAGAAGCACAACAAAAGTGGCATTGTTTTAATTTGATTTACACACACAAGATCAAAAGGGAAATCAGCATGTTGGCACTAAACAAGGGATCAACAACCCTCCCACATGTCTTGAAAACTATAGATATCAAACTATCAGATTGACCTCAACAAAGTTTAGGGAGGTCAAAATAAGATGGCACTAATAATAAAAAGAGATGAAATCGGATTTTTTTTGTTCCGCCTATGGTCTTATGGTGCTGGTAACAAAAGATCAGATACCCAAGACCTTTGGTCATATGTGAGTTGCCCACCAACCGAGATGTTGTGGGTTCAAGTCTCTTTGGAGACACTTATGAGACAAATTGTGAGTTAGGTGGTATAGGAATCATTTAACCAAAATTACTGAATACAAAGAGTACGTAATTAAAATTTATATCCACAAGTGACTAACAAGAAGATAGATACAACTAAAATTTGAAAACTGGGGTAGAAGAATGTTTTCTGCAAGTTATACACTTCATGAACGAAAGGAGAACCACTGAACCACTCTGTCTGGCCATTTGGTTGAGCTCTTGAACCATTTAATCACTTATTCTAGGAGGGTTTTCCTACAAGTGGTATTTGGGTTTTTGGATAGACCCATACCGGGTCAACCCGGCCTTTCTTGGTTTGGGTTTTCAAAATTAATACTTTAACCCAAATAAGAGAAATGAGAGGTCACAAAATGATCTACAAAATGTATGAAACTCCAAATCTCCAATCCCAATCCTCGAATCCCATGATCAAAATCAATACCAAACTATAGCATTACAACTCAAATTCCTAGTTGGTCAATACTACGGGACAATACAAGAGACATTTCAAATCATGCTAAGGAAGATTTAACAAATATCAATAAGATCAAAAATTACAAGGGCAGGAATAAACATACCGATCTGATAAAAGGCTGTTGGAACACCCAACCAATAACAGGTACCTTCTGCACGAAAACTGCTAACGTGGGCCAGAAGCCACTGCATAAAACACATTGATACTAATTATTAGCGAAGTCCCATAACAGCATAAAGTATTACTATCCAAAAGTTCATACAATACAAACCTGAAAAGTATAATGAAACCATAAGATTCTATGGCCATTCCTATTACAGGCCATCCAATGATTACAAAGAAGAAGCCAACGCCAAAAGAAATTGTGCCCTGTAGAAGCAATCATGCAGAAGATAAAAGAACTGCAAAATGAAACAGTAAATGAACAGAGATCAGACAGAGAGCAAGAAGAAAACCTTTAAGTTGGTACGTTTCGTGAAGAATTGAATGGAGGACTTGATACCGATGGTAATTATCACCCCTGAGATGAATAGGATCTGGTTCAGTGCCCACAAAATGACTTTTATGTTAGAAGTTGTCAACATAACCTCAGCAATAAGCAAAACATGCAAACAGACCAAAGAGATGCAAGAAAATCTGCATATAACTGAAAGACGCTTACATTTCCAATGGCAAGTAGGCCCTTGTCGAAGAAGCAAATGATTCCCAAAAATGAGAAAAAGACGCCAAATCCTGTTAATCCCAGTCCAATCTCTGTTGCATTGAAGAAAGATTGTTCAATAAAAATAATATCACTCAAAGTTATGAGCACAAAAACCATGTTTATGCGAAGGTTCACAATAAATGCAGTTCCCTCAAATTGCTAATACTAGAAAACTCAAATTTCTCAGCTCTTGATAGTTCAGAGTTTTGGTTAAAAGATACAAAGGCATCATAACAGTCTCTGAATTCAGCTTAAGACTCGACGCAACTCTTCTCTAGTCTCTAGAGCATTCTGTTAGAAAGATCACAACAAAATATAAAATCACAACCTCTATAATAACCATTAAGTTATTTGGCTTACTTTTACCAAGTAATTCACTTTGTCTTCCTCTAACTGGTTTCAAGTTTTAACATCCAAAACCAAAACTCAGCAACACCACGGAGCTTCATATTTTTAACTACACACTTTCTCAGCATCCATAATAGGTAATGGCCAGTCAGTTTCAGTATATCAAAACCTAAGGCTCACAACATGCCCGAAGCAGTAGGCTATGGGCAAAGGGGATGAATGAAATGGACAACCCAAACTCTTAAATAAAGAAAGCACCGACGTTTAAATGAAACTTCATCCTCTAACATTGTGTTAGGAAAACAGAATCCGAGCCTTAAGACAAGCAATAGGATGGTGCATCTCAAGCACCCAATAGCCCAACACCATAGTCTCGTTAGTATTAATCTTAATTTTATTTCTTAAATAACTAAATAGACATAAGTTAAAGTTCCAACACTCAGGGGATGTTTGGCTAAGAGCTTCATAGCTTATTGCGTTTCGAGAAAGCTACCAACTCCTTGAAGGCGTTTGGGTAAGCATATCATAAGGAGCTTATGAGATTCTTGGGGGTGGAATAAGCTAATAAGCAATGTTTTAAAAATCGAACAGGTAAGGTACCGATTCCGGTTCAACCGCCGGTTGAACCCTTTTGAAGCATAATTTAGCTTTGGCACAACTTAGAATAACTAGCCCAATAATATTAAATTATTATGACTTTGTATCCAATAATTTACTTATAAAAAATGATTTTGTACATAAGTTTATTGGGACAAAGAGCAACACATTCATGTGACATATTAAAAGTTAAAACCAAAAGCCACCATCAATTTTTGTCATCTCCTTCATCAACGCTTTGGTAGAAGCTGACAAAAAACGATAGAAGAATCCTGAGCCTGTAACAACCATTAACTTTGCTAATTATCAATTGCTCTCAAGTTTCAACATCCAAAACCGAAACCCAGTATACATTTTCTTAGTGTCCATAAAAGGGATAACAAATTTTGACAATATGCCGCCCTGGTAAGGAGAAACCCTTGTCTCGAAAAAGGGATGAAGCAATAACAATGTGTGTCTCTAGCATACAATATCAAGTATGAAGAAGCCATATATCAATCTCATCGCTAATCGCTAAAAACTAGTAGTAATACAATAACAGCAAGCCAAAAAAATAGTCTTGTATCAACGAAATGTGGCAATTCCCAAACAACAACAAGAGTTAATAATAATTTCAAAAGAAAACTTACTTTTCCAGTCATTCATCTCAAAACCTGCCATAATTATTAACTCTTCAAAAACTGAATTCACCGGGTTTAAATTAGGCAGCGAAATTAAATATTGAATCCAATGAATTCTACTATAAAGAAATGGCTGATTAGTGTGTGTGTGTGTGTGTAAATTGGGGAGGAAATCGGTTTTTTTTTTTTTTTTTTTTTTTTTTCAAAGACTAAATTGCAAATTTTGCAATAGTCACTAAACTAACACGGTCGAGCAAGGATAACATGGAGAGAAAATTTGTTGTAAAATAGCCACTAATATTTACTTTTTGCAAAACAACCACCGAAAGCTACTTTTTGTTAACGCCCGTTATTTATCTTGTTAGTCAAAGTCAAATACATATGAGATGACTAATATACCCTCCATCTCTAGAGACAATTCTCATTGGCTCCGCCGCCTAACTCGTTACCACACTATTCACAAACCCCTAGTTGGCAGGCAAGCAACTTACTCACAATCGCATATACTTGAAGATGTTCCTGTAAGTAACTCTAATATGATAAACATGATTTAAGTATACCTGTTTTTACGGAGCATTATTCAATGTTTAAAGAGTATGCCCAAGAGTTGGTTAATCAAAATCAGGCACAACTGTTAGGATTGATGTATAGCTAGAACCAAATCCAGAGTCTTCAACAAGAACTTTTAGAAGGGTGTATGTGTGTTTGGGAGCTCTGAAACAAGGTTTCAAAGCTTGTGGCGGAGAATTCTTAGGATTAGAAGGATGCTTCATGTTAGGTCCTTTTTCATGTCGATTACTAACAGCGGTTAGGGTTGATGCATATGCTGTTGTTGATGCACAAAATAAGGCATCTTGGTGTTGGTTTTTGAAATTACTTGGAGAGGATCTTGGTATAGAAAGCAACTACAAGTTCGCTTTCATTTCTGATAGGAAATAGGTACACATTTCTATTCTATAATTAATCATGTGTCTTTTGTAAAATGAGAATAGGTACAGTTTTAACCCCATCCTTAACCTTAGCTGTTCACAAGGACTGATACAAGCCATTGCAAGTGTGTTTCCAAGTGCTGAACATAGGTTCTGTGTTAAGCATATTCATTAGAATATGAAGTCACAATTTAAAAGAGGTGTTTACAAGGACATGCTTTGGAATGCAATTAGAGCCAGTACTGTTGTTGAATTCAATAAAGAGATGGCTCATCTCAAGTTATACAATTCTGCTGCTTATGATTGGTTGATCAAGATTCCAGCTGAACAATGGAGCAGATCACATTTTTCATGTAATTCATTAACTTGCACTAGACAAAAGCATACTGATAATTGGCCATATACTTGTATAGTGTGTGATTTATTTAACAGGCAGAGCCCAATGTGGATTATGAGGCGAAAAGTGTACCGCTTTTAAGGGGTCATTTAAGCCCAAATTCGAGAATATTTGATCAATTATTGCCCTAAATCGTTCCTTTTGTCATTTTAGGTACTTTTGGAGAGAAATCTGGAAAAGGAAGCATCTTGGACGTTTTTGGAGCATAAAAGTGAAGAAAACGGCTAAGTCTCAAATTTCCTTGCTGGAACAGCACCTGACGACGTCAAGCTTTTACACGTGACGACGTCAAGAGTGACAAAAGAGGTGGATATGGAACATATAACGTGACGGCCCAGAGAGTTTTTAAGCTTATTGGCCTGATGGCGTCAACAAGGCCGTCAGGGTCCAAATACTAGTAACGGCCCAGAGTGATTTCCTACATGACGACGTCACAAATGGATCTAGGCAATACGAATTTTATTATGGCAGCGAGTTGACGGCGTCACAAGCTATAACGTGACGCCGTCAAGGTGTAAAATATATATATAGTTTTCCAATTTTCATTCATTAGTGTGGAACTTTGTGTGGGATATTAGGGCATAAACCCTAAGATGAATTTTAACAGCTTTTCAAGGGTTTCAACCCCTTGATTCTTCCATGTTCAATTGAAGATAAGTATTCATTCAAATCATTTAATATGTCTATGTGTTGTGTGATTATATCTTACGCTTGTCTTCTCTTTAACATGCTAGGCTAGATCTTTAGTGTGTTTGCTTAGATGTAGTGAAACCTAGATGTTAATTATGAGTTGATTGTTTGTTTATAATTGTTACGGATGATTGTATTCGATGTTAGGCTTAAGAAAACTGGCAGACTTCCATTGGTAACTTGCTTGAACGTCTTAAGAAACATGATCGGAGGTGTACTACGATTTTTGGTTGTATTTAATGCGTAAGTGATAAGGCGAAAAATGATCCGTTTTTAGGGGGTCATTTAAGCCCGAATCCGACTTTATTTGATCAAATATTGCCCTAAATCGTTCCTTTTGTGATTTTAGGTACTTGGAGAGTGAATTCTGGAAAAGAAGCCATTTTGGACGTTTTTGGAGCATAAAAGTGAAGAAAACGGCAAAGTATCAATTTTCCATGCTGAAGACACTAGGTGACGGCGTCAAGAGTTACACCCTGACGGCGTCAGATAGCAAGAATAAAATACCGTGGTTGATGACGGCGTCACCAAGGCCGTCACCAAGGCCGTCACGTGTAAACTTGTCAAAACTTGCGCGCGGAGTAGCTGATATTGTTTTGGTCATAACTTTTGCATACGAACTCGGATTTAGGTGATTCAAAAGCCCACGCGAAGAGGACGAAGAGATCTACAATTTGGTGAAAAAATGGTCTTGACGGCGTCAAGAGTACGGGCTGACGCCGTCACGAAGGGCCGACAGAAAACATGCCTATAAATATAACTTCATAACTTCACTTTTTGTAAGCCCTAAACCCTAAAGTCGATTCCTGGGTTTAGGTGGGTGTTTTTCCAGCAACTTAGAGGGTTTCAATCACTCCATAAACATCATGTATTGGTTTGATGATTCTATCTCAACTATGTCTTTCATTATTCTTGTTGATTGTCTTTCTTTGATCATGTTTTGCTAATTCACCTTGTGTCTACTTATGATTATGTGAAACTTGTATATAATTGATTAGATCTCATTGATTTCTTGTTGATGTTGTGTCTATCTCCATCAATTAAGGTGTGACAACTTCAATAGATCTAGTTGGTTTAGTTTATAATCCTTGTTTCCTATTGATTCTTGTTTTGATTGAATGATTTATATGTTAGGCTTAAGAAAACTGGCAGATCTCCAAATGGTAACATGCTTGAACGTCTTAAGAAACATGAACCGAGGCGTACTAGGTCTTTATTGGTTGTATTTAATGCATGAGCCACTGTTTACAATCCCTATAGTTGTGCTGGGCATGGTGTAGGAGGAGATAAGAGCTCATAGAATTGGGGAGTTATGTATGCCACCCCATGAATGGTATTAAGGAATACAACCCGTCAATTAAAACAAGGTTACAATTCAATAGGTAGGATTGGATAGCTAGCAAGGAGTAACATATCATGGGTAGACATGCTTCACTTATCTTGTAGAAACCTAGTTTACTTTTCTTGTTAATTAGTTTAATTAGTAGCTTTTGGGTTAGTTGATTAGCAACTAATTCCGCCCACACTCCCAATACCCGAGATTTTTACTTGCTTTTCATAAAATATAAAAACATAAAAAGAATCATCCTTCACCTTTAGACCTAGTTAGATTAATTTCAATCCTAACGACACTATTCCTAGCTGAACGATCAATCCCCCGGTACTTGTCACTATACTATACTACAACGATCAGGTACACTGCCTGGTGGGGGTTGTAAGCTTCTCGAGATCCCTCGAGAGGTAAAGCAAGGTGCGATTCCCACGCATCAAGTTTTTGGCGCCGTTGCCGGGGAATAGTTATTGTTTAGGTTGAATTTGATTTTTATTAGGTCTACTCATTAGATTCCATTTTAGTGAGATTTTTATTTTCTTTTTATTAGCTTTCTTGTAGTCTATCTTTTCTTTGTGTATTTGTTCGTAGATATCTTTCCATTGACTCTTCCGTTCACCATTATGGAGAATGCGAATCCACCATACTACCGACCACGAAACCCATTCTACCCTAATGACATCTTGATGTTCAAACAATATCGAGATGAACCCATATATGATGCATGGACTCGTTTTAAAAATTTACTCCGAATAGTCCCTCATCATAGTTTCACTTTAGCATCCCTAACCCAGACCTTTTACTATCGTGTTAACCGATATGACCAAATGTGCATTGAGGATTTTGCCAATGGGGACTTTAGGGAATTAAATGCTGAAGAAGCATGGGATGCCATAGAAGATTGTGCCCAATATTATTATAGATTAGACAACCCGACAAACAACATAAAAAATCATTTGACAACAAATTTGAAGGATCATGAAACAAGTTTGTTGGGGGATGAATATACTCATGTTGAGATACCTAGTTGGATGGCACCTAATATCATAGTACAAAATAAACACATAGGTAATCTAGGTACAATGGAGGATGAGGTGGATAATTCAAGCCCACAAAGTACCCCACAAATCCTACCATCATTTGAGGCACATACACCGCCCGTGACTTACCCGGAAGAAGTAGAAGAGACTATAGGAACCCCAATTGAGGTAGAACCCTTGGACCAAGCACCACTAGAGGATATAGGTTTGAACACTTGTAGTGATAACCTTACTCCTAGTTCTAGGGAATTTCCTAGTGTTGATGAACCGGAACCTCAACCTTTACACAACTTCCCATCCTTAGATTTATTTCTAGGAGACAAAAGAGGAACCGACCCACCCATCAACCTATATTATCCGGGTAGTTTTAGGATGAAGGAAGCCATTCACTCACCCCCTTCACCTCACGTGGCATATTTCCACCCTAAGGGTGTGTATCACTACTTCCACCCACACTTAATCCTAAGTGTAGGGAAAACCTCCCCTATTTCCGTGAAATAAGGGTAGAGTCAGGCTCGTGACTCGAACAAAAACAAGCGCTTCTTGGGAGGCAACCCATGTTTTTAATTGTTTGATGCTTTTATTTTATTTGTTTGTTTGTGTCATATATGCTTAATCATAGTTGTTTAATTTTCATGTTTCGAATAATTTGTGAAAATGCTTTATTTTGTTTTTAACCTCGTCTTAATTGCATATAAAGGTATTTTACAAAAAGATAAGTGTAGGGAAATTTATATCTTGTTAAAAAGAACTAAATTCGAACATGAAGACTTCACAATTCATGATTAGCATATATTTTATCTTGTTTGTGTGTCAATAATTGTGGATATGTTTTATGAGTTCCTATTTGTAATTCATTCCACAAGTATCCTATCCTTTTGTTGCTTTGTCTTGTTTCTATTTCTAAGTCTGGAATTACATCTAGTTGTGATTTTTGTTCGGTTTGATGCTTTGGTTGTTGTGTTTGTTGATTACAGGACAAGAAGGTGATTTATATTTCTGGAGGGAAGCTTTCAACGTTCGTCTTCTTGGAGGTAGATTTAACCATGTTGTCACATTATCCACGGTGAACGAATCAGGGGAGTATTAGTTTCTTTCATTCTTATTTATTTTTACTTTTACATCTTTTATCTAGAACATTGGGGACAATGTTCGGTTTAAGTGTAGGGAGGGTATATTAGAAACTATTACTCCACTTGGTTTTTGTTTTGTTTAATAGTGAATGTGTAATAAAACTGAGAGAAATATTTGTTAGGGCAATTTTAGCACCAAATTTAAAATTTTTTGCAACATGTAGGAGTGAAACTTTAGTCTTAATAAGCGTCTCATGGATAGGAGTTGTATGACTAGCACAAAAACCATACCACTCAAAAATTTCCACCCCAAATATGTGAGGCTCGCCCTTAGATCTTTAGGAAAAAGCATTCATTGTTGGTGCTTATGAGTGTACCGGTAGCATTTAGATTCTAGAACTTGCGTTAGTGATGCATCCCGAGACCGCTAGTGAGACTACATTCGTGTGGTAGGATTTACTACATGATAAGAGGCATTAGGATCACCCTTGTGTTAAACCCGTATCATGATTACTTGACCATTTAAGTCATATTACTTGGCTAGTTAAGTCAACTAATTTTTCCCACACCCTTAGCGTTGTACTCATTTTTAGTACACGATACCCCTAGTACACCCCTCTGAGCCTATCTTTTCATTTCTAACTTTAAGCATTTTACTTAAAGGAAGAATTTGTTTACAATCCACCCCAAATGTGCAACCAAATCGCCTTAGCCTTCCTTGTATGCACTCATCTTTAGTGCATTATTGTTAATTGTTTAAACCCTTTGTTAGTTGTCTAATTGATTACATGGTTGCTAAGTCGAGTCATATCTTGTACATATTGTTTTGGGACGATTGGGACTCATGGGTAAAGTACTATTGTAATGGAGTAATGGGGATGATGTCAATTATTACCCCCATATGTGCATTAATATTTAAAAGTACTCCAAGTGTTTTGATTATCTTGATTCGAGTCATTAGAATAGTTGATTGTAAAGTATGTAAAAGCTCAAGTGTAGGGAGGAAACGAGCTCCCTTTGATGTATTGTTTTGGATGGTAGAGTAAGAGTGTATGCAAAAAAAAAAAAAAAAAAAAAAAAAAAAAAAAGGAAAAGAGAAAAACATACGGGCTACCATCCGTTTCTTTTGTTTATGTTTAAGTCAAATAGTGTCTTGAAAATTCAAAAAAGAGTTGTGGTTAGTTTAAGTTGAGTCGAGTTTTGGCTTAGCAACGCCTCATTGTACATGTAGTTAACTAAGACAATTGACTTGCCACCAGTAAAATATCCGTTTATCCAACAAAACCGTGTTTTCCATATCCCCTACACCTAACGTTATAACCCTTTAAAAGACCTCTTTGATAGTTTATCCTAGGTGCTTACGCCATGTGGTGGAGGTTTGATCCTTTCCCAAGCCTATGGTAATCTATTTGCTATGACAGGTAGAGAGTGATATTTCTCCATTTCCAATTATGACATATAAATTTACAACACCCGAGAGATGAGAGTATCCAAATACTTAATGTGAGGTGCTAGTGTATAATTTCCGTGCTTGTTTTGACTAAGGTGGAATGATCATTTGTTGTAATTACTTTTATATTAGTGTTAAATGACCCATAACTTGTATTTTGATTGGTGGAAAAGCTCATTTGCTTGAGGACAAGCAAATCCCAAGTGTAGGGATATATGATAAGGCGAAAAATGATCCGTTTTTAGGGGGTCATTTAAGCCCGAATCCGACTTTATTTGATCAAATATTGCCCTAAATCGTTCCTTTTGTGATTTTAGGTACTTGGAGAGTGAATTCTGGAAAAGAAGCCATTTTGGACGTTTTTGGAGCATAAAAGTGAAGAAAACGGCAAAGTATCAATTTTCCATGCTGAAGACACTAGGTGACGGCGTCAAGAGTTACACCCTGACGGCGTCAGATAGCAAGAATAAAATACCGTGGTTGATGACGGCGTCACCAAGGCCGTCACCAAGGCCGTCACGTGTAAACTTGTCAAAACTTGCGCGCGGAGTAGCTGATATTGTTTTGGTCATAACTTTTGCATACGAACTCGGATTTAGGTGATTCAAAAGCCCACGCGAAGAGGACGAAGAGATCTACAATTTGGTGAAAAAATGATCTTGACGGCGTCAAGAGTACGGGCTGACGCCGTCACGAAGGGCCGACAGAAAACATGCCTATAAATATAACTTCATAACTTCACTTTTTGTAAGCCCTAAACCCTAAAGTCGATTCCTGGGTTTAGGTGGGTGTTTTTCCATCAACTTAGAGGGTTTCAATCACTCCATAAACATCATGTATTGGTTTGATGATTCTATCTCAACTATGTCTTTCATTATTCTTGTTGATTGTCTTTCTTTGATCATGTTTTGCTAATTCACCTTGTGTCTACTTATGATTATGTGAAACTTGTATATAATTGATTAGATCTCATTGATTTCTTGTTGATGTTGTGTCTATCTCCATCAATTAAGGTGTGACAACTTCAATAGATCTAGTTGGTTTAGTTTATAATCCTTGTTTCCTATTGATTCTTGTTTTGATTGAATGATTTATATGTTAGGCTTAAGAAAACTGGCAGATCTCCAAATGGTAACATGCTTGAACGTCTTAAGAAACATGAACCGAGGCGTACTAGGTCTTTATTGGTTGTATTTAATGCATGAGCCACTGTTTACAATCCCTATAGTTGTGCTGGGCATGGTGTAGGAGGAGATAAGAGCTCATAGAATTGGGGAGTTATGTATGCCACCCCATGAATGGTATTAAGGAATACAACCCGTCAATTAAAACAAGGTTACAATTCAATAGGTAGGATTGGATAGCTAGCAAGGAGTAACATATCATGGGTAGACATGCTTCACTTATCTTGTAGAAACCTAGTTTACTTTTCTTGTTAATTAGTTTAATTAGTAGCTTTTGGGTTAGTTGATTAGCAACTAATTCCGCCCACACTCCCAATACCCGAGATTTTTACTTGCTTTTCATAAAATATAAAAACATAAAAAGAATCATCCTTCACCTTTAGACCTAGTTAGATTAATTTCAATCCTAACGACACTATTCCTAGCTGAACGATCAATCCCCCGGTACTTGTCACTATACTATACTACAACGATCAGGTACACTGCCTGGTGGGGGTTGTAAGCTTCTCGAGATCCCTCGAGTGGTAAAGCAAGGTGAGATTCCCACGCATCAGTAAGGGAATTCTAATGATCCCATGTTAGGAGCTTCTAACGGCTCGACATAGGAGTGAAGTAGGATCTTATAGAGTTAGGGAATATTGTACACGGCCCTACGACTAGTATTAAGGAATATGACCCATCATCCATGCAATTGTAACAAGCTAATTAACATGTAAAAGATATCTAGGGAGTAATGAAATCTACGTAAACACAATTTTCCTTATTATTGTTTCCACCACATTAGTATAATAGTTTAATTTTCATTTCTTTTATTTTATTTTGATTGCATCTTAGTTAATTGGGTTAGTTGGCTAGTAACTAATTCCGCCCACTCCTTCAAAACCCGAGATTTTACTTGCTTTCATAAAAATATAAAAATACAAAAAGAATCATCCCTCACCTCTAGACCTAGTTTAGTAGGCTTTCTAATCCTAGCGACACTATTCCTGATTGAACGATCAATCCCCCAGTACTTGTCACTATACTATACTACAACGATCAGGTACACTGCCTGGTGGGGGCTGTAAGCTTCTCGAGATCCCTTGAGAGGTAAAACCTGTTGCGAGGGCCCAATTCCCACGTATCAAGTTTTTGGCGCCAATGCCGGGGAAATAGTTATTGTCTAGGTTAGGATTTCTTTTTATTAGGTCTACTTGCTAGATTCCTTTCTAGTAAGGTTTTATTTTTATTTTTAGGTTTCCTTTAGTCTATCTTATTTCTTTGTGTCTTTGTTCGTATAAGGTTTGTCTTTATGGATTTAGAGAATCGTCGTTTAGAAGTTAGCAAGAGGCTTATAGCGCGTAAAAGAAGAAAGAGGGAAGTTAACACATTTAAGGAATTTAATAAACCCCTCCAGATGAAAATTGAGTTTACAAATTTCTCTCCAACCCCTGAGGAATTGAGTTACCTTAGATTCCTTTTACAACACCCCTGCCCCTCAAAATATAGGAAAATGCCATGGATTAGGAAGCATAACTATAGGAACTTAAAATTTCCTTGCATGATTGGGTACATGTTTAGAGAGCATACATACATTGATTTAAAAGCACCCATTAATATTATGTCTAGGCTCTACTACAACTGGATTATGAATGAAAGGTTAGGCCCCAGAAAAGACCCCTACAACCCTAATCGACTATGTAATTTTGTCAGGAGAGTGAAAGGGGTACACATCTTTTTAGGAAATTTTACTTATCAATGCGACTTTGTAATCCTAGAAGATGTTAGAGGCATTATAGATCCACACTTAGGAGAAATGGTCCTAGGGCAACCTTTCGTTGAGACGACTAAGATGTATTGTGATCATGGGGAGGGAATAGTTCAGTTTACTAATGGGATAGAAAAGATCACTTTTATGATGCCTCACATGAGGGAAGAATTAAAGGACATCAGGAATTTACTAATTGATGAGATTCGACCTTATGAGATTCAGGATAATGGAATTGATAATGATGTTTACTATGAGAGGAGGCGAACATACTATTCGGGTTGCATGAATCTAGGCCCTGAGTACAAGCGTGATGAAAATTGGGTTAAATGTTTTGAATTAGAACAAAAGTGGGAAAGGAAAATGTAACCCATGACCTTGAGTCTAGCTACAAGACTCGTTAATAAAGAAAAGAACTTCTTGGGAGGCAACCCATGTTTTGTGTGTTTTTATTTGTTTGATTTTTAATTATTTGATTGTTGTTTGTTTCCGTATGCATGCTTTATTTTTATTGTTGGTAGATCATGTTTCAAACTAAATTGTGAAAATGCTTTATTTTGTTGTTTAACTTCGTCTTAACTTCATATAAAGGTATTTTGCAAAAGCTAAGTGTAAGGGGAAACCCCAAATTTGTTTCTAAGAACGAAAATGATCATAATTCGCCACAATATTAAATGAACATGTATATTAGTATTTGTTAGAGTCAAATGCTTGTATCGAGTCATAGTGATGTTTTGCAGGATTTTCCAGGAAGTAGGACATAAGTTTTTCCAGAAATTTTCCGGAAACTTAACATAAAGATTTCTGCAGGTCACTTCTGACGGTGTCAGGATTTAACACCTGACGACGTCACGTGTAAAATTCTGGAAATTTTGCGAGTTTTGTTTTTCTAACGGAGTCTTAAAAGTTTTTGTTGATTCTTTAGTTTTATAAACTCTTGGAAATCTGAAAACATTCATTCCACAAGCATTATATCTTAAATTGCTTTCTAGGATTTGTTAGTATATATAGATTGCCGCCAATTTTACACGAGGTTGCCTTGATTGTTTTCTCAGGTTTAACAGGTTATATATGACAAGAAGATGATTTATATTTCTGGAAGGGAAGCTTTGAACGTTCATTGTCTTAGAGGAAGATCTAACCTTGTTAACACACTATCCACACCGAACGAATCAGGGGAGTATTTGTTTCCATTCTTTTACCTATTTTACTTTTACATCCTTTAATTGAACATTGGGGACAATGTTCATCCTAAGTGTAAGGGGAGGGTAAATGATGATACCTTATAGAATACTATTGCACTTGAGTTTGTTTGTTTGATGATAGGTGTGTAATAAAACTAAGAGAAATACTTGTTAGTGTAATTTTAGCGCCAAATTAAAAAAAATTTACAACATTTAGGAGTGAAACTTTAGCCTTAACAAACGTCTCATGGATAGGAGTCGTATGACTAGCACAAAAACGTACCATTAAGAAAAATTTTCCACCCAAATATGTGAGGTTCGCCTTTAGATTTGTTAGAAAAAGTGATACGTGGGAATTGCTCCCTCGCAACAGGGTTTACCTCTCAAGGGATCTTGAGAAGCTTACAACCCCCACCAGGCAGTGTACCTGATCGTTGTAGTATAGTATAGTGACAAGTACCGGGGGATTGATCGTTCAACTCAGGAATAGTGTCGTTATGATTGAAATTAATCTAACTAGGTCTAAAGGTGAAGGATGATTCTTTTTGTGTTTTTATATTTTATGAAAAGCAAGTACAAATCTCGGGTTTTGAAAGAATGGGCGGAATTAGTTGTTAATCAACTAACCCAAAAGCTACTACTTAAACTAATGTGTAGGAAAATTAACTAGGGTTCTACAAGGTAAGTGAAGCGTATCTACCTATGATGTATTACTCCTTGCTAGCTATCCAATTCTACCTATTGAATTGTCACATCCTTGTTTTAATTGACGGGTTGTATTCTTTAATATCATTTGTAGAGCCGTGTACAATATTCCCTAACTCTATAAGCTCCTACTTTACTCCTATGTCGAGCCGTTAAAAGCTCCTAACATGGGATCACTAGAATTCGCTTACGCATTAAATATAACCATTAAATCGTAGTATACCTTCGATCATGTTTCTTAAGACGTTCAAGCAAGTTACCAATTGGAAGTCTGCCAGTTTTCTTAAGCCTAACATCGATATCAATCAACCAAACAAGAGACAATAGGAAACAAAAATTATAAGCTAAATCAACTAGACCTATTGAAGTTGTCACACCCTAATTGATGAAGATAGACACAAACATCAACAAGGAATCAATAATATCTAATCAATTATATACAAGTTTCACACAATCATAAGTAGACACAAGGTGAATTAGCCAAGCATAATTAATGAAGAACAAGCAACACTAATGAAAATTGAAGACATGAATTAAGATAGAATCATCAAACCATTACAAGATATTTATGGAGTGATTGAAACCCTCTAAGTTGCTGGAAAAACACCTACCTAAACCCAGGAATCGACCTTAGGGTTTAGGACTTACAAATAATGAAGTTTTAAGGTTATATTTCTAGGCAGATTTTCTGTCAGCCCATCTTGACGGCGTCAGCCCATAAGGATTGACAGCGTCACGACCAATTTTTCACCAAATCAAAGATTTTTTCGTCTCGATCGTTTCCTTTTTTGAATCGCTCAAATTCGAGTTCGTATGCAAAAGTTATGGCCAAAACAGTGTCAGCTACTCCGCGCGCAAGTTGTGATTGTCTCGATCATCTTGTGACGGTTGTGACGGTTTCACTAAGGTTTCTTCTCGTGTAAGCCTTCTTCCTGACACCATCACTTTAAATCATCTGACGTCGTCAGGTTAAGTCCTGACGCCGTCATGTACAAATGCCTTGAAATCTTTTTGGCCCGTCATGTACAACTTGAATTATCCACCTCTTTATCAATGAGTGACGGCGTCACCTTGTAGAGCTTGACGCCGTTAGGTACTGTTTCCAGCATGGATTCTTGATTTTCTCGTTTTCTTCATTCTTGAGCATAAGAACGTCCAAAAAGCTCCAAAATGCTTCATATTCCAGAAATCACGTCCCAAGTACCTAAAATGACAAAATGAGCGATTTAGGGCAATATTTGATCAAATAATCACGATTTAGGGCTTAAATGACCCCCTAAAAGTGGTACACTTTTTGTCTCATCAAATATCCCTACACTTGGGATTTGCTTTTCCTCAAGCAAATGAGCTTTTACACCAATAAAAATACAAGTTATGGGTCATTTAACACTAATATAAAAGTAATTACAACAAATGATTGTTCTACCTTAGTCAAAACAAGCACGAAAATTATACACTAGCACCTCACATTAAGTATTTGAATACTCTCATCTCTCGGGTGTTGTAAATTTATATGTTATAATTAGAAACGGAAAAATATCACTCCCTACCTGTCATAGCAAATAGATTACCATAGGCTTGGGAAAGGATCAAACCTCCACCACTTGGCATAAGCACCTAGGAAAACTATCAAAGAGGTCTTTCAAAGGGTTATAACGTTAGGTGTAGGGGATATGGAAAACACGGTTTTGTTGGATAAACGGATATTTTACTGGTGGCAAGTCAATTGTCTTAGTTAACTATATGTACAAATCAGAAAAAAAAAAAAAAAAAAAAAAAAAAAAAAAAAAAAAAAAAACATATGGGCTACCATCCGTTTCTTTTATTTATGTTTAAGTCAAATAGTGTCTTGAAAAAAATCCAAAAAGAGTCGTAGTTAGTTCAGGTTGAGTCGAGTCTTGGCTTAGCAACGCCTCATTTTTTTATTTAAAAAAATGAGGCGTTGCTAAGCCAAGACTCGACTCAACTTGAACTAACTACGACTCTTTTTGGATTTTTTTCAAGACACTATTTGACTTAAACACAAATAAAAGAAACGGATGGTAGCCCGTATGTTTTTCTCTTTTTTTTTCTATTTTTTTTTTTTTTTTTTTTTTTTTTGCATACACTTTTACTCTACCATCCAAAATAATACATCAAAGGGAGCTCGTTTCCTCCTTACACTTGAGCTTTTACATACTTCACAATCAACTATTCTAATGACTCGAATCAAGATAATCAAAACACTTGGAGTACTTTTAAATATTAACGCACATATGGGGGTAATAATTGACGTCATCCCCATTACTCCATTACAATAGTACTTTACCCATGAGTCTCAATCGTCCCAAAACAATATGTACAAGATATGACTCGACTTAGCAACCATGTAATCAATTAGACAACTAACTAAGGGAAAAACATACGGACTACCATCCCATTTCATTTTATGTTTGTTTCATAGTTTGTTAGATTTTGATTAGCTTAAGTCGAGTCGAGTCTTGGCTTAGCAACGCCATATTGTACATGTAATTAACCAAGATGATTAACTCGCCACCAGTAAATATTACCTTTATCCAACAAAACCGTGTTTTCCATATCCCTACACCTAACGTTATAACCCTTTAAAAGACCTCTTTGATAGTTTATCCTAGGTGCTTACGCCAAGTGGTGGAGGTTTGATCCTTTCCCAAGTCTATGGTAATCTATTTGCTATGGCAGGTAGTGAGAGATGTTTTCCATTTCCATATTGTGATATACTTTATTACACCCGAGAGATGTGAGTATCTAAACACTATTTGTGAGGTGCTAGTGTATGACCTCCGTGCTTGCTTTTGGTTTTTAGTGGAACGATTATTTGTTGTAATTACTTTTATATTAGTGTTAAATGACCCCTAACTTGTATTTTGATTAGAATAAAAGTGCATTTGCTTGAGGACAAGCAAATCTCAAGTGTAAGGGTATTTGATGAGGCGAAAAGTGTACCGCTTTTAAGGGGTCATTTAAGCCCGAATCCGAGAATATTTGATCAATTATTGCCCTAAATCGTTCCTTTAATCATTTTAGGTACTTTTGGAGAGAAATCTGGAAAAGGAAGCATTTTGGACTTTTCTGGAGCATAAAAGTGAAGAAAACGGCTAAGTCTCAAATTTCCTTGCTGGAACAGTACCTGACGACGTCAAGCTTTTACACGTGACGGCGTCAAGAGTGACAAAAGAGGTGGATATGGAACTTATAACGTGACGGCCCAGAGAGTTTTCAAGCTTATTGGCCTGACGGCGTCACCAAGGCCGTCAGGGTCGAAATACTAGTGACGGCCCAGAGTGATTTCCTACATGACGACATCACAAATGGATCTATGCAATATGAATTTTATCATGGCGGCGAGTTGCCGGCGTCACAAGCTATAACGTGACGCCGTCAAGGTGTAAAATCTATATATAGTTTTCCAATTTTCATTCATTAGTGTAGAACTTTGTGTGGGATATTAGGGCATAAACCCTAAGACGAATTTTAACAGCTTTTCAAGGGTTTCAACCCCTTGATTCTTCCATGTTCAATTGAAGATAAGTATTCATTCAAATCATTCAATATGTCTATGTGTTGTGTGATTATATCTTACCCTTGTCTTCTCTTTAACATGCTAGGCTAGATCTTTATTGTGTTTGCTTAGATGTAGTGAAACCTAGATGTTAATTATGGGTTGATTGTTTGTTTATAATTGTTACGGATGATTGTATTCGATGTTAGGCTTAAGAAAACTGGCAGACTTCCATTGGTAACTTGCTTGAACGTCTTAAGAAACATGATCGGAGGTGTACTATGATTTTTGGTTGTATTTAATGCGTAAGAGAATTCAAATGATCCCATGTTAGGAGCTTCTAACGGCTCGACATAGGAGTGAAGTAGGATCTTATAGAGTTCGGGAATATTGTACACGACCCTACGACTAGTATTAAGGAATATGACCCGTCATCCATGCAATTGTAACAAGCTAATCAACCTGTAAAAGATATCTAGGAAGTAATGAAAACTAAGTAAACACAAATTTCCTCATTATTGTTTCCACCATATTAGTATAATAGTTTCACTTTCATTTTTGTTATTTTATTTTGGTTGCATTTGTAGTTAATTGGGTTAGTTGGCTAGCAACTAATTCCGCAAAACCCGAGATTTTACTTGCTTTCATAATAGTATAAAAATACAAAAAGAATCATCCCTCACCTCTAGACCTAGTTTAGTAGGCTTTCTAATCCTAGCGATACTATTCCTGAGTTGAACGATCAATCCCCCGGTACTTGTCACTATACTATACTACAACGATCAGGTACACTGCCTGGTGGGGGTTGTAAGCTTCTCGAGATCCCTTGAGAGGTAAAACCTGTTGCGAGGGCACAATTCCCACGTATCAGTGGTCCACTCTTAAACAACATATGTGAGTCTGCTTACTTCCTTCCTATGAGCGAAACTGACAATATAGACAAACTTGCTCATTTATACTTGAACTTCTGGAACTTCTAGAAGTCGCTTTAGACGGCCATGGGGACCAACCTCGATATGAGTACCTCTTATCATCCCTAAATAGACGGCCAGAGTGAGAGAACTATCCAGACGTCGGAAGACATGCTTCGAGCCTGCGTCATTGATTTCGGAAAAGGCTGGGAGAGATATCTGCCTTTGGCCGAATTTTCCTACAACAACAGTTATCATGCCAGCATTAAGGCCGCACCTTTTGAGGCACTATATGGCCGAAAATGCCGATCCTAATTTGTTGGGCCAAGGTTGGAGAGAGCCAACTCACCGGTCCCGAGCTCGTCCTAGAAACGACAGAGAAGGTGGTTCAGATCAGAAACCGGTTGCAAGCTGCACGTGATCGACAAAAGAGCTATGCCGACCAGAGACGTAAACCTCTCGAGTTCTATGTTGGAGACAGAGTGATGTTGAAGGTCTCACCATAGAAAGGGGTGATACATTTCAGCAAGCGTGGAAAGCTCAACCCTCGTTATATAGGACCGCTCCAAATTCACGACATAATTGGACCGGTAGCCTACCGACTAGAACTACAGCCAGAATTGAGCAGTGTACACAATGTCTTTCACGTGAGCAACTTGAAGAAATGCCTTTTCAACGAGACCTCGATTATTCCTTTGAGAGAGACACAGATCAACAAGAGTCTAAATTTCATTGAGGAGCCGGTTGAGATAATAGATCATGAGGTTAAACGACTGAAGCACAGTCGAATCCCTATCGTCAAAGTTTGATGGAACTCGCATCATGGCCCCGAGTTTATGTGGGAGCGTGAGGATGAGATAAAGCGGAAATACCCTCACCTCTTTTCTACTGCGACAAGTAACTTGAATTGAAACCCGGGATGGGTTTCTCCTGAGGCTGTGACAAACGGTAATTTTGGGAAATCGTTTTGAATATCACTTTTCGTTTAAAAATGAATTATTAATTATTAGGAATCGTGTTTGTGAAGTTTGTTGGAATTATTTGGATTGTTAGTTATGTTGTTGGAATTTTGGTTGTGTGATGAGAAATTTCCTTTATACCTCGTATTAAACACTACGTGATTCGGCACAATACAAACCTAATAATACAATAGACGAGTTAATTTTAGTGTCGTTAGCAAAGATATACATATGGATAGTCATTTTTCATGGAAAATGAGTTTAAAACTAATGGCTTAAGTTAAAAAGACTGGAGAAAATGTTTTGGCACTTTAACTAGCCACGTTAACGTTTAACTAAAAGATTAGCAAAATAACACTTAGGCCCCTTCGCCCTAAGTTTTATGTTTGGTCCTTGAAATTTGTAGGGTTTTTAAACGTGACACAAGGGGTAGAAAAGCCCTATTATAGAAATCTAGGGTTCATGTCTTATCTCCCAAGCTCAAGCCGTCGCTACCCTCTCCACACCCACCTCCGGCCGCCTTAAATACACCACACCGCCGTCGCTAACACCACACCGCCACCACACAACATCAGTTCTTGACCTCCTTTGTTCATTTAGCTACCATACGCGCCACCACCACTTCCTCTTGTTGAAGATTCGTATAGATCCGAGAGTAAGAAAGTAAGACACACTATTTTTCACCTCGTGTGATACGGTGTGGGTGTAAAACACGTATATAACGAGTTGTAGTTATTATTTCTAGTGGGTTTTGGGTTGAGACAAAGGGTTAAACATTTTAAAAAGCTAAAAGCTAAACTAAATAGGTTCTGTATCATGGTCGTGGTCGTGTTTTTGTGCTTGGTTTCGGTCTGTGAGTCGTGATGTTGTGTACGAGCCGAGATAAGCTCACTAGAGCTTATTTCGAGCTTATGGTTATTGTGGTTAGCTTATTTTTTTCTTATTTATTATTTTATTTTGGATTGAATGGGTGAAAACCCTTGGTGGTTCGTGGTTAAAATTTGGATCTAGTCCGATTATACTTGTTTAATGATAGTTTAGTTTTAATTGTTGGAAGTGGTTATGGTTGTGTTTGGATTTGGTGCCGAGACCCACGGGTCCGTTTGGTTTGTTAATGGCTCACCATGGTTTGAAGCCGAGACCTTCATGGTCTCGGCATGGTATTATTAATATTGTTGTTGTTATTTGGGATTGAGACTTGGGACTTGGATTTGAACTTGGAAACTTGTTATCGAGCCGTAGGTTTATGGCCGATCGATATTGATTATTATTGTTGGACTTGGAATTCGAGCTTGTGATTATACTTGTGAAGTTTTGAGCCAATTCGAGTGTCACCGAGACTTCGTAGTCTCGATGTGGCCTCGACAAGCCGAAAGATGCATTTAGACTATTATTTGGACTTGTGACTATTACGGTTGACTATTTGACCCGAGAATAATGAAACTCGGAAATTGTGACTCAAAACGTGAGATGACTCGATATAGGGTTAATAGACAAAGAAAGTAACTATACTTTACAAAAAAGTTCGCCTAAGTTACTCAACTTTCAAATTGTTCATCTAAGTTACTAATGTTTGCGCATTTATTAAGTAGGATACTGATCTTTAAAAAAAGTGTTATTCGGGTCACTCCTTGGAAGGGTTACCTGCTAAATGGGTTTAATAAATGGACAAATTACATGAATGGTCCCTGGATTGACAAATATTGCATCAACCGTCCCAAAAAAATGTTTTCAGCCTTTTTCTTACGTTTTTGTCCGTTTTTATATGTTTTCATCCGTTTTTTTACGTTCTCGTCCGTTTTAAACGTTTTCGTCTATTTGTATAAGTTTTCACCCGTTTTTCTAATGTTTTCATACGTTTTTATCCGCTTTTAACCGTCTCTATACATTTTCATCCGTTTTTTACGTTTTTATCCGTTTCCGTCCGCTTTTATACATTTTCATTCGTTTTACTTACGTTTACTCACCTTGCCACATCAACTAAAAAAATCAAAAAATAAAATTTTAAAAAATAAAATCAAAATTTTTTTCGAAAAAGAAATTAGAATTTTTTTTCGAGCAAAAAAAATTCAAAATTTTCTTTAAAAAGAAAGTAAAATCAAAATTTTTTTTTCAAAAAAAAATCGAGCAAAAAAATTCAATTAAAAAAAATAAAATGGAATTTTTTTTCGAAAAAAATCGAGCAAAAAAAGGACGAAAACCTAAGTGTGAATCACATATCACGTATTGATTCAGAGTTGCATAGTGTAAGCAAAAGTTTAAAATTTTTCCTAAAAATGGTTGTAGGAGCAGTAACCTACAATTACTTCATGTTTAGTGTTTGCTAATAACTAGGGTTTTCACAGGATATTACAGGGTGTTACAGATTTGTATTAGAGCCTTGGTTATACAGAACTGGGTATATTTTAAAACCCGGACTATAACTACTTTTTCGAAAACTTAACCCTATGACCGCCACGTGTCTGTCGGCCAAGCTTAGGCCTCACTTGTAGTGTTCTTTACCGATATACTTGATGAGATGTGTGTCTTACTATTGGATGATTTATCTTCACTTGTTTTCACTATTTACTATAAGTATTCTTCCATATACTATGCTTACGTAATATACCACTCATAGCATTACGCCTTTTTCTTACGTAATCTCATCATTCGACCTTGAGTCTGGACACTTGTCTTAGCCTTTCCAAAACATCTTTTAAAAGGGCATATTACTAGTATAACTGATCCGAGTATTTTAAAGTTCATTGAACCTCGGGTGAATATAGACTGAACACCTATATTCAACCAGGGACAGTGGGACATAGTCTGATCACCTATGTTCGACTCAGAGGTGAATTTTGTGATACACGGAGTAGTTATAATGGGGTTATGTCCGGTTGATGTTGTATTTGATTTATGAGAACAGTAAAATGTCCGTGTTTGTTCACGAGCATTGCATATCAGAAAAAGGTTACTTCTACACACAACACCATTGGCATCACAATACTTTCTCACTACAATATTTTATCTTTTTAATGGAACACTTTTCTCATTGCAATAGTACGCTCTCAAAATTAAACATTTTACACTATATTACTTTACGTCCCCGTGCCTACACTTTACCAACACTATGCATGGAGATTTGCTTAGTAGATGATGCATAACCATTTAAACATTACTTAACATATATTAATGACTTATACTTACCATTACAGGTTATGTTACAGTGACCGCTACCCTAAACCTTACACACATAGTACATAAGAGGAAAACCTTCTAATGTAAGTAAACATTGAAAGAACCAATGAACCTTTAACAAGGTCTAGAAAACATATAACAAGTTAGATTTGTAAACCAACGGAAGCCTTAAGACTTTATGGAGTAACCTGAACCACTATTTTCGGAACACATGATCCTTCACTCATCCCTTGGGAATACTAGTTGTTTACTGATGCGTAGGGATTGCACAAGGCTTTACCTCTCAAGGGATCTTGAGAAGCTTACAACCCCCACCAGGCTGTGTACCTGATCGATGTAGTATAGTATAATGACAAGTACCGGGGGATTGATCGTTCAGCTAGGAATAGTGTCGCTAGGATTAGGAAACCTAAAGACTAGGTCTAGAGATGAAGGATGATTCTTTTTGTATTTTTTTATATTTTATGAAAGCAAGTAAAATTCTCGGTTTTGAAGGAGTTGGGCGGAATTAGTTGCTAATCAACTAATCTAATACTAAGGATGCAATCAAAATAAAATACTAGAAATAAAAATAAACTAAATTATACTAGTGGTGTAAGCAATATATGGGAGAATTGTGTTTACTTAGATTTCACTACTCCCTAGATATCTTTTACATGTTAATTACTTGTTACAGTTGCGTGGATGACAGATTGTATTCCTTAATACCATTCATGGGGTGGCGTACTTACTTCCCCAATCCTATAAGCGCCTACTTCACTCCTATGTCGAGCCGGCTAAGAAGCTCCTAACATGGGATCATTAGAATTTGCTCATGCATTAAATACAACCAATAAAACCAAGTACACATCGGTTCATGTTTCCTAAGACGTTCAAGCATGTTACACAATGGAGATCTGCCAGTTTTCTTAAGCCTAACATTGAAATCATTCATCCAATACAACTATAAACAAGTAATCAACACATAATTAACATCTAGGTTTCATTACATCTAAGCAAGCACATGATAGATCTAGCCTAGCATGTTGAAATCAAGACAAGCATAAGATATATTCAAACAACATATATACATATTGAATGAATTAAGAGAAGACTTATCTTAATTGAACATGAAAGGATTCAAGGGGTGAAAACCCTTGAAAATACTGTAAAATACGACCTAGGGTTTACAAAGTTCGGCCCTAGTATTCTCCACACAAGTTCCTCCTTAATGAATGAAAAATAGAAAACTATATATAGATTCTGAAAGGTGACGGCGTCAAGAACAAATTTCTGACACCGTCATCTCGCCGCCAAATAATTTCTCGGACTGCCTAGATCTGGGTTTGATGCCGTCATGTGTATTCAAATTGTAGGCCGTCACAACATTAACTCTTGACGCCCTTCTTGTGACGCCTTCAGGTTTTCACTGGGTCGTCACGGATTTTACTCTTGACGCCGTCATGATTTTCTTCTTGACGCCGTCAGGTACTGTTCTCAGCATGGAAAATTAAGTCTTTGCCGTTTTCTTCACTTTTATGCTCAAAAAACGTCCAAAATGCCTTCTTTTCCAGAATTCACTCCCAAAGTACCTAAAATCACAGAAGGAACGATTTAGGGCAATATTTGATCAAATAAATTCAATTTCGGGCTTAAATGACCCCCTAAAAGTGGTTCATTTTTCGCCTCATCATATACCCTTACACTTGAGATTTGCTTGTCCTCAAGCAAATGCGCTTTTATTCTAATCAAAATACAAGTTAGGGGTCATGTAACACTAATATAAAAGTAATTACAACAAATAATCGTTCCACTAAAGACCAAAGACAAGCATGGAGGTCATATACTAGCACCTCACAAATAGTGTTTAGATACTCACATCTCTCGGGTGTAATAAAGTATAAATTACAATATGGAAACGGAAGATATCACTCACTACCTGTCATAGCAAAATAAATTACCATAGGCTTGGGAAAGGATCAAACCTCCACCACATGGCGTAAGCACCAAGGATAAACTATCAAAGAGGTCTTTTAAAGGGTTGTAACATTAGGTGTAGGGATATGAAATACACGGTTTTGTTGGATATAGGCAGTCTTTACTGGTGGCGAGCTAACAATCTTGGTTAATTACATATACAATGTGGCGTTGCTAAGCCAAGACTAGACTCGACTTAAGCTAATAAATGAAAAATAACAAAAACATAAAATAAACATAGAATGAAACGGGATGGTAGTCTGTATGTTTTTTCTCTTTTTCTTTTTCTTGATTTTTTTTTTTTTTTTTTTTTTTTTTTTTTTTTTTTTTTTTTTGCATACACTCTTACCCTACCATCCAAAATAATACATCATAGGGAATGAAAATTCCCCTTACACTTGAATTTTTACATACTTTACAATAAACTAATCTAATGACTCGAATTAAGAAAATCAAAACACTTGGAGTACTTTTAAGATTAACGTACATACGGGGGTAATATATGATGTTCTTCCCCATTACACCATAAAATAAGTACTTTACCCATGAGTCCCAATCGTCCCAAAACAATATGTACAAGGATATGACTCGACTTAGCAACCATGTAATCAATTAGATAATTAACTTAGGGTTTAAACAAATGACAATAATGCACTAAAGATGAGTGCATACACGGAAGGCTAAGGTGATTTGGGTGTACATTTAAATGGGGTGTAACAAATTCTTCCTTTAAGTAAAATGCTTAAAGTTATAAACGAAAAGATAGGCTCGGAGGGGTGTACTAGGGGTTTCGTGTACTAAAAATGAGTACAACACTAAGGTGTGGGAAAAATTAATTGACTTAACTAGCCAAGTAATATGACATAAATGGTCAAGTAATTATGATACGGGTTTAACACAAGGGTGATCCTAATGCCTCTTATCATGTAGTATATCCTACTACATGAATGTAGTCTCACTAGCGGTCTCGGGATGCATCACTAACGCAAGTTCTAGAATCTAAATGCTACCGGTACACTCATAAGCACTATTAATAAATGCTTTTTCTATTAAATCTAAAGGCGAACCTCACATATTTGGGTTGAAAATTTTTCTGAATGGTACGGTTATGTGCTAGTCATACAATCTCCTATCCATGAGACGCTTGCTATGGCTAAAGTTTCACTCCTAAATGTTGTAAAAAATTTTAAATTTGGCGCTAAAATTGCACTAACAAGTATTTCTCATAGTTTTATTACACATCTACCATCAAACAAACAAACTCAAGCGAAAGTGTATCTGTAAGGTATCATCATTTTACCCTCCCCTTACACTTAGGATGAACATTGTCCCCAATGTTCAAGTAAAGAATGTAAAAGTGAAATAAGTAAAACGAATGAAATCAAATACTCCCCTGATTCGCTCGGTATGGATAATAAGGTGGCCAGGTTAGATCTTCCTCCAAGAAAATGAACAATCAAAGCTTCCCTTCCAGAATATAAATCATTTCCTTGTCATACATAACCTGTAGAACGTGAGAAAACAGACAAGGCAACCTCGCATAAAATCGGCGGCAATCTACATATGCTAATAAATCCTAGAAAACAAAATAAGATATAATGCTTGTGATGTTTGCAGATTTCCTGGAGATTATAAAACTAATGATTCAACAATAACTTTAAGACTCCGTTAGAAAAACAAAACTGGTAAAATTTTCAGATTTTTACACGTGACGCCGTCAAGAGGAAACTCATGATGCCGTCAGAAGTGACCTGCAGAAATTCTTATGTTCAGTTTCCAAAAAATTTCTGGAAAAACTTGGTCCTACTTCCTGGAAAATCCTGCATAACATCATTATGACTCGATACAAGCATTTGACTCTAACAAATACGAATATACATGTTCACTTAATATTGTGGAGAATCATGATCGGTTTTGTTTCTTAAAAACATATTTGGGGTTTCCCCTTACACTTATCTTTTGCCAAAAATACCTTTGGATGAAGTTAAGACTAGGCCAAACAACAAAGTAAAGTATTTTCACCATTTTAGTTTTGAAACATGATCTACCAACAATAAAAATAAAGCATGCATACGGAAGAAAATAACAAACAAACAAAATAAAAATCACACAAAACATGGGTTGCCTCCCAAGAAGCGCTTTTCTTTATTTACGAGTCTTGTAGCTAGACTCAAGGTCATGGGTTACTACATGACCTCATTGTTGGTTTCACTTTCTAGGTCATCTCCTATACCAGTTTTGTATTCCGGACCTAGTTGCAAGCATTCTTTGTAGAAACCAAGCATCCTATTCATCATATACTCTACTCCTCTACGTCTATCCTCATCATTCCTATAATAAGCAGCTTGTTTGTGTTCCTTTTCTATATTTGATAAGAGGCGGTACTGCTCAATCTTATAGGGCATTTGGTAGGCAATCTCATCATTCTCCTCCTTGAATCTAACTATCCCTAAAGTCGGATCATAACTCATCCTAGTGGCCTCAACAAATGGTTTTCCGAACACTACTTGGCTTAGGCAATCATCTATCACCGGACGAGTATCTTCTACTATCATAAAATCGATTTCATAAGTGAAATTTCCCACAATCACGTGCAACCCTTTCACTCTTCCTACAAAATTACAAATTCTTATTGGGCATCATCCTATAACCAAGTTGTTTCTTCATCACCCAATTATAATAAGTCCTAGTCATGATGTTTATAGGGGATCTAAGATCGATATAAGCTTTCCATATATGCATATGCCCGATGTTGCATGGTATGTTGATGTTAGAGGGGTCTCCCGTTTTGATAAGGGGTGTGCCAAGGATATATGGTGTCTCAGGGCCATCGAATAAATCCTTATGATATTCCCGTTCTTCCTTGGTGGGCAACTTATCAAAGTACTCTTCTACGGTCTCTACTTCCTCTAACTCTTCTCCCTTATTAACCTCAACTTCCCTCATTTCATCCCTAGTCTCGGTTTCTACTTCAACTTCATCTTTGTCACTTTCTTCTATATTCTTATCTATTGGCTTAATGGTGACAACATTGACAAAGTGGGCGTGTTTGGATGACGAGGGGTCCTTAGTTTGGATTCCGGTATTGGCTTCCCTAGTGTCCTTCCTAGGTGTAGTCAACGCTTGGTTGTTGAGGGCTTTCAACAAGTTGTCAATCTTATTGGTCATCTCCGTTTGTTGTTGGTTGAATTCGGTTTCAAACCTAGCTATGCGAGCTTCTTGAGATGCCATAAACTTAGACATCAATCCTTCAAGATTGTTGGTACTACCATAGTTGTTAGAAGGATTGTTGTTGAAAGTACGGTTGGAGGGTGGACCGTTTGGTTGGTAACGATTAGGCGGATTGGAAGAATTGGCTTGGTTTTGTTTCCACCTAAGGTTTGGGTGATTTTTCCAAGAGGGGTTGTAGGAATCACCATACGGGTTTGGCTCGGGTTTGAAAGTGTACCACTTATCTCCCGTTTCGTCGGTACGCGAGGATGCGTAGTCCGCAAAAGCTGTTCCGGGGAGTTCCACACAATCACGAGTGTCATGGGGACCACTACATAATTCGCATGAAGAAGTGATTTTGTTCACTTGGCTTGAAGGCTTAGGAGCTTCGTAAGATTTCATAAGAAACTTGACTTGGTCCTCAAGTTCCAAGATCCTACGGTCGAGAGTGCTAGAATTGTTCGAAGGCAAAGATATTGCCTTGACCGTTTTGTTCAAATCACGGGGATCATTCCAACTTTTGTTGTCATAGAGAGCAAGATCTTCTATAAGTTCCCATGATTCTTCCTCACTTAGATCACGTAGCTTACCACCGGCCGATTGGTCAATGGCTCGCCTTGTGGAGAGATCGATATGGTCATAGAAGATTTGGACTTGGAGCCAAAGATCTATGCCATGATGAGGGACTTTTTGGAGTAAGTCCTTGAAACGAGTCCATGCTTCGTATAGAGTTTCATTTTGATGTTGTTGGAACATCAAGATGTCATTTCTTAGCTTGGTAGTTCTCCCCGGTCGGAAAAATTGAGCAAGGAAACGAGTGGTGAGATCATCCCATGTGGTGATGGATCCCGCGGGTAAACGCTCAAGCCATTGACTAGCTTGATCACGTAGAGAGAATTGGAATAGGCGTAATCGGGTTGACTCTCTAGTTGTAACATCAAGGTCTATAGAATCTACGGTTTTAAGGGAGTCCTTGAGATGTTGATTTGGATCTTCGGAACAAAGTCCATGGGATGCACATCCATTTTGCACCAACTAGATGGTGTCGGATCGCAAGGGAGACACATTGGCTCCGGTGAGCTCAATAGTGTTTCCATAGCCTTGGTGGCTAGGTCGGGAGTACTCTCCTAGGGTTCGGGGCCTAAGAGGTTGGTTAACTAGTGGTGGGTTTTGTGGGTAGTCTTGTTGTGGTGGGATAATGGGTTCAAACATGTTACCATCGTCCATGATGTCGGATGGCGAAGAGTTACGAACAAAAACATGAAGAAATAAGATAGACTAAAGAGAACCTAAAAATAAAAATAAAATCTTACTAGAAAGGAATCTAGCAAGTAGACCTAATAAAAAGAGATTCTAACCTAGACAATAACTATTCACCGGGCTGCGGTGCCAAAAACTTGATGCGTAGGGATTGCACCAGGCTTTACCTCTCAAGGGATCTTGAGAAGCTTACAACCCCCACCAGGCAGTGTACCTGATCGATGTAGTATAGTATAATGACAAGTACCGGGGGATTGATCGTTCAGCTAGGAATAGTGTCGCTAGGATTAGAAAACCTAAAGACTAGGTCTAGAGATGAAGGATGATTCTTTTTATATTTTTTTATAATTTATGAAAGCAAGTAAAAATCTCGGTTTTTAAGGAGTTGGGCGGAATTAGTTGCTAATCAAATAACCCAATACTAAAGATGCAATCAAAATAAAATACTAGAAAGAAAATAAACTAAATTATACTAGTGGTGTAAGCAATATATGGGAGAATTGTGTTGTTAGGTCACCATTTAGTAAACACAAGTTTAAGAATGATAGAAGAATGAGATGAGAAAAGAGATTGGGATGATTATGAGAATGAGAAATAGAATTGCAAGAGTTTCCTTAATATTTCACATAACCAACCAAGTTTACAAATGACCTAAGGCTTCTATATATAGGGAAGGAGCTAGGGCAACACTCCCTCTCCTTCCTTTCATCATTACGTGGGCTTTGAGGCCCATGGGTTACATACCTTAAGCCTAGTAAACTTAATACATTTAGTAAATGAAAGTAAATAATAGTTAAGCAACCTAACATTATTACAAATGACCGAGACTTGATAAAATAGTGAAAACTATGATCCCAACAATCTCCCCCTAAGGGTCGGTCATCAAGGTTGCTTGACGTCTTCGTCTTGATCTTTGACATTCAAAGCTCTAGACGTCTTCTAAATCATTCATCGTTCTTTGTTCTTAGTTGATGTAGTTGTGATCATCTTATTACAAAATGTAATGACCGAGACTTGACTAAATATAAAAGTATGATCCCAACAATCTCCCCCTAAGGGTCGGTCATCACGGTTGCTTGACGTCTTCATCTTAATCTTTGACTTTCAAGGCTTTAGACGCCTTCAAAATCGTTCATTGTTCTTTGATCTTTGTTGATGAGGTAGTGATCATCTTATGAAGTTATCTGCCATGCGTCACTTCTGCGTCTGTGGTGGTCGTCGGCCATTCCAACATGCTCATACATCTTTGAATTCTGACTTATACATGCACGTAGTCCCTTTCTTTCACTTAAGATCTTTAGTCTTTATATTTTGTAGATTCTTCCCTTTTGGCGTAGAATCTTTCTTTGAACTTTGTGTTGCTTTGATCTTTTGAGGGAGCTTTTGATGACTTCAAGATGCATGTATGAGCATGTGGAATCTGTCGCCATGGAAATGATGTAACCCTGCATGTAAACAGTTAGCAATAAAACATCCAGTACTTACAGATAAGGAACTAGAGATTGTCAACAGCATAGTGTGAGGACTCCTTCTAATCCTTATCAAGGCCGTTCCCATATCAGATACTCCCGAAGGAGCTTACGAGACCTACTAAGTAGCTCAATGACTGGGTGAGTCGCTGGGGATCACTCCACGACTGTAGACCGCTAAGAAACCACCGCAAACACTAAGCGTAACCAACGAGGAGTTACCGAAGTGACCTGCTGTCAGGGCTGTTTGATGTTGACCCTGGCAGGATTTCCGTTCAATCATTGAGAAATACTTATGTAAATTCTCTCATAAACGTTCTCGGCAGATTGCTAAAATCTGCGAAGGACTCGATAATTTACAGCTGGTGTCCATTGATGTAGAACACCAGTTGTAGAAATACTAAGTGTTCCTAAGAGATCTTTGATGTATCTCATGGCTCTAGACTCGATAAGTGCTCACTTAGGTTTCCTATACGGAGACTAGGGAGGGGTCTCCTGCTTCAATATCAACTATCTCTAAGAGATAAGTCGATAGATTACACTGGTTCCCCGTGAGAATGAAACAAGCTCTTTTAAGAGAACTTGAGTGGTTAAGAAGGTTTAGTGCAGTGCGTCACTGGGTCCATGACGACTTTATCTTCAATACCGGTGTCACCTTAGTAACACCCAGTAGCAGATGAGTTGAACCCGGTGTCTGCCCTAAGGTTGAACATATGGAGGGCTATTTCTTTTCACCCTTTTCTTTACTTTTCCTTTTAATTCTTCAACTCCTTCTTTCCCTTTCATTCTTTTCTCCTTTTTTCGTATCATACCTAAGGACTTCTAATTCTAACTATGGGAGATGTCCTTGGGTAGATCCCTCCGGCTCTGGCGGATCATAGGACTGTATTTCCTATCTTAATTACCTTATAACTCCATGATTATCCGACAATAGCCAAGAAACCTTTGATTGAAAATCTCTCAAAGTGTTTGTGAATATCAAACATTTTGTTTAACACTTTGAGAGTTTTGTGTTTACTTATGAATGGCTCCCCCTTCACATGTGCTCATAAGTGTTTAAGTAAATTTGCACATGCGGGAGGAACAAGCACTTTTTGAATTGATCCACTTTCAGTGAACCCGACCGATTCGAGACACGCTTACATCACTAGTTAGACTAGCTTGAAGTTATTACCCGGCCTGGTCAAGTCCACAGAAAGTTTCTCGAAACGGTACATTTCTACTAAGACTAATCCTTTTCGAGACACGCTTACTTGATGTTATTACCCGTTGAGGAAAAGTCTTTTCGAATTTACAAACTTTTATGTTTCGTCAATTCCTGGGTGAATCTGAGTCTAGCTCGCATGAGGTTTGACATTTAAGCAACATTTAACTTTCATATTTTAATCACTTTCACTTTTCTCCCCCTCAAAAATAGCATATAAAATGTTGTTTTTGATAAACTTTTGATTAAAATATGCCTTTTGAGTCTTATGGGGAGATGCACCAAGAACTTATGATTTAGAGCAAAGTATTTTGTTTTTGACAAGTGCTCCCCCTCAACAAGTGATCAGGTCTTATTGAGGTGAAATACTTGTCCTTTTGAGCAGAATTATGAAAAATCATAAATGTTTGATAAATTCTACTCAAAAGTAAGAAGCCTTCGCTCCTTATCTAAGGATTGAGGCACTGAAGCGTACCTCAGGGTCCTTTAATTACAAGCACGGGTTGTACACTATTATGTGTGCACAAGCCATTGTGAAATTCAATTATATGAAACAATTGATATTTGAAAAATTAACCAAATGTACCAAGTTAATCTTCGTCAGGAAGTGGAGCGTCAAAGTCAGTGAACTTGGGTTCTGGTCTTTCGAAGTTTCTGACAGGAAATGATGGTCTGGCACCGATATAGCTTTCCAGTCGTCTGATCTGTTCCCGTCGAAATAACCTTTCTTCAATCTTTAAGACAAAGTTACGAACTTGTCTTCTTATGCTGGATTTCCATCTAGGTTGTTCCCCCTTAGCTATCTTACGGCGATCATCATTCAACCTTTTGACAAGCCCATCACGAACAGACTTGAGTGTAACATCACAGAATTTGTGTACCTCATCGAACCTCATGAAACTTTGTAGCTTTTTGCTGTTGATGTAGGTGAAACCAAAAGGTTCTTGGTTGAGAGTAAACTGTGGTGTTTGATAGATACCCTCAAAGTAGAATTGTGGTTTTGTTAAATTGATCTTCTGTTGGTAACTTTCCACTCCAAGCTGAAGATCTTCCACTCTTTCTTGAACAATCAGTCGTCGGATGTAAAGAAGTAGTGATGCCATGAAGTTGTACTGTACATCTCTGTCAAATCCACGCATTCTTTGTTGGACCTTTTCGAGATACATATCTTCTATGTCATTGAGATTAAGGTCAGGAAAGTCTGCTTCGGAGAATTTGTACTTCTTTTCATCTTGTCGTTTAACAACAATTTCACGCATGAATATGTAGTTAAATCGTTTTGACTGTTGAATTTCCAAGATAGCGATGATCTTAGATTTCTGCTTCACAGTTTCCAATGATTTCTCTCCTAATCTGCTGGTATACCCGAGACGACGACGTTCTGGCCAGTGTAGAATTCCGTGTAGGGCATCTCTGTCGTAAGCTACAATGGAGTTGCTGAATACACGAGTAGTTTCTTCAATAGCAGGAATTTCGTATCGAGCGGCTGGTACTGAGATTGTGAGTGAGGAAGCATATTTCTTCTTGGATGTCTCCTGAGTGAGCTGGATGTTACGAAGATCTTTGTTGAAGAAGAAGCTGTAAGGTATCTTTGGTTTGTCTGGAAATCCTTTCAAAGGTAATGGTTTGGTCCAGTCGGTGAAGTAAGGTTTTTCATGATTCTTGGAGCTGAGATCGATATTCACTTCTGGATTTAGCCAGTCAAAGTCGGCAGACATTGTACTAGCTATATTCTGCATATGGTACTCGTATTCGACTTTGTTTCCAGATCTTTTCTTGAGGAATTCTTGTGCATCCCTATTGATTCTTCTGAGCTCTGCCTTTGTGAGTTTGTCGATATGAAGATCCTTCATAATGACTTGGGTAAACTGTAGAGTGTTACCAGGAAGTGGTTCTTCTTCTTCGAGAGGAGGTTGAGCTTGGACCATTTCTGTCAGCCAATCATTATGAGGATTGTCATCATTGTCGAGCCATGAATGACATTTTTTCTTCTTTGATTTCTTAGACTTAGATGTAGCATCTTTGTCTTTGGCTTTGGACGGTGACGATGGTCCAGCATGAGAATCATGAGTTGGTGGAGCACGGTAATCGGTGTCAAGTTGATCCTGGAAGTCATCAGTGTGTTCCATGAAAATTTCTTCATCTTCAGTTTGACCTTTACCAGTAGTTGAGGGTTGTTGTTGATTTCCAGGAGGAGTGGAGTCCTTTTGTGGTTGTAGAGAGGATGAGGGACCTGTTCCAGACTTAGGTTTCTTTCCTTTGGAGTTTGGGTCAGGATCGTCATCTTTTCTTGTCCGTTTTTGGGTTCCAGCAGCATCTTTGCATGACTCTTTTGACATGTAAGCCACCATAGCATCATACAGGGCTTTTTCTTCAGCTGTCTGTGTGGTTTTGGTGGCAATGTTGTCGAAGAGTTTGACAAGCATATCATTGAAGGACAATTCTGGGACGGTTGGAGCCACAGTAGAAGATTTTGCGGTGTGAAGCGTGAATGGTGTAGTAGACAACATTTTCCTTGTAACACTTCTAATTCTGTGATCCAAGTTGTCATTGATTGGTTTGAGAAGGTTTGCTACCTCAAGAGTGATCATCTCAACCAGATTTTCAGTGAGAAAATCATGTGTTGCAGTTCTGATAAATCCTTCGTAATCAGATTTCAAGAACTTGTCGATCAGCTGCGTTGACTCCTGGAAGTTCTCAACTTGTTTGGTAAGATTGGTAACCATGTCGGTAAGTTTGTTCACTTGCTCCTGAAGATCAACTGGTTGTTTTGGTTCATTGATCGAATGTTGTTTAGATGCGGTTTCAGAAGGTGTGGGAGATGAGTGCTCTGGTGATGATTCTGATGACGACTCGTTGTGTGAGTTTGAAGAAGAAGCGGGAGGAGTCGGATCCTTTGGTGGAGAGTCTTGAGGAGGTGGAGGTTGTGCTGAGGAGGTCTGCTGAGAAGATGACTTAAGAAATATGTTGGTGTCGAACGCGTTCTTCTCTTCGTTTTCCTTTCTACGACGTTCCTCTGCTTCCTCTGCTTCTCGTGCAAGAAACTCTGGAGTAATGAGGTATTCATGTTCCTGATCCGTAGCTATGTTCTCTTGGCCGCCAACATTCTCCTCTACGTTAGCAGTCTCTGTCATATTGACATCTCCAGTTTTGTCAGTGTCTTTAACGGTGTCATCTGGCTGTGGGGCTGATTCTAACGTTGTGGACACAACGGGAGGATTCATGCTGCTAGTAGCTCCTTCATGTTCCGACTGATCGATAGGTGGTGGAGTTAAAGGTTGAGACATGAGTCAACTTTCGAGAGTTGCTTTCCTTTGTTCTTTCCTGAGTCGCTTTTCTTCAGCTCGAGTGTCGACAACTATACTCTTCAGTTTGCGTTTATCGACCAAAGGTTCAACGATTGGTTCGTCTTCATCATCATTAGGCTCATTAATAGTGATTCCTTTTCTTTTCCTTGTCTCTTCTTCATAAGTTTCAAGACTTTGTTGTATTGCGATCTCTGTTGCAGGAAATACTTCTTCAGGTGCTCTGTATCTCAGTTCATAGTCTGGTTCTTCTTCTTCAGATTCAGTATAGAACTCGGATTCGGTGTCAGAAGGTGGAGGTGTAGGTTCATCACGAAGAATGTACTCTGGAGTTACTTTCTTCTTTGGCTTGGTAGCAGGTTTGGGTTTGGATGTAGGTTTAGGTGTGGTTGAAGTCTTGGGTTTTGACATTGGAGTAGCCTTAGATCTAGTATGAGGTGATCCAGTGGTGCTTGTAGTACTTCCAGACTTTACACCTCCTTTGCTACGAGTCTTTATTGTTGCTTCTTCCTGTATCCCTTTGTAAGCGTTATCATACAGCTTGTAGTTCAGACTCTTCTTGATTTTGTCATTTAGTAGGTATTCGGGAAGCCTCATTCCTTTGATCTTGGTAGATGAAGTGGTCGTCTTGATGAATGAGGTGGTGAAGTCGTCCTTGAAGAGGTGCTTCGGCTCATTAGGATCAGCCATCCTCTTGATGAATTCTGGAGAGCTTTTGCAGAGATGTTCTATGAGAAGCTTGGTGAATCTTGTGAATGGTATCATAGTCTTCACACGTTCAGTCTGAATACTGTGGACGATATCATTCATGATAGGAACTGCAAAGTCAATTGGTGTCAGAGTCACCATTCCCCAGAATGTTTGCAGGTGTTCGAGCCTTGGATGTTCATGACCACTTTTCCTTCCAGATATAGATCTTACCACCAACAGACAGAATGTTCTCCAAGGCTGAGGGATATTCTTGGCATTAAATTGGGAAAGCTTGACTAGTGGTATGTCATCATCAACCTCATATCCTAATTCAATGAAGAAGTCAAGAAGATCCAGGTCAGGTAGTATAGGAGCAAATTCGTTGTCAGTTTGTGGTAGGAGAAGGGCTGTTCGAAGAACGTCATGATCTACAGTGTATTCTTGGCTATCCAATGTAACAGTGAAAGACTCATCATCCAAGTTAGCCTGAGCAGTAATCCAGAACTGATGAAGGTAGAACAGCGGAACTGAAGTAGAACAGGTGAGCAGAGGTTTGCATGGATGTGCAAGTAGGATATCTTTCACGATCATGCATGATTTCTCTGTGATTTTCAATTTGTTGAAATCAACTCGGGGATTGTTATTGCCAATAGTGACATTGTAGTTCTCGGGAGTGATGTCATCCATGGTGAGTAATGGAAGAGTTTGTTCAGCGACGTTCTCATTGTGTTCAGCCATGTTAATAAAAATATGATCAGGATCGTGGATGACTTGAATGAATTAGGGCCGTGGGTTTCAAGAGGGTTTAAGAGGTTTTGTGGTAAAGTGGTTTTGTGTTATACGGTTTGTTTGTTTTATTCATTTTTGAAATTTTAAGTTTTGGTCACTTTAGGTCCTTTAACTATTAGATATGCCTACTTGAGTCCTAAAGTTAATTGGCAAACATGCGTAACATCACGATATACTTCCGTTAACATAACTTATGAAGACCTTACTAAGGGATGAGACAAAGGAATGTAAAAGAACGTCCACACACTCCGAGGAACCGTAAAATATTAGAAACATGCAAGTATACCAAAAAAAATTGGTAAAAGATTTAAGCGTGACTCCCCCTCAACACTTGTAAAATAAGAACAAAGTGTTGAAGTGAAGCGATATACTTGCATTGATGTTTTTTTTATTTTTTTTATTTTTTTTTTAGAAAAAATAAAATGTGAAAAATCTTTTTGTGTTTTGATTGATTTATAAAAAAAAAAAAAAAAAAAATATTATACAAAGATAGTATTGATGTTTGACGATCAATTGTGTTTTAAAAACTTTTCCAGATCTTCTGGAGTCAAACATCGCATACCAATTTGGTGAATTAGACTAGCAAACCTTGAGGGTGCCAAGGATTTGGTAAGTAAGTCCGCCAATTGGTACTCAGTTCCAACAAAATAAAGTTCAACGGTACCCTTTTCCACATGCTCTTTGATGAAATGATATCGGAGATCGATGTGTTTGGATTTGCAATGATGCACTGTGTTGCAGGAGATAGCAATTGCACTCTTTGAATCACAGTAGATAGGAATCTTGTTGAATAGGTAGCCATAATCTTTAAGTTGTGATCTCATCCAGATGACTTGAGCACAACAAGCAGACATGGCTACGTATTCAGATTCTGTAGACGACAGTGACGTGCAGTCCTGCTTCTTAGATTGCCATGACGCAAGTTTGTCTCCGAGAAATTGTAATCCACCAGATGTACTTTTGCGTGTGTCTAAACATCCTGCATGGTCAGCATCTGAAAAAGCAATTAGTTCAAAACCAGAATCCTTCGGATACCAGATTCCCAAGTTAATGGTTCCCTTTATGTATCGAAGGATTCTCTTGACCTCACTGAGGTGTTTTTCAGTTGGTTTAGACTGATAGCGAGAGCACATGTAGACAGCAAATACTATATCAGGTCTACTAGCTGTGAGATACATGAGGGACCCAATCATACTTCGGTATTTGGTAGGGTCAACTGGAGTCCCATGTAAATCAGCATCTAGTTTTGTGGTATAGCCCATTGGTGTATTATAAGTATCACAAGACATCATTCCATGTTTCTTCAAAATTTCAAGAGCATATTTAGACTGATTTATAAAAATTCCACGGGGTGATTGATGAACTTGAAGTCCTAGAAAGAACGAAAGTTCACCCATCATGGACATTTCAAAATTATCTTTCATTAATTTAACAAAATCATTAGAGTAATTTCTTTTTGTTGAGGCAAAAATGATGTCATCGACATATATTTGAACAACAAGTAAGTCCTCCCCGTAGGTTTTTGTAAACAGTGTTGGATCCACCGATCCTTTAGAAAATTTATTGGCCAGTAAGAAAGTGGACAGTTTATCATACCACGCCCGTGGGGCTTGCTTAAGTCCGTAGAGTGCCTTTTTGAGTCGGTAAACATGATTAGGACGCTCAGGATCAACGAAGCCTTCAGGTTGGCTAACATAAACTTCTTCACGGAGTTCTCCATTAAGAAATGCTGTCTTCACATCCATTTGGTAAACCACCATATTCCTGTGTGCAGCATAAGCCAAAAAGATCCGAACAGCTTCATGTCGAGCCACTGGAGCAAAGGATTCAGCAAAATCAAGTCCTTCCAGTTGGGAGTATCCTTTCGCTACCAGACGTGATTTGTTGCGTATGACAGTCCCTTCAGCATCAAGCTTATTCTTCCAGATCCATTTTAACCCGATGACAAAGACTCCGTCAGGTCTTTCAACTAATTCCCAGACTTCTAATCTTATGAATTTCTGAAATTCCTCTTGCATAGATTCAATCCAATTGTCATAAGTCATTGCTTCTTTGATGTTCTTTGGTTCTTCGTGACAAACTGTGAGTGCATAAATACAAGTTTCTCCATCAGTGTGAAGTCGTTGTCTTGTCATTACAGGTGCATCTGGATGGCCAATAATATGAATTAGTGGATGGTCTCGAGTCCATTTGTGTGTTGAAGGGTGTAGTTGATAAGTATCTCGCATGTTAGCAGGATCCAAATTGCGTGTTGACGACTCAGCTATATCAGGAATTGTAGTAGCCGGTGCAAACGGATTAAAGAACGCATCAGGATCATGCTCTGCGGATTGTGGAACTGATTGAGTTGATGGATCTTCAGCTGTATGGCGGGAAGTAGAACCAGTTTGTTCTGCTTTAGATGGTGATACAATTGGAGGACCGTCTCTCTCAACACTTGTAGTAGTTTGTTGAGGTGAGTCTGGTACTGGAATGTTTTCAGGTTGAGCAGCGGAATTAGGTGAGACCTCAGTAGGACGGTATTCAATTGTGTCATCAAATAGTGGAGCAAACAAGGTTTCTAATTCTTTGCGGTTGAGTGGCAATGGTTCAGCTGAAGATGCCGGAGAGTTAAGACGGTTGAATTCGGGTCCTAAGCTGTGTTGCTCAGAAGCCATAACATTAAGCTCGGGTCCGAAACTGATTTGTTCCGAAGCCATTCCTGGAGAATCTGTAAAGAAAGAAAGAAAGAAGAGACAAGAAAAAACAGAGAACAAGGATTCCCAAGAGTAAATGGGTTTCAGATGTTAGAAGCATAAAGATGTAGTGTCAATTATCTTCTTGACACTCGAACACACAATTCCGATGGTTTTCATTCTAGTCTCAGAGGTAGAAGTTGTGGAGATCACATTAGTTTTGGTGCAAATGTCTAAAATCTTTCCTGTAGGAATCCACCTAAGACCAATTGATTTGAAAATTCTACCCGTGGGTACCCACCTAGTGTTAGATCTAGGAGAAGTTTTCCTTTTAGATGCAGTTGAATGAATTGTGGAAGCATCACTTCTTTGAGAAAACCTACGTCCTATGTTGATCCACTTCTTAGGTTTCTGACTTATGACTTTTGGTTCAACGGGTTTGTTTGTCTTAGTCGATTGAGCCTTTTCAAGTGAATTTCCCTTTTGAAGATATTTTAAAGCACAAACATGATTATTTACGCAACTACTCTTAGAAGCTATCCAATTCCTATTAGTTTGTTGATTACTCTTAGGTTTTGGTGTGCTACTACAAGCAGTGTTCTGTACTACAGTGGAAGACTTCACATGAGGTTTAGAACCTAGAATTCCATCCTTTTGAAGTAGCGCCTTTTTCCTAGCCTTTTCTAGATCATAGTTCTTGTACATGTCATATTTGCCATAAAACTCTTTACTTTTAATGCTCGTTTTAGACACTGTTTTCGAACTAATCCTAGAAGAGCCAGGTATAATCATGTGTTGAGATTTAGCAGACACAGATGCATTTTCCTTAGGCCAAGAATGTGGAGTGACTTGTTTTGTCAAATTGTTTTTCTCAACAACTTGGGAGGCAAACCGAGGTTTTGAAAATTTAGGTCGTTCAGATTTAAATGCAGTTGGTTGTCTAACCACTGATTGTTTTCTGTTTGTTTGAGAAGGCGGTTTCCCCAAGATTGATGGTTTTGCAAACTTAGTATCCACACTATTGCCAGTCAGTCTTCTTAATTTGTTTTGCAATGCAGCATGTGCAAACACCTTTTCTTGAATTTGACCTTTTAAAAGCTCATTTTCTTTAACTAATGTATCCACACGTTTACTAAGTTCATTTGAAACTTGACCATTGTTGCCCGAATTTTGAGATTCGTTTTGCATTTGGAGTTCAAGTGAGATGCAATGTGCCTCTAGTTTTGAAAAATTTTTATGACACTGGGCAATGGTCTTTTTGAGAAGAAGGTTTTCAGACTCAAGAGTTTGATTTGATGTTTCAGTCATTAGATTATCATGTAAAGACTCAGACTCAGAACGTTTGTCAAGACATTGTACAACATCCTGGTCAACCTCTCCTACATTACTGAAGTTAGGTTGCTCAGATTGTTGTTTCTCATTTGTAGGTATAATACGATCAACAGTAGATTGTACCTCGGCCATTAACTCTTTGTCAAAGTTAGGTTCTGTGTCATAGATGGGTATGACATCTTCCTCATCCATCTGTCCTTTGTCAAAGTTAGGCTCTGAGTCATAGAAGGGTCTGATCTCTGCACAGTCTGCATCTGTATCATTCCCCAATCTGCTGTTGTCATCCTGCTCTTCTGATTCTGTCCCATCGCTTTCCATGACACCCAAATTAGCTTCCAATGCATCAACCATATTAGATTGCTCTACTTGAATCTGCAACTTCTGTTCATTCATTCTTTGGACATAATTTCTTCTGTGAAGAATCGCCTTCTCAATCGAATCCAAATCTCGTATCAATATGTCTTTGAAAGTTTCATCCTCGATTCGGGATTTGATGAACTGCTGAAACTGTTCCTTGATCACTCTGAAGGTGGCGTTGGATTCATTCTCGTGAACTTCTTCTGATGCAAGCTGCTTTTCAAGTTGATTCACGTTTTCGAACATCATATTCGTGAAAATGTCAAAGTCTTCTCCAAAGAGTGATGGAAATGCCCGTTTGAATCCATACTCGGAACGAGTTCCTTCTAAGTCTTTGTATGAGAGGACCTTAAGGTGTGACTTAAGTGATCTACACTGTTCCATGCATCTCTTCACTAAATATGTCTCTAACTCATGCATCAGCGACCTTGATTGATACATTTTCTCTCCGTTTAATCTCACAATTGGATCTTCAGAATCATCAGAATCATGCTCTGGGCATGTATTATTCATGTGAGATTCCTGCATGTTTGCCATCAACATCACATCTGTTGTATCGGTTTCCAAATCTGCTGTATTGGATTCCAAATCTGCACATTCATCATCAGATGGAATATCTCCCATGACCCTTTGCAAAACAGCATTGAGATTACCCCCTTCAACTTCCATTTGACTAAGTGTGGCATTGTATTCAACATTATCGTCAAAAAGTGGAGTTGAATCATAATCTTGATCTTCCACATCTGCAATATTTTCTGTATATGCCAAAAATGCCATGCTCGGTTCGATAAGATCTTCATCATCATCAGAATCTTTCATTGTGTTTAAGCATTCAGAAGTTGAAGTCATAGCGCCATTGCCTTTCTTAGAAGATACATGACTAAGCTTCACTAGATTTTGCAGAAGAGATTGCACATTATTATGTAGTGTTACAGGATGGTACTGTGGAATGAAGAAAGGCTCAGGTGCATTCGGAGGATTGAAGAAGAGACCATTAGGAGTGTAAATTAAGGATCCATGGTCAACAGCTAGAGATGGTGGAGCAGGGAGAATGGTCTTCAGAGGATTCACGCTTAAACAAGATTCAAGAATTTGCTTCATTCTGATGTGATGAAGTTCTTCTGTATGATGCATAGCTTCAAGATATTTCCACATTTCATAAGCACTGGCTTCAAAGTCCATATACATGTAAATTGAGTTGGGAAGGGCTAGTGTCATGAACCATGCAGCTTGTTGGTCAGCATCATACTGAGCAAGTTCATTAGCATTCAAATCTTCATCCGTTTGCAGTCTGATAATCCCTGTTGACTCAGCAAGAAATATCATTTTGTGTGGACCATCTTGTATGGATTTAAGCATGAGATCTGCCGCAGGACGATCTGTGAGCCATTGTAGAAATCTCCGTTTCCAATCAGTATACGTTCCTGGTAGCAACATTGGAGGCCTTGATTCATTGCCAAAGAGCAAAACATGACGAATGAGGGTGCTGTGACTTTGTTGTTGATGATACTGTTGCTGATGAGAATATTGGTGAGGAAGGTAGTTGGAAGAAGGTGATTGAGACGTTGTAGATGACATTGCTCTCCCCCTTGATTGTTGCGATGTAATCGAAATAATCAAACAAAATGTCACACTCGAGGTCGAAATAGTGATTTCTGGTTTTCCCTCCAAAATAATTTGAAAAATTTTTCTTTTCCAAAATTTTGAAAATCACTATAAAATGCAATTCTAAGGTTATAGAAAAAATTTGAGTTTAAAAAATTTTGCCGCCAAATTTTACCGAAAAAATTTGAATTTTGGCCTAAAAATTTGAATTTTGGGCCAAAATTTTCACCGTTATACCAAAATTTAAATTTCGCGTAAAAATTGAAAGTTTAGTCTCCTGTAAAAATTAAATTTTACTCAAATTTTCCCGCCAATAAATTTTGAAAATAAGTTAGAAGATAGCAGAAAGAGACTTGTGTTAAAGATGGATCTTGTAGAAGATTGAAATGCACGTTCCTTTGGTTAAGTTCAAAATCCCTGGGGTAAGTTGAAATCTTACGCGTAAAACTGAAACGTATGCGTAGACTGCAAAGTTACGCGTAAGGTTGATCTTATGCGTAAACTATAAAGTTATGCGTAAGATTTTATGCGTAAGGTTCAAAGACCAAACAAATCTTTCAAACTTATCCAAGCTTGAAAGATATCCGTAGTCGAAGTATTCCACTAACTTATCCAAGCTAGGGAAGTACTGAGCCACCGTTGCACGAAGAGAAGACCGTTGAAGAAACTTACGAGTAGAATTCTGAAACTTACGCGTAAGATTTAAACTTACGCGTAGAAACTTAGGCGTAGGATCCCCAACTTACGCGTAGAAACTTAGGCGTAGAAACTTAGGCGTAAGAGTGAACTTCTGCGTAGAAATTCCCACTTACGCGTAGAAATTGAAGTTACTCGTAGGTTTAAGGCGTAGACTTCCAAGTAACGCGTAAAAACAGGGTTTTGACCTTAGTTACGCGTAAGAAAAGGGTTTTAGGCCAAAAGTTACGCGTAGAAAGGACAAAAAGTACTATTCACAGCTTTTGAGTGGTACTGTTCACTAAAGTTACGCGTAAACAGGTCAGAAACTTGAAAAATCTCAAATTATTGAAGGAAAATGCTTAAAAATAAGGTACTTTTGATCAAATAACTTCACCAATACTTAGAAAACACTAACTATTGAAGATTTTACTACCAAAAACTAGTTTTCCAATATCAAAGAAGCTATAAAACCTTAAAAAACCTTAAAAAATCACAACTTTATGCAAAAACTAAGCTTCAAATCACTATATCAACCTTGAAACTTATCCAAGCTTCAAGATTTGAGTGAAAGAAACCAAGAGAAATGCAAAAAAGATGAAGAATAAGCACCAAACCCCACGTTAGAACCAAGAAACACACTTCAATCTCTATTAGGCGAATGATACCACTTGTTAGGTCACCATTTAGTAAACACAAGTTTAAGAATGATAGAAGAATGAGATGAGAAAAGAGATTGGGATGATTATGAGAATGAGAAATAGAATTGCAAGAGTTTCCTTAATATTTCACATAACCAACCAAGTTTACAAATGACCTAAGGCTTCTATATATAGGGAAGGAGCTAGGGCAACACTCCCTCTCCTTCCTTTCATCATTACGTGGGCTTTGAGGCCCATGGGTTACATACCTTAAGCCTAGTAAACTTAATACATTTAGTAAATGAAAGTAAATAATAGTTAAGCAACCTAACATTATTACAAATGACCGAGACTTGATAAAATAGTGAAAACTATGATCCCAACATGTGTTTACTTAGATTTCACTACTCCTTAGATATCTTTTACATGTTAATTACTTGTTACAGTTGCGTGGATGACGGATTGTATTCCTTAATACCATTCATGGGGTGGCGTACTTACTTCCCTAATCCTATAAGCGCCTACTTCACTCCTATGTCGAGCCGGCTAAGAAGCTCCTAACATGGGATCATTAGAATTTGCTCATGCATTAAATACAACCAATAAAACCTAGTACACATCGGTTCATGTTTCCTAAGACGTTCAAGCATGTTACACAATGGAGATCTGCCAGTTTTCTTAAGCCTAACATTGAAATCATTCATCCAATACAACTATAAACAAGTAATCAACACATAATTAACATCTAGGTTTCATTACATCTAAGCAAACACATGATAGATCTAGCCTAGCATGTTGAAATCAAGACAAGCATAAGATATATTCAAACAACACATGGACATATTGAATGAATTAAGAGAAGACTTATCTTAATTGATCATGAAAGGATTCACGGGGTGAAAACCCTTGAAAATACTGTAAAATACGACCTAGGGTTTACAAAGTTCCGCCCTAGTATTCTCCACACAAGTTCCTCCTTAATGAATGAAAAATAGAAAATTATATATATATTCTGAAAGGTGACGGCGTCAAGAACAAATTTCTGACGCCGTCATCTCGCCGCCAAATAATTTCTCGGACTGCCTAGATCTGGGTTTGACGCCGTCATGTGTATTCAAATTGTAGGCCGTCACAACATTAACTCTTGACGCCCTTCTTGTGACGCCTTCAGGTTTTCACTGGGTCGTCACGGACTTTACCCTTGACGCCGTCATGATTTTCTTCTTGACGCCGTCAGGTACTGTTCTAAGCATGGAAAATTAAGTCTTTGCCGTTTTCTTCACTTTTATGCTCTAAAAACGTCCAAAATGCCTTCTTTTCCAGAATTCACTCACAAAGTACCTAAATCACAAAAGGAACGATTTAGGGCAATATTTGATCAAATAAATTCAATTCCGGGTTTAAATGACCCCCTAAAAGTGGTTCATTTTTCGCCTCATCATTTACATTCCTTCTTATAAATTAATACACACTAACCTATAAACTATTTTCAATTATCCTATAATACACTCTCCGAAATGTTTTACTACTATATCATAAAATCACATTTCGGCCTTACTGTTCTTTTATAAACAATGAATCGCTTTTCCAAATGTCTTATAAACTGCTTTACAAATCATTTCACAAGTTACTTTATAAACCAATTTGCTGTCTTGCAACTAAATCACAAACTAAAACTCCCAACCCCTACCCTTTGGCGATTCCTTAACCCTAAATGATTTTTTCTGATTTTACCTAATCGACTTCTGATTTCCCATGTTCTATCCTTGAATTACAATTGATTGTGTCTTGTGTATGATCTTTCTTAACGATTTGATTATTCCTGGTGAGATTATTAAGTCGGTTCTGGTCTTTTGAAGGTTTTTCCAAATCGCAAAGTTAGGGTTTCTTTGAGTCGGTTTATTGTTAGGAATTATTTAAATGACATAGAGTCATTACTGCTATTAGTATTTTTAGAAAGTTGTTAGAGTTAGTGATATGCATTGATTTTCTATTTATTGCCGAATTAGGGTTCCTTGTGTATAAAAGGAACATACGGCTTATGTTTATTTACACATCTTGAAAAACATTTTGATAAGAAAAACAGAATTTAGATCCATAGAGGATCATTGTTTATTAGAAAAACCTTGGAGTAACTTTGATTGTGTTCTTATTATTCCGTTGTGCTTATAATCATTGTTATCCTAGATTGCGCTTAAACGATCTTTTACAATTAGCATCAAAGAAAGGGGCTCGTGATATCTAGGGATCTACAAGGTTTTCATTGTTAAATAAAGATCAGTTTCGAAGAAGAGCAGATCAGGTTATCGAACAGAAGCAAATTTGGTGAAGATTCGTAAAAGAATTAAGGTAACTCATCATAATTATTTTATTCTTCATCAAGATAGTGGAATGATCGAATTAATTGCAAGAAAGGGTTTTCATCTTATTATTGATTGATTCATCATTACCTCGTTTTGTGCCATTAATATACCTAGTACTATTATTACGTGGGGTTAATAATATTCAAAGATTTTTTTAGAAGATATCTTTAATAGTACGATGAATCATGTGAGTTGGTTGTAGGATAACACTGAATATTGGTTTTGACGATTCTTGGTTTACACATATTGTTGTTGTTTGTTATTTACTTGGCGACAAAAAGTGGAGCAGTGATTGGTTGATTACTTACTTATTCTCGTATAAGATTTGTATAGTGATCGAACGTGGGTCGAATATAATACAAAGGGTTTTTTCATGATTGATTCTCGAAAAGTGTTGCTGCTGATTAATTCTCAAAAAGTGTGGGTCTTTGACTGCTACTAGTTAATTTCATATTGCAATTAAAGATACATCGTACCAAGTTTAAAGATTGTGGGTCGATTCAAAAATAATAAACCTCGGGCTCATTAAAAGCTTTGTCGTGGTTTGCAAGTGTGGAACAAGGTAATTATATTCAATTGGTTGTGTGGTCGTTTTCATCAGAGATAAGAAAATATTGACCTCTTACAATATTAATATGGTTTGTCGTTTGGTGCAATCATTCAAGATCAATTGGTCGGTGGTTTCTTAAAGGTTCTTTTGCTCGAGATAAGTTTAATTGGCTGCTTGAAGATCTGTCATTTTATGGATGTACTCGAAGGTTGTCAAGTCGCTTTATACATGTGATATCTCGTACTTTTGATGAAAGTAGGTGCTATTTGATTGTTAGTGATTGGTTGAAGGTTTATTTGATAGTGATTGATCAATCACAAGTTGTTACTGCTGCTGATACAATAGAAAGTTTCTACTGGTACGCTATTTTGATTCTGCTGATAAGCTTATTTGGTTCTACTGCTCGGTTAGTGACAGTTTAGCAACAGATCAGTAACAAAAAAAGTGTCGCTAATTAGTTTAGTGACAGATTTTGCAACAGTTTGGTGACACTTTTCAAGTGTCGCCTGGATACTTAAAAAAAAAAGTATTCATGTTGTTTCTATTCGATCTGTTTGCAAGTCTTCGTTCACGATTAATACTGGTTGCTCGCTCATGGTACTTTAATACTGGTCGGTTCCTGCTGGTTGGTTTCATTCCTACTGGTGTGTTTCTCAGTTCCTCCTGGTTGCTTTTGGTTTCTACTGATCGTTCTGTTTCTGCTGCCGCCGCACTTCAATACTGCTAACCTCACAACCGAAGTTCTCTCCACACCTTTAAAATGGCAGAATCTGAAAATGAAAGGAATGATGCACAATTTCCTTATTTGATGAATGATGAGTACGAGGTATGGGCTATGAAGATGGAACATTGGATCACGAAAAATGATGTGAATATTTGGAAGTTGATTCAAAATGGCAACAGCTTGAAAAAGACTGAAAGAGATTGCGATGGAAAAGTCATTATTCTCCCTCCAATAACTGTAGATGAATATATTGATGTACAGAGGGAATGAAAGGCAAGAACTACCTTGCTTCAATCTATTCATGTTGATCATGTAGCAGATTTCCGTTATATGGATGATGCAAGGGATATATGGAATGCACTCAAAGCAAGGTATGGTGGAAAGGCTGAATCCAAGAAGATGAGTAAGGAAGCTTGTACTATAGGTGATGTTGGAGAATTTTCACTCATGGGTGTCATTCCTAAGGTACATAACTGTATATTTGGTTGTGATAATAAGTATGCTGACCTTAAGAAAGAATTTGATGACTTAGAAACTCAATTTAAAGATTCTTATATTCAAGTTCAAGCTTATAAAGGTGCAGTTAAGACTTTAGAACAACAAAAGGTTTGGTACCAAAATAATCAGTTGGCATATGAAGAAAAGATTATGGTGTTAGAAAGAGATTTGGAAAACACTACAAACTTGTTAAAACACACTAAAAGAGAAAATGCTAAAATAAGTTTAGAAAAACAAGATTTGCAGGATAAGTGATTGGTCCTAAATGGTCAACTAAGTTTCCCAGGTGATGGTCAACCTAGTCAGACGTCTAAAACCAACTAACCACGGAGTACAGTGTATTCCCGAGGTCGTTATGTCCCAGCGAGGTAAGCAATTGTATTCAAAAACGTTTAAAGTGAGCGGGTGATTTAACAGGAGGATCAGAAATTTGATTTGAGTGATTGTACTACGAGATTATGATTGAAAATAGCTTAGAAATACTATTGGAACAATTACTGATAATCAGATAACCTAGAAACGTAAGTTAACCTAAAAACGCGCGTTTGAATTAAAAAATAACGCGAACGCGCAAAAGAAAAAGTGAAACGTGAGCAAGTAAAGTCCTACGAACGTGAAAATTATATTTTTACAATCCTAATGACTTAAGAAAATTTTTAGAAAAAGAAAAATAATTTTTACACTTTTTAATTAATTACTAAATTATAATTACTTTTTAATTAACTAAATTACACTAATTATTAATTAATTATGAGAATTACCTAGAAAAATGAAAATTAAATTTAGAAAAATCAAAAATATTATAAAACTATTTTTAAAACAGAAAACCTATTTTTTCTACTTTTTAATTATTTAATATTAATTAAAACTAATTATTTAATTAATTTACACTAAAATTAATTATAAAAAATACTAAATGAACAAGGAAAAATCTGAAAAAATTCCGAAAATTATTTTAACTAAAAAGAAGCCTAAGAAAAATTTAAAAATGAAAAGTGCTTATAAATAAGCAGAAAATAAGCCAAAGTGCCTTAAATAGAAGCTATCACTTTCTAAATTTTTGTCTTTTTCCAAATTTTCTTTTACCAAACTTATTTACTACTTAAATTAAGAGACTCTTATGAAGGGACTTTTGGTTAAGCTAAAAAATAAGCTGTGTGCTAAGCTAAAAATCCCACAGTTTGACTTTCTTTGACCATGAGAGGAAAAAGCTCAAATAAGCTATTGTGGGGTCCACTATGATGAAAACAGGTTCAAATAAGTTGTATGGGCACTTTTAAACTAAACTTGATCAAATAAGCTGGCTGAGTGAGCAATAAGCACAATAATAAGCACAAAAGTTTCCTATGCTGAGACAGATTTGGGACACACAAACAAACCTAATCTAGGTGGGGCCCACTATGATTTAGAGCTTAAGCTTGGTTAAAATTGAAACCCTGCTAGCTTGTGAACAATTAGAAAGCTAAATCAAGCCTTGGGGCCCACTGAGGTGGCCACAATCCACCACCAAAGGTGGTGGTGTGGTGGTGAGCAACTGTGCACAGGGGAATCAGTCCCCCTGTAGGTCTCATTGAGGCCTGGTGGGACCCACTAAACAAATTACAACAAATCTGAAAAAATTTCTAAAAATCAACAAGCTGGGAGTGAACAAGCTTGTAAAAGCTCAAGTTCTAATTCCTTATATCAAGCTAATTACAGACCACCAAAGTTTGAACAATTTCACTGAAAAAGATTTTTGACTTTTTGAAACTTGATGATAGTTTGACTTGGGTGAACTTTGGTGCTGATTTACTTACTGATTAAGTGATTTTAAGCTACCATGTCACTAAATTAAGCTACCTTGACTGAAAATGAAGTGATTTGATTAGAATTTAAGATAAAACTCCCAACAGTTGAATTATAATGAGAGATCATAAAGCATTTTGACATTTCACTACTAACCTACCCAATTTTATGACTTGACTAACTGAATTAAACCTATTAGGACTTGTGCAAACAGAAAATAACAACAAACTAACCCTGGAACACAGATTAACAGACTGATCCAAACACCCCTTTTTACACACTGATTTTTGGTTTAGCAAGCTATAGGATGATTAAGGCTGTAAAACTTGTTTCAAATAACTTATTATGGCTTATTAGACTGAAACAAACACAAAAACTTAAGCTTAAGCCATAATTACTCAGTTTACTATAAGAGGCTAAAATCTTAGTTAAATATAATATTGAGGTACAATGAAATTTTTGCCAATCAAAACTAGATTTTAAACCAGATTGACAGCTCAAAGAAACTACACAAGCATAACAAAGAATCAAAGCTGAGCAGGGTGTTATCACATAAACAGTGGTAAGTAAGAATGGAGAAATAAACTCACAGAGTGCATTCCTGCTAACCAACTGAGCCAAGGACCAACATTACCTCCTAAGGAACCCCCAACTGGTTCACTAAGACCAAGGACCATCCATTATATATCCTGCTCCTTGCAATTCTTCACCATTCATTTTTTTTATTTTTTTTATTTTTTTTATTTTCTAATTTGTGTATCTAAGCTGTTTCATATGGCTCAACAACTTATAAAATCTCATAATTAAGACACTGTGAGTCCATGGGAACCATAAACAACATTATCTGATAATAACTAAGCTTCAAATGGAATTTCACAAAACATGCAAACTTGAATTTTTAACTGAAACTTGAAATTTATTAGAAAACTAGTGAAGATTACACTTGAAATTCTGAGTACAAAGTTTGAAGGCTAAGTTTTATAACTAGGAAATGAAAATTACATTAATTTGATAATAAATTAAGCTAAAACTACCCACTCTGCTCCACTGCTATCTCTTTCACTTTTATACCTCCAAATTAGGGTTTGGGAGGTTCATTTGTCTTATTCCCAGCTGCTATCTTGACCATAGGATCATTTATCTTCAATCTTGTCCATTCAAAATTTTGGCGCCCATCTTTCTTTGTCTGTTTCTTGGAGGTAATTGAGGCCAGAGGTGAGGTTTTGGACTGATGCATTTGGAAGGTGATGCAACGGGAAGGGTTGAGTGTAGTAGAGGGGGGGGGGGGGGGTTTGGGTTTGTGATGATTGTGTTGGTTGCAGGCTAGGAGGTAGGGGTGAGGTGGAGGATGGGTGGTCAAAGGGTGGGAGGTATTTGTTTGACCGGTTATATAAAAAAAGGGGGAGTGGGCTGTGAGGGTGTTGGGCTAGGTTTTGAGGTGGGCTGGATTGGATCACAAAAGGGGTGGGATTTTTATTTTATTTTGGATTTAGGGAGAAGTAGTAGTAACTTAGGATCCGTTTGGTTTTGTGGAAATATTACACAAGGACCAATTTTGTAATTTACTGAAAATGAGGGGCTAGAATTGACACTTTTCCAAACTTGATTCAAAGACCACTTATGCCAAGTTATAATTCCACAAGGACCTTTCATGTAAATTTACAATTTAAATTTCCCAGGGACTAAAATTGCAAACTGCTGAAACTTTGAGGACTAAAACTGCCAATGTTACAAAGTTGCAACAAGGACTATTTTTGACACATGTGAATAGTACAAGGGCAATTTTTGATAATTTTTATATTTCAAAACCCCAGGGACCATTTGTGTAATTTTCCAAACTGCAGGGACCATTTTTGCCAAATTGCAAAGTACAGGGACCAAACATGTAATTTTCTCAAACTTTTTACCCAATGATCGTTTTTCATAATTTTTGACTTTTCCATGCCTTGGGTTGACTTTTCTTTCGTTTTAAACTTCCAGGGACTAGTTTTGTCAATTTTTGAAACTTGAGGGACTGAAACTGCCAATTGTGCAAACTTTGTTCGTTTTTCATTTGTTTTTAAACATTTTGCATCTAAAACATATAAAACACACTTTTGGGATAAATTGTGTATTTTGATGCGTATTTGAGTGTTTTTGGATGTTTTGGCAGTTCAGATACGATAAAAATGATGAGTATTTACACACTCATCAATCCCCACACTAAACTATTGCTAGTCCCTAGCAATCTTTTGAGAAAAACTTGATGGATTTTAAACTCTTTACCAAAAGCCATCACTTCTGGAGTAGCCAGGTGTAAGAACTGTGGCACACCTGATAACCGTGTGATTTTGAGCAAACCACCAGCTGTCAACGGATTTGATTAGTCTTTACCAAAAGCCGTTTGCTTCTGGACTAGTCAACTCTTGATGGAATAGTCAACATCTTGGTGAGCTGATTACCAATTATGGATTTTCCACGGCCTTTACCACAAGCCATAATGTCACAACTCGTAATTTCCGGTTATTTTCCAAACTTCGACAATCTACTATTCATTACCGGAAGAAAATCACTATTCACGTGCATTACTCATGTCATCGTAAATTTAGTTTACGAGAATTCAAATTCGCGTAACCGTATTGGTTCAGGAGCGAATTCATGCATTATTATCATTAGGGACATTTCATTCGGACTAGAAATAGTCTGCATACCATCATTATGGCACTTGCATACTATTCCACTCGTAGGATATTTAAATTAATACTTTTGGTATAATTAACTTTTACGTGTATTTATTTCTAAATAAACGTTAACACGCGATCAATAATGTGACTAACACGTCCGACACTCCCGACTATGATCCCAATATATTTTTATACTCATTTTTATAACATAAAAATTTTAATATTAATTTACCCGGTATTTTGGAAATTTATTTATTTCGTATCGTACGCCTAATTTAATTACGATGGTTTTCATAGAAATTAAACGACGATTAACCAAACACTCAATATTTATACCCAACATATTTTTACAATTTTTACGACTTTATTATGTCTCGGTTAACTCCGTTAAAATTTATTTTTAGTTAACTCGGTACCCGGTATCCTTTAAATCTATTAATAAACACAACATAATGCACATTCTACACAAAAAGTCTTCCATTTTCTTACACTCCATCTATTTTGCCGCCCCCCCCCCCCCCATTCCAATCCCTTACACAAATTGACAAACTCACTAACTTCATTTAAATCTTGTACTTGTTGTCTACATAAATAATATACATATCATATAGTTAGTATTTCTTCTCATTTGTAAGAATTAATCAAGACAACTTTTCTCCTTTTTCTCTCTTCCTTATGCACGGCAACAACAAAGAGGAGGCAAGACTCCACATTTTTTTTAGATCTAGTAACAATCAAGCTTAGTTTGTATACCTTTTTGAGTTTTGAAAGATAAACTCAAGGTTTACTTAGGTTTTTCATCCTCCAATCTCCTTAATCTTTCAAGTAAGTATATGAATCTCATTTTTATAATTTTACCAAGTTTATACAAGATCCATATGATATATATATACTAGATCTACATGCATATGCTATTTATACCACTTTATTTTACAAACTTTTAACTTTGAAGGCCTAGAAAGTGATTATAGTTAGATCCTTGTTAGATCCACTTGGTTTATGATGTTTAGGAACCCATGACACCCTAAGAAGGTGTATGGTAGGATTAGACTAGTTTTGTGGTGATTGAAAGTGGTTTGGTTGAAGTTGGAACAAGTTTGAAACTAGGAAAATGATTTTGGAAAATATATATTTACGTACTGTCACCATTTTTAAAACGTGGGAAACTCAGTAGGTGATGGGTAAATTTTGGCCAAAGATTTAGAAAATACTTTTAAAAACGAAACTTTTGGCGAAAGAACGGACTAAAACGAGCTTATAACGAAGGAGATATGATTTTTGTAAATTTAACGACGAAAACTATTTTTCTGAAAAACTGCATGCTGTTTGACAATTTTCGACGGGCAAATAGAGACGTTAAACGTAACCTAGAGGAGCCGAGTTATCGAAAATATATTAATACATACTCAAACGAATCCGTGGATATAAAGAACGAGTAAAATGAGCTTAAAACGACCAAGTTATACACGTTTTAAAGTCTTCAAAACTATATATATATATATATATATATATATATATATATATATATATATATATATATATATATATATATATATATATATATATATATATAGTCACTACTAGAAAATAATATAACTACGTACTAAATAAAATATTTTCTAGATTTCTTATTCAAGGAGTTTATTTTAACTAACGAAGTACGTACGACTCAAGGTTTATTACGCGACTACTAGACATTATTTTAAGGTTTTCAAGACAAGGAATATAACACTAACATTTTTATACGATATATATTACAACAAGTTTTTATAACTCTATTTGGACTTATTTTTCCTAAGTATGGAAAGTATTTTATTTAACAATAACTAGTATTTCTAAGTTACGAGTGGTATAGGTATCATGTGCATGTGCATTCATTACATCACGGCATGATCTAAATTAGATCGCAATTATTCATTTAGGTTGCGGCTAGTGTTCGCGCCTCATTATCCCGATTACTTTACCATCTTTGTACTATCACTCCAGGTGAGTTCTCATAGCCCCGTTTTAAATTACTTATTTGGTTTCAAATCCCACGGGGGAGAATACATTGCACAATTATTTTTGTACATGCCCAAGTATTAAATTCCATACATTGCTTAAGTTGTTAGTACTACCACTTCAAGTCCCCTTTATTATCATGGACCGTTAATTATATTGCCAAGCGAGAGTGAATGAATAGATCTATTGAGGGTGACTCCTCCATTCGTGTTTGGGTTGCTCCATAAGGAAAACGAATGCATTTCATGTCTAATATTTGAGTGACTGGTAACCACTCCTTTGGGGCCAATTTTAGTACGTCTAGCTTCGGGGCCATGAGCTTAAGAGACAATGTAGCATTTTTGACATTTTTGTCGGTTTACTTTATACTTGTGGTTTATGTACATACGATTTACCTATAAACCTATGATTATTCACCAACATTCGTGTTGACGTTTTAGCAATGTATTCTCAGGTTATTAAGGTAGCTCATGTGGCATGCATTTGGAACTTCATGGAGTCGCGGAGCCGACGCGTCTCACCTTATATTTTCTGCACTTATGAAACGTTTGATCTTGTTGAACTTATTTTATCTAAATTGGCAACATCTTTTGGGACCTAAGTTTTGTAAACTCTGAATGTTTTAATGATCAAACGATGTATTTTTCCAAACGACACTTTAGGTCGTTCAATATGACTGTAACTGTGGTACTATGACAGTCACCCCCAGGTATTCCATTCCGCTGCCATACAGGTAAATTGGGGGTGTGACAGATTGGCATCAGAGCTAAGGTTATAGCGAACTAGGATGTATCATGGACCCTAGACTATAACCACATCATCATAGCATCTCATCATTTCATCATAGGTGCATATTCATTATACATGTTGTTTCATGCACACACTGTGCGAATTATTTATACCCATACTCATATATGTATGATTATGTTGACCTGGTTCACAAGTGACATGTCTTCAGATACCCTCCCTGTTATCCTTTTATCGGATTTCGACATTGAAGATGCATTGTCATCTTCCACTACCATTGTACTATCAGTTACACTTACGCCGCCATTAGCACCATTGAATTGTTATAGGAACAAGGTTTTCCTATCATTCAACCTATACATAGAATGCCGTTTGGTAGAGTATTCAGACTTAATTTTAATGGACTTATTAGGATGCTTATTAGAACACTTACTACTCAGGTACCACCACCACCGTCAGTTACTTATTTCACTATCAGTCGTCCCATAGTGCGTACTTCAACTTTACCTCTTGGATGCCGCGAGATAGCGCGAAAGAGGGTAGTATTCCATTCACTATTATCACCATCACATCTCAGATACTCTACACCCATATATGACAGGCCGCTTGAGAAGCAACCACTATACCTGCTTGCTATTTGGCCTTAGATTCGAAAGAAACCCCTCTACCAGAGATTGCCGATATTGATACACCATGCCTTAACACCAATACTTCAAATTACGACCTTTTTCGCTCATTCCATATAATAAGACCCTCACACTAGTATAAGTTCGTTGGATTAAAATATCAAGGTACAATTACTCAACAAAATTTATATTCTTTTCAGAGATCGATATAGTTTAGTCACATTGGGACAAGACCTCATTTCATGAAAGGATACCGAAAAGTTCCACCTGACCATAAGACATTTAGCTTGCATTCATGGCAAATCAAAACATCATTCGATGTGGTACCTACTTGACTCAGATCACCCGTACAACAATTTCCATACTTTATACATTTTAGTCATGCCTAGAGGGATTACGCATTTGAACCTGCTAACTTTACCTAGTATAAATTCTCGAATACTTCAAATCATTGGCACCAAATTTCTGCCCTATATCCTTCCATACATAGACTATCCTTTTCAATTGACTGTAGATGCCTTAACGACACATTCATCCTTCACGCTCTCAATATCACTACCATATTCTCGACCACTTCATAATCATAAACCACTGCCCTGTTATGAACTAAGATGCTTACATTCTTTAAATAAGTGGATTAGTAGACTATTACCATACCATAAGATTCACCCATGTATCCAATAAACCATTCAACGAATTTTACTTCAAGCTATTTTACTACCATACGGGGAAATTGTTTTACGGAATTATTAAAAGAAACTATTTTATTACCACCCTATAAATTGATTTTTCCGTTATTGCACCAAGTATTTACTATTATTACGCGAAACAATTTTCATGTTACTTGAAAGGAAATATTAGGATACCATTTTTAATAACAACGCGTTGAACATCATCTAAAACTTTTGAGAAAAGTAATGATATTTTGATTAAATCAAGCATCACATCATTAGTCCTCAATTATACATAGCCTCATCACCTATGTATAATTCAGGAAGGATTATGCCATGAAGTAAATAATTATTTTTTTTAAAGTATTGCTAATAACAATCTTCATGTAAAAGCGTTTTAAACAAGTAAAATCTTTTATAAATGTCTCTTTCTGACAAACTTTCCCTTGGATACTTACCCCACCTGTCACTCACTTAGCCATTAAGTTGGACTTTCCATTGACTTCTTTAGGAGAGACTTTCCCTATCAAGTACTAAGAGGATTACTCGATACAAGAAAAACAATAAAAGGATTACGGAACTACTAAACCTAGACAAAGAAAATTCATAATTCAACAACAATCCTAAGATACCACGATACCATCCGAATCACCATTTCTGACATAGTTGCCAAATTTTATCATTCAAAGGTACTAGCAAGACTGAGCTACAGGATCAAACACATTGTGAAGGTACGCTAAGCAACACTATAGAAATAAACAAAGCCTCCTAACCGATACTGTAGAGTGATTTGATTAAACATGGCCTTATCTAAACGCAAACTTCCCTATAATAAGTTTCACCAAGGATAATTGATTTGAGTTAAGGATATCGATATCGATTCCCTTAAGATATTGTGTTCTCAAGAAATTCTAGATAACCTCACCTATATATCAAGAGAGGCATCAGGCCCAAGCATATCTTCCCAGCTACATGTGAAGACAATACGGAAATTCATCGACATAGTATCAATTGAAACCCTCATATTGCCAACATGATGACAATTTCAACGATAAACCATCTCAAGACTTAAGTTGGTTGAATACCTAGGCTTGTAGTTTTGCCCGATAACCAACAATAGGCATCATCTAATATCAGGAACCGAACATTAGACATCTATGCATTATGCGAACATTACCTATCCTACTATTTTATTCTTGTTAGTAATCTCACTTTTAAATAAAGTTGATTTAAAATTTGTGGTTATACAAATCACATATCTCGTAGAAAATAATTTTTTTATTGCCTATTTTGAACAAATACGATCCTTTTAATCAATATTTAGCTAAACCATTGTACAATGGGAAATATATAAACATCAAACTTTGGTAAACAGTCCTATTCACAACCTGTTTGAAAACCGCGTCACATTTCCTAACTATTGAATTTTGAATCATCAAGAAAGATATTACTTAATAAATCATTTGCTCCATTTTTCTAAATTCGTTTATTCAGGAAAGGATTTCAACCAAAACTCAATCGCAAGACAAATTTCCAAAGCTAATCATCATACTACATCACTTATGCATTTAGGATTTTTGCAACTTGACAATAAAGAACCTTGGAATATTTGATGAAGGAAATTAGGAGGAACACCACACATTAAGTACAAACGTCAACAATGGAGACGTAGCCCAATAGGCGAAGAAAGACATATGTCTAAGCATCCATTAGACCAAAACACAAGGAATCAAAGATTGTTACCCATATTCTATCCCCTTTAAATGACGCTGAGTTCGAAAGACGTAACGTTGAGGAATTAGTCACAAGATTTATTGTACCTATTTCAATTGTTCTTGATAAAAGTAATCGAATCACCTCAGACTTCTAACAATCATTTTAAGATTTCCTTCGGAACCCCATTTAGATGTAAACACCGCCCATTATCCTCAGACCGATGGTTAGAACGAGAGAACGATTCAAACATAGGAAAGTTATACTCAGAGTATGAGTGATTAACTCTAGAAATGGTTGGACTAACCATTTACCATAAATCAGATTCTTTTACAACCATAGTTATTGAGTGAGCATAGAGACTACACCATTTGAGGCACTTTATGGTCAAAGTACCAATTACCCATTTACAGACCGAAATCGGAAAGTTAAATTCACTGGTCTAGAACTAAACTATGGAACAACAAAGGAAATTTCACAAGTCAAGAACCAGTTACAAGCAACGAGAAGCTGGTAGAGGTAGGTTGGTACATGACACACATCATGCGGATTGGGTATCCCTGAACAACAAACCAACTAGATTCAAGTGGGAGAACGAACTAAGTTGAAAGCTTTGCCTTGGAGAGGCATGATACAATTTTGGTAAACCCGAGAGATTGAACCTCTGGTATATTGGACCAGTTAAGATTCATTTTAGAATCGACCAGCTGACATATAAGAATTGAGTTCTGGCAGAGTTAAGCAACATATATTACCCATATTACCTTATAAACCTGAAGAAGCACTGATCATCTATTGACGAACCAAACTTGGAAAAATCCTAACTCACTATTCCTGTAAGTACTCATGAGATAACCAGAAATTACTTGCAAATCAAGAATCAATTACAAATTCTATAAGTTGTAAGCCATTAAAACTTCAAGTTGGTAGCCAGATCATGTTGAAAGTTCTGCCTAGAAAAGGCATGATATTATTCGGAAAAATTTGGAAAGTTAAAACCCGATATACACTGGACCACGTAATATTTCAGACAGAGTAGGCCTAGTGGCCGTCAGACTTGAGCCTTGTTAGAGAACAACCGGATTACACAACTATGTTTCACCTATTCAAATTCAGGAAATGACCTTCGGATTAGTCACTCATAATCCCATTTGGAAGGGAATCCAACCCTGAGACAAACGTAAACTTGGTAAGAGAACCAATAGAAATCATGGACTGTTAGGTCAAACGATTGAAACAGAATCGAATTCCTATCGTGAAAGTTCGCTGGAATTCTCAAATATTATTACCTTTTCACCAATACCACTCCAGAGACCAACACAAACTGAACTTCGGGACGAAGTTCCTGTTAGAGGGGAAGACTGTCACAACTCGTAATTTCCGGTTATTTTCCAAACTTCGACAATCTACTATTCATTACCGGAAGAAAATCACTATTCACGTGCATTACTCATGTCATCGTAAATTTAGTTTACGAGAATTCAAATTCGCGTAACCGTATTGGTTCAGGAGCGAATTCATGCATTATTATCATTAGGGACATTTCATTCGGACTAGAAATAGTCTGCATATCATCATTATGGCACTTGCATACTATTCCACTCGTAGGATATTTAAATTAATACTTTTGGTATAATTAACTTTTACGTGTATTTATTTCTAAATAAACGTTAACAAGCGATCAATAATGTGACTAACACGTCCGACACTCCCGACTATGATCCCAATATATTTTTATACTCATTTTTATAACATAAAAATTTTAATATTAATTTACCCGGTATTTTGGAAATTTATTTATTTCGTATCGTACGCCTAATTTAATTACGACGGTTTTCATAGAAATTAAACGACGATTAACCAAACACTCAATATTTATACCCAACATATTTTTACAATTTTTATGACTTTATTATGTCTCGGTTAACTCCGTTAAAATTTATTTTTAGTTAACTCGGTACCCGGTATCCTTTAAATCTATTAATAAACACAACATAATGCACATTCTACACAAAAAGTCTTCCATTTTCTTACACTCCATCTATTTTGCCCCCCCCCCCCCCCATTCCAATCCCTTACACAAATTGACAAACTCACTAACTTCATTTAAATCTTGTACTTGTTGTCTACATAAATAATATACATATCATATAGTTAGTATTTCTTCTCATTTGTAAGAATTAATCAAGACAACTTTTCTCCTTTTTCTCTCTTCCTTATGCACGGCAACAACAAAGAGGAGGCAAGACTCCACATTTTTTTTAGATCTAGTAACAATCAAGCTTAGTTTGTATACCTTTTTGAGTTTTGAAAGATAAACTCAAGGTTTACTTAGGTTTCTCATCCTCCAATCTCCTTAATCTTTCAAGTAAGTATATGAATCTCATTTTTATAATTTTACCAAGTTTATACAAGATCCATATGATATATATACTAGATCTACATGCATATGCTATTTATACCACTTTATTTTACAAACTTTTAACTTTGAAGGCCTAGAAAGTGATTATAGTTAGATCCTTGTTAGATCCACTTGGTTTATGATGTTTAGGAACCCATGACACCCTAAGAAGGTGTATGGTAGGATTAGACTAGTTTTGTGGTGATTGAAAGTGGTTTGGTTGAAGTTGGAACAAGTTTGAAACTAGGAAAATGATTTTGGAAAATATATATTTACCTACTGTCACCATTTTTAAAACGTGGGAAACTCAGTAGGTGATGGGTAAATTTTGACCAAAGATTTAGAGAATACTTTTAAAAACGAAACTTTTGGCGAAAGAACGGACTAAAACGAGCTTATAACGAAGGAGATATGATTTTTGTAAATTTAACGACGAAAACTATTTTTCTGAAAAACTGCATGCTGTTTGACAATTTTCGACAGGCAAATAGAGACGTTAAACGTAACCTAGAGGAGCCGAGTTATCGAAAATATATTAATACATACTCAAACGAATCCGTGGATATAAAGAACGAGTAAAATGAGCTTAAAACGACCAAGTTATACACGTTTTAAAGTCGTCAAAACTATATATATATATATATATATATATATATATATATATATATATATATATATATATATATATATATATATATATATATATATATATTTAGTCACTACTAGAAAATAATATAACTACGTACTAAATAAAATATTTTCTAGATTTCTTATTCAAGGAGTTTATTTTAACTAACGAAGTACGTACGACTCAAGTTTTATTACGCGACTACTAGACATTATTTTAAGGTTTTCAAGACAAGGAATATAACACTAACATTTTTATACGATATATATTACGACAAGTTTTTATAACTCTATTTGGACTTATTTTTCCTAAGTATGGAAAGTATTTTATTTGACAATAACTAGTATTTCTAAGTTACGAGTGGTATAGGTATCATGTGCATGTGCATTCATTACATCATGGCATGATCTAAATTAGATCGCAATTATTCATTTAGGTTGCGGCTAGTGTTCGCACCTCATTGTCCCGATTACTTTACCATCTTTGTACTATCACTCCAGGTGAGTTCTCATAGCCCCGTTTTAAATTACTTATTTGATTTCAAATCCCACGGGGGAGAATACATTGCACAATTATTTTTGTACATGCCCAAGTATTAAATTCCATACATTGCTTAAGTTGTTAGTACTACCACTTCAAGTCCCCTTTATTATCATGGACCGTTAATTATATTGCCAAGCGAGAGTGAATGAATAGATCTATTGAGGGTGACTCCTCCATTCGTGTTTGGGTTGCTCCATAAGGAAAACGAATGCATTTCATGTCTAATATTTGAGTGACTGGTAACCACTCCTTTGGGGCCAATTTTAGTACGTCTAGCTTCGGGGCCATGAGCTTAAGAGACAATGTAGCATTTTTGACATTTTTGTCGGTTTACTTTATACTTGTGGTTTATGTACATACGATTTACCTATAAACCTATGATTATTCACCAACATTCGTGTTGACGTTTTAGCAATGTATTCTCAGGTTATTAAGGTAGCTCATGTGGCATGCATTTGGAACTTCATGGAGTCGCGGAGCCGACGCGTCTCACCTTATATTTTCTGCACTTATGAAACGTTTGATCTTGTTGAACTTATTTTATCTAAATTGGCAACATCTTTTGGGACCTAAGTTTTGTAAACTCTGAATGTTTTAATGATCAAACGATGTATTTTTCCAAACGACACTTTAGGTCGTTCAATATGACTGTAACTGTGGTGCTATGACAGTCACCCCCAGGTATTCCATTCCGCTGCCATACAGGTAAATTGGGGGTGTGACAGATTGGCATCAGAGCTAAGGTTATAGCGAACTAGGATGTATCATGGACCCTAGACTATAACCACATCATCATAGCATCTCATCATTTCATCATAGGTGCATATTCATTATACATGTTGTTTCATGCACACACTGTGCGAATTATTTATACCCATACTCATATATGTATGATTATGTTGACCTGGTTCACAAGTGACATGTCTTCAGATACCCTCCCTGTTATCCTTTTATCGGATTTCGACATTGAAGATGCATTGTCATCTTCCACTACCATTGTACTACCAGTTACACTTACGCCGCCATTAGCACCATTGAATTGTTATAGGAACAAGGTTTTCCTATCATTCAACCTATATATAGAATGCCGTTTGTTAGAGTATTCAGACTTAATTTTAATGGACTTATTAGGATGCTTATTAGGACACTTACTACTCAGGTACCACCACCACCGTCAGTTACTTATTTCACTATCAGTCGTCCCATAGTGCGTACTTCAACTTTACCTCTTGGATGCCGCGAGATAGCGCGAAAGAGGGTAGTATTCCATTCACTATTATCACCATCACATCTCAGATACTCTACACCCATATATGACAGGCCGCTTGAGAAGCAACCACTATACCTGCTTGCTATTTGGCCTTAGATTCGAAAGAAACCCCTCTACCAGAGATTGCCAATATTGATACACCATGCCTTAACACCAATACTTCAAATTACAACCTTTTTCGCTCATTCCATATAATAAGACCCTCACACTAGTATAAGTTCGTTGGATTAAAATATCAAGGTACAATTACTCAACAAAATTTATATTCTTTTCAGAGATCGATATAGTTTAGTCACATTGGGACAAGACCTCATTTCATGAAAGGATACCGAAAAGTTCCACCTGACCATAAGACATTTAGCTTGCATTCATGGCAAATCAAAACATCATTCGATGTGGTACCTACTTGACTCAGATCACCCGTACAACAATTTCCATACTTTATACATTTTAGTCATGCCTAGAGGGATTACGCATTTGAACCTGCTAACTTTACCTAGTATAAATTCTCGAATACTTCAAATCATTGGCACCAAATTTCTGCCCTATATCCTTCCATACATAGACTATCCTTTTCAATTGACTGTAGATGCCTTAACGACACATTCATCCTTCACGCTCTCAATATCACTACCATATTCTCGACCACTTCATAATCATAAACCACTGCCCTGTTATGAACTAAGATGCTTACATTCTTTAAATAAGTGGATTAGTAGACTATTACCATACCATAAGATTCACCCATGTATCCAATAAACCATTCAACGAATTTTACTTCAAGCTATTTTACTACCATACGGGGAAATTGTTTTACGGAATTATTAAAAGAAACTATTTTATTACCACCCTATAAATTGATTTTTCCGTTATTGCACCATGTATTTACTATTATTACGCGAAACAATTTTCATGTTACTTGAAAGGAAATATTAGGATACCATTTTTAATAACAACGCGTTGAACATCATCTAAAACTTTTGAAAAAAGTAATGATATTTTGATTAAATCAAGCATCGCATCATTAGTCCTCAATTATACATAGCCTCATCACCTATGTATAATTCAGGAAGGATTATGCCATGAAGTAAATAATTATTTTTTTTAAAGTATTGCTAATAACAATCTTCATGTAAAAGCGTTTTAAACAAGTAAAATCTTTTATAAATGTCTCTTTCTGACAAACTTTCCCTTGGATACTTACCCCACCTGTCACTCACTTAGCCATTAAGTTGGACTTTCCATTGACTTCTTTAGGAGAGACTTTCCCTATCAAGTACTAGGAGGATTACTCGATACAAGAAAAACAATAAAAGGATTACGGAACTACTAAACCTAGACAAAGAAAATTCATAATTCAACAACAATCCTAAGATACCACGATACCATCCGAATCACCATTTCTGACCTAGTTGCCAAATTTTATCATTCAAAGGTACTAGCAAGACTGAGCTACAGGATCAAACACATTGTGAAGGTACGCTAAGCAACACTATAGAAATAAACAAAGCCTCCTAACCGATACTGTAGAGTGATTTGATTAAACATGGCCTTATCTAAACGCAAACTTCCCTATAATAAGTTTCACCAAGGATAATTGATTTGAGTTATGGATATCGATATCGACTCCCTTAAGACATTGTGTTCTCAAGAAATTCTAGATAACCTCACCTATATATCAAGAGAGGCATCAGGCCCAAGCATATCTCCCCAGCTACATGTGAAGACAATACGGAAATTCATCGACATAGTATCAATTGAAACCCTCATATTGCCAACATGATGACAATTTCAACGATAAACCATCTCAAGACTTAAGTTGGTTGAATACCTAGGCTTGTAGTTTTGCCCGATAACCAACAATAGGCATCATCTAATATCAGGAACCGAACATTAGACATCTATGCATTATGCGAACATTACCTATCCTACTATTTTATTCTTGTTAGTAATCTCACTTTTAAATAAAGTTGATTTAAAATTTGTGGTTATACAAATCACATATCTCGTAGAAAATAATTTTTTTTATTGCCTATTTTGAACAAATACGATCCTTTTAATCAATATTTAGCTAAACTATTGTACAATGGGAAATATATAAACATCAAACTTTGGTAAACAGTCCTATTCACAACCTGTTTGAAAACCGCGTCACATTTCCTAACTATTGAATTTTGAATCATCAAGAAAGATATTACTTAATAAATCATTTGCTCCATTTTTCTAAATTCGTTTATTCAGGAAAGGATTTCAACCAAAACTCAATCGCAAGACAAATTTCCAAAGCTAATCATCATACTACATCGCTTATGCATTTAGGATTTTTGCAACTTGACAACAAAGAACCTTGGAATATTTGATGAAGGAAATTAGGAGGAACACCACACATTAAGTACAAACGTCAACAATGGAGACGTAGCCCAATAGGCGAAGAAAGACATATGTCTAAGCATCCATTAGACCAAAACACAAGGAATCAAAGATTGTTACCCATATTCTATCCCCTTTAAATGACGCTGAGTTCGAAAGACGTAACGTTGAGGAATTAGTCACAAGATTTATTGTACCTATTTCAATTGTTCTTGATAAAAGTAATCGAATCACCTCAGACTTCTAACAATCATTTTAAGATTTCCTTCGGAACCCCATTTAGATGTAAACACCGCCCATTATCCTCAGATCGATGGTTAGAATGAGAGAACGATTCAAACATAGGAAAGTTATACTCAGAGTATGAGTGATTGACTCTAGAAATGGTTGGACTAACCATTTACCATAAATCAGATTCTTTTACAACCATAGTTATTGAGTGAGCATAGAGACTACACCATTTGAGGCACTTTATGGTCAAAGTACCAATTACCCATTTATAGACCGAAATCGGAAAGTTAAATTCACTGGTCTAGAACTAAACTATGGAACAACAAAGGAAATTTCACAAGTCAAGAACCAGTTACAAGCAACGAGAAGCTGGTAGAGGTAGGTTGGTACATGACACACATCATGCGGATTGGGTATCCCTGAACAACAAACCAACTAGATTCAAGTGGGAGAACGAACTAAGTTGAAAGCTTTGCCTTGGAGAGGCATGATACAATTTTGGTAAACCCGAGAGATTGAACCTCTGGTATATTGGACCAGTTAAGATTCATTTTAGAATCGACCAGCTGACATATAAGAATTGAGTTCTGGCAGAGTTTAGCAACATATATTACCCATATTACCTTATAAACCTGAAGAAGCACTGATCATCTATTGACGAACCAAACTTGGAAAAATCCTAACTCACTATTCCTGTAAGTACTCATGAGATAACCAGAAATTACTTGCAAATCAAGAATCAATTACAAATTCTATAAGTTGTAAGCCATTAAAACTTCAAGTTGGTAGCCAGATCATGTTGAAAGTTCTGCCTAGAAAAGGCATGATATTATTCGGAAAAATTTGGAAAGTTAAAACCCGATATACACTGGACCACGTAATATTTCAGACAGAGTAGGCCTAGTGGCCGTCAGACTTGAGCCTTGTTAGAGAACAACCGGATTACACAACTATGTTTCACCTATTCAAATCCAGGAAATGACCTTCGGATTAGTCACTCATAATCCCATTTGGAAGGGAATCCAACCCTGAGACAAACGTAAACTTGGTAAGAGAACCAATAGAAATCATGGACTGTTAGGTCAAACGATTGAAACAGAATCGAATTCCTATCGTGAAAGTTCGCTGGAATTCTCAAATATTATTACCTTTTCACCAATACCACTCCAGAGACCAACACAAACTGAACTTCGGGACGAAGTTCCTGTTAGAGGGGAAGACTGTCACAACTCGTAATTTCCGGTTATTTTCCAAACTTCGACAATCTACTATTCATTACCGGAAGAAAATCACTATTCACGTGCATTACTCATGTCATCGTAAATTTAGTTTACGAGAATTCAAATTCGCGTAACCGTATTGGTTCAGGAGCGAATTCATGCATTATTATCATTAGGGACATTTCATTCGGACTAGAAATAGTCTGCATATCATCATTATGGCACTTGCATACTATTCCACTTGTAGGATATTTACATTAATACTTTTGGTATAATTAACTTTTACGTGTATTTATTTCTAAATAAACGTTAACAAGCGATCAATAATGTGATTAACACGTCCGACACTCCCGACTATGATCCCAATATATTTTTATACTCATTTTTATAACATAAAAATTTTAATATTAATTTACCCGGTATTTTGGAAATTTATTTATTTCGTATCGTACGCCTAATTTAATTACGACGGTTTTCATAGAAATTAAACGACGATTAACCAAACACTCAATATTTATACCCAACATATTTTTACAATTTTTACGACTTTATTATGTCTCGGTTAACTCCGTTAAAATTTATTTTTAGTTAACTCGGTACCCGGTATCCTTTAAATCTATTAATAAACACAACATAATGCACATTCTACACAAAAAGTCTTCCATTTTCTTACACTCCATCTATTTTGCCCCCCCCCCCCCCCCCCCCCCCATTCCAATCCCTTACACAAATTGACAAACTCACTAACTTCATTTAAATCTTGTACTTGTTGTCTACATAAATAATATACATATGATATAGTTAGTATTTCTTCTCATTTGTAAGAATTAATCAAGACAACTTTTCTCCTTTTTCTCTCTTCCTTATGCACGGAAACAACAAAGAGGAGGCAAGACTCCACATTTTTTTTAGATCTAGTAACAATCAAGCTTAGTTTGTATACCTTTTTGAGTTTTGAAAGATAAACTCAAGGTTTACTTAGGTTTTTCATCCTCCAATCTCCTTAATCTTTCAAGTAAGTATATGAATCTCATTTTTATAATTTTACCAAGTTTATACAAGATCCATATGATATATATACTAGATCTACATGCATATGCTATTTATACCACTTTATTTTACAAACTTTTAACTTTGAAGGCCTAGAAAGTGATTATAGTTAGATCCTTGTTAGATCCACTTGGTTTATGATGTTTAGGAACCCATGACACCCTAAGAAGGTGTATAGTAGGATTAGACTAGTTTTGTGGTGATTGAAAGTGGTTTGGTTGAAGTTGGAACAAGTTTGAAACTAGGAAAATGATTTTGGAAAATATATATTTACCTACTGTCACCATTTTTAAAACGTGGGAAACTCAGTAGGTGATGGGTAAATTTTGACCAAAGATTTAGAAAATACTTTTAAAAACGAAACTTTTGGCGAAAGAACGGACTAAAACGAGCTTATAACGAAGGAGACATGATTTTTGTAAATTTAACGACGAAAACTATTTTTCTGAAAAACTGCATGCTGTTTGACAATTTTCGACGGGCAAATAGAGACGTTAAACATAACCTAGAGGAGCCGAGTTATCGAAAATATATTAATACATACTCAAACGAATCCGTGGATATAAAGAACGAGTAAAATGAGCTTAAAACGACCAAGTTATACACGTTTTAAAGTCGTCAAAACTATATATATATATATATATATATATATATATATATATATATATATATATATATATATATATATATAGTCACTACTAGAAAATAATATAACTACGTACTAAATAAAATATTTTCTAGATTTCTTATTCAAGGAGTTTATTTTAACTAACGAAGTACGTACGACTCAAGTTTTATTACGCGACTACTAGACATTATTTTAAGGTTTTCAAGACAAGGAATATAACACTAACATTTTTATACGATATATATTACGACAAGTTTTTATAACTTTATTTGGACTTATTTTTCCTAAGTATGGAAAGTATTTTATTTGACAATAACTAGTATTTCTAAGTTACGAGTGGTATAGGTATCATGTGCATGTGCATTCATTACATCACGGCATGATCTAAATTAGATCGCAATTATTCATTTAGGTTGCGGCTAGTGTTCGCGCCTCATTGCCCCGATTACTTTACCATCGTTGTACCATCTTTGTACTATCACTCCAGGTGAGTTCTCATAGCCCCATTTTAAATTACTTATTTGATTTCAAATCCCACGGGGGAGAATACATTGCACAATTATTTTTGTACATGCCCAAGTATTAAATTCCATACATTGCTTAAGTTATTAGTACTACCACTTCAAGTCCCCTTTATTATCATGGACCGTTAATTATATTGCCAAGCGAGAGTGAATGAATAGATCTATTGAGGGTGACTCCTCCATTCGTGTTTGGGTTGCTCCATAAGGAAAACGAATGCATTTCATGTCTAACATTTGAGTGACTGGTAACCACTCCTTTGGGGCCAATTTTAGTACGTCTAGCTTCGGGGCCATGAGCTTAAGAGACAATGTAGCATTTTTGACATTTTTGTCGGTTTACTTTATACTTGTGGTTTATGTACATACGATTTACCTATAAACCTATGATTATTCACCAACATTCGTGTTGACGTTTTAGCAATGTATTCTCAGGTTATTAAGGTAGTTCATGTGGCATGCATTTGGAACTTCATGGAGTCGCGGAGCCGACGCGTCTCACCTTATATTTTCTGCACTTATGAAACGTTTGATCTTGTTGAACTTATTTTATCTAAATTGGCAACATCTTTTGGGACCTAAGTTTTGTAAACTCTGAATGTTTTAATGATCAAACGATGTATTTTTCCAAACGACACTTTAGGTCGTTCAATATGACTGTAACTGTGGTGCTATGACAGTCACCCCCAGGTATTCCATTCCGCTGCCATACAGGTAAATTGGGGGTGTGACACATAATCTTGTGGGCTAGCCAACTCATTCGCTTTATGGGATATGGGGAGTTGAGGAACCATACAATTTTGGGCAAATTGCAAGCCTTAAACGGATTTGAGATATCTTTACCAAAGGCCGCTTGCTCCTGGATTAGCCAATCCTTTTTGTTGTTTAGACACGGCGGACTGATTACCACAAAAATTTTGAAATAAAGTGAAAAAATTTTGAAAATTTTGGGCCAAAATGGGGGTACTTGAAAGTATTTTGCGATAAAATTCGCTAGAATTTTCCCCCCCACACTTAGAATTGAATATTTTCCTCAATATTCAAATTCCCGGCTATTATGCCGAATCTATGAATGTAAAAAGATAATATTCTAAACTAACTGTGGAAATATCGTTTTGCATTTTTCACTTTATTTAACTGTACATACAATCACACACATTTTTTTTTCAATTGAATATACATTTCAAGTAGCGGGGGGTTGGCCATTCCCCCACACTAGGGTGGTAGAGAGTAGAAAGAAATCAGAGACACGGGTGAAAACCCATGTTGTTGCTACTGTTTTTATTTGTCGAGTCGCTAGCTTGACTCGATCCCCGAATTTAATTGTCCTTGGGGAAAGTTTGGAGATCTGGGACAACCATGGATGGTATGTCCTCTCCAAAGTAGTGTTTCAAACGATGTCCATTCACTTTGAAATTAGGGTCGTCATTTTGAGATAACTCGACGGTGCCATAAGGATAAACCTTAATGATAGTGAATGGACCAGTCCATCGGGTTTTGAGCTTTCCCGAGAAGATCTTGAGTCTAGAGTTGAAAAGAAGGACTCGATCACCAACGTTGAAAACGCGGTTTTTTATTTTGGAGTCATGAATCTTCTTTGTCTTTTCTTTATAGATCAAAGAGTTCTCGTAAGCTTGATCACGAAGTTCATTTAATTCGTTCAGTTGAACTTTCCTGTGATCACCCGCAGTTTTGAGGTCAAAATTGGCATGCTTGAGGGCCTAATAGGCTTTATGCTCAAGCTCGATCAGTAGATGGCACGCTTTCCTGTACACAAGCTTGTAAGGCGTACACCCGATGGGTATTTTGTAAGCCGTACGGAAAGCCCAAAGTGCATCATCTAGTTTATCCGACCAAGATGCAAGATTTTCACCAACCGTTCTTTCCAATATTCTCTTTATGCCTCGATTAGAAACTTCTACTTGTCCACTTGTTTGAGGGTGGTACGCAGTAGAAAGGCGGTGAGTTACACCATACTTTTGCATGACTTTATCAAATTTGTCATTGCAAAAATGTGTACCACGATCACTAATTATAGCACGTGGAGTTCCAAATCGAGCAAAAAGAGCTTTCAAAAATTTCACAACTACTCGGGCATCATTTGTGGGTAAAGCTTTCGCTTCAACCCATTTTGACAAATAGTCAACAGCCACGAGTATATACTTGTTTCCATGAGATGACGGAAATGGCCCCATAAAGTCAATGCCCCATACGTCAAATATTTCACAAACTTGGATTGCATTTTATGGCATTTCATTCTTTTGTGAAATATTCCCGTGACGTTGACAAGCGTCACAGGATTTGACTAATTCTTGGGCATCCTTATAAATCGTGGGCCAAAAGAAACCGGAATCAAACACCTTTTTGGCGGTGTAATTTGGATTGTGGTGGCCCCCCGTGGGACCAGCATGGCAAGCCTTAAGAATTTCAGTGGCTTCTTGACCATATACACACCGTCGGATGACTTGATCCGCATAGATTTTGAAAAGGTAGGGGTCGTCCCAGAAATAATGTTTGACATCCTTAAAGAACTTGTTCTTTTGTTGGGATGACATCCCTTTCACAATGAAGTTACCCGCGAGGTAGTTTGCAAAATGGGCAAACCATGGGGTAACAGAATCTCCACGAAAGGCAACCGCATTGAGTGTTTCGAGAGGGAAGGTTTCATTAATTTTCTTCCTTTCGAAGACATCTTGATGAGGGTTTTCCAAACGGGAGAGATGATCAGCAGCTAGGTTCTCAGCTCCTTTTTTTTATCACGAATAATGATATCAAATTCTTGCAAGAGGAGAACCTAATGAAGTAGTCTCGGCTTTGCATCTTGTTTTGCAAGAAGGTACTTCAAAGCCGAGTGATCCGTATACACTATGCTTTTGGTCAAGATCAAATATGACCGGAATTTTTCAAAGGCATACACCACAGCTAATAATTCTTTTTCAGTGGTGGTGTAATGACTTAGAGCCTCGGTCATCGTTTTGCTTGCATAGTGTATAGGCTGAAAGTGTTTAGACCTGCGTTGCCCCAAGACTGCCCCTATAGCATAATCACTAGCATCACACATAAGTTCAAAGGGCAAGTCCCAATCAGGGGCAACATGAATAGGTGCCTCAGTAAGCTTTTTCTTAAGAGTTTCAAAAGCTTCTACGCACTCAGGTGAGAAGATAAAAGGAGCATCCTTTTCGAGGAGATGGGTCATAGGCCGGGCGGTCTTAGAAAAATCTTGAATAAACCTACGGTAAAAACCGGCATGACCCAAAAAGCTCCTAATACCTTTGACGGTAGTGGGATGAGGTAATTTTGCAATGACATCAATTTTGGCTTTGTCAACCTCAATCCCATTCTTTGAAATCTTATGGCCGAGGACAATGCCCTCTTTGACCATAAAGTGACTCTTCTCCCAATTTAGACATAACTTTGTGTCTTCACAACGTTTGAGCATGTTGTCTAAATGGGAGAGGCATGATTGAAACGAATCCCCAATGACCGAAAAATCGTCCATGAAGACCTCCATAGTTTTCCCGATCATGTCGGAAAATATGGACATCATACATCTTTGAAACGTGGCCGGAGCATTACATATACCAAATGGCATACGTTTATACGCAAAAGTTCCATAGGGGCACGTGAAAGTGGTCTTTTCCTGATCTTGCGGATCAATGGGAATCTGAAAGTAACCCGAGAAACCATCGAGGAAGCAATAGTACTCATTCCCCGCTAATCTCTCGAGCATCTGATCCATAAAGGGCAGAGGAAAATGATCTTTGCGGGTGGCGTCATTTAACTTGCGATAGTCAATGCATACACGCCAACCCGTAACCAATCGAGTTGGAATCAACTCATTTTCCTCGTTTGTGACAACGATAATGCCACCCTTTTTTGGAACACAATGTATTGGGCTAACCCAAGGACTGTTCGAGATAGGGTAAATCAATCCGGCATCAAGAAGTTTTAAAACTTCTTGTTTAATGACCTCATGAATTTTTGGATTCACCCTTCTTTGGTGTTGGACTGCTGGTTTGAAGTCATCCTCCATTAAAATCTTGTGAGTACAAAATTCAGGGTCAATGCCCTTGATATCGGAGAGTCTCCAAGCAATTGCTTGTTTATGTGACTTCAAAACCTTTATGAGAGCAGCCTTTTCCTCAACACTTAAATTTTTAGCAATTATGACGGGTAATTTATCATCACCCTCCAGAAATGCATACTCAAGGTGAGGCGGCAAGTCCTTAAGTTCAACCACAGGCAAGTCATCAGTTATTTCAACATTTTTGACTTCCTCTTTATGAAGTATTTTTGGAGGAAGAGGGGGAGATGGATCTTCGTTTAACAATTTTTCTAGCAAAAGAATATCCCCCTCAGGATCAAGATGGTTCTCATCAAATTCACCCGAAATTGAACTATCTTGGGCGAGAAAAGCCTCGACCTCTTCCAAAAGGAAGTCACTTCCCTCAAAAGGAGTGAGAGAAGGGGAAGAGTCGGATATGATAGGCTCAGTAGATGGAGTGGGACTGCCACTCGGTAAGTAACCAAGAAGTTCTTGAGAGTACTCCTCAGATGCAACATCAATGACATCAATCCGGTTAACTGTTTTGGCATCATAATTAGAGGAGTACCTCGAAGTTTGATCGAGGTTAAACGTTACTGCTTCGTTACCAACACGAAGAGTTATTTCCTCTTCGTGCACATCGATTAATGCACGACCCGTCCTTAAGAATCCTCTCCCAAGAATGAGAGGAACTCGCGGGTCAGCAACTAAATCGACAACCACAAAATCTGCCGGAAAGTGGAAGTTCCCCACCTTTACAAATACATCCTCGGCAATGCCGAGGGGACGAGATGTTGAGCGATCTGCAAGCTCAAGAGTCATGCAGGTGGTGGTGAGTTCCGGAAGAGAAAGCTTTTTCCATATTGAATAAGGCATCAAGTTGATGCTTGCACCGAGATCGGCCAAGGCGAAGCACTCAACCATTCCGGGGAAAACACATGGAATGAGAAATTTTCTCGGATCTCCTAGCTTCTCGGGAAGCTGTTTCAAAAGAACCGCAGAGCAGTTTTCATTGAGTGAAGTTCGTGCCATTTCGAATAGCTTCTCTTTATTGTTCAACAGATTTTTGATTGTCGATGCGAATTTAGGCATCAAAAGGAGAGCATCCGCGAAGCTGATATCAAAATGAATATCTCGGAAAATTTGAAAGAACTTTTCCATTTGATGATTTGCTTTTTCGCGGAGCTTTTGGTCTTGTAACCGAGATGGATATGGTAGTGAAGGTTTGGATTTAGGGTTCTCTTCAGGAGTTGTTGGTGGTTCAAACACAACTCCTGGTTTTGGTACAGTTTCTGGTACAACCTGAGGGTGGACATGTGCGGTACTTCGTGGGCTAGTAAATTGCACCTAGTCCTTTGTCACCTCAGGCTCACTTTCTACTACCTTGGGAGGAGAAGAAGAGGTAGCAGGAGCTTTGGGTCCATCATAGGAAACACCACTTCTCGTTGTGATCGCTTTAACATCGCCCCTCGGATTAGCGATCATGTTGCTAGGTAAAGTATTACATGAGCCCGAGGGTCGATCATTTAAAGACTTCTTAACAAGGTCAGCGATCTGAGTCATCATCACCCTATTCATTTCCTCCTGAGATTTCATGAATTGTCTCAACAACTCCTCATGTGAAGGACCCGTTGGAACAATTGCTTGAGTATTGTTAGGAGGAGCTTGGTTAGGGTAATTCTGAGTAGTTGTAGTGATGGCTTGATTTTGATTGGGAAAATTTTGAGCACGGTTATTTTGATGAGAACCGTGGTTTTGAAAATTTCCCTGATGTTGGTTGCCATGTCCATGAGAATTGTTTCCTTGATAGTTGTTTTGACATTGGATTCGATTGTAGTTTCCTTGATGTTGGAAACCTTGATTTTGGTTATGATGGAAACCTTGGTTTTGGTTTGGATTGACATTTCCTTGGTTTTGGTAACCTTGGTTTGTTCGATTCTGATTTTGATTCTGGTTACGGTTTGGGACATTAGGGTTTTGATTGAATCCGGGAGGTCCAAGGAAATTGTTAGAACGATAGCTTAAAAGATTGCGGTCCCCTTGCGGTTGGTAGTTATTACCTCCCGAATTATAGGAACCTTGAGCAGCATATACGTCCTCATGAGGGTAGCCACTAGTGGCTGGACACTCGGAATAAGCATGTGGACCTCCACAAGTATCACAACTTTGACTAACGGCTTTGGCTTGTTGATTTTGGATATTTTGGTTCATCCTCAACATAGCCGTAGCGAAATCATCCATCTTTTTAGTGAGGATCGCTATTTCAGAAGATGCTGGAGTGACAGACTTACATGACTCTTCCCTCTCAGCTGAGGAATCCCAGAAATTATGGTGGGCAGTCATGTTCTCAATGAGATCATAGCACTCTTTGGGGCGCCTTTTCATAAAGGTCCCACCAGCAGCAGCATTGAGAATATCACGGTGTCTCAATGTCAACCCATTATAGAAAGTATCTATTTGGGTAACGAATAACATGTTATGGTTAGGACACCGATCAATTGAGAGCTTATAGCGTTCCCATGCCTCAAATAGAGACTCTTCGGGATGCTGACGAAAGTTACTAATGTCATTTCGTAACTTAGAAACCATGGATGGTGGAAAGTATTTGGCTAAAAATTTAGTCACTATTTCTTTGAAAGTGTGGATCGAGTTCTTAGGAAGTCGATCAAACCATGCAGTGGCATGATGGGTTAGAGAATAGGGGAAAAGAGATAGACGAAGGGCATCATCGGAGACACCATTTTACTTCATGCTTTGGGTGATGGTAAGAAATTTATCAAGATGCTTATTTGCATCGTCACCAAGTAAACCATGGAATTGACACGAATTCTGGACTTGTTGTATCATGTGATGCTTAAGTCCAAAATCAGTGGCAGCAATGTTAAGAGGGGCAATGAGGTCGCCTTTTCCGAGCATTGTGGGTTGACACAACTCCTCCATCGTTCGGAGATCAGGAGCTGCATCATCTATGATGGGTGGTTCTTGATTACCGTCCATTCTCGGAACTGGATCCTCAACAATAGGACGTAACTCAGTTACGTTTTTCAGTTGACGATTTTGTTTCGATTGTGAACGAGTGCGCATGCACTAACACAAAATTTCAACAAAACAAGATCGAGGCAAATCAACAGTGAACTTAAACCAATAATCACAAGTGAATGGCTTCTTTAAGAAAGGTACACCACTCACAAGGATACAAAGGCAAGTTTTAAATCTTTGGTTTGGGAACTTATTATGTCCACACCCCCAGTTGGTAGGTGTTCTGCCTTGGTTTGCGACGGTTTGTTTTTATGTAGCTTATTATTCACAAGAAAGAGATGAATGTTTTTGGGTTTTTGTGTATGGGTTAAAAACTTTTGGACAATATTTTTGGTATCGATTCGTTTACCAAAATCGTATCTCTTTAAGAATCACCTTAAAAAAATGCGATATAGCAAACGTAACGATATGTTTTGTTTGTTTTTGATTTTTTTGGTGTTGTTAACACTTTAGGAAAAGTGTTAATGACGTTTTTATTTTATGATTTGAATTTACAAAAAGGGTGGTGGGTTTATACAGTGACGAATGAAAAATCACTAATCTCTAAGAAACGTTTTAAATACGCAGCTACCTCCCCGGCAGCGGCGCCAAATTTTGATTGGTCCTAAACGGTCAACTAAGTTTCCCAGGTGATGGTCAACCTAGTCAAACATCTAAAACCAACTAACCACAGAGTACAGTGTATTCCCGGGGTCGTTATGTCCCAGCGAGGTAAGCAATTGTATTCAAAAACGTTTAAAGTGATCGGGTGATTTAACAGGAGGATTAGAAATTTGATTTGAGTGACTATACTATGAGATTATGATTGAAAATAGCTTAGAAATACTATTGGAACAATTATTGATAATCAGATAACCTAGAAACGTAAGTTAACCTAAAAACGAGCGTTTGAATTAAAAAATAACGCGAACGCGCAAAATAAAAAGTGAAACGTGAGCAAGTAAAGTCCTACGAACGTGAAAATTATATTTTTACAATCCTAATGACTTAAGAAAATTTTTAGAAAAAGAAAAACAATTTTTACACTTTTTTATTAATTACTATTAATTAATTACTAAATTCTAATTACTTTTTAATTAACTAAATTACACTAATTATTAATTAATTATGAGAATTACCTAGAAAAATGAAAATTAAATTTAGAAAAATCAAAAATATTATAAAACTATTTTTAAAACAGAAAACCTATTTTTTCTAATTTTTAATTATTTAATATTAATTAAAACTAATTATTTAATTAATTTACACTAAAATTAATTATAAAAAATACTAAATGAACAAGGAAAAATCTGAAAAAAATCCTAAAATTATTTTAACTAAAAATAAGCCTAAGAAAAATTTAAAAATGAAAAGTGCTTATAAATAAGCAGAAAATAAGCCAAAGTGGCTTAAATAGAAGCTATCACTTTCTAAATTTTTGTCTTTTTCCAAATTTTCTTTTACCAAACTGATTTACTACTTAAATTAAGAGACTTTTATGAAGGGACTTTTGGTTAAGCTAAAAAATAAGCTGTGTGCTAAGCTAAAAATCCCACAGTTTGACTTTCTTTGACCATGAGAGGAAAAAGCTCAAAATAAGCTAGTGTGGGGTCCACTATGATGAAAACAGGTTCAAATAAGTTGTATGGGCACTTTTAAACTAAACTTGATCAAATAAGCTGGCTGAGTGAGCAATAAGCACAATAATAAGCACAAAAGTTTCCTATGCTGAGACAGATTTGGGACACAGAAACAAACCTAATCTAGGTGGGGTCCACTATGATTTATAGCTTAAGCTTGGTTAAAATTGAAACCCTGCTAGCTTGTGAACAATTAGAAAGCTAAATCAAGCCTTGGAGCCCACTGAGGTGGCCACAATCCACCACCAAAGGTGATGGTGTGGTGGTGAGCAACTGTGCACAGGGGAATCAGTCCCCCTGCAGATCTCTTTGAGGCCTGGTGGGACCCACTAAACAAATTACAACAAATCTGAAAAAATTTCTAAAAATCAACAAGCTGGGAGTGAACAAGCTTGTAAAAGCTCAAGTTCTAATTCCTTATATCAAGCTAATTACAGACCACCAAAGTTTGAACAATTTCACTGAAAAAGATTTTTGACTTTTTGAAACTTGATGATAGTTTGACTTGGGTGAACTTTGGTGCTGATTTACTTACTGATTAAGTGATTTTAAGCTACCATGTCACTAAATTAAGCTACCTTGACTGAAAATGAAGTGATTTGATTAGAATTTAAGATAAAACTCCCAACAGTTGAATTATAATGAGAGATCATAAAGCATTTTGACATTTCACTACTAACCTACCCAATTTTATGACTTGACTAACTGAATTAAACCTATTAGGACTTGTGCAAACAGAAAATAACAACAAACTAACCCTGGAACACAGATTAACAGACTGATCCAAACACCCCTTTTTACACACTGATTTTTGGTTTAGCAAGCTATAGGATGATTAAGGCTGTAAAACTTGTTTCAAATAACTTATTATGGCTTATTAGACTGAAACAAACACAAAAACTTAAGCTTAAGCCATAATTACTCAGTTTACTATAAGAGGCTAAAATCTTAGTTAAATCTAATATTGAGGTACAATGAAATTTTTGCCAATCAAAACTAGATTTTAAACCAGATTGACAGCTCAAAGAAACTACACAAGCATAACAAAGAATCAAAGCTGAGCAGGGTGTTATCACATAAACAGTGGTAAGTAAGAATGGAAAAATAAACTCACAGAGTGCATTCCTGCTAACCAACTGAGCCAAGGACCAACATTACCTCCTAAGGAACCCCCAACTGGTTCACTAAGACCAAGGACCATCCATTATATATCCTGCTTCTTGCAATTCTTCACCATTCATTTATTTTTTTTATTTTTTTTATTTTCTAATTTGTGTATCTAAGCTATTTCATATGGCTCAACAACTTATAACATCTCATAATTAAGACACTGTGAGTCCATGGGAACCATAAACAACATTATCTGATAATAATTAAGCTTCAAATGGAATTTCACAAAACATGCAAACTTGAATTTTTAACTGAAACTTGAAATTTATTAGAAAACTAGTGAAGATTACACTTGAAATTCTGAGTACAAAGTTTGAAGGCTAAGTTTTATAACTAGGAAATGAAAATTACATTAATTTGATAATAAATTAAGCTAAAACTACCCACTCTGCTCCAATGCTATATCTTTCACTTTTATACCTCCAAATTAGGGTTTGGGAGGTTCATTTGTCTCATTCCCAGCTGCTATCTTGACCATAGGATCATTTATCTTCAATCTTGTCCATTCAAATTTTTGGTGCCCATCTTTCTTTGTCTGTTTCTTGGAGGTAATTGAGGCCAGAGGTGAGGTTTTGGACTGATGCATTTGGAAGGTGATGCAAGGGGGAGGGTTGAGTGTAGCAGAGGGGGGGGGGGTTTGGGTTTGTGATGATTGTGTTGGTTGCAGGCTAGGAGGTAGGGGGTGAGGTGGAGGATGGGTGGTCAAAGGGTGAGAGGTATTTGTTTGACCGGTTATATAAAAAAGGGGGGGAGTGGGCTGTGAGGGTGTTGGGCTAGGTTTTGAGGTGGGCTGGATTGGATCACAAAAGGGGTGGGCTTTTTATTTTATTTTGGATTTAGGGAGAAGTAGTAGTAACTTAGGATCCGTTTGGTTTTGTGGAAATATTACACAAGGACCAATTTTGTAATTTACTGAAAATGAGGGGCTGGAATTGACACTTTTCCAAACTTGATTCAAAGACCACTTATGCCAAGTTATAATTCCACAAGGACCTTTCATGTAAATTTACAATTTAAATTTCCCAGGGACTAAAATTGAAAACTGCTGAAACTTTGAGGACTAAAACTGCCAATGTTACAAAGTTGCAACAAGGACTATTTTTGACACATGTGAATAGTACAAGGGCAATTTTTGATAATTTTTATATTTCAAAACTCCAGGGACCATTTGTGTAAATTTCCAAACTGTAGGGACCATTTTTGCCAAATTGCAAAGTATATGGACCAAACATGTAATTTTCTCAAACTTTTTACCCAAGGATCGTTTTTCATAATTTTTGACTTTTCCATGCCTTGGGTTGACTTTTCTTTCGTTTTAAACTTCCAGGGACTAGTTTTGTCAATTTTTGAAACTTGAGGGACTGAAACTGCCAATTGTGCAAACTTTGTTCGTTTTTCATTTGTTTTTAAACATTTTGCATCTAAAACATATAAAAAACACTTTTGGGATAAATTGTGTATTTTGATGCGTATTTGAGTGTTTTTGGATGTTTTGGCAGTTCAGATACGATAAAAATGATGAGTATTTACACACTCATCAATAAGTTAGATAACGAAGTAGCAAGGCGTAATAAGTGGCAATAGGGGGCTAAACACCTTGAGAAGTTAATCAATAGTTCTCAATCGACTAGGCCTAAGAGAGCTTTAGGGTATGGACACCTTATAGGGCCAGATGAAGTATGTGACCCTAATGAACCAAGTGTATTTGACCCTCAACCTCTTCTACAATTTCAAACTCCTATTAAATATGTTAAAGAAGGAGGAATGAATGCTGTTTCTCCACCTATAACAGGAACATTTAAGCCTACCTCACCTCAAACAGACTTAGATGAATCACAAATGTCTTATGGTACAAAGTCCTCAACCTCTAGTGATTCTAATTCTGTGTCTAATGACTTTGTGTCTTGTGATAACTATGACAACTTGACAAGTCTTCAAAGGTCAATGTCCCTGCCCCTAGTGTTTTTAGTGTCAAAAGCTCATAGTCCAACTCAACTGAGTCTACCTCCTATGCATCTACTTCTAGTGTTTCTACATCTAAGTGTAAAACTGAGATTGAATCCAAAGTTAGGGCACCTATCCAAGAACCCGTTGCTATTAAAGATTTACCTAGTTTCTCTTGTAATAGATATGATCAGAATAAATACAATTCTAGGAATTCTTGTAATAAGAATGGTTATTTTAATAAAAAGGCAAGTCATTTTAGGAAGAAATCTTGTTTTGTGTGTGGTAGTAAATTCCATCTCATTAAGGATTGTGATTTTTATGAGAAACAATTTGGTATATGTCATGACCAACAGACCTTTAGACCCAAATGGAATAATGTTGCTAGTATTCCTTCATTTGTTCCCAAAGAAGCATATGTAAGAGCTAGTAAACCAGTTCCTACTGGTAAGCCAAAGGTGTATGCACCCGTTTCTAATGATAGGCTTAATAGGTCTTTTTCAGTTCCCTCTGGTAGAGAATATTCTCCATCAGTTAATACTGGTTTGTGGAAAAGTAAAGCTAGACCTATGTCCTATAAACCAACAAGTTCTTATTTTCAGTCATATACACCTTATGTATCTCATATGAATATGGCACATGGTGGGGTAAGAGTGGCAGCTGCTGTTAAGCCCTCAGCAGGTTATTCTTGGATAACTCAAAGGAAAGGTTCATTCTGGGTACCTGATGAGGCAAAAAGTGTACTGCTTTTAAGGGGTCATTTAAGCCCGAATTCGAGATTATTTGATCAATTATTGCCCTAAATCATTCCTTTTGTCATTTTAGGTACTTTTGGAGAGAAATCTGGAAAAGGAAGCATTTTGGACGTTTTTGGAGCATAAAAGTGAAGAAAACGGAAAAGTCTCAAAATTCCTTGCTGGAACAGTACCTGATGACGTCAAGCTTCTACACGTGATGGCGTCAAGAGTGACAAAAGAGGTGGATATGGAACTTATAACGTGACGGCCCAGAAAGTTTTCAAGCATATTGGCCTGACGGCGTCACCAAGGCCGTCAGGGTCCAAACACACGTGACGGCCCAGAGTATTATTCTACATGACGGCGTCAGAAGTGGATCTAGGCAATACTGTTAGGAATTAAATAAACAATGCCTGAATCTGCTGCTGCTTGAATCTGCTGCTGCTTGATTCTGCTGCTGCTTGATTCTGCTGCTTGAATCTGCTGCTGCTTGATTCTGCTGCTGCTTGAATCTGCTGCTGCCTGAATCTGCTGCTGCTTGATTCTGCTGCTACTATGACTGTGCAGCTATGACTCATAACAAACAGCTGTGTCGATAAGAATGACTTATTCAACTTGCATAAATAAGATAATATCTTAGTTCTAGTCATCAAATTGAACACTCCAAGTGAGTTGTTTATCCTAGATACATGATTTATCTTGTATGACTAAGCTAGAATAGTGATTAGTCATAAGCTAGTTATTTGTTGAGTCATGTAGTTTGTAAAAGATATTTCCTTAGACTATAAAAGGAAAATCTTAGATATGTGACAAATAGTGACAATGCCATATACAACTCTCATATACAGAAAATAGAAAGAACAAACATAAGATTCAAGGTCTTTGTAACCCTAGTGATAAGCTAAAGATCACTCGTATTATTTTCTTTTGAATAATATTGAATCGTTTGGTGTTAACTATTCCATTTCCATAACAATAAACATAAATCTTCTAAGTGTGGTTAAGTAGATTCCGCATACTTAATCATATTCACACAAACATATCTCATACACAAAGAACGAAGGTTTAACCACCTTACCGTGTAATCGACCCCCAACAAGTGGTATCAGAGCATCAGGTTGATATTTTTGTTTTAGAAGAAAAAGTTAGAAATGGATGTTGAGTCTATTCAAACAAATGTTGCTGCTAAGTTACCAATGCTCAAACAGAATGAGTTTGAGATGTGGAGGTTAAGAATAGAACAATATTTTCAAGTGCAAGATTATGCACTGTGGGAAATCATTGAAGATGGAGATTCTTACAAGCCTACAACCACTACATCAACAGTTGATGGTAAGGAAGTTGATAAGCTGCAAACCAAGCCACAAACTGCAGAAGACAGAATTAAGAAGAAGAATGACCTAAAGGCCAGAAGCATGCTGATGATGACCATTCCAAATGATCAACTTATAAACTTCAGCAAATTCAAAGATGCTAAGTCACTATTTGAGGCCATTATTGCAAGGTATGGTGGGAATGAAGCCACCAAGAAGACCCAGAAGACTCTTCTTAAGCAACAGTTTGAAAATTTCACATCAACCAACCATGAATCTTTAGACCATATGTTCAACAGGCTACAGAATATTGTGAGTCAACTTGCTATTCTTGGAGTTGAAATACCTCAAGAAGATTTAAACTCAAAATTTCTGAGAAGCTTACCTGAAGAATGGGCTATGCATGTTGTTGTCTGGAAGAACAAGTCAGACATTGACACCATGGATCTTATGGATCTGTATAGCAACTTTAAGATTGTTGAGCAAGATTTGAAGAAAACTGGAGGTACTAGTTCAATCACTGGGAACATGGCATTTATGTCATCTCCTAGTAATTCAGTTCCAGTTACTAATGAAAAAGTTCATGATGTTGCAAGTGCTGCAAGTTCATCAAGCAGTACTTTTGGAATTTTAGATGAGAAAACATGTTGTGCTTTTTTCACAAGCAAACATAATGGATCCATGTTAACTCATGAAGACCTTCAAGAGATCAATGATGATGATCTGGAGGAAATGGATCTAAAATGGCAAATTTCTCTTCTTAGCATGAGAGCTAAGAAATTCTATCAAAGGACGGGGAAGAAGATCACAATTAGTAGCAATGATCCTGCTGGTTATGACAAGTCAAATATAGAATGCTACAACTGTCACAAGATGGGACACTTCTCAAGAGAATGTAGAAGGCCAAGACAGCAAGATAGCAGAAATAGAGATGTTGGAAGAAAATCCAATACAGGGGAGATGTCTGAACCAAAAGCTATGGTAGCAATTGATGGGTTAGGTTTTGATTGGAGCTTCATGGATGATGAAGAAATGGGTTCTTCACAGATGGCTCTTATGGCATTTACTGCACCTGAGGTACATGATCATAAAACCTGTTCAAATACTTGTACTGCTCTTAAAGACTTAAAAATCTTAATTAAACAGTATGATGACCAAAAGGTTCGATACGCCAAATCTGATCTAGATTGTTTCAATTATAAAAGTGGTTTAGAATCTGCAGAAAGGCAAATCCTACACTATAAAAGAAATGAACTTACCTTTACTGATGCTAAAACTTTACTTGAAAATGATAATCAATTTAAAGATCAAATTATTGAGGCTTTAAAAGAAGCATTGGATAGGGTTAAGACTGAGAAAGAAAACATTCAATTGACTAAAGAGAAGCTTGAACATGCTTCTAAAAATGTAAACAAAATAATAGACAGTCAAGTGAATAATAAAGTTAAGTCAGGATTAGGATATAATGCAGCCCCACCCCCTTATAGAGGTATCCCAAAACCCCCAGGGATTGACCTAGAACATTCAGGATTGCCTGAATTTCAGCTACCTGAGTTACAATATGGAGTTCAACCAAACTCTAACATAGTAGCTGATGAGCCTAAGAAAGAAAGTAAATGTTCATGTAAAACATTACTTTTTCAGGACAAGGTGTCCTTTGTAAATAAACAGGTTATGTCTAAACCTGAAGTGGTTAAGAAAGCAAGAACAAGAGTTCCTAAGATAGTCAAACACAATACTGATAGGCCTAAGACCAATGAAAAATATGTTAGGCAACCAGTTAGATATTGTGAACAATATAGAACCACAAACAAGCCCAGAGGTAACCAAAGAAATTGGAATAACCTCAAGTCTTACCAACTAGGTGATGACTTTGCTTTTAACAATAAAGCTTGTTTCATTTGTGGTAGTTTTGACCATCTTGCAGCTTTCTGCAACCAATGGGTATCTGGGTATGATAGTAATAGAGTGAACTACAAAAGGCAAACACCTAAATCTCATTTTCACTCTAATTCTAAAAGATCAAAACCCAAAACAGTCACAAAAATTGTTCCTGCTGAAAGGAAAATGGTTTCTGCTGAAAAACCATATATGACTGTTTACCCAAAATCAACAATCAAGGGTGCAAAAACAACTTTCAAACATGCATCTAATATTGTTCAAAGGCCCATTCAAACAAAAGCAGTGGTCCAAAAACAAGTTTGGAGACCAAAGGGTACAACTACAAAGCTAGCAGTTTCTTCTGCTAAGCATACTGCTGCTAAGGGTAACAGGGCAAATGCTGTTAAGGCCTCATCATGTTGGATTCTTAAATCCAATGTTGCATCAACAGTCCTCAAGAGATTACATTTCATTGATGCAAGAGGCAGATCCAAGTCAGTGTTGGCTTGGATCCCCAAAGAAAACTAATTCTTTTATTTTGTGCAGGGACATTCACCAACAGATCATGAAGATCAAGGATATTCAGATAGTGGGTGTTCAAGGCACATGACAGGCAACATGTCTTATCTTTCCAACTTTCAATCAATTGATGGTGGATATGTTACCTTTGGAGGAGGAATTGGTGGAAAGATTACTGGTAAAGGTACTATCAAAACCAGTAAATTAGATTTTGAAAATGTATTTTATGTGCAAGAGCTTAAGTATAATCTCTTTAGTGTCTCACAAATGTGTGATAGAAAGAATAATGTTCTTTTTACTGAGACTGAATGTCTTGTACTTTCTCCTGATTTTAAGATGCCTGATGAAAGTCAAGTACTTCTTAAAATTCCTAGGAAGGGCAATATGTACAGTGTTGATATGAATAACATTGTTTCTAAAGATGCTTTAACTTGCCTTGTTGCAAAAGCCACATTAGATGAATCTATGTTATGGCATAGGAGACTTGGTCATATTAACTTCAAAACCATAAATAAGATTGTTAAGAATGGTTTGGTAAGAGGTTTACCTCAAAAACGTTTTGAAAATGATCAAACATGCATTGCTTGTCTTAAAGGCAAACAACACAAAGTCTCTTGTAAGCCCAAGATTTTTAACTCTATCAATCAATCATTGTTTATGCTTCATATGGACTTATTTGGACCTGTTTCAGTAAGTAGTATAATGCATAAGAGATTTTGTCTAGTTGTTACTGATGACTATAGTAGATTTACATGGGTATTCTTTTTAGGAACTAAGGATGAGACTTCTAGCATTCTTAAGACCTTCATTACAGAGATAGAAAACCTAGTAAGCAAAAGAGTAAAAGTCATTAGATGTGATAATGGAACAGAATTCAAAAATAGAGTTATGGATGATTTCTGCAAAGAAAAAGGTATTAAAAGAGAATTTAGTGTTGCTAGAACTCCTCAACAGAATGGAGTAGCTGAAAGAAAGAATAGAACACTAATAGAAGCTGCTAGAACTATGTTAGCTGATTCAAAGTTGCCTATAACTTTTTGGGCTGAAGCAGTCAACACTGCTTGTTATGTTCAGAACAGAGTTTTAATAGTGCAGCCTCACAATAAGACATCATATGAACTTTTTAGAGGTAGAACTCCTGCAATAGGATTTCTTAGACCTTTTGGATGTCATGTGACAATTCTGAATACCTTAGACCATTTGAGAAAATTTGATGGTAAAGCAGATGAAGGTTTCTTTGTTGGATATTCTCTCAATAGCAAAGCTTTTAGAGTATACAACATAAGAACTAAGAGAGTAGAAGAGAGTCTACATATAGAGTTCTTAGAGAACAAGTCTAATGTAGAAGGTCAAGGACCAAAATGGCTATTTGATCTTGAAACTCTAACCCATTCAATGAATTATGTGCCTGTTGTTGCAGAAACTAATGATTTTTCAGGTTCACAAGCAACGGATGAGGCAAGGTTAGACAAGAAGACACATCAAGATTATGTGATGATGCCAATATGGTCAAATACCAATGTGGAATCAACTTCAACCAATGGAGAATCTTCTTCTGGCAAAGCTAAAGAAGATGTTGAAGATAAAATCAGAGAAGGAAGAACAGAAGAACAGCAAAATGTTCCTGCTGATGAGCAAAATGTTCCCGCTGATGATCAAACAATTCCTGCTGATAAGCAAATTGTCTCTGCTGATAGTCCTTCAGAAGAAACAAAATCAGTCTTTTCAGAAGATGAGGTGGATTTAAGCAATATTCCATCTGATTATCAAGTTCCTTCCACTCCACAAACACGAATTCACAAAGTCCACTCCCTAGAAAATGTGATTGGAGATGTACAATCTGGTGTGAAGACAAGACAACAATTGATGTCTTCAGATCAAAAGGGGATTCTTGATGCCCTTTATGCTTCAAAGCAGCATGAGTTTTCAAACTCCTGTTTGTTTGTATGTTTTCTCTCACAAGATGAACCAAAGAATATTCATAAAGCCCTAGAGAATTCAAGCTGGTTAGAGGCTATGCAAGAGGAGCTTCTTCAGTTCAAGATTCAAAAGGTCTGGGTGCTAGTTGATTTACCTAATGGTGTAAGAGTAATTGGCACTAGATGGGTTTTTAGAAATAAAAGGGATGAAAGAGGCATAGTGATTAAGAATAAGGCTAGATTAGTAGCACAAGGGTACACACAAGAAGAAGGGATAGACTATGATGAGGTTTATGCTCCAGTAGCTAGAATTGAGGCAATTAGGCTTTTCTTAGCTTATGCTTCATTTATGAACTTCACAGTTTACCAAATGGATGTCAAGAGTGCATTTTTATATGGTTCAATTGAAGAAGAGGTGTATGTTACACAACCTCCAGGCTTCACTGACCCTGACCATCCAGACAAAGTGTACAAGGTAGTTAAAGCTCTATATGGCCTACATCAGGCACCAAGAGCTTGGTATGCAACACTAGCTTCCTATTTATTAGAGAATGGATTTCAAAGAGGAAAGATTGATCAGACACTTTTCATCAAACAACACAAGAAAGATCTTCTGTTAGTACAGGTGTATGTGGATGACATTATCTTTGGATCTACAAGGAAGGAGATGTGTGTAGACTTTGAAAAACTTATGAAAGATAAGTTTCAGATGAGTTCTATGGGAGAACTTACATTCTTTTTGGGTCTGCAAGTTAAGCAATCATCTGAAGGCATATTTATTAGTCAAGACAAATATGTTGCAGAGATACTTAGAAAATTTCAATTTGCTGATTCAAAAATAGCAAGCACCCCAATAGATCCTGAGAAGCCACTTCTTAAAGATGCAGATGGAGAAAATGTGGATGTACATACATACAGATCTATGATAGGTTCTTTGATGTATCTTACATCATCAAGACCTGATATCATGTTCTCTGTTTGTGCTTGTGCAAGATTTCAAGTAACTCCAAAGGTTTCTCATTTAACAGCAGTCAAAAGAATTTTTAAATATCTCAAAGGTCAACCAAGGTTGGGTTTATGGTATTCTAGAGAATCACCTTTTGATTTGATAGCATTCTCAGACAGTGACTATGCTGGTGCTAGCTTGGACAGAAAGTCAACAACCGGAGGATGTCAATTCCTTGGATGCAGACTTATCTCATGGCAGTGTAAGAAGCAAACAATTGTGGCAAATTCAACAACTGAAGCTGAATATGTAGCTGCTGCAAGTTGCTGTGGTCAAGTTCTATGGCTTCAAAACCAACTTCTTGATTATGGGTACAATTTCTTACATACCATTATACATATTGATAATAGTAGTACAATTTGCATTATTAAAAATCCAGTGCAACATTCTAAAACAAAACACATTGAAATAAGACATCATTTTATAAGAGATTGCAATGAGAAAAGGTTAATTCAAGTAATGAAAATTGCTTCAGAACACAACTTTGCAGATCTTCTTACCAAAGCTTTTGATGTTGGAAGATTTCAGTACTTGGTAGCAAGTATTGGAATGCTTAATCTTTAAAATTTTCAATATAATGTGTTTTTGTATATAGATTTTTGTTAATGCATCTAACTTTGTTATCTAAGACTACTATTAACAATATTTGAAGTTATTCATACAGTTAGTTCTATGATTATTCTAATTCAAGACAAGTACTTTGTACTTTGTTTATTTGGTTTTAGACTAACAATTTCAGGTATGAATGTTTGAGCTGAAAAGCTATTTCAAGTGAAATTTGCTGATCAAAGCTGCTGATCATTGCTGCTGAAAGCTGATCATTGCTGCGGATCATTTCCACTGATATAATAGGTTCATGATAGAAAAGGTTTGGGACTTCAAAAATCCTTAAAACTTTTTTCTTGGAATCTGATTATGATATTTCACTTTGAATTGACAAATTAGTTGATCAGTTAATCACTGATACAACTCACTTTCTATCATTTTATACTTTTAAGTATAATGTGACTAATCTATGGATATCTGATAGAAAGAACAGCGAGCAAAAGTGAATCTAACACTTGTGTTAGAGGTAACAAATGCCACGAGCTGGAAACCCTGTAAAGAAAGCCTTTTGAATAGGTTTATCTATACACAGGCGGTTATTTATAACTGAAAACATTGGTTCTCACACAACCAGAGGTTGCTTTAAACCGAAATTTTGATTCAGTGTCTGTTACACACTTAATCCCTTCAAAATGGTTGTAAGCAGTATGATTTTTCATAATAAAATCATATACATACTGCTAAGGCAAAAGTTTCTTAAAAGGATTTTCAAAAGATGACTTTAAAAACCATCAAATGATGGACCATAAGTCAAAAATGTCCATTGAATCACCTCTCATAGGAGTTAACACACCTAGAAGTGATGAGGACAGAATCTTAAACTCTTAAGGAATTGATGGCTTCATGTACAAATTGTCTGAAAACATGGAAAAATGCTAGATCAGATGATGATGTTATGACTGTGAGAAAATCTTTCAAACAAGGGGAGGATATCAATATAAGATGATATTTGAATCTCAGGGGAGGAAATTCAAGCCCAGTTTAAGGAAGATTAACCAAAAGAAAAGAAAAGACAAGATCAAACAAGATGATGACATAGAGGTTGAAAATGACAAGAACATTCTTTAAAGTTGTATTTAGATACATGAAGCATTTCAAAGGAGAAAGTTCTATCTAGGTGAAAAGATTCAATTTCAGTTCACTACGTTTGTTCATCACTTGTTGAACGATCAGAAAGCAGATGTGTTCCAGAGAAAGATAAGTTCATTCACTCAGAAGAGAAGAAAGTTCAGATCAACCAAATCTGACAATGAAGTGTTTGAAAGATCTTCACAAAGTCCTCATTTAATTCAGAAAAACATGTTTGAATGTGATTCACATGTTTAGGGGAGGATTGTTAGGAATTAAATAAACAATGCCTGAATCTGCTGCTGCTTGAATCTGCTGCTGCTTGATTCTGCTGCTGCTTGATTCTGCTGCTGCTTGAATCTGCTGCTGCCTGAATCTGCTGCTGCTTGATTCTGCTGCTGCTATGACTGTGCAGCTATGACTCATAACAAACAGCTGTGTCGATAAGAATGACTTATTCAACTTGCATAAATAAGATAATATCTTAGTTCTAGTCATCAAATTGAACACTCCAAGTGAGTTGTTTATCCTAGATACATGATTTATCTTGTATGACTAAGCTAGAATAGTGATTAGTCATAAGCTAGTTATTTGTTGAGTCATGTAGTTTGTAAAAGATATTTCCTTAGACTATAAAAGGAAAATCTTAGATATGTGACAAATAGTGACAATGCCATATACAACTCTCATATACAGAAAATAGAAAGAACAAACATAAGATTCAAGGTCTTTGTAACCCTAGTGATAAGCTAAAGATCACTCGTATTATTTTCTTTTGAATAATATTGAATCGTTTGGTGTTAACTATTCCATTTCCATAACAATAAACATAAATCTTCTAAGTGTGGTTAAGTAGATTCCGCATACTTAATCATATTCACACAAACATATCTCATACACAAAGAACGAAGGTTTAACCACCTTACCGTGTAATCGACCCCCAACAAATACGAATTTCATCATGGCGGTGAGTTGACGGCATCACAAGCTATAACGTGACGCCGTCAAGGTGTAAAATCTATATATAGTTTTCTAATTTTCATTCATTAGTGTAGAACCTTGTGTGGGATATTAGGGCATAAACCCTAGACAAATTTTAACAGCTTTTCAAGGGTTTCAACCCCTTGATTCTTCCATGTTCAATTGAAGATAAGTGCTTATTCAAATCATTCAATATGTCTATGTGTTGTGTGATTATATCTTACACTTGTTTTCTCTTTAACATGATAGGCTAGATCTTTATTGTGTTTGCTTAGATGTAGTGAAACCTAGATGTTAATTGTGGGTTGATTGTTTGTTTATAATTGTTACAGATGATTGTATTCGATGTTAGGCTTAAGAAAATTGGCAGACATCCATTGGTAACTTGCTTGAACGTCTTAAGAAACATGATCGGAGGTGTACTACGATTTTTGGTTGCATTTAGTGCGTAAGAGAATTCTTATGATCCCATGTTAGGAGCTTCTAACGGCTCGACATAGGAGTGAAGTAGGATCTTATAGAGTTAGGGAATATTGTACACGGCCCTACGACTGTTATTAAGGAATATGACCCGTCATCCATGCAATTGTAACAAGCTAATCAACCTGTAAAAGATATCTAGGAAGTAATGAAAACTAAGTAAACACAAATTTCCTCATTATTGTTTCCACCATATTAGTATAATAGTTTCATTTTCATTTTTGTTATTTTATTTTGATTGCATTTGTAGTTAATTGGGTTAGTTGGCTAGCAACTAATTCCGTCCACTCCTTCAAAACCCGATATTTTACTTGCTTTCATAAAATATAAAAATACAAAAAAAGAATCATCCCTCACCTCTAGACCTAGTTTTGTAGGCTTTCTAATCCTAGCGACACTATTCCTGAGTTGAACGATCAATCCCCCGGTACTTGTCACTATACTATACTACAACGATCAGGTACACTGCCTGGTGGGGGTTGTAAGCTTCTCAAGATCCCTTGAAAGGTAAAACCTGTTGCGAGGGCGCAATTCCCACGTATCAAGTTTTTGGCGCTGCAGCCCGGGGAATAGTTATTGTCTAGGTTAGGATTTCTTTTTATTAGGTCTACTTGCTAGATTCCTTTCTAGTAAGATTTTTATTTTTATTTTTAGGTTTTCTTTATTCTATCTTATTTCTTCGTTTCTTTGTTCGTAACCTTTACCATCCGACATCATGGAAGGTGGTAACATCTTTGAACCCATCAACCCACCACAACAAAACCACCCACAAAACCCACCATTACCAAACCAACCTCCTAGGCCCCAAACTTTAGGAGAGTATTCCCGTCCTAGCCACCAAGGCTATCGAAACACCATTGAGCTCACCCAAGGAGCCAATGTGTCACCCTTGCGATCCAACACCATCCGGTTGGTGCAAAGCGGATGTGCATTCCATGGACTTCGTTCCGAAGATCCTAATCAACATCTCAAGGATTTCCTTAAAATCGTAGATTCCATAGATCTTGATGTTGTAACTAGAGAGTCGACCCGATTACGCTTATTCCAATTCTCTCTACGTGATCTAGCCAGTCAATGGCTTGAACGTTTACCCGCGGGATCCATCACCTCTTGGGATGATCTCACTTCTCGTTTCCTTGCTCAATTTTTCCCACCGGGGAGAACTACCAAGCTTAGAAATGATATCTTGATGTTCCAACAACGTCAAGGTGAAACTCTATATGAAGCATGGACTCGTTTCAAGGACTTACTCAAAAAAGTCCCTCATCATGGCATAGATCTTTGGCTCCAAGTCCAAATCTTCTATGACCATATCGATCTCTCCACAAGGCAAACCATTGACCAATCGGCCGGTGGCAAGCTTCGTGATCTAAGTGCGGAAGAATCATGGGAACTCATAGAAGATCTTGCTCTCTATGACAACGAAAGTTGGAATGATCCCCGTGATTTGAACAAAACGGTCAAGGCAATATCTTTGCCTTCGAACAATTCTAGCACTCCCGACCGTAGGATCATGGAACTTGAGGACCAAGTCAAGTTTCTCATGAAATCCTACGAAGCTCCTAAGCCTTCAATCCAAGTGAACAAAATCACTTCTTCGTGTAAATTGTGTAATGGTCCTCATGAAACTCATAACTGCATGGAACTTCCAAAACATTCTTTTAAGGAATTCACATCGTCACGTGCTGATAAAACAAAGGATAGAGAGCTTGCCACTGATCGAGGACCTCGAAACTTTGGCGAGGCCTATGATGCATGGAAGGAGAAACCAAATTTCAGAGGATACCAAACTCGGAGCATATCCTTCGATGATTCTCCTCCATTTGAATGGTCCGAGCATTTTCCACCACAGAACACTCCTAAGCAAACCTATGAAGATGCCGCGAAAGTTCATTCTCTCTCAAGAATTACAGCTCTCCACACTCGAGACCCGATTTAGACAACAGCAAGCCGATATGAATGACAAGATTTGTAATATGTTAACCGCTATTAAAGAGCACGCTGTTAGTAAACCGATTCAGGCTGAAGAAGTCAAATCTGTCACCATCATGAATCAGCCAACCTCTCCTGTGAAAATAAAAAGCCCTAGTAAACTCTTTAAACATCTGTCACCAAAGGTGAAGGACGTTAGGGACCATGTTAGCCCCCCAGGACCAATCCACTTTGTAAATACCATCACCACAATATCTGCTCCTACACCTGACCAGAGACAACAACCAACTGGGAATAAGGGTCATGAAGTTAAGGATGAGACCCCAGAGATAGACCACGTACTGGCCAAGAGCCTTGCTAACTTATTCAAGGACTCCGTCACACTTGAGTCAGGCGAATGGGATGAGTCAAAAGAGAGATCAAAAGGGCACACGAAAAATCCAGTAATTTTGGGTGAATCAATTATAGAGAAACTCGAGGAAAATATGGTGGATATTACTATAGGGATTAGTGATAGGATTAAGGGAAGCGACTCTGAAGTTTTTAAGATTTCTTGCACTACTAGGAAGAAGCTCATAACCGATACTTACATAGATCCTAATCTCCCTATAAACGTAATCCCCCTCTCCCTTTACAACGAAGCCTTCCCTGAACATATCTGTGTGAAGGAATCGATAACGCTAGGATAATGAAAAGGTTATCAGTTATGATTAGAGGATTCATCTATAACATTGATCTCACCGTGGTCGATGACATAGACTCTGTCACTAATCCAACATTAACCAACCTCATCCTCGGGAAACCATTTGTTAATGAAATGGGAGTGATCCTTGATGAGAATGATGGTAGTGCATTATTCACCAATGGCGTCAGGAAAGTGATTTTTCGAAAGGATAATGAGGAAGTGTATGAGTACCGTCCGTCACTAGATTGTAATGCATATGGATCACAGGATGGAAGATCGGAAAGGATAAAGCGGCGTGATCCGAATAACCTCAAAATCCCTTGTATGATTGGTCACAAGTATTTCGATAATGTCTACATTGACGTGTCTCTACCTAAGAATTTTATGTCCCTGTTCCATTATAATAATATTTGCAGATGGGGGTTGATTTATAAAGGATAAAATGTTGTTGGTAGAGATCATGAAATCCAGGTATTCATAGGAAATATGGCATTCACAATGGACTTTACGATCGTGGACAACATTGAGGATTATATCGACCCAAGGTTATCGCAAGTTGTTTTCGGAGCGCCCTTTTGTGAAATCACTAACTTAATGGTTGACGACCGGAACGGAATCATGACTTTCACTTATGGAATTAGGAGGGTGTCATAACAAACGCCATACAAGAGGAAAGCCTTCGAAGGAATTGATTGTGACGGACTTGATAAGCTAGGTTCTCAACTTTGTGGAAAACTAGAAGGGGGGGTTGAATAGTTTTACGTCCTTTTAAATTTATTACCAAAATATTTTGAAGCTTATTTAAAAAAAAACTTTCGATTTGATCTCAAGTGAATTCAAGTAACAATCAATATAAGCAATTCTAATCTAATAATGAAAGTATTGAAATAGAATGAAGAAAAGATAGAGTTAGAAAGATCAAACCACAACACGCGAATTTATAGTGGTTCGGCTACAAGGACACCTTCCTTGCCCTACTCCATTCCCCGAGTACCACACTCGAGAGTTTTCTTCACTATGTCAACAAACTCCTTATGGTGGAGAAACCTTACACACCTTGGCTTACACGAGTTAACGACACTAAGCTAAATGTCGAGTTCTAATCGTAGCTAGAACCAATCTCACAACTTCTTCAAGACTTCACACCTTCTTCACACCTTCACAACTTCTTCAAGACTTCACACCTTGTCAACTTCACACCTTCTTCTATGCACAACTAAGTCACAACTACTAAACTACTTTACAACACACATAGTTTCTACAATCAACAAATTCACACAACACTTTTACAAATATCTAACACTACTACAATATGAAACTAGCTAATCACAACACTACTACAATTAGATGGATGTAGAGGAGTGTTCTTCTTCTTGCACTTGAGTGGATGAAGCTTTGGATCACTTGGAAACAAAGACTTATGAGTTATATGATCAAAGGATTTTTGATATAGAAATGGAGGTTGGATCAGAAAGTTTTTAGTGCAAAAAGGTGAGAAAAATATGTGAAATGATCCAGTATTTAAAGGGCCAGAAAATACTGTTCTGGAGCGTGCCGGTCCCCTTAATTAGTGGGCGGTCCCCTTAATGATTAAGGGGGCCACCTAGTAAAATTAAGGGGGCCACCCTATTGAACGTTGGAAAAGTTTTTCTGGATAAAATTTGCCCTTTTCGGTTGGAAATTTGAAATCATATCTTTGTAGTTTAATATAACAATACCAAAAATGATTTACAAATATATATAAAATGTTAATATCATTTTATAAAATGTTATGTCTTAAGACAAGGTTTCCTTTGATCATGTAATGCATAAGATGCTTAGTTTATGCATACCTTAAGTGATATTAGATGTAGAGGTAAATATTTGTTACTAAATACTTGTTTACGTCTTAATCTTGACTTAATTTGATTTGAGTTTTGTGATTATCAAAACATAGGTTTATTGAGAAATATTAATAACGTTTTTAAATATTATTTATATCAACAATCTCTCCTTTTTTGATAATTACAAACCTTAAACTCATTAACTCAAAAATTAGTTTTTAAACAAGTATTTTAGTGAGTTTATATTTACTTCTCCCCCTTTTTGTAGAATCAAAAAGGTTAGGCCGACAATTTTCAAACGTGAAAATTTAACGGGAAGATATCTCCCCCTTGATGTGTACTCCCCCTCGTTTGGGGACACCAAGAGAACGAGCTATGGAATACTTTGTAAAACAAAAATATTAGAAGCACAAGTATATACATGCAAACATATATAAGGTGATAAAAGAAGCATTCATAATAAAGCAATGGTTGTGTCAAGACACAACAATACAAGTAGCAATAATAAGGATTACACGTAGGATAGCTAGTACATAAACTAACAACTAGAAGAATACATCATCATGCAAAGAGTACATGGACTTCATAGAGCTTGCTAGCAAAAGGGTGGTAAAGGCTTTATTTATTAAGCATATCATATGCTTGATTTAGAGAGCATGATGGTGATGGTGGAGGAATGGGTGAGAATTGTGGTGGAGGAATAATAGGAGAGGATGGTGGAGTGGGTGGTGGTGGTGGATTAGTAAGCAAATGTTCAATATATGAAAACATATATTGAATTTCATCTCTAAGACCAAAGATTACGGTTCGGTTGTGGATGCAACAAAGACAAGTATCCCCATGGGATTCAAGTAACCTCCAAGGCACGGGATTGACAAAGAATGGTGGTGTAATTGGTGGAGATGAGAGATGAGCATCAAGTGGTGTTATTGGTGAAAGTGAGATGGTAAGATGGGTGGAGATAGGTTCCTGTGTAGGAAGTGGTGATGATACTTGCGGTGACAAGTGTGAATTGATGTAGTCATTGATTGATGAGGTTGAGGGTATGGAGGATGAGGAAGTTCCATGAGTGGTGGTAGCGTAGGGATTGCACCAGGCTTTACCTCTCAAGGGATCTTGAGAAGCTTACAACCCCCACCAGGCAGTGTACCTGATCGATGTAGTATAGTATAATGACAAGTACTGGGGGATTGATCGTTCAGCTAGGAATAGTGTCGCTAGGATTAGAAAACCTAAATACTAGTTCTAGACGTGAGAGATGATTCTTTTTGTATTTTTATATTTTTTAGAAAGCAAGTAAATATCTCGGGTTTTGAAGGATATGGGCGGAATTAGTTGCTAGTCAACTAACCCAATACTAAAGATGCAATCAAAATAAAATACTAAAAATGAAAATAAAACTAAATTAAACTAAGGTTGTGAGCAATAAGTGGAGAAATGTGTTTACTTAGATTTCACTACTCCCTAGACATCTTTTACACGTTAATTACTTGTTATAGTTGCATGGATGACGGATTGTATTCCTTAATACCATTCACGGGGTGGCGTACTTAACTCCCCAATCCTATGAGTGCCTACTTCACTCCTATGTCGAGCCGGCTAAGAAGCTCCTAACATGGGATCATTAGAATTTACTCATGCATTAAATACAACCAATAAAGCTAGTACACATCGGTTCATGTTTCCTAAGACGTTCAAGCATGTTACCATTTGGAGATCTGCCAGTTTTCTTAAGCCTAACATTGAAATCATTCATCCAATACAACCATAAACAAGTAATCAACACATAATCAACATCTAGGTTTCATTAGATCTAAGCAAACACAAGATAAATCTAGCCTAGCATGGTGGAATCAAGACAAGCACAAGATATAGACAACCAACACATAGACATATTGATTGAATTAAAAGAATACTTATCTCAATAACACATGTAAGGGTTCAAGGGCTGAAAACCCTTGAAAAAGCTGTAAAATACATATATGGTTCGGCCTTAGGGTTCCTCCAAACTTGTTCCTCTTTAATGAATGAAAATTAGAAAACTATATATAGAAAATAGAGGCTGACGGCGTCAAGAACAATCTTGTGACTCCGTCATCTCGCCGCCAAAAGAATCCTCGGACTGCCTTGATCTACATCTGACGCCGTCATGTTATACACTTTTCCAGGCCATCACGTATTTAACTCTTGACGCTCTTCATTGTGACGCCTTCATTTCTGTACTGGGCCGTCATGATTTTTACTCTTGACGCCGTCAAATTGTTCCTCTTGACACCGTCACATACTGTTCCCAGCTTGGAAAATTAAGTCTTTGGCGTTTTCTTCACTTTTATGCTCCAAAAACGTCCGAATTGCTTCCTTTTCCAGATTTCACTCCCAAAATACCTAAAATCACAAAAGGAACGATTTAGGGCAATATTTGATCAAATAAATTCAATTCCGGGCTTAAATGACCCCCTAAAAGTGGTTCATTTTTCGCCTCATCATATACCCTTACACTTGAGATTTGCTTGTCCTCAAGCAAATGCGCTTTTATTCTAGTCAAAATACAAGTTAGGGGTCATTTAACACTAATATAAAAGTAATTACAACAAATAATCGTTCCACTAAAGACCAAAGACAAGCATGGAGGTCATATACTAGCACCTCACAAATAGTGTTTAGATACTCACATCTCTCGGGTGTAATAAAGTATAAATTACAATATGGAAACGGAAGATATCACTCACTACCTGTCATAGCAAAATAAATTACCATAGGCTTGGGAAAGGATCAAACCTCCACCACATGGCGTAAGCACCTAGGATAAACTATCAAAGAGGTCTTTTAAAGGGTTGTAACGTTAGGTGTAGGGATATGAAATACACGGTTTTGTTGGATATAGGCAGTCTTTACTGGTGGCGAGCTAACAATCTTGGTTAATTACATGTACAATGTGGCGTTGCTAAGCCAAGACTAGACTCGACTTAAGCTAATAAATGAAAAATAACAAAAACATAAAATAAACATAGAATGAAACGGGATGGTAGTCCGTATGTTTTTTCTCTTTTTCTTTTTCTATATATTTTTTTTCTTTTTCTTGATTTTTTTTTTTTTTTTTTTTTTTTTTGCACACACTCTTACCCTACCATCCAAAATAATACATCATAGGGAATGAAAATTCCCCTTACACTTGAATTTTTACATACTTTACAATAAACTAATCTAATGACTCGAATTAAGAAAATCAAAACACTTGGAGTACTTTTAAGATTAACATACATATGGGGGTAATAAATGATGTTCTTCCCCATTACTCCATAAAATAAGTACTTTACCCATGAGTCCCAATCATCCCAAAACAATATGTACAAGGATATGACTCGACTTAGCAACCATGTAATCAATTAGATAATTAACTTAGGGTTTAAACAAATAACAATAATGCACTAAAGATGAGTGCATACACGGAAGGCTAAGGCGATTTGGGTGTACATTTAAGTGGGGTGTAACAAATTCTTCCTTAAAGTAAAATGCTTAAAGTTAGAAACGAAAAGATAGGCTCGGAGGGGTGTACTAGGGGTTTCATGTACTAAAAATGAGTACAACGCTAAGGTGTGGGAAAAATTAATTGACTTAACTAGCCAAGTAATATGACTTAAATGGTCAAGTAATTATGATACGGGTTTAACACAAGGGTGATCCTAATGCCTCTTATCATGTAGTAAATCCTACTACACGGATGTAGTCTCACTAGTGGTCTCGGGATGCATCACTAACGCAAGTTCTAGAATCTAAGTGCTACCGGTACACTCATAAGCACTAATAGTAAATGCTTTTCCTATCAAATCTAAAGGTGAACCTCACATATTTGGGTGGAAAATTTTTCTGAAAGTACGGTTATGTGCTAGTCATACAATCTCCTATCCATGAGACGCTTGCTATGGCTAAAGTTTCACTCCTAAATGTTGTAAAAAAATTTAAATTTGGCGCTAAAATTGCACTAACAAGTATTTCTCATAGTTTTATTACACATCTACTATTAAACAAACAAACTCAAGCGAAAGTGTATTTGTAAGGTATCATCATTTTACCCTCCCCTTACACTTAAGATGAACATTGTCCCCAATGTTCAAGTAAAGAATGTAAAAGTGAAATAAGTAAAAAGAATGAAATCAAATACTCTCCTGATTCGCTCGGTATGGATAATAAGGTGGCCAGGTTAGATCTTCCTCCAAGAAAATGAACAATCAAAGCTTCCCTTCCAGAATATAAATCATCTTCTTGTCATACATAACCTGTAAATCCTGAGAAAATAAACAAGACAACCTCGCATAAAATCGGCGGCAATCTACATAAGTTACTAAATCCTAGAAAACAAAATAAGATATAATGCTTGTGGAATGAAGGTTGCAGATTTCCCGGAGATTATAAAACTTAATAATTCAACAAAAACTTTAAAACTCCGTTGGAAAAACAAAACTGGTAAAATTTCCAGATTTTTACACGTGACGCCGTCAAGAGCAAGCTCATGACGCCGTCAGAAGTGACCTGCAGAAATTCTTATGTTAAGTTTCCGGAAAATTTCTGGAAAAACTTTGTCGTACTTCCTGGAAAATCCTGCAAAACTTCATTATTACTCAATACAAGCATTTGACTCTAACAAATATGAATATACATGTTCACTTAAAATTGTGGAGAATCATGATCGGGTTGTTCTTAAAAACATATTTGGGGTTTCCCCTTACACTTATCTTTTGCAAAAATACCTTTAGGTGGAGTTAAGACTAGGCCAAAACAACAAAGTAAAGTATTTCCACTTTTTTATTTTAGAAACATGATCTACCAACAATAAAAATAAAGCAAGCATACGGAAGCAAATAACAAACAAACAAAATAAAATCACACAAAGCATGGGTTGCCTCCCAAGAAGCGCTTTTCTTTATTTACGAGTCTTGTAGCTAGACTCAAGGCCATGGGTTACTACGTGACACGGGTGAGTTCCTCATTGAGGACATCTTTGGGATCAAACTTAGGTTTCAACTTCCTATCGGTTTTCTTAGTACGGTATGACCTTTCAAACTTTTCTCCATCCGGATCATACAAAGTCATCCTCATATGCCATGATCTGTCACCTTCTTTAGGTGGCTTGTCCCATCTCCATTTATACTTGTCTCCCTCTCTTTTCCACTTATTCATCTCTATATTAATAGGCATTATGCTCAAGAACTCAATCATCTTCCTAAAGACTAAGGGGTCCTCAAAGGGATCTAGCTCTTCATCTCTAGCTATGAGTTGTTCCACCGAATGTGTCTTTTCAATGAAATCTTTTTCTAGATAGAATGGGCATCGAGGTCCTATAAAGTTCCTTTCTATCCAAGGTCCATATCTAGATGGTCTCCTATTCATCTCTACCCAATGTGGTGTTGGTTCATCATCACAATCATAACTATGCTTCTTAACATCATACACCGACCAAGTATTGCCTTCACCTACCGCTATCTTAGACTCCTTACAATCTATCATGGCGCTAGCGGTTGCTAAAAATCCTCTTCCTACCAACAATTGGCATGTAGTGTCACTAACCATGTCTAGGACGTGAAAATCCGCTAAGATAGTTAACTTTCCTACGTGAACAACTACATCCTTAATCTTCCAACCGGGTGGGCAATACTCCCATCCGCTAGACCTATCAATACCTCCGTTTCCTCTAACTTTCCTAGCTTAAGAGTGGTGAATAGGGATAAGGGAATCAAGTTGAGGCTTGACCCTAGATCGGCTAGTGTGTCAAAAGCTTCGGATCTTCCTATTTTACAAGGCAAAACAAATATTCCCGGATCATCAAGTTTTTTAGGCAACTTGTTTTGAACGAAGGCGGTCCCATTTTTACCTAGTTTAAACTTCTCATATTTTTCTAGGAGGGCACTATAGTAAGGAGCACGGGCTAAGACATCAATGACGGGGCGTTCAAGGTGAAGTTCCTTGAATTCATCGTCAAGGTCTTGCGTAGGAGGTGTTTCAACTATACTTTTGACCGGTTTTATATCGGGTGTTTTACTTGATTGGTCCTTTTGAAGAATTTGGTTTTGTTTGAAACACGTGCTCGTTGATTTAACCGAGTAGTATTGTGGACACAAAGTGGGTGACGAAACTGAAGATATGGAATTAACGTTTAGTTTCGGATTCTTGACCGTGTCGCTTGGGAGTGCTCCCATTTCTCGGTCATTGAGGACTTTCAACAATGCGTCAATTTTGGTGGTCATCTCGCTTTGCTTTTGTTTGACATCGGCTTCAAACTTAGATATGCGAGCGTCTTGAGATGCCATGAATTTAGACATCAACCCTTCAAGATTGTTGGTACTACCATAGTTGTTAGAAGGATTGTTGTTGAAAGTACGGTTAGAGGGTGGACCGTTTGGTCGGTAACGATTAGGCGGATTGGAAGAGTTGGGTTGGTTTTGTTTCCACCTAAGGTTTGGGTGATTTTTCCAAGAGGGGTTGTAGGAATCACCGTAAGGGTTTGGCTCGGGTTTGAAAGTGTACCACTTATCTCCCGTTTCATCGGTACGCGTGGATGCGTAGTCCGCAAAAGCTGTTCCGGGGAGTTCCACACAATCACGAGTGTCATGGGGACCACTACATAATTCGCATGAAGAAGTGATTTTGTTCACTTGGCGTGAAGGCTTAGGAGCTTCGTAAGATTTCATGAGAAACTTGACTTGGTCCTCAAGTTCCATGATCCTACGGTCGGGAGTGCTAGAGTTATTCGAAGGCAAAGATATTGCCTTGACCGTTTTGTTCAAATCACGGGGATCATTCCAACTTTCGTTGTCATAGAGAGCAAGATCTTCTATGAGTTCCCATGATTGTTCCGCACTTAGATCACGTAGCTTACCACTGGCCGATTGGTCAATGGCTCGCCTCGTGGAGAGATCGATATGGTCATAAAAGATTTGGACTTGGAGCCAAAGATCTATGCCATGATGAGGGGCTTTTTGGAGTAAGTCCTTGAAACGAGTCCATGCTTCATAAAGAGATTCATTTTGACGTTGTTGGAACATCAAGATGTCATTTCTAAGCTTAGTAGTTCTCCCCAGTGGGAAAAATTAAGCAAGGAAACGAGTGGTGAGATCATCCCATGTGGTGATGGATCCCGTGGGTAAACAGTCAAGCCATTGACTAGCTTGATCCCGTAGAGAGAATTGGAATAGGCGTAATCGGATTGTCTCTCTAGTTGCAACATCTAGGTCTATGGAGTCTACAATTTTTAGGAAGTCCTTAAGATGTTGATTTGGATCTTCGGAACGAAGTCCATGGGATGTACATCCGCTTTGCACCAACCGGATGGTGTCGGATCACAAGGGGGTCACATTGGCTCCGGTGAGCTCAATGGTGTTTCGGTAGCCTTGGTGGCTAGGTCGGGAATACTCTCCTAAGGTTCGGGGCCTAAGAGGTTCTAGTGGTGGGATGACGGGTTCAAAGATGTTCCCATCGTCCATGATGTCGGGTGGTGAAAAGTTACGAACAAACACACAAAGAAATAAGATAGACTAAAGAAAACCTAAAAATAAAAATAAAATCTTACTAGAAAGGAATCTAGCAAGTAGACCTAATAAAAAGAAATTCTAACCTAGACAATAACTATTCCCCGGCTGCGGCGCCAAAAACTTGGTAGCGTAGGGATTGCACCAGGCTTTACCTCTCAAGGGATCTTGAGAAGCTTACAACCCCCACCAGGCAGTGTACCTGATCGATGTAGTATAGTATAATGACTAGTACCGGGGGATTGGTCGTTCAGCTAGGAATAGTGTCGCTAGGATTAGAAAACCTAAATACTAGTTCTAGAGGTGAGAGATGATTCTTTTTGTATTTTTATATTTTTTAGAAAGCAAGTAAATATCTCGGGTTTTAAAGGATATGGGCGGAATTAGTTGCTAGTCAACTAACCCAATACTAAAGATGCAATCAAAATAAAATACTAAAAATGAAAATAAAACTAAATTAAACTAAGGTTGTGAGCAATAAGTGGAGAAATGTGTTTACTTAGATTTCACTACTCCCTAGACATCTTTTACACGTTAATTACGTGTTATAGTTGCGTGGATGACGGATTGTATTCCTTAATACCATTCATGGGGTGGCGTACTTAACTCCCCAATCCTATGAGTGCCTACTTCACTCCTATGTCGAGCCGGCTAAGAAGCTCCTAACATGGGATCATTAGAATTTACTCATGCATTAAATACAACCAATAAAACCTAGTACACATCGGTTCATGTTTCCTAAGACGTTCAAGCATGTTACCATTTGGAGATCTGCCAGTTTTCTTAAGCCTAACATTGAAATCATTCATCCAATACAACCATAAACAAGTAATCAACACATAATCAACATCTAGGTTTCATTAGATCTAAGCAAACACAAGATAAATCTAGCCTAGCATGGTGGAATCAAGACAAGCACAAGATATAGACAACCAACACATAGACATATTGATTGAATTAAAAGAATACTTATCTCAATAACACATGTAAGGGTTCAAGGGCTGAAAACCCTTGAAAAAGCTGTAAAATACGTATATGGTTCGGCCTTAGGGTTCCTCTAAACTTGTTCCTCTTTAATGAATGAAAATTAGAAAACTATATATTGAAAATAGAGGCTGACGGCGTCAAGAACAATCTTGTGACGCCGTCATCTCACCGCCAAAAGAATCCTCGGACTGCCTTGATCTACATCTGACGCCGTCATGCTATACACTTTTCCAGGCCGTCACGTATTTAACTCTTGACGCTCTTCATTGTGACGCCTTCATTTATGTACTGGGCCGTCATGATCTTTACTCTTGACGCCGTCAAATTGTTCCTCTTGATGCCGTCACATACTGTTCCCAGCTTGGAAAATTAAGTCTTTGGCATTTTCTTCACTTTTATGCTCCAAAAACGTCCGAATTGCTTCCTTTTCCAGATTTCACTCCCAAAGTACCTAAAATCACAAAAGGAACGATTTAGGGCAATATTTGATCAAATAAATTCAATTCCGGGCTTAAATGACCCCCTAAAAGTTGTTCATTTTTCGGCTCATCAAGTGGAAGGTGTTTTGGATGGTGCATTAGGTGCACTTGGAGATGAGCATTTTGGAGGAGGTGATGGGGTTTTGTTTTCTTCATTTGTTAAGTAAATGAAGAGTTGTTTTGGAGGGATGATCACAAGCTTTTGTTTCTTAGAGGCCTTGGAGTTTGAGGTGCTTGGTGGAGTCATGATGATTTAGATGAGAAATGATGATATGAAGAATGGTGATTATGGAGGGAATTTGTAGTATGGAAATGGTTGATTAAGGTACATATTTGAAATGGTTGAATGAGATTCTAAAATCAGTTGGGTTAAAATGGGAAATGGTAGCTGATACTAGAGAAAGGGTTCACAAGATGCAAAAGAAAATAGTAAATCCAGTTCCAGATGGCCGGTCCCCTTAATTGTAGGCCGGCCCCCTTAATAATTAAGGGGAGCGCCTAGGGAATTAAGGGGGCCACCCATCTGGTGTTTTCCCAGAAGACCGAAAACCCAAAATTTGCAGAAATGGGTGATTTTTCAAGTGTGTGTTTCCAGCAAGCTCTATTAGAAGTATATACTCTAGGAATGATGATATATAAATATAGATATAAACACATTGTGCATGCAAACAAACATATTATATTCCACATTGAAAAGAAACATAGCATAACATTAAGATAGTAGCATGATAATAGTTAAAGTCTAAACATCATCCAAGAAATAAACAAGAGATAACATAAGTATTTCCGAATAAGTCGGACAAATAACAAGCCATACAAATGTCTAATAGAGAATAATAAAAATTAGTAGCAATACATCATCTACTTCTTTTTCTTCCCAATCATCTTCCTAAACATCTTTCCAACGGATATGAATCCTCCTCGAATTTCTTCATGTATTTGTTGTTGACAGTTGATAATGGACGTTTGACGAGTGAAGAGAAGCTCATCGGTACGTTCATGAGGAAGAGGAACTTGATACTCGGTATCGTCAATATCGGAAAGATTTTCAACAAAGGTCGTGGGGGATGGAGTACTAACACGTGAGGTGTTTTCCTCCTCATCATCATCATCGTCACGATGAGATGTAGACCCACGAGGCCTAAAATACAAAGGAACACGAGATTTTCCTTTGTCACTTCGAGAACGACAAGTACGAACAAGAGTGAGTTGGTTCAAAGTAGGAAGGATTTGAACGTAGTAATCTCTTTGAAGATGAGGGTAGTGTTCCATGACATAACGATAAAGTCGTGTAAGGAACATACCGTAAGGAAGATTGGCATTTGGGGTGTTTTTGGCGGACATGATTTGATGAACAAAAAGATAAGCCAAATTGTATTGCTCTTCAGCAATTACACAATATAACATGTGGGCAATGCTTGCCGTGACATGATCACGGTGACCACCAGTACCAAACGCATTCTCGCGAATGAGTTCTTCCCACTTTTTCATATTGTGGCTTAGCTATTTGAGGAGGATTTGATTTGCATGAATATCGACATTCTTCGACTTGATTACTCGACTAGTCGTACGACGTTCTAGTTCAAGCAGTTGACGAATGTCATCAGGACTAGGAATCTCAGAATAGTATGGACCATCCTGAGGACGATTTCTTTCAAGAGAGGAAAGATCCCATTCATTTGAGAATACGGCTTGGCCGTTGTATGGGATTCTAAGAATTTGTCCAAATTGAGCAAGAGAAAGAGTGATGAATTGATTTTGGATCATGAAGGAAATAAGGAGATGACCATAGGGATCGGTTTGCACCGTCACTTGGCTATAGAAGTCGAGGATAAAATGAGGAATGATTGGTTCGTTGATTTGGTAAAGACATTCAAAACGAATATTGGAGAACATTCGTTCGGTTTGATCAGAGTCGTAGAAAGATGGATCGACAATTCTTCCTTCGTGAATTTTTCTATTTTCAATGGGACGATAGAAACATGCAACTGAAGGAGACATGCCGGGAGTAGAGGAAACTTTTGGAATGTATTTTTTGGTTTTGGAGACATCACCAACCGTGGTCTTTGGTATTTTCACCTAAACAATATAACAACAAAAATAAAATTAAGACAAAAACCACTATCATGCATATGATATATATATATATATATATATATATATATATATATATATATATATATATATATATATATATGTGGAACGAAATTCTACTTCGACCAAAAAAAATATTCTATGAAGTAGTTTCACAATGTTCCTTGTATTTTGATTTTAAACTCGTTTAGAATATATGATGTCAAAAAAAATATGATATCATAATTCATTTCGAAGTAAGGCTAGATATATATTAGATTATATATCTTGCTTTCTCATAAAAGTTTGACTTAGCGTAAACATGTTTAAAAGGTTAAAATGTGAATTTTGGTTTTCAAAATATATTTTTCAAGATAAACCAAACGCTCCCTTAACTAGACTAAAATAACCTAAAACATCAATATATATATTGATTATATATCTTGATGACATCTATTGATTCGAATGGTTTTAACAAATTTTATGAGCTAATTATAAGTTTCAAATAACTACATATAATTATAATTTGTTCATGAACCAAACGGCCATGTTGTCTTCATGAACCATTTTATAACGAATTGAGAAGTATGTTTTGATTGTTTACAACATTGAACTAATATAATGTAGTAGGTTTTAACTAGTTTTTAAGAGTTATATCAACAATGTGCCTTTTGAAAAATGAAATTCAACAAGGGTTTATGGGCGATTAAAGATTTTGACAAATTGATGTGTTATACTAAGTTTGAGTTGCAATACATCATTCTAATCCTATGGGAAGCATTTGGTAGTTCAATTCCTAGCTTCTATTTCACTAAAATTCGAATTAAAATAAATTTTAATAAAATGCCTAATTATTGATTAGACACCAAATTGAATGAAATGTGATGAAATGTATGTTGGAAAACGTACAAAAGATGTTGTTATACGTTTGGATAACGTTTGCCCCTTGCGAAACAACCCCGGATTGGTGATTTGGTGAAGGATTTTGGTGGTTTTGGTTGTTTTGGTTCGTTCACAGCAGTGGTGAGGGAGGAATATATGAGCAAATGGAGTGTTTGGAAAAAGATTTAAGGTGGAAAACAATTTTGAAAGTGTCAGATGGCCGGCCCCCTTAAACATTAAGGGGACTGCCCTCGATAATAAGCCGGTACCCTTAATTATTAAGGGGGCCGCCCTTTGAATATTTGAATTTTTGCGGAATTAGTTTCTGGAACAAATATATTTATATGTATATAATTAGATTTATAATATATCAAAAATACGTAAGCGTTTATTGGCACGATGATAAGATACTTAACAATTTTTAATTACCGTTTCGATAATTAAAATGTACCTTTGACAATTTTGGATAAAATGATCAAAGTGTTAAGTTGATAAAGGGTTTGAGGTGTGTTCGGGAATATGTGAATATGTGTATATATGTATATATGTATATATATATATAAGTATAAATGTGAGTGAATGATGGGTTGATAGGTGAGGTTTGAGAGATGATAACGGAGATAGAATATAGTCGGTGAAAGGAGTTTGTTTCATCCATAGTGTTCATGTGCGAAGGCGTTCTTACATGATAATAGTCCACTTGACTCATATCCCTTCATCATCATGAGTCTTCTAAAAGTAGACATAATAGAATTTCGCGAGGGGGAAGGAAAGGGTTCGATAACGAACAATTTCTTGGAGTTCTAGAAAGTCAACTAATGACGTATCTAGGTTATGTGCAAGTATGTGTGTATATATATATATATATATATATATATATATATATATATATATATATATATATATATATATATATAATAAGTTATGAGAATATATTTATATATGTATATATATGATCGAACAAATAAAGAAAAATAGCAAGCTATATCTATACAAACAACGTAATCAAATAAAGCATGTATATCTAAGCATGGCAATGAGTTGTGAAAGAATGGTGTACCTGGTGGTCTTCAAATAAATCTTCAAAATCATCAAGATGACATATAGACTTTGAAAAAGTCTACGTTGAGAAAAACTTCAAGATTGCCTCAGGGAATGTTCATCTAGCTATTCGGTCCCCATTGCCTCTTTGGTCCAAAGTTGTTTGGTCCAAACATGTTTAACATTTGACTATGATGCATGAAAAGTGGTAGTATACCCCAAGGATTGTAGCTTTGTTGATAGTTCCACATTTGATTACTATTGTTATTGTAGTTTTGCCTATTTTGGTTTCTTCTTGGTTGAGGTGTTTTAGGCCTAGGATGAGGGTTATTTGGTTTTCTAGGTGGTGGAGTTTTAGATCTTATCTTAGGTTTAGAAGATCCTACTTCGGTTTTTAAAGACGGTTTATAAAAGGCTTTAACTTTTTCATTGTTGGCAAGAGGTATTTTTCTATCATTAATAAGTATATACTTAGGATTAGATTTTAGAGGTTTTTGTTCATTAAGTTCATTTTCGAATTTGACATTTTTAATCTCGCTTGTTGAAGCTTCGTTTGAGTTAAATCCTAAACCGGTTTTATCTCCGGATACTCTTTGAATGCTTATTATTTTACTAAGTGAGTGACTTCTATTTTCAAATTTATCAAGTTTGCGAATTTCTTCCCTAAGTATTTCGTTTTCACCTTTAATCGCTTGACATGATTTACATTCTTCAAAAATTTCTTTACCTTTTTCAAGTTGATGTATTTTAATTTTTAGTTCTAGTACTTCATTTTCCAATTGATTATTTATGTATTTTAGTGATTTGTTTTTGGCCATTACTAGTTTTCCTAATTTGCATAGTCTATTATATTCATTATCTAGGTCTTTTTCATCTAATGATAAGCTTTCATCACTAAAATATTCGGTTTCGAAACGTACCTCATTTGATGTATTCGCCATAAGACACTTCTCTTCCTTTGTCGTTTCTTTCTCATCTTCATCACTATCACTCCAAGCTCCTCCAACAAATGCTCTTTGATTTTGATCTCTTGTCATCATTGGACATTTTCCAATAAGGTGATTTGGATCACCACACTTGAAACATTTCCTTTCATTCTTGTTGTTCTTGTCATCCTTACTCTTTTGAAATGTTTTCTTTTCATCATGTGGTTGTCTTACGAATCTTCCTCGCCTTTTAAAGAATTTCTTGAAATCTCTTACGGCCATGGCGTTTTCTTCGTCATCACTTTCGGAAGATGAGCTATCTTCGATACTAGATTCCTTTCTAGCTTTCAAGGCGATTGACTTGCTTTGCTCTCGTTTTCCTTTGACCATTTCGGAATCCTTCTTTATAATTGCTTCGTAGACTTTTAAATTTCCAATTAATTCATCAAGTTGCAATGTTGACAAATTCTTTGATTCTTCAATAGCCGTCACTTTAGCTCGCCATTTTGGGTGAAGAGCCCTAAGAAACTTCCTAACAAAATTCTTACTAGAAAAATTCTCATCAAGTGCTTTTAAACTTGTGATGATAGTGTTAAATCTAGCAAAAGCATTATCAATTGATTCCTCTTCCGGAATCGTGAATTGCTCATATTGTTGAACAAGTAGATCTATCTTATTATCTTTGACTTGACTATTACCTTGGTGAGTTATTAGTAAAGAGTTCCAAATTTCTTTTGCGGTTTCACACATAAAGATCCTTTCGTACTCTTTACGTGGTAGCGCATTATAAATAACCATTTTTGCTTCATTATTTTTTAGCAAGTTTTCTTTTTAAATCATCATTTTGTTTTTCAAAAGGTACGATTTCATCTTTCTTTGTTTCGGGGTTATTTTGAATAGGTAAAAAATCACCATTAGTAATAACATGCCAAAGATCTAGATCATTTGACTTCACATAAGTTTCGAATTGATTTTTCCAATATAAAAATCCATCACTTTCAAATAGTAGTGGTCTTTGCATAGATTGCCCTTCTAAATATTTTTCAGATTCCATAGATCGTTACAAGTTTTAAAATACAATATATTTTAAAGATCTTGCTAGACGTAGCTCCTGATACCAATTGTGGAAAACTAGAAGGGGGGGTTGAATAGTTTTAAGTCCTTTTAAATTTATTACCAAAATATTTTGAAGCTTATTTAAAAAAAACTTTCGATTCGATCTCAAGTGAATTCAAGTAACAATCAATATAAGCAATTCTAATCTAATAATGAAAGTATTGAAATAGAATGAAGAAAAGATAGAGTTAGAAAGATCAAACCACAACACGCGAATTTATAGTGGTTCGGCTACAAGGACACCTTCCTTGCCCTACTCCACTCCTAGAGTACCACACTCGAGAGTTTTCTTCACTATGTCAACAAACTCCTTATGGTGGAGAAACCTTACACACCTTGGCTTACATGAGTTAACGACACTAAGCTAAATGTCGAGTTCTAATCGTAGCTAGAACCAATCTTACAACTTCTTCAAGACTTCACACCTTCTTCACACCTTCACAACTTCTTCAAGACTTCACACCTTCTTCACACCTTGTCAACTTCACACCTTCTTCTATGCACAACTAAGTCACAACTACTAAACTACTTTACAACACACCTAGTTTCTACAATCAACAAATTCACACAACACTTTTACAAATATCTAACACTACTACAATATGAAACTAGCTAATCACAACACTACTACAATTAGATGGATGTAGAGGAGTGTTCTTCTTCTTACACTTGAGTGGATGAAGCTTTGGATCACTTGGAAACAAAGACTTATGAGTTATATGATCAAAGGATTTTTGATATAGAAATGGAGGTTGGATCAGAAAGTTTTTAGTGCAAAAAGGTGAGAAAAATATGTGAAATGATCCAGTATTTAAAGGGCCAGAAAATACTGTTCTGGAGCGTGCCGGTCCCCTTAATTATTGGGCGGTCCCCTTAATGATTAAGGGGGCCGCCCTACTGAACGTTGGAAAAGTTTTTCTGGATAAAATTTGCCCTTTTTGGTTGGAAATTTGAAATCATATCTTTGTAGTTTAATATAACAATACCAAAAATGATTTACAAATATATATAAAATGTTAATATCATTTTATAAAATGTTATGTCTTAAGACAAGGTTTCCTTTGATCATGTAATGCATAAGATGCTTAGTTTATGCATACCTTAAGTGATATTAGATGTAGAGGTAAATATTTGTTACTAAATACTTGTTTACGTCTTAATCTTGACTTAATTTGATTTGAGTTTTGTGATTATCAAAACATAGGTTTATTGAGAAATATTAATAACGTTTTTAAACATTATTTATATCAACAAACTTGTTTTATGTGATGAAGATGTTCGGAGAGGATGTAAAAACACCTTTGATTTATCATGTGGATTCTTTAAGGATGTTAGTAAGCTTGGACCCAAGTATCGGGAAGATGTCTTTGAGTTTGAAGACCCAAAATACCTGCACTATGAAAGCGATCCCGATATTGGAGATGACCTAGAGAATGAGACCAATGATGAGGTCACGTAATTGCCCATGACCTTGAGTCTAGCTACAAGACTCGTAAATAAAGAAAAGCGCATCTTGGGAGGCAACCCATGTTTTATGTGTTTTTATTTGTTTGATTTTTATTTGTTTGATGTTATTTGATTCCGTATGCATGTTTTATTTTTATTGTTGGTAGATCATGTTTCAAAACTAAAATTGTGAAAATGCTTTATTTTGTTGTTTAACTTCGTCTTAACTTCATATAAAGGTATTTTGCAAAAGCTAAGTGTAAGGGGAAACCCCAATTTGTTTAGAAGAATGAAAATGATCTTGATTCGCCGCAATATTAAATGAACGTGTATATTAGTATTTGTTAGAGTCAAATGCTTGTATCGAGTCATAATGATATTTTGTAGGATTTTTCAGGAAGTAGGACATAAGTTTTTCAAGAAATTTTCCGGAAACTTAACATAAAGATTTTTGCAGGTCACATCTGACGGCGTCAGGATTTAACACCTGACGACGTCACGTGTAAAATTCTAGAAATTTTGCGAGTTTCGTTTTTCTAACGGAGTCTTAAAAGTTTTTGTTGATTCTTTAGTTTTATAAACTCCAGGAAATCTGCAAACATTCATTCCACAAGAATTATATCTTAAATTGCTCTCTAGGACTTTTTAGTATATATAGATTGCCACCGATTTTACGTGAGGTTGCCTTGATTGTTTTCTCAGGTTTAACAGGTTATATATTACAAGAAGATGATTTATATTTCTGGAAGGGAAGCTTTGAGCGTTCATTTTCTTGGAGGAAGATCTAACCTTGTTGACACACTATCCACACCGAACGAATCAGGGGAGTATTTGTTTTCATTCTTTTACCTATTTTACTTTTACATTCTTTAATTGAACATTGGGGACAATGTTCATCCTAAGTGTAAGGGGAGGATAAATGATGATACCTTATAGGATACAATTGCACTTGAGTTTGTTTGTTTAATGGTAGCTGTGAAATAAAACTAAGATAAATACTTGTTAGTGTAATTTTAGCGCCAAATTTAAAATTTTTTACAACATTTAGGAGTGAAACTTTAGCCTTAACAAGCGTCTCATGGATAAGAGTTGTATGACTAGCACAAAACCGTACCATTCAGAAAAATTGTCTACCCAAATATGTTAGGTTCGCCTTTAGATTTGATAGGAAAAGCATTCAGAAAAATTGTCTACCCAAATATGTGAGGTTCGCCACCAGTAATGAATGCTTTTCCAACAAAACCGTGTTTTTTCAATATCCCTACACCTAACGTTATAACCCTTTAAAAGACCTCTTTGATAATTTATACTAGGTGCTTAAAACAAGTGGTGGAGGTTTGATACTTTCCCAAGCCTATGGTAATCTATTTGCTATGACAGGTAGTGAGAGATGTTTTCCATTTCCTTATTGTGATATATACTTTATTACACCCGAGAGATGTGAGTATCTAAACCCTATTTGTGAGGTGCTAGTGTATGACCTCCGTGCTTGCTTTTGGTTTTTAGTGGAACAATTATTTGTTGTAATTACTTTTATATTAGTGTTAAATGACCCCTAACTTGTATTTTGATTGGAATAAAAGCGCATTTGCTTGAGGACAAGCAAATCTCAAGTGTAAGGGTATTTGATGAGGCGAAAAGTGTACCGCTTTTAAGGGGTCATTTAAGCCCGAATTTGAGATTATTTGATCAATTATTCTACATGACGGCGTCAGAAGTGGAGCTAGGCAATACGAATTTCATCATGGCGGCGAGTAGACGGCGTCAAAAGCTATAACGTGACGCCGTCAAGGTGTAAAATATATATATAGTTTTCTAATTTTCATTCATTAGTGTGGAACCTTGTGTGGGATATTTGGGCATAAACCCTAGACGAATTTTAACAGCTTTTCAAGGGTTTCAACCCCTTGAATCTTCCATGTTCAATTGAAGATAAGTACTTGATAACGCTCAAAGTTAACATGTTTTTATAAGCGTTATTAGTGTTTTTGTGTATGTTATTTGGCTGTTTTTATATGCTTTTGCCACTAAATCGTATTAAAGTATGTTTTTGTAGCATATGTAGCCAAATGTAGGAAAAATGGAGAAAAAGTGAAGAAATGAAGTATATGCGATTACACGAAGATTCCCAAGTTCAAAAGTCCAATCTGTGAAGCATTTCATATGGAGAACCTAAGTTTTGTCATCTCAAAGTTCCAAGTTCAGAGTTAATCAAGTTTGGATAGTGCATAAAGAACTACACAAGGAAAAGTCAAAGTCCAATGCAACCAGAATCTACCATCCGATCGGTTGGAGTATAACCGATCGGATAGCCACAATTACCATAATCCATCCGATCGGTATCAACCCTCAACTGATCGGATGGACATTTCTGCATGTGCATACCAACTTTTGTGCACGAATCTTGGTCTTTTGTCCCATGGTTCTAGGCCCTTCTTAGCGTCTTGTTGTCCAAGCTCCAGCATTTAAGTCCCTATTCATTACTAGGAGTATTTGACAAGTCTAAAAGGACCCCAAGAGTACACAATTGAAGACACAATTCAAAAGATCATTTACTCTCATTACTACTCTCAATTATTATCATCATCTAGCACTCAAGGAAGAAAAATTCGTTCAGAAAGAACCAGGAACTTTGGAGGACCAAGGAAGCAACATTTGGAGGCCGAAAATCTCAAGAAATCATCACCAACCCTTAGGTTATCAATACCTTGTCATTTGTTATCAATTCCAAAGCATTGTAAGACTTAAAACCATGGATTCTAATGTTGATTATTCTGAGTTTATTTGCATGTTTGCTATGAGTGACTAGTAATCTTTTTACACTTGTTTTGATGATGTTTTATACTTAGTGATCGTTATGATTGTGATAACATGTTTTAATTCAATTTCAAGTCAATCCTAAGAACCAATTGTACCTTAAGTTTCATCGTGACATTTGTTTAGCCAAGGTTAACTAATTGATAATAGTTTCAAGGGTCGAAAGATTTGTTATTATTCAACTAGTTATAATCATTTGTCTATGAATGATTGTTTTTCATCATAATTATTCTTGACTAATCAAAGAAACAAGAAGTATGATTGTAATAAGAATGCTTTTATAACATCAAATCGGATTGTTTGTAAACCTTTAGTTGGACGAAAGTTTAAATGTTTATAAACAATTGTAACCTTTTTGTCTATGAATGGGTTACCTTTTGTAATGACCATTTCCTAAGAGTATTTGATTTGTAATAAGAGTTTGTTCTTGTGTTTAAGATATTCACCATACCTTATGAACCTTGGATGGATCTTGAATTGATTGGTTTACACCTAAAGCTTGTTTTTATGAACTAAAATCTTGACGAAGGTTTAACTTGTAGAAACAATAGATTAGACCACCATCTAATTATCACAACCAACATGTTATCAAAAGTTATCACAATCATGTGTGTCATTAAGTAGAAAACTAGTCTAAACAAGTGTAGTTTTTAAATTATTGAATTTGCTTATTATGTTATTTGCGTACATTAGAGATTTACTTTTAGACTTATATTTTGATTCACTCACAAATCCCTACGAACGATCCCGACTTACCATCATATCTTGCTATAATGGACGAGTACACTTGCTCGTATGTGTTGTTTCTAGATTTGGTAATTCACCCTTATAAATTTAAAACTTGTACTAACAAAACGCACATCAAGTTTTTGGCGCCGCTGCCGGGGATTTTGATTGTGTTTCTTTTAAGTTTTAAAAGTCCGTTTCTTTTCGTGGTCGTTTTCTAAAAGAATATATATATATATATATATATATATATATATATATATATATATATATATATATATATATATATATATATATATATATATATATATATATATATATTTTTTCAGTGTCATCCAACCGGTCGGATAGACTTCCAGCCGATCGGTTTCCCAGTTTTTCCAGTTTTTTTTATTTTACCGTAGCATCCATCCGATCGGTTTGTCATCCAACCGATTCGGATAGACTTTTCTTTTTTCGAAAATTTTATTTTCTTGTTCTTTTGTTTAGGTAATTGACTCGATTCTCTTAGTAGTTGTATGAACACTCGTTCTACTACTGAAAAGCTTAGTTCACCTTTATCCAATCCTGAAAGTTTGTTTCGTAAGAAGAGATCTTCATCTATTCTTAATTGGTTTGATAATCTTTCCGAAGAACTTCCAATTTCCGATCTTTTTAAACCAATACCCATGGCTGACGATCAACCCATGTGGGCCGCCAATCGAACCGTAGCACCTACTCCTAGAGCTGCTATTGTTGTCGCCGACCTTGGTGAAAACTTTACCGTTAAAGGTCACCATCTTTCTATGATCAAAGACCATCAATTTGATGGCCGTTCGCGGGCCGATCCGCATAAACACATTGACGAATTCATTGAAATTTGTGGCATGTTTCGTTATGGAAATACCGATGTCGATGCTATTAAACTCAAACTTTTTCCATCATCACTCGCCGGAGATGCCAAAGTATGGTATAACGAATTAACCCCAGGAACTATCAATACTTGGGAGGAGATGAGGTAAGCTTTTGTAAGCCGATTCTTTCCACCTGCCATGTATGATAGACTAATGGGAGAAATCCGTGCTTTTTCACAAAATCCTAATGAATCTCTTGTTGAAGCTTGGCTTCGCATGAAAGATTTGCTTCGAAGTTGTCATGGTCATAATTTAGGACGAGGAACAATAATCCAAATCTTTTATCATGGTCTTGATGAAGCATCCCAAGCAATCCTTGATGCCAGAGGAATTTTTCTTTACAAAACACCTAACGAGGCATATCAACTTCTCGAAGATCGAGTACTCAAACTCGATTGGTCAAAAGATTCCAAAACCAAACCCTTATGGAAAACCGTTGCTTTTGCCGAAAGTTCAGATAATTCGAAACTCATGGACAAAATAGAAGCCTTGTCTTTTAAAATCGACTCGCAATACAAAGATATTAAAGGAGAAATGAAAGAAATACGAGATGGTTGTAATAATTGTGGAGGAAATCACACATCATCCGAGTGTGATGACCAACCTATGAATAGACCCAACGAAGGGGAAGTCAATTATGTCCAAGGAGGATATCGTGGAGGAAGTTTTCGTGGTAATTATTACAGAAGAAGTTCTGGAAATTGGCAAGACCGCCAACAAAGGGATAACAACCATGATTTTCAACACCGAACAGACAACCCAAACCCACCAAATTCAGATAAAAAGGAAGAATCTGATTTCGAAAAAATGATGTGAGATTTCGTAACTGCTCAAAGAACTACAAATGAGTTTGTAAAAACTCAATTTTTCAATCTCAAAACCAAAGTTGAGCAAGGTCAGAAAAATCATCAAGCTTCTATCCAGGATCTTGAACAAAAATTTGGTAGACTTTCTGATCAATTTTCTTCTCGAATTCCTGGTACATTACCAAGTAACACCCAATCCAATCCAAAACCGTCTGGATCAAACGATAAGAATTATCGTCCACCACAAAACAGAAATGAGCATATCAATGTTGTATTCACTCGAAGTAATCTCTCATATGATCCACCACCCGTTCCTACAGATAATACTATTATTCAAGATGAGGAGGAGGAAGAAGCAGAAGAAGAAGCAGCTGAAGAAGAACAAACCCAAACACCAACCAAAGAAAATACCGTTCCACCAATAAAACCTTATACACCGAAAATACCATATCCACAAGCCCTAAGAAAAGAGAAAAGAGAGGAGTGAAATAAGAAGTTTATCAAAGAAGTTAGAATTAACGTACCCCTCGTTGATGTTCTAGCTGGAATGCCCAATTATGGGAAATTTTTGAAAGAACTTCTTAATAATCGAAACAAGTTGGAACAAATTTCCGCTACCGTTCTCAATGAAGAATGCTCTGATATCATTCAAAACAAAATTGCACCAAAACTAGGAGATCCCGGAAGTTTTCTTATACCATGTACATTAGGAAACAACATCACATGCGATGCTTTAGCTGATTTAGGTGCAAGTATCAATTTGATGCCCTATTCGTTGTATTCTAAACTTTCCATCAATACATTGAAACCTACTAAGATGAGTATAAGATTAGCCAACTATACATACTAATATCCTGTTGCGGTTGCTGAAAATATGCTTGTTCAAGTTGGTAAATTTGTTTTTCCTGTGGATTTTGTCATCTTAGAAATGGAGGAAGATAGTCGACTACCCTTAATCTTAGGAAGACCTTTCTTAAACACTGCTGACGCCATGATCAAAGTCAAAGGCAGAGAACTCAATCTTGGAGTAGGAGAAGACCGAATCACGTTCTTAATCGATAAAGCAATGAAATATCTAAATTCCAGTGATGACACATGCTATAACATCGATGTCATTGATGAAGTCACTGAAGAAGAATTTGATGCATTACTTGACGATTCAAAACCATTCATGTCTACTTCAGAAAAGATCAGTGAAACAGATTCTGATAAAGAATTTGAGGAATTCATGGAAGTTAAATTAGAAGAAGAGGAAGAAGAGAAATTTGAAGATATCACTGAAAAAGATCAAATGAAAATCAAATCATCTCTAGAAGAACCACCCACTGATTTGGAACTCAAAACCCTTCCCAATAATCTCGAATATGCCTACTTAGAAGAAAAATCACTTCTTCCAGTAGTCATATCGTCATTGCTCGAAATAAATAAAAAAGAAAGACTCGTTTCTGTTCTTAAGAAGCATAAACGCGCTTTTGCGTGGAAAACTTCTGATATTCCAGGAATTAGTCCAGATTTTTGCAAACACAAAATCAATTATGAAGAAGGTACTAAACCCGTTGTAGAAAGACAACGTCGACTCAACCTCAATATGAAAGAAGTTGTTAAGAAGGAAATCATCAAACTTCTTGACGTAGGAATTATTTATCCTATCGAGGATAGCCCATGGGTGAGTCCAGTTCATTGTGTTCCAAAGAAAGGAGGAATGACTGTAGTGACCAACGAAAGGAATGAATTAGTTCCTACTAGAACTGTCACTGGATGGCGAGTATGTATTGATTACAGAAAACTTAACAAAGCCACCAGGAAAGATCATTTTCCTCTACCGTTCATGGATCAGATGCTCGAAAGATTAGCAGGAAACAAATACTTTTGCTTCCTTGATGGTTTTTCGGGATATTTCCAAATTCCTATCGATCCAGCCGATCAAGAGAAAACCACATTTACATGTCCTTTTGGAACCTACGCTTACCGGCGTATGCCCTTTGGTCTATGTAATGCCTGCAACTTTTCAAAGGTGTATGATCGCAATATTTCAAGACATGCTTGAAACATCTATGGAAGTTTTCATGGATAACTTTTTAGTTTTTGGTGATTCTTTTGAAACTTGTCTTTCCAATCTCGATAAAATGCTTGAGAGATGTGAAGCCGCACATCTAGTTCTTAATTGGGAAAAATGTCATTTCATGGTAACTGAAGGAATTGTGTTAGGACACAAGATATCAAGTTCAGGAATGGAAGTAGACAAAGCTAAAATAGATGTTATCACCAAATTACCACCACCAACTAACGTTAAAGCCGTTAGAAGTTTTCTAGGACATGCCGGTTTTTACCGCCGATTTATCAAAGATTTTTCAAAAATATCACGTCCTATGACTAAACTTTTAGAAAATGATTCTGTATTTGATTTTAATGCTGACTGCATTAAAGCTTTCGAAACGTTGAAAAGTCGATTGACTAGTGCCCCAATTATGGTTGCACCTAATTGGTCACTACCATTTGAAATCATGTGTGATGCAAGCGATTTCATTGTTGGAGCTGTTTTAGGACAACGTGAAGGAAAACATTTTCGTCCTATATACTTCGCTAGTAAAACACTCAACAATTGTTGGGATCATACTTTTGTATTTTAGTCAAGTCTCGGTCATTACCTTTTGTAATAGGTTGCTTAGTTATTTATTTCACCATGTGTATGTTACTAGGCTTAAGTAATCAAGTCCATGGGCCTTGAAAGCCCATGTTTAAGTAGTAAGAGGGAGGAAGGGAGTGTTGCCCTACTCCTCCCCTTATAAATACTAAGCTTATGTAAACATTATAATTGTTGGTTATTTGAATACATTAAGGAAACTCTTGCAATTACTTTTCTCTCATTCTTATAATCAACCATCTCTCATTCTCATCTCATTTCTCATACTTGTGTTTACAAAATGGTGACCTAACAAGTGGTATCATTCGCCTAATCGAGATTGAAGTGTGTTTCTTGGAGTTAACGTGGGATTTAGGGTGTTGTTTTGCTTCTTTTTGCTTCTTTCTTTGTTTCCTACACTCAAATCTTGAAGCTTGGATAAGTTTTAAGGTTAATATAGTGTTTAGAAGCTTAGATTTTGCATAAAGTTTTGATTTTTAAGGTTTTTTCTACTCAAAATCTTCAATAGTTAGTGTTTTATAAGTATTGGTGAAGTTATTTGATCAAAAGTACCTTATTTCTAAGCATTTTTCTTCAAAAATTTGTTTTTTTTCAAGTTTCTGACCTTCTTACGCGTAAGTTTCGTGAACAGTACGATTCAAAAGCTGACTACAGTACTTTTTGTCCTTTCTACGCATAAGTTTTTTGTCAAAACCCCTTTCTTACGCGTAAAACTGGTCAAAACCCTTTTTCTACGCTTAACTTGGTCTTCTACGCCTAAATCCTACACATAAGTCTATTTCCTACGCCAAAGATCCTACGCAGAAGACTGATCCTACGCAGAAGTTGCCTCTACGCCTAAGTTTTTACGCTTAAGTCAGATCTTACGCATAAGACCAAATCTTACGCGTAAGTTTCAGAGTTCTACGCAAAACTTCATCCAAGGTCTTCTCTTCGTGAAACGGTGACTCAGTACTTCCCTAGCTTGGATAAGTTAGTGGAATACTTCGACTTCGGATATCTTTCAAGCTTGGATAAGTTTGAAAGATTGGTTTGGTTTTAACCTTACGCAAAACTTGCTTTACGCAGAAGATTTAATCTTACGCATAAAAAGGCAAATCTTACGCATAAACCTTGAGTTTACGCATAACATTACCTTTCTACGCATAACATTAAGTCTACGCATAAGTTCAAAGTTACGCGTAAGATTTCAACTTACCCCAGGGATTTTGAACTTAACCAAAGGAACGTGCATTTCAATCTTCTACAAAGATCCATTACTACACAAGTGTTTTAAGATGTCTCAACCACCACATTACTACTTCTCTAATCCTCAACAACAACATCAGCAGTATCAGCAACAACAATACCATCAGCAACAATCATATCAACAACCTTCACAATCACACTTTCATCAACAACCGTTTAATCCACAACCACAATATCTCATGATGCAACAACATCAAATCATTCCTCAACAATAACCATATCAAATGTCACAACAAAACAATCAGTTTTCCTCCAAACAACCTCACTAGTTTGATAGAATGTGTGAAGTTATTACAACTCAACAATCCAGACATGAGGCAGGATCACTTGCAACACCTCCAATGCTAACACCTGGGAACTATGTTCAATGGTCAAGTTGATTCTTACGATTTCTTGAACTAAAGAAACCTCATGGGAAATTCTTGAAACAAGTGATACTTGAAGGACCATTTGAGTGGCCAACAAGATTTGAAATTGGTGATCCAACTGCAGATCCTCCACGTCCTCCTAGAGATAGACCTCTTCCAGAATCTCAACTCACAGAAGAACAGAAATTACATCGTGAAGCTGATGAGTATGCAATGGCTTATATACTTCAAGGTATACCTAATCCAATTTATCGAAGTGTCGATGCTCAGAAAACAGCCAAAGCTATGTGGGAACATGTTCATCTCCTTATGGAAGGCACTCAACACAATTGAACCAGGAGAGTCACTTGAATCCTACTATCATCGTTTCACAAATGTGGTCAATGATCTAGAACGTCACAAAATCACAGTACCTAGGATCGCAGTGAACTCCAAATTCGTTGGTAGTCTTGGTCCTGATTGGCATAAATATGTGACATTTGTTTGACAAACCAAAAATCTTCATGATGCACCATATGGTTTGTTGTATGATTTTCTGAAACACCATGAACCTGAAGTGGAAAAAGATAGAGCTCTTCGAGGAGGATATTCACCATCACCAACACCAAATTCTTTGGCACTCGTAGCTCAATCTCCCTATGCTCCACCACCTATGTCAAATCATGCATATGTTCAAGAGCAAAACTACTTCAGTTATCCACAATCTTCTACCTCGAACCAAATGGTCCCTTATGATTCATCTCCACAGAATACTTCTACTCAACTTGTTCCATTAAACAACAATGATGCAGTATATTACTCCAACTCCAATGAAGATGACGATGATGAATTTAATATGTTGAATCAGGGACTTGCTCTTATTGCTCGTGCTTTTAGTAAATTCTCCAACAAAACAAACAACCGTCAACGTTCATCTTCTAACACAAGGAATCAAGCTGTTGTCAATGATGGAAGAGTGGAAATTCAGAATCGTAACTATGGTCGATCTGGTTCAGGAAGTTCTTCAGGAAATTTTGGGAATGGTCAGAGGTTTAATAACAATGGAGGGTTCAGGAACAACTCAGGATCTTCTCAGCAAAGGTCTGAACCAGTTGCAACTAGGAACTCCAACTTAGGGAATGCAGTGTGGTGCTATAATTGTAATGAACAAGGTCATATAGCGACAGCATGTACTAAACCGAGAACTCGGGGTAGTAAGTTTCACAAGCAAGCATTACTCATGGCTCTTCAAGATGAAAAAGATGGACATTTCCCTGAACAGGATAACAACTTCATGGCAAATGTGAACAATGACGATGACATGGAAGATCTGGAAGCCAATGCAGCTGTGATGCTTATGGCCAACATGCAGGAACTTCAGTTTAATGATTCAGGTCCAGTATATGACACTGACGGCTTGTCTCAGGTACATGGCCAAAAAGCATGCCTAATACATGAAATAGCCTCACCTTCTGCTTCTGAATCAGATATGGCGCAAGTTGTTCCATCTAAAACATCTTCATCTTCTCAAACAGATGAACAAATAAGCACAGTTGTCATATTTGATGATGACACAGTTGTTTCATTTGATGATCCTATTGAGAATGATAAACATGATCATATAGAACAACATGAACCATCATTTGATCCAGACCCTGACCTCATATTGTTATCTAAACAACTGAATGCACAACAATTGCAAATCATAAAATGCAACGAGAAAAACAAAGTTTTAAAAGAAACAAATGTGTCACTTGCAAGAGATATTGAGTGTTATAAAATTCAACTTTCAAATCAGGAAGACAAGATTAAAAATGCAAAAAGTTTTGAAAAAGCTTTTCAAGAATCTTACAACAAAGAGCAAGATCTTCAACACGAAATGCAAGATTTAATTGAGTCAAACGAAAAGTTGATTTCTAAACTCGAAAGTGAAAAATGTGAACTAAAAATGCAAGTTGAACGTCTTCAAAGAGTACTTTCATAAACAGAAACCAAATTGTCCAGTTGCAAAAAGGATTTTTGTGAACATAAAATACGAAAAAGGAAGTATATAGATAACTTACTCGGTGAGATTGTTGATCTTGAAAAACAACTCAAAGAATTTCGTAATATTGTTTACAAACACGGGAACTCTGTCACAACAATTCAGAAATTTACTTTAAAACCGAGACCCGATAAAGGATTTGCACTTGGCGATTTCAAATCAATGTTTCTACACACAGCATTCAAAGAAAATCCTAAGATTTACAGTATGGACCACATGCTTGATAATACGATTGTGCGTGCTGTTGTTTTTGATACTAAGGAAGAGGAAGAACTTGAAGACGAGAGTCGATAAAAAATGAGTTATGTTCAATATTGGACACCATATGATTATTCACAAGCTCCTCATATTTCTAAATCTTTTGTTCCTCAAAAGGAATTACCTGAGAAATCATGGTATGTCACTGAGTCATATGTTTCATCCTCTAATGCGGCCCCTGTCCAAACTGTAGCACAAATAAATGGTCCTTTACCATCATCCGGTGAAGTTACACCTTTACCTAAAAATTGTCGTGTCTTAAATTATTACAAAACTTTTATGGAAGACATCGAAATTTTGGAGGAAACAATTGAACGTAATTCTGAAATAAAAATTGAAACTTTTTACTCCGATTACGAGCGAGAAAAGAGAGATATTTTTCAAAAACAAATGTTGCCAATTGTCAAACACCTCCGTCTCTGTGCTACACGATGGGAACAGGAACTTCAAAACAAGGTCAAAACTATGATAAACGTTTTCAACTCAACTGAAAATGAGATCTTGGTTCAAAAGCAAAGAAATAGAATTTTAAAAAATGATGCTGATCGACTCTTGGAACAAATTCTCAATGCTGATATTTATTCTGTTATCATGAATGATCTCTATAAATCTGGTACTTCCATGCTTGTGGATGATCTTTGTGTTGATAATAACGTGTTGAATGTGGAAATAGAGACACTTAAACATGAAAATGACAAGCTGAGAATAATGAATGATGATGTGACAAAACAATTATCAAAAGAAATTTGTCTACTCAAACAAAGGCTTGAATGGTGTCAAGCTCAAAGTATTGAAACGGAATTGAAACTTCAAAGTCAAAATAATTCAAACTCTTGTCAGCTTTGCAAAAACAATGAGTCTTTAAAGAGTCTGTGTCTCAAATATGAGAAAGAAATTGCGAATTTAAAAATTGAAAACGCCGACTGGCAAGAAAACCGCAATGAACTTAGTTACTGCAACGGGAAACTTGAGTCTGAAATTCAGGATAAAAATCACATCATCATTGATTTGAAAGAGAAAATTAAGCTACTTCATAAAGGAAAGTTTGTTGACACCATGGTGATAGCACCAGGATTGTATCAATTAGACAAAACTGCTAAAGAAAATTTTGTTCAAAACACTAATGTTGATAACTCCACTTCCACAGGACTAGTCTCCACTAGTAGCGTTAGCAGACCCAAGCGAAAAAGTAACAAGAAGAATAGGTTCTGGCAACATAAAAGAGGACAACTAGAAGCTCAAGAAGTAGAAGATCAACTTAGGACTTTGAATAAAACTCATGTTGCATCAGATTTAGATTCTAATCTGGCAAATTGTAATCAAAATCTAAATGTAACGAATGATGAACCTTTGAATGTTTTGAATATTAATGCATCTTGTGTGTTTTGTCGTAAAAGCGTATCATCTGGTGATCATACAAAATGTATAGCTAATTCTCTTCTTAATCGTCATAAGAAACATAGGACACGCATTCCTTCTAGGCCCACTACTGCCTCTAAGTCTATATTAGGAAAGCTGCCTTCTACGGTTTCTAATGAAGTTGAAGTTACCCCCATAAGTGCAGAGAACAAATTTAGGAAAAAGCCAATTACTAGTGAATTCACCATAAAGAAAGCAAGAACTAGTTGGAATTGGCAACGTTGGTTACAATATAAACCAGACTTTAAATGGATTCCTAAACTGTTGAATACATGTGCTTCTAACCAACAGGAACCCGCACTTTCTTTGGGTTCCACCCTTACTTCTGTTCCATCCGTGTCTTCTTCTTGTGATGCAGGTGGTACAGATTGTTCTCTGGATTGTTGATAGCAGATGCACCCGACATATGACAGGCAATCTCAAACTATTACACAACTTTGTCTCAAAGTTCATTGGTACTGTCAGATTCGGGAATGATCATTACGCTTTAATCATGGGAAATGGTGACTATGTCAGTGGGAACATTGAAATCAGTCATGTTTATTATGTGGAAGGCCTTGGACACAACCTTTTCTCTGTTGGTCAATTTTGTGATGGAGATCTAGAAGTTGCATTTCGTGAGAAAACTTGTTTCGTTCGTGACTTACAAGGAAACGATCTAATGTCTGGCTCACGTGGTTCTAATCTTTATACAATATCAATGCCAGATATGATTGCTACATCTCCGATATGTCTTCTCTCCAAAGCGGAATCGACTAAATCTTGGTTATGGCACAAACGTCTTTCGCACTTGAATTTCAAAACTATGACTGACCTTGCTCGTCACAAACTTGTTGATGGATTTCCAAGATTCCGTTTTACCAAAGATCACTTATGTTCAGCCTGTGAACAAGGAAAAAGTACTCGGGCTCATTTTCCTTCGAAACCTGAGCACAGTACGAATCATGTTTTACAATTGCTTCATATGGATTTGTGTGGACCAATGCGTGTTCAAAGTATCAACGGTAAACGCTACATACTAGTAATTGTGGATGATTACTCCAGATGGACTTGGGTTTATTTTTTACGAAGTAAAGATCAGGCTCCTTCAATGATCATCACCTTTCTCACTAAAATTCAAGTTCAGTTACGCAACACCGTACGAATAGTCAGAACTGACAATGGAACTGAATTTAAGAATCAGACACTTCGGTCTTATTTTGAGAAAGTGGGAATTGAACATCAAACATCTATTCCTAGAAGCCCAGAACAGAATGGAGTTGTTGAAAGACACAACAGGACGTTAGTGGAAGCTGCTAGAACAATGTTGATTAATGCTCAATTACCAGATTACTTATGGGCGGAAGCTGTTTCAACCGCATGTTATACCCAAAACCGTTGCATGACACAAAATGCCATCGCAAAACACCTTATCAAATTGTTCACAAAAGAAAACTGAACATCGATTACTTTCATGTATTTGGAGCCCTTTGTTATCCGAAAAATGATCGTGATGATTTAGGTAAACTTAAAGCAAAGGCTGACATCGGAGTGTTCGTTGGATACTGTGAAAATTCTAAAGGTTTTCGGATATGGAATCGTCGAACAAGAGAAATTCAAGAAACCATTCACGCTAATTTTGATGAACTCACACAAATGGCTTCTGAGCAACACAGCTTAGGACCCGAATTCAACCGTCTTAACTCTCCGGACTCTTCGGCTGAACCATTGCCACTCAACCGCAAAGAATTGGAAACCTTGTTTGCTCCACTGTTTGATGATACAATTGAATACCGTTCTACTGAGGTCTCACCTAATTCCGCTGCTTAACCTGATAACATCCAGTACCTGACTTACCTCAACAAACTACAACAACTGTTGAGAAAGACGGTCCTCCAATTGCATCACCATTTTCAGCAGAACAAACTGTTTCTAACTCCCGACAATCAGCTGAAGATTCTACACCACAATCAGTTCCACAAATGGCAGAGCATGATCCTAATGCGTTCTTTAACCCGTTTGCACCGGCTCCTACATTTCCTGAAGTAGATGAGTCATCCACACGCAATTTGGATCCTGCTAACATGCGAGATACTTATCAACTACACCCTTCGACACACAAATGGACTCGAGATCATCCACTAGTTCATATTATTGGCCATCCAGATGCACCTGTAATGACAAGACAACGAATTCACACTGATGGAGAAACTTGTATCTATGCACTCACAGTTTGTCATAAAGAACCTAAGAACATTAAAGAAGCAATGACTTATGACAACTGGATTGAATCTATGCAAGAGGAATTTCAGCAATTCATACGATTAGAAGTCTGGGAATTAGTTGAAAGACCTGACGGAGTCTTTGTCATCGGGTTAAAATGGATTTGGAAAAATAAGCTAGATGCTGAAGGCACTGTCATACGTAACAAATCACGCCTGGTAGCGAAAGGATACTCCCAACTAGAAGGACTTGATTTTGCTGAATCCTTTGCTCCAGTGGCTAGACATGAAGCTGATCGGATCTTTTTGGCCTATGCTGCACACAGGAACATGGTTGTTTACCAAATGGATGTGAAAACAGCATTTCTTAATGGAGAACTTCGTGAAGAAGTTTATGTAAGCCAACCAGACGGCTTTGTTGATCCTGAGCGTCCTAATCACGTTTACCAACTCAAAAAGGCACTCTATGGACTTAAGCAAGCCCCACGGGCGTGGTATGACAAACTGTCCACTTTCTTGCTGGCCAATAAATTTTCTAAAGGTTCGGTGGATCCCACACTATTTACAAAAACCTACGGGGAGGACTTACTTGTTGTTCAAATATATGTCGATGACATTATTTTTGCCTCAACAAAAAGAAGTTACTCTAATAATTTTGCAAAATTAATGAAAGATAATTTTGAAATGTCCATGATGGGTGAACTTTCGTTCTTTCTAGGACTACAAGTTCATCAATCACCCCGTGGAATTTTTATAAATCAGTCCAAATATGCTCTAGAAATTTTAAAGAAACATGGAATGATGACTTGTGATACTTATAATACACCAATGGGCTATACCACAAAACTAGATGCTGACTTACATGGGACACCTGTCCTGTTGACCCTACCAAATACCGCAGTATGATTGGGTCACTCATGTATCTCACAGCTAGTAGACCTGATATAGTATTTGCTGTCTACATGTGCTCTCGCTATTAGTCCAAACCATCTGAAAAACACCTCAGTGAGGTCAAAAGAATCATTCGATACATAAAGGGAACCATTAACTTGGGAATCTGGTATCCGAAGGATTCTGGTTTTGAACTAATTGCTTTTTCAGATGCTGATCATGCAGGATGTTTAGACACACGCAAAAGTACATCTGGTGGATTACAGTTTCTCAGAGATAAACTTGTGTCATGGCAATCAAAGAAGCAGGACTGCACATCACTGTTGTCAACAGAATCTGAATATGTAGCCATGTCTGCTTGTTGTGCTCAAGTCATCTGGATGAGATCACAACTTAAGGATTATGGCTACCTATTCAACAAGATTCCAATCTACTGTGATTCCAAGAGTGCCATTGCTATCTCTTGCAACACAGTTCATCACTGCAAATCCAAACACATTGATCTCCGATATCACTTCATCAAAGAGCATGTTGAAAAGGGTACCGTTGAACTATATTTTGTTTGGACTAAGTACCAATTGGCGGACTTACTTACCAAATCTTTAGCACCATCAAGGTTTGCTAGTCTAGTTCACCAAATTGGTATGCGATGTTTGACTCCAGATGAACTGGAAAAGTTTTTAAAACACAATTGATCGTCAAACATCAAAACTATCTTTGTAAATATATTTCTAAAAACAAAATACAAAAATATAAAACCAAACAAAAACACAAAAAGATTTTTGTTCTTTTTCCAAAAAAAAAATGCAAGTATATACCACCTCTTTTTCAACACTATTTTTTTGTAAAATGTCTCCAATTATTAAAAACAAGTGTTGAGGGGGAGGAAAAGTAATTTTTTTTTAATTTCTCAAAATATTTACTTGATACTTGCATTTTACCAAAAATATTACGTTCTTTAACAAAAGTGATGCTTCAAAAGTTTTTTTCGGGTTACTTTCCTTGACCATTATAATAAATTTTAAGTTGTTTAAAAGACTACGGTCTAAGGTCGAGGGGGAGTTAAATTCCACAAGTTGTTCTTATCTTAAGATATGGTGTAGTTAACAAAAGTTACAATGAGAGTTAGTTAGGCACTTGGAATGAAAGTTTGAATGAGGTTAAGGGGCCAATATTGTCATACATTGAAACTCATATTAACCTTGGTCAAAACAAGTATTGACCGATCATTCATTACACCTGCAAACACAGTAAAACACATTTACTACTTTCACCTACCTAATCAACGGCTAACAATCAAACTGCAAATCCAACAATTGTTCTTCAAATCTGTAAGTAACAATACGTTTTGATCATGATTCTAAACAAGGGTTTTAAATTTCATCATAATCCAATGGCTCAATTTGTCTTAATCGTTAAAATTAATCTAGGGTTTTGCGTAAAATTGAACCCAGAAAGTTGTTGTGTTTAGGGTTAAATTTGTTAGTGGGAAATGTTCGTAGGATGATAATAAACATGTTACTAAACTCCAATCATGCCCAGATTCATTAATTGTTGAAAATCAAATTTAGGGTTCTTCGTATGATTTGGGTGTTTTCGTGTAACAATGTTTTGATACTATTAATTGGTTAGGATATTGTTAGAAACTGTTTAGGATCATGTTATTGTGATTCAATTGTTTCGGAAACAAGTATTGAACAATAATCGATGATTTAGGGTTCTTGAGCACTAGCAGTTTTGAACTTGTGATTTCATGGTCCATTTGTGTTATATATTGGTACAATTGTTCCTTAGGATGTTACTAACACTCGCCTAAGATCATAATCCACCCAGAATCATGTTTTGATTAGTTGTGATTTGATGTTCATGCGTTCCTACGCATAAGTTTGGTTGTGTGCATGTCTACGCTTAAATTTGTGATATAAGTGTGTTAGGATTCATTTAGATGATGTTTTGATCAGTGGTTGTGTTAAATCTTTCAGGAATCAAAGATACTTAAAATTCGAAGGTGATTTTTCAAAAGATGCAATCCTACGCATAAAATGATTCATCTTACGCGTAAGATGAAATCTTACGCGTAAGATTCGACACGTTTGAAAAACATTGTCTTGGATATGACAATGTTTACGCATAAAAGATTTTCTTACGCATAAGTTATTTCTTACGCATAAGTTATAAACTTACGCATAAGTCAGAAGTTACGCATAAGTTATTTCTTACGCATAAGGTTTAATCCTTTGCATAAGCTTATATCTTACGCCTAAGATTTTATCCTACGCATAAGATTGAGCCTACGCATAAGATTCACCTTACGCGTAACATATAATGTTATGCGTAGATTTTGCTCTTACGCATAAGTAATGTTATGCGTAGGATTTCCAACTTACGCGTAACATTGTCAAAATTCATGAAAATTGTCTAAGTGTTGTAAAATTCCTAATGTGTAAACTCTTGTAATAGTTAACTCATGTTGTGTTTAGATTGTTATAAGTTTCTACTAAGTGTTAACTTCCAAAAACACATGTTTATCCTATAACAACAGTTTTTACACACAACACCCACTGATCAATTCAAAATGTGCACAATCATGTAATTGAATGTCTAAGCTAACAAAGTATATCATTGCTATGTTTGTGATTGTTTATGATCAATTCAGATGGCTCAACATAATGACATCCCGTATGGACCAGAACCTGAACCAAAACTCTCATGGGAAGAAACCTTTCCCGAAGATTACACCAGAAAGATAGGCAAGAACAACTTAAGAATCAACTTCAACAAAATCACATGCAATGAATCTTCATGCATTGTAGCTGTGGATGCTCTCCTCTATCACCCTAACAACATCCTGTTCACTAAGTCAGCATCAGTAGCCTGCTTCTACATACACCAATTCTGGCACACACTTTAGCTAGACCTTGGAGAAGAGTCCTTCACTTGCATGCTTCATAACAGACAGGTTACTGTGGACATAGATACAATTAGGAATGTTCTTGGGTTACCCGAACTTGGCCCAGATGAAGAATACGATCAAGTACCTAACGAGGAAGAGCTGATAGAGTGGTTACGGGATATTGGTTACGATGAATCAGAAGAAGTCGTGACAAGACACTCTAGGGTCAACATCAGATTTCTTCTACAACCATGGAGAACCCTGTACATTCTGATTGCTAAGTCTTTATCTGGCAGAGACAATGGTCATGAACACCCCAAGCTCCAACACCTCAAGCTTTTCTGGGCCGTGGCAAACGTCAAGAAGGTGGATTATGCTAGCATTATTTGGGAAGACCTTGTGTGGCACATACAACACAAGACCACCAACATTCCATTCGTTTGCTTCACCAAATTACTCATCGAAAGCTTCCTTCGTGAGTATGACGATATTCCACAAAGATTAGATGATGAAGCCAAGCACACGTTCAGAAATGAGGAAACTCTCAGACCAATCAAGAGACTTGACACCAGCACTCGTCAGCAAGGAAAGAAATTTCCCGATTGTCTCTTGAATGATAAAGTGAAGCTTTGCAAGAATTACAAGTACTACGTTCAAGCTCTCAATGAAGACAAAGTTGGTTTCTTGGACGAAGTTGTTCTACCGTCGTTCATGCAGAAGAAGGGGAAGAAAGGTAGCAAGTCTGGGAGCTCTGGTAGTTCTAAAAAGTCTAAACAAAAGAAGGGTACACTCAAGTTAAGAATTCCTGTCATGAAGCCTGAAACCATTCCTGAACCCACACAACCACCTTCTCCAAAACCGTCTGACTCAGAAACCGAATCCGACGAAGGTCCAATTTATAGGGAAGCCTATGCAAACATCGACAAGAATGTTAACCTTGAAGATATTGATGATAGGGACATAACTTTCGAAGATTGGGAGAAAAACATTGATGAATTTGCTGATAATGCTGAATACCCAGCAAATCTCAATCAAAGACCGTTCACTGAAGCAGAGACTAAATTGGAAGAAGAAAGGATTATGAATGAGAAGCTGAAGGAACCAATGACTGCTGAACAAGAGTCTGCTCACTCTAACATAGGTCTTTCAGTAGAAGAAGAAAATGAAAGAACTCTTAAGTTGGGTCTCCTCCACAGCAAGATAGATGCATTCCAAGCTGATCAATCTCCACCTCCTTTGTTCTCTCAAACTAACGAAGCTGGCGGATCTAGCCGTATTCCTGAATCTACTACAGGAACCAATGCTGATTTGATAGTCTACAATACCCCCACAGTGTCACCCACAGACGTAGAAATGATCAATGCTTCCGCAACTGGAGAAGAGGAAGAGGAAGATCATATGGATACTGATGCTCCATATCTGTTGACTATGGAAGAAATGGAGCTTAGAGAAAGGGCCCAAGAAGAAGAGTTAAAGAGAAAGCAAGAAGCAGAAGAGGCTAGGCTTGAGGAGCTAGCACAAGCCAAATTGGATGAAACAATTCGTATGGAAGAAAGCAGAAAGGCTGAAGAGGCAGCCAAGCAGGCAGAAGATAAGTTAAGAAAAGAAGAAGAAGCCAAGCTTGCAGAAGATCTTAGGCTTAAGGCAGAAGCAGCCAAATTAGAAGAAGAATTAAAGCTTAAGGCCGAAGCTGACAGACTGGCTGAAGAACAAAGATTGCAAGAGGAAGCAGCCAAAGTTAAGAATGTTGATCAACCCGAATCACAAAGAGGAGATGACAAAGACGTAACCACCAACATTGAATCTTCACAATCATCACCTCCAGCATCCGAATCTACCCATGACGAATCAATCAAGAAACCCGCAAGTACAAAAGCCTCTGCTGCATCCAAGTTGATAAAGAAAGCTTTTAGAAGAGTTCATGATAAGAAGAAAAACAAATTGGAAGATCAGGTTGCATCACTAGCAAGCCAAGTTGCTGAACTGATGAAGCTTAATACGAATGTCCAGGAGCTGCAAGATAAGGTTGACACCTTCTTAGCTAAGGATGTGCAAGAGAACTTGGAAGCCACATTAGCTGCTCAAGCACATCAGTATTTGGAACAACACTTAGTGGCTGAGTTGAAAGAATTACTGGCACCTATGAGAGAATTTGCAGAACAAGCAGTCAAGAAAGTGATCAGATCTACCTCATTTACTCTTCGAGCTGACAAATCAACTTTACCACAACCGGGGTTATCAATGGACGATTTAGAAACCCAGCTCTTAGACAAATTGGCAAGCAAGTTCACATTGTCACCTGAAGAAGCTAAAGTCCTGGAAGCTTTGAAAGCTAAGATGTCTAAGGAGACCTGCAGCGCTGAGGCCGATAAGCTGAAACGTCCAAGAGATGATGAAGATCAGGATCCTAACTCTCAGGCAAAGAAATAGAAGCAAGCCGAAGGACCCTCATCTCAACCAAAAGAACCGGTCATTCCTCCAACTACAACAACGTCTACACAACAACCCAAGGCATCTGGTTCCGCTCCTAAAGCCCATGACCACTTCGAATACACAGGCGGAGATGAGATTCCTCAGACCGATGAAGTACCAGAACCGTCATCTACAAAGAAGAAAGAAAAGAAACGAAAACATCATCAGCACAAACCAGACACCTCGTAAAAAAGCTCAGAACCTAAGAAACCAAAAACCGTTCTCAAATGGCTAGACAAAGACGAAACTGTCGATTACTCCTGGTTTGAAAAGATGATTAATTCGCAACCACCACTTGCAGAAAATCAAGAACCTCTCGATGGTTGAACAGTGGAATACACTCAGTTGATTCAACAAAAGTTTCATATGAAAAAGATGAACAAGAAAGAGCTATGAAGAATCAAGAATGATGCGTTCAATCTTCTGAAAGATCGGTCTGCTAACTCCATCGAACTTGAGTATCATCTAGAAAATATTGCTCGAGCTATGTCAAGCAATATTGACTGGATCAATCCTAAATCTCACGTCGATCCGGTCACAAGGAAAACCGCACCATACAAAACTGATTGGTCGAAACCACTGCCTATGATTGGAAAGCCAAAGGAACCCAGGATCCCTTACAAGTTCTTCTTCAACAACGACTTGGAATTTCTTCAACACGGTAGTAAGATTGAGAAGAAGTAAGCCACATCACTTACCTTCCTCCCTGCAGCCAGATACCTCAACAATGCCATCGAAGAAGAAGCCTCTAACTTATTCATCGATAAAGTTGTTGACTATGACCGGAACGCACTCTATGGCATACATCATTGGTCAGATAACCGGGCACAGTATTATCGAAGCAGCAGACTCAATCAGACGATGGGTAATGTGACAAGTGAGTTGAAGATAGTCTCGATTCAGTTCATTTCGACAGTCACTCACTTTGGGTACCCCTTCCTCAGCAAATTAGTACTCAAAAGACTTGATGAAAAAGAGTACGAGATTTCCGAGTCGGACTTTCCACGATTACTACTCAACGACATAGAAGATATGTATCTACTCAAAGTTCAAGGAAAGCTTTGCAACTTGCCCAAACCTATGTAGCTTGCCTTTATCACAGCTCTCCTAATCTTCATCAGATAGATAGTCATCAGAGAAAGAGTAGAAGATCTTCAACTAGGAGTGGAAAGTTATCAGAAGAAGCTGAATCTCACCAAACCTAATATGTTCAACATCCCTAACCTTCAACATCTATCTCAATACTCCTTGATCAGGCATCCGGCATTTGGGTTTACATATCGTAGTGTAAACGGTCGTAACTGCTTCATGGCCTATGAAGAAATCCATAAGTTCTGTGATGAAACCCTGAAGTTCATCAGAGATGGAATCAAAAGCAGATTAGATGACATAGCACTGGGTAAATCCAAAAGGTGGAATACCAATGAGGCCAGGGACGCTCGCAGATTCATTACAAGGATTGAGAACCGGTTGAAGTGCAGGGATCAGTTTCAGAGATTGGAAAGCTATGTTGGAGGCAGACCTGGATTTCCTGTGTTGACATTTCAGAGACCCGAATGGTAGCTAATTTGTAAGAACTTGATTTGATTTGTCAATACTGTACTTCATAATGGCTTGTGCACGCATTACAGTGCACAACCCGAACTTGTAAAAAAAGGACCCTGAGGTATGCATCAGTGCCTCAATCCTAATATAAGGAGCGAAGGCTTCTTACTGTTGAGTAGAATTAATCAAATGTTTTATGATTTTCATAATTCTGCTCAAAAGGACAAGTATTTCACCTCAATAAGACCTAATCACTTGTTGAGGGGGAGCACTTGTCAAAACAAAAATACTTTGTTCTAAAATCAAAAGTTCTTGGTGAATCTCCCCATAAGACTCAAAAAGGCATATTTTAATCTAAAAAGATTGTCAAAAACATCATTTTATATGCTATTTTTTAGAGGGAGAAAATGAAAAAGTGATTAAAATATAAGTAGTCAAAAGGCTAAAAGTTGTATCATGTGCGAGCTAGACTCAGAATTGACCCAGGAATTGACGAGACAATAAAAGTTAGTAATATCAAAAAGACTTATCCTCGACGGGTAATAACATCAAGTTAGTTACTAGAGCTAGTTGTCACCTAAAAGCTGACAATGGATCTCTTTAACTAACCACGTAAGCGTGTCTCGAAAAGGATTTGTCTTAGTAGAAATATACCGTCTCGAGAAACTTTCTGTGGACTTGACCAGGCCGGGTAATAACTTCAAGCTAGTTTAACTAATGATGTAAGCGTGTCTCGAATCGGTCTTGTTCACTGAAAGTGGATCAATTCAAAATGTTTGCTCCTCCCGCATGTGCAAATTTATTAAATACTCATGAGCACATGTGAAGGGGGAGCCCTTCAAAAGTGTACACAAAACTCTCAAAGTGTTAACCAAAATATTTGATTATCACAAACACTTTGAGAGATTTTCAATCAAAGGTTTCTTGGCTACTGTCGGAGTTATAAGGTGATTAAGATAGGAATAACCGTCCTATGATCCGCCAGAGCCGGAGGGATCTACCCAAGGACATCTCCTATAGTTAGAATTAGAAGTCCCTAGGTATGATACGAAAAAAGGAGAAAAGAATGAAAGGGAAAGAAGGAGTTGAAGAATTAAAAAGAAAAGTAAAGAAAATGGTGAAAAGAAATAGCCCTCCATATGTTCAACCTTAGGGCAGACACCGGGTTCAATACGTATGCTACTGGTTGTTGCAAAAGACAACACCGGTATTGAAGATAAAGTCGTCATGGACCTAGTGACGCAATGCACTAAACCTTCTTAACCACTCAAGTTCTCTTAAAAGAGCTTGTTTCATTCTCACGGGGAACCAGTGTAATCTATCAACTTATCTCTTAGAGATGGTTGATATTGAAGCAGGAGACCCCTCCCTAGTCTCCGCATAGGAAACCTAAGTGTGCACTTATAGAGTCTAAAGCCTTGAGATACATCAAAGATCTCTTAGGAACACTTAGTATTTATACAACTGGTGTTCTACTTCAATGGACACCAGCTGTAAATTATCGAGTCCTTCGCAGATCTTAGCAATCTGCCGAGAACGTTTATTAGAGGATTACACATGTATTTCTCAATGATTGAACGGAAACTCCTGCCAGGGTCAACATCAAGCAGCCTTGACAGCAGGTCACTTCGGTAACCCCACAAGGGTTACGCTTAGTGTTTGCGGTGGTTCCATAGCGGTCTACAGTCGTGGAGTGATCCCCAGCGACTCACCCAGTCATTGAGCTACTCAGTAGGTCTCGTAAGCTCCTTCGGGAGTATCTGATATGGGAACGGCCTTGATAAGGATTAGAAGGAGTCTTCACACGATGCTGTTGACGAATTCTAATTCCTTATCTGTAAGTACCGGTTATTTATTGCTAACTGTTTACTTGCAGGTACCTCACTTCCATGATGGTAGATTCCAACATGCTAGTACATACATCTTGATGCAAATGACAGCTCCCCCAAAGATCTTAAGCACCACAAAGTTTAAAGAAAGATTCCACGCCAATAAGAAGAATCTACAAAGTATAAAGACTAAAGATCTTAGAGTATGTAAAGGAACTTCGTGCACCAGAAAGTCTAAGTCCAAAGATGTATGAGTATGTTGGAATGGCGAACAACCACCACAGACGCAGGAGTGACGAATGGCAGACTACTTCATTACACAATCACTACATCATCACCAAAGAACAAAGACATAGAGCAAAGTGCATTTATTATACAATGATTTTGAAGATGTCTAAAGTTTCTGTAGGACCGTAGAACAACCTATTTCACATATGATTCAAGCTTAAACCTAGAGAGAGAGAGTAAGTAGAGAGAGAGAGAGTGGATGGGATCTCCTAGTGCATAAATGAAAGACAATGTAATTACCTAAGAGAACCAACCTCTCAAATGAGGTTTACAAGAGTATTTATAGTTGAAGTCTAGGGCTTCTCTAATCTTATACATTATTACACTAATGGCCCTTAGACTTTATAAATCCATGAAAACTACACATAAACTTCATCATAATGATATTCTAAAGCAACCTATGACAATACGTTAATGACCGACACTTTTTATAAATAAAATATGATCCTAACAATCTCCCCCTAAGTGTTGGTCATTGAGGTTGCTCGACGTCATCATCTTTGTCTTTAAACTTTATCATTCATAGCTCTTGACGTCTTTTAAGAATCACGAGATGAATCATAGTTCCTTGTTCATCATGCTTCATTGATGTTGAAGTGATCCGATGATGTCATCTGCCTTTCGTCACTTCTGTGTTTGTGGTGGTTGTCTGCCATTCCAACATGCTCATACGTCTTAAGTCTTTGTGATACATGCATTTGTTGTTTCCGTTCTTTCACTTTGATCTTTGTCACTTTACTTTGTAGATTCTTCTTTTTGGCGTAGAATCTTTCTTTGACTGTTGCTATCCTTTGATCTTTGTGAGAACTTTCCTTTGACTTTTTGATGCATGTATGAGCATGTGGAATCTTTCGCCATGGAGATGAAGTGTCCCTGCATATAAACAGTTAGCAATAAAACATCCGGTACTTACAGATAAGGAATTAGAGATCGTCAACAGCATAGTGTGAAGACTCCTTCTAACCCTTACCATGGCCGTTCCCATATCAGATACTCCCGAAAGAGCTTACGAGACCTACTAAGTAGCTCAATGACTGGGTGAGTCGCTGGGGATCACTCCACGACTGTAGACCGTTTGAAACCACCGTGAACACTAAGCGTAACCCATAAAGAATTACCGAAGTGACCTGCTGTCAGGGCTGCTTGATGTTGACCCTGGCAGGAATTTCCGTTCAATCATTGAGAAATACATTTGTAAATTCTCTCATAAACGTTCTCGGCAGATTGCTAAGATCTGCGAAGGACTCTTAATTTTACATCTGGTGTCCTTAATGATGAACAACCAGTGTAGAAATATCATGTGTTCCTATGAGATCTTTTGATGAATCTCGGGGCTCTAGACTCAATAAGTGCACATTTGGTTTCCTATGCAGAGATTAGGGAGAGGTCTCCTGCTTCAATATCAACCATCTCTAAGAGACAGGTCGATAGATTATGCCGGTTCCCCGTGAGAATGAAACAAGCTCTTTTAAGAGAACTTGAGTGGCTAGAAGGTTTAGTGCAGTGCGTCACTGGGTCCATGACGTCTTTGTCTTCAATACCGGTGTCACCTTAGTAACAACCAGTAGCATATGAATTGAACCCGGTGTCTGCCCTAAGGTTGAACATATGGAGGGCTATTTCTTTTCACCCTTTTTCATAACTTTTCTTTTTAATTCTTCAACCCCTTCTTTCTCCTTTCTCATTTTCTCCTTTTTTCAATCATACCTAAGGACTTCTAATTCTAATCTATTGGAATTGTCCTTGGGTAGATCCCTCCGGCTCTGGCGGATCATAGGACGGTTTATCCTAACCTTAGTCACCTTATAACTCCATGACTATCCTATAATTGCCATGAAACCATTTATGAAAAATCTCTCAAAGTGTTTATGATAATAAAACACATTGTTGTTACCACTTTGAGAGTTTTGCAACTTTTGAAGGACTCCCCCTTCACATGTGCTCATGAATTATTTGGAAATTTGCACATGCGTGAGGAGTTTGCACTTTTTGAATTGATCCACTTTCAGCGAACATGACCGATTCGAGACACGCTTACATCACTAGTTAGACTAGCTTGAAGTTATTACCCGTCCTGGTCAAGTCCAAAGAAAGTCTCTCGATATGGTACATTCTACTCAGACAAGTCCTATTCGAGACACGCTTACATCACTAGTTAGACTAGCTTGAAATTATTACCCGTCCAGGACAAGTCTTTTCGATTACTGATATTTTAAGCTTCGTCAATTCATTGGTACATTCTGAGTCGAGCTCTTGTGAGATTCAGTCACAAACATTAAACATCTTTGATCACATTTTAATCATGTCTTCTCCCCCTCAAAAATAGCATATTGTGATATTTTTGATATCAACTGATTAATAAAAAGCTTTTTGGAGAGAAAGACAGATTTGATTTAGCATGAAATTGGAACATTTTTTCTTTTTATACTCCCCCTTAATGATAGCATATTTAAAATTTATCAAGGGTTTTGAGGGAGTTATCTTGAGCACAAATTTTGAGAGATTTTGAGAAATCTTTTGAACAATCTTGAAAAAGTGCTCAAGAATTTTGTTGGAAAACGAGTTTATGCTTGAAATCTTTTTCGTTTGTTTAGACTCGAACTTTTTGAAAAAGAGTTCGTCATTGAACGTACGAGTCCTTGATTTGAAAATAATCAGAAGTCATCGTTTAACATACGGGTTTCGTACTGAAGTATACGAAAGCCATTGTGAAGAAAATTTTGAGAAACGACATAAAAGAACTCCCGTTCAAGCATCTGTACATGTCCGTATCATTTTTGAATGACATTTCTAGAAACGTACAGAATATTGATTTATACGAGAGACATGTCGTGAGAAGAATATTTTTGGATTTTTTGACTTTATATTGTTTTTGTATTTTTTGAAATTTTATATTTTTGTATTTTGTTTTTGTTGGTTTTTCAAATTTTGTATTTTGTTTTTTTTTTTTTTTTTTAAATATTTACAGCGAAGCGATTTTGAAAACTGTTTCAAGAAGATTCGAGAAGACGTTCTAGCTCCTCAGGAGTTAAGCTTCGCATGCCAATTCGTCGAACTAAATAGTCAAACCTTTCTTTTGGAAGGGCTTTAGTAAATAGATCGGCGAGTTGGTAATCAGTCTTAACGAAAAATAATTCAACAGTACCCTCTTCCACGTGTTCTTTGATGAAATGGTAGCGGACTTTGATATGCTTCGTCTTAGAGTGATGTACGGGATTGCACGAGATGGCTATGGCACTTTTTGAGTCACAATACATAGGTATTTTGTCAAAAGTAAAGTCATAATCTGTGAGCTGTGTCCTCATCCAAAGAACTTGGGCACAACACGCAGATAGAGACACATACTCGGCTTCGGCGGTTGATAGCGCAGTACAATCCTGTTTCTTTGACGACCAGCACACTAGCTTTTCACCCAAAAATTGTGCTCCACCTGATGTACTCTTTGCTGTAACTTGATCACCAGCATGGTCTGCATCTGAAAATGCTGTTAGATTGAACTCCGAATCCTTCGGATACCAAAGTCCCATGTTAATGGTGCTTCGTAGGTACCGAAAGATCCGTTTAACCTCTTTGAGGTTAAGTTCGGTAGGCTTTGCCTGAAACCGTGCTAACAAACAAACAGCAAAATGAATATCAGGTCGACTAGCAGTTAAGTACATGAGAGAGCCGATCATGCTCCGATATTTTTTCGGATCGATTGGTTTCCCAAACAAATCAGCATCAATTTTTGGTGTAGTGACCATTGGTGTACCAACAGAATCACAATTTTCCATTCCATGTTTTTTCAAAATCTCTATTGTATATTTAGCTTGATTGATAAAAATACCACGAGGGGATTGATGTATCTGTAAACCAAGAAAGAATTTTAGTTCCCCCATCATGGACATTTCAAATTTGCTTTTCATGAGATTTTCAAAATGTTTTGAATGGTTAGGATTGGTTGATCCAAAAATTATGTCGTCCACGTAAATTTGAACGATCAAAATGTCATCTTTGAATTTTTTGATAAACAAGGTGTCATCAACCGTTCCTTTTGTGAAATTGTTTTTGAGCAAGAAAGATGATAGTTCGTCATACCACGCTCTTGGAGCTTGTTTTAAACCATAGATGGTTTTCTTAAGCTTGTAGACGTAGTCTGGATGATCTTTGTCGATGAATCCCTCTGGCTGACTCACATACACTTCTTCTTTCAGAGTTCTATTCAAGAAAGCTGTCTTAATGTCCATCTGATAGACTGTGATGTTTTTGTGAGCTGCATAGGCTAAGAAAATCCGGACTGCTTCAAGTCTAGCTACAGGCGCGAATGATTCTTCGAAATCTATCCCTTCTTCTTGTGGATATCCTTTAGCCACGAGACGAGCTTTGTTACGAATTACAGTCATTTCCTCATCCAGTTTGTTCTTCCACAACCACTTGAGATCAAGAACGCGTTTATCAAGTGGTCGTTCAACAAGTTCCCAACTATCATGTAACAGGTATTGAAGAAGTTCATCCTGCATCGCTTCTATCCAAGGGTTTTCTGCCATTGCTTCCCGAATGTTCTTTGGTTCTTTGAGGCTTATTGAGCAAATGTAAATGCACAATTCGAGATCGGTGGCAAGTTGTCTCCTCGTCTGAACTGGCTTTGAAGGTTCACCAATAACTTGTTCTATTGGATGGTCTTTTGTCCATTGAAACGTAGAAGGGTACCTTGGGTTTAACGTATGTGTGTTAGACGGTTCATGTAACCTTGAAGAAGATTCAGCAGAGTCTGTTGCAAACGGGTTTTCAAATACTTCTTCTCCTTCTTCTAACGCAACATCGTGTGAATTATTTGTTGGTTCTTCTTGAAAATTTGTGTTTTGATTTTGCTCATCAACTCTTGGTAGTTCAGTTTCAAGTACTGGAGTGGCTTGAGTAGATGTAGATGATGTTGATGTAGTTGGTGCTTCAGCTTCGATTGTTGTAGATGCATCCAGTGGTGGTGGTGGTGGTTGATGGTTTTGAGCGGGTGCAGCGGAATGTTGTTGAGATGCATTTGTCGAAGTTCCACCATAATATTCAACAAACATTAACTCGAAGAAATTTTCCAGTTCTTGTTCTGAAGGTTTGTCCGTGTTTGTTAACTGAGCTCCTTGAGGCACGAGTCCTGAACTGATATGTCCAGAAGTCTGACTGTTTGGTGCGGGTCCTAATCTGGTTTGATTAGAAGCCATTGGATTAAGCGCGGGTTCTAGAGCGTATCTCTCAGAAGCCATTTGTGAAATCTCGTCAAACTTCACATTCATCGTCTCCATTATCTTTTTTGTTCTTCTATTATACACCCTGAATGCCCTCGAGTTTTCTGAATATCCAATGAAGATTCCAATATCACCCTTAGCTTTTAACTTCCCTAGATCTTCTCTGTCATTCGTCGGATAGCACAAAGCGCCAAACACGTGAAGGTAAGAGATGTCAGGTTTCCGGTTATTCACAAGCTCATATGGGGTTTTACTGAATCTTGGATGGATTAGGGATCGGTTTTGAGTAAAACAAGCAGTGGCAACAGCATCAGCCCATAAGAATAGTGGTGCACTAGAATATATCAGCATTGTGCGAGCAGCTTCCACAAGAGTTCGATTTCTTCTTTCAACTACCCCATTCTGCTGTGGAGTTCTAACAACTGATGTTTGGTGAGTGATTCCCACATCTTCAAAGTAGGTTCTTAACTCCTGATTAGTGAATTCTGTGCCATTATCTGTTCTTACAATCCTTACTGGAGCTTGAAGTAGAACTTGAATACGCTTCAGAAAGGTGATGATGATGCCTGGTGCTTCGTCTTTTGACCTCAAAAACTTTACCCAAGTATATCTTGAATAATCATCAACAATAACGAGAATAGACTTCTTCCCATTAATGCTTTCAACTCTCATTGGGCCACATAAGTCCATATGCAACATATGTAACCTTGCTTCCGAACTAGGTACGGTTTTGGGTTTATATGATGCTCTTTTACTTTTTCCTTGTTCGCATGATGGGCATAGGTGTTCCTTGGTGTATTTGAACTTAGGAAGTCCGGTGACGATGTTGTCTTTGGCTAACTTGTTGATGTTGTCGAAATTGAGATGGGATAATCTTCTATGCCACAGCCAGGACTTAGTTTCGGTTGCCCTTGTCATAAGACAAATTGGTGATGAAGAAGCCATTTGGTTGATGTCGATAGCATACAAGTTTGTACCACGATTGCCAGTTAAGAGATCATCACCAACCAAATTTCTAATAAAAACCGTGTTTCTCCTGAATGCGACTTCTAAATCTGCATCACAAAACTGCCCAACTGAAAAGAGATTATGTCCCAATCCTTCGACGTAGTAAACTCAAGTGATCAAAAAATTCCCAAACTGAAGATCTCCAAAACCCAGAATAGCTGCTACATGATCATTTCCAAAGCGTACAGTTCCCATGAATTTCCAAATAAAATTGATCAGCAGCTTTAAATTCCTGGTCATGTGCTTGGAGCAACCCGAGTCGACGATCCAAAGACATATTTCGACAACCTGCGAAGAACAGAAGATTTTGTATTTGGAAACCGTTTTGAATTTGGTTCCATTGGGTTAGGAGTAAAATCCATATCACACTCATAGAATGTTTCAACATGTTCAATTTGAACACCTTTCAATGTTCCATCCTGGAGAATGAATTTTCTACCCGTTGGTTTCCATACACAATACTTAAGATAGTTCCTAGGCATTTGGCTACTAGTGGTAGACCTAAAGCGTGCAACTAATCTTTCAGTAGATCTAGATCTAGCCCTAGTTCCTTTTGGAACTTTCTTCTGTTCAGGCGTAACATTCACATTCTTAGAAACACATTCATCATGAACATACTTAATTAAACATTTCTTGCATGTCAAGCAAACAGAGTCATTACATGCATTAGAACCAGTACTCTCGACATTACATTCAGATGAAACATGTCTCTTATTAAAAGGCGATAAATTCCTAGGGTGTTCTTCTACTTTATTCTTGCTACTACTCGTAGAGGCAGGCGAGACTCTATTGTTCCTTGTATTGCTCCTAGGCTGTAGTCTGCTGCTCCTAGAGGTGCTTTCTAATCCTGTAGAAGTTGAGACACACACATTAGGATTTATATTGTTGTCCTTTTTAGCATCACTAGAATCTTTAGAATTATCCGTTTTGCCCTCATAAGTCTTAGATGTGGAGGCATAGGCATTAGTGGGACTAATCCTAAAAAGGCCAGGTGCTATCACTTTTGGTGTTTCGACAACCGCTTTTCCTTTATCGACAATCTTTTCATTGTCACTTATCTTGGACAAGGGTGTTGGAGTGACTGGTTTTGTCAAATCTTTTTTCTCATCGACTTTTGGAGCAAACCTTGAAATTGACATTTTTGGTTTTTGAACCGTGTTTGAAACATTTGGTTTCTCCGAAGTCGACGGTTTTGCAAACTTAGTTTCCTCATCCTTCTCTTTTTGACTTTCAAGCTGAGCCCTCAAAAGATCATTTTGCTCTTTCATTTTCTTTAATTCACGCTCATACGACAGTTTGTCATATTTGCATTCTTCGCTTTTTCGATCAAGTTGTTTAAAATATGTTACATTTTCTTTTTCAAGCTTAATAAGAGCATTTTCATATTTTGAAACAATTTCGGAGGTCTCAGCTCTCAGTCTTTCATCGTCATGAACAGAATATGTTTGTAGAATGATGGACATAATATCAGTAGACAGAACTGCTTCGAAGAGAGAATCATTTAGGTTTTCCAAAACATTGATTTGCTCAAAAGATTCATTTGCCTTCTTTATCAGGGATTTGTGATCCGTGACGAAGTCAGCTGTTTCTTTCAAAAATGCTTGTTCAAAATGAATTACTCGAGCATGGATGTTATTAATTTGAGGAGCAAATTCATTTTCGAGAATCTTTTTAAGCTGTAAATGAACCGTGGAATTCCAGTTGATCTCATTAAGTCTCGTTTTAGATTCTAAAGTCGTTTTAAGTTGCCCAATTCTTGTTTTAAGATCATCAAGATATCCTCTTGCAGCACTTGTGTTAAAAGTGTTGTTTGAAGAAATCTGTTCCATGTTTGAAATTGATTTGGAAGCAACTACCTTTTCGAAAACATTTTTGAGAATGGACGTTTTATGGAAAACACTGATGGTTCTTTTTGGGGAACAAAAGTAATTCCCGAAATTCCCGAAAGTTTGTTCAATTTGTTGTAATCAATCGGTTTCAAATCAGGATTCTTTTGTTTCATTTTATTAATGCTCTCTTCGGCCAATTCAATCATTTCCACAGAATCACGAACAATGGGAGGATCATGCTTAGCCAACAAAACATTTCCATTAAACAAACAATTCTGAGCTTGCTGAGCTTTCTTGAGATTACAAGGAGTTTTGTTACCAAGAGCCATTTTATGTTTTGTGTGGTAAATCGGATTAGTTTGATTAGCAATCATGTGCATTGTTTGACTTGACTGACCCTTTTTAACCACTAATTCTTCAAGATGTGCAATCTTGTGTTCTGACTCTACGATTTCTTCCAAAAGTTTATCTTCTTTCTTTGCAAAGTCCTTTTTCAACTCATCCCTTTCTTTTTCAAGATTGGTGTAAGCTGTTTCTTGTTTTGAAAGTTGGTTTGTTAATTCAGAAATTTCTTGTTTTAAAGAGTTAATGGTTTTTGTTGAACTTATTTCAAGATTAGCAAACTTGGTTTTCCATTCCCTATCTTTAACAAGTAACTTCTTATAACCAATTTCAAATTCTGACTCGCGTTCTTTGTGAATTTGAAAACTTTTTGCATTTTCCTTGTATCTCTCAAGCTCAGTGGTCAATTTCTCATTCGCGGCCTTAACATCGCGATTGACCTTTTTCACTTTCTCGATTTCAATACCACAATTATTTAATAATGATTCAAATAAAGCACGTGTTTCCTCATCATTCTCAGCATGCTGTGAAACGAAGCCTCCATTATGATTCACGTCTGGAGTTGCGGAAGAAGTATTGCTACTACTTGGCGTGTCCAGGTATGTATCATAAGTAGGTGCTTGCTTCTCAGAATGCTGTTCCTCGTGAGGAGACATATCAAATATATCATTATTATGACATGTGTTGAAATTTGATACCTCAGATGGTGCACTGGTGTCATAAACAGGAAGTGTGTCAGAATCCGTGTCATACTTAGCTTCCTGAAGATTCGCCATGAATATGCAGTTCGCATCGATATCCTCTCTGTCTTCCATATCATCCATAAGAGCCATAAAATCATGTTCCTCTGCATTCAACTGAAACCCTGCCTTCTCTTTCTGTGCCAACAGTACTGCTTTCTGCAAATACTCTAGATCTTTCTTGTTCGGCTTAGTAGGACAGTTCCTTGCCATATGACCTACTCCTTGGCAGTTGAAACACTTTACCGGATTACCCTGATTCACATTTCCATGATTCCCAACAACTGGAGCTGCACATTCCTATTCTGATTACCCATTGCCTGATTACCAACATTCTGACCCCTCTGATTTCCAACATGCTGACCCATCTGATTCCCTGCATACTGACCATACTGATTCCCTGCATACTGACCTGCATTCTGATTCCCTGCATACTGACCTGCATTCTGCATATTCTGATTACCCATGTTAATTCCAGTAGCGTATCCTTGTTGATTCCCATAAACTCCAACCATGTGGCCTCCATTGCCCATATTGAAACTCGGCTGAGCGATCTGCCTGTTGCGAGTATTCGATGAAATCCTGTGGTTGTTGTTTGTTGGTGTAGAATAGCGTCCTTGGAATGCTTTTGTCAGAAAACAAACGCTTGTGTCAAGGCTGCAGTAGCTTCATCATTGTCAGTGAATTCTGGTTCTTGGAAATGTGGGTATTGCTGTTGTGGAATAACATGTTGTTGCTGTGGGTAGAATTGTTGTTGGTAGATCGGTGTTGGTTGTTGAATGTAGGATGGTTGCAAGTAGTTGTGAGTGGAAGATGATGATGGTTGTTGTTGTGTGTTCACTGGTATAGGTGTTGGTGTATCAGCCATTAATGCTAGAGGATCATGCTTTTTAGCAAGTAATTCAGCTCTTACTTCATTAGCTTCATCTTGATTTTGCTTCAAGAAGTCATACACTTGATCATAAGTAACTTCATGCAAATTCTTTGTCTGATAAACAATAGCGACATATCTTCCCCATTCTGGTTGTAACTCATTCAGAAAAATGGTGTTGTTAGCAATATTTGTCTGACTGAGGTTGTGTCTTGATAAATCATTCATGATCTTACAGAATCTGTGGTAGTACATCTCTATGGATTCACCAGGAATTGAAGTAAACTTGCGAAGTTCCTTAAGCAGTTGTGTTTCCATTTCCTGTTTCCCTATGTCTGTCCCATACATTAACCTCTTGACTCTTTCCCAGACTGCATGAGCACTTACTTCACTGTCAACAGTAGCATAAATGGTTTCAGGTAAACCAAGAACGACGTAATGAAATGCCTGATCATCAGCTTCAATCTGTTTTCTGTCTTCCACAGTGTATTCAGTCTCATTCTGTTCTCTGTAGTATGGTTGTACTGGGGGGGTACCATTTGGATCACCAGGGTCTAGTACTTGTGATGGTTTGAAGGGTCCATCTACAATGGATTTGATGAGAAGACTTCCATTTGCTTTGCTCTTAAGATAACGCATCATACGACTAGCCCACTGTGAGTATCCACCCTTTGACAGCATGGGAGGTCGGTTTTTGGCACCGGCAGCATGAATATCTTGTTGTGTTGCCATGGATTGACTTCTAAGTGAAAACGTTGTTCTGAGGATCTTTTGAAAGATAACAAAGGTTGTTGTTGTAGATTAGATGATTTGGTGAAGATGAAAAGCGATCTCGGTTGATTTTTTGTGATTTCAAATTTTCCCTCCAAAAATTGAATACGAAAATTTTCTTTCTCAAAATTTGAAAATCTCAAAGAAATACAATTCTAAGGTTACCAGAAAAATTTGAGTTTTGAAAATTTTTCCGCCAAATTTTACTGAAAAATTTTGAATTTTGGCCTAAAAATTTGAATTTCGGGCCAAAATTTTCAACGTTATACCAAAATTAAAATCTCGCGTAAAAATTGAACGTTTAGTCTCGTGTAAAAAATAAATTTTACTCAAAATTTCTCGCCAAAAAACTTTTTTTTTTTTTTTTTTTTTTTTTTTTTTTTTTTTTTTGATCTAACTCGATAAGATTATAAAGTCTAACTCGATAAGTTTGGAAAAATCTAACTCGAAAAGTCTGGATAGGGTTTCTAACTCGATAAGATATAAGGAGGTGTCTAACTCGATAAGTCTAAGATGGTATCCAAACTCGATAAGTCCAAATGATATCCAAACTCGATACGTCCAAATGATATCCAAACTCGATAAGTAATGTAACTCGATGATTGTTCAAACTCGATAAGTCTAGGTGAATCCCCTAACTCGATAAGTTAAGAAAATTTTGGCAGAGTATCCCCTTAGAAGGTAGCTACGCGGATCCTAACTCGATAAACGATTAGGAAATCAAGGCTAACTCGCCAAGCACCAAACTCGATAAAATGAAGCACCTAACTCGATAAATGGAAGCACCTAACTCGATAGGATTGAGTCACCAAACTCGATAACTTGCACCCAAACTCGATATGATAGAATCACCTAACTCGATAAAACCTTAAACCCAAACTCGAAAACTTGTTTCCTAACTCGATAAACACTCAAACTCGATAGAAATAGTTTCCTAACTCGAAAGAATTATGCACCGAACTCGAAAATCTTTTTGGCACCTAACTCGAAAAAAAAAAACCAAAGTGAACAGTAACCTCGAATCTAAAACATCACTTTTATACCATGTTTTTTCAACCAAATCAAACCTAAAACAACCTATATTATCCCTAGGCGATTGATACCACTTGTAGGACCGTAGAACAACCTATTTCACATATGATTCAAGCTTAAACCTAGAGAGAGAGAGTAAGTAGAGAGAGAGAGTGGATGGGATCTCCTAGTGCATAAATGAAAGACAATGTAATTACCTAAGAGAACCAACCTCTCAAATGAGGTTTACAAGAGTATTTATAGTTGAAGTCTAGGGCTTCTCTAATCTTATACATTATTACACTAATGGCCCTTAGACTTTATAAATCCATGAAAACTACACATAAACTTCATCATAATGATATTCTAAAGCAACCTATGACAATACGTTAATGACCGACACTTTTTATAAATAAAATATGATCCTAACAGTTTCACATGTCACAAGTCAACGACAAAGATGAAGACGTCAAGCAACCCTGATGACCGACCCTTAGGGGGAGATTGTTGGGATCATACTTTTGTATTTTAGTCAAGTCTCGGTCATTACCTTTTGTAATAGGTTGCTTAGTTATTTATTTCACCATGTGTATGTTATAGGCTTAAGTAATCAAGTCCATGGGCCTTGAAAGCCCACGTTTAAGTAGTAAGAGGGAGGAAGGGAGTGTTGCCCTACTCCTCCCCTTATAAATACTAAGCTTATGTAAACATTATAATTGTTGGTTATTTGAATACATTAAGGAAACTCTTGCAATTACTTTTCTCTCATTCTTATAATCAACCATCTCTCATTTCTCATACTTGTGTTTACAAAATGGTGACCTAACAACAATGCTCAACAAAACTATACGGTTACGGAAAAGGAATTATTAGCCGTAGGTTTTGCATTCGACAAATTCAGATCCTATCTCGTGCTTTCAAAAACGATAGTTTTTACAGATCATTCTGCACTCAAATATCTGTTTACCAAACAAGATGCAAAACCGCGTCTTATCAGATGGATTTTACTACTGCAAGAATTCGATATCGAAATAAAAGACAAGAAAGGAGCAGAAAATCTTGCAGCTGATCATTTGTCACGTCTCGAGAATCCGAATTTGGAAGAATTAAAAGAAAATGAAATTAACGATTATTTTCCAGAAGAAACTCTCATGACGATAGATAAAGATGATAATGAGGAAGTACCAAGGTTTGCAGATTACGCAAATTATCTTGCAGGAGATATTCTCAAAAAAGGGATGAGTCACTATCAACGTAGTAAGTTCTTTTCAGAACTAAAACACTATTATTGGGAGAAACCTTACCTTTTTAAAATGTGCAAGGATGGAATGATACGAAGATGTGTTTCGGGTGCCAAAACAAGAAAAATTCTTGATGAATGTCATCATGGCCCAACTGGGGGACATTATGGTCCTTCCACTACAGCTAGAAAAGTTTTTGATGCTGGATTCTATTGGCCTACAATTTTCAAAGAAGCGTATACTCTCGTTCAAAACTGCGATGCGTGCCAAAAATCCGGTAACCTTTCTCGAAGAGACGAAATGCCTCAAAAGAGCATTCAAGTCTGCGAAATATTCGACATTTGGGGAATTGATTTTATGGGACCCTTCCCTAAATCACACAAATACGAACATATCTTCATTGCAATCGATTATGTTTCCAAATGGTTGAAGCTGAAGCTCTTCCTACTAACGATGCACGAGTTGTTGTCAACTTTCTCAAAAAGCTTTTTGCTCGATATGGAATTCCTAAAGCTTTAATAAGTGATAGAGGATCCAATTTCTGTAATAAAAAAATGGAGAAAGTAATGAAACGATGTGGAGTTCATCATCATTTTGCTACAGCTTATCATCCACAAACTAGTGGTCAAGTCGAAAATACCAATAAAGCTATAAAAATAATACTTGAAAAAACGGTTAAGGACAATCCTTCCGTTTGGTCAAGAAAATTAGACGACTCTCTATGGGCATTTCATACGGCATATAAGACACCAATTGGTACAACACCATACAGACTCTTGTATGGGAAAACATGTCATCTACCGTTCGAACTTGAGCACCGTGCTTACTGGGCACTAAGAAGCTGTAATCCTGATCTAAAAATAGCTGGAGAAAAGAGATTTTTGCAATTGCATGAACTTGATGAGTTAAGACTTCAAGCTTATGAGAACTCCAAGCTATACAAAGCAAGAACCAAAGCTTACCACGATAGAAAGCTGAGAATTCGAAAACAATTCAAAGCTGGGGTTAAAGTTCTGCTCTTCAATATGAAATACAAGTTTAAAGCTCCGAAACTCAAGCCAAAATGGTTTGGACCATGTGTAGTGAAACATGGATTTCCATTAGGTTATGTTGAACTTTATGACAAACATGGTGGAAGTTTCATTGTCAATGGGCACCGAATTAAACTCTATTATGATAAAGAGCAATTAAACATAATTTCTAATGAAGAAATTTCATCCGAATTTGAATATGAAGCTATCACATTCATGGCTCCACACAAGGGAATGGTCCCTTGGGCACACAGTAATGGTTTTATCTATGATGCTCTTCCTAGAGCATGGGAAAATGTTACATTGGAAAACATAGATGAAACAGGGGAGGGAATTGTGATAGGAAATGTGTTGTACATCCCTAAAAGGAAATGTAACACTACAACTACATAATATATTCAAAGTTTGAGTCCGGCTGAGGACTCGTTAATAAAACTAGTGCTTCTCGGGAGGCAACCTGTGTGTTTATTTTTTTATTTATTTTATTTCTCAGTGTCTACACCCCAAAGTTTTAACACTTGATCAAACTTAAGTGTGGGGGTGTGCCACTAATTTGAATAAAATTGCAATGCTTTTTGTTTGTTTGTTTTTGTTTCTAATAATGCAGGTGTTGATTGCAAGAAACAGAAGATTGGATAGGAAGATAAAACCGGATATCATGGTTTATTTTCTCATTTTCCCTACTTTAATACTTTTAAGTTCGTTTATCACATTGAGGACAATGCTTAACTTAAGTGTGGGGGGGGGGGGGGTGAGTAGGTAAAATAAGAAATTAAGTCTAATATCGATTTAATTTTTAAATTTTGTTTGTACTTATAATCTAGTTGTTTTCACACTTTTAGGAGTAATTTATTAGAATAACTAGATCTATCCACTGGTGAAATCAGTAATTTTGAAAAATTTGAGATGTGTCCCGATTAATATTGCAATCCATTTTTGGATCGATAACATTTGCTAGCACACATTATAACCCTTTCCACTAAATTGTGAGGATTTTAGCCTGTTCATATCTATCATACATCTTATATGCTTGAATCTTTTGTTATGAGTGTGCCGGTGATTTTATTTATTCTAGAACTTGTACTTGTAAATCATTACGAGACCGTTGTGAGATTACATTTTTGTAATATAAGTATACATACGTGATAAGAGGCAACCTTAGGATTTTAACCAAATAGCCTTCCTTATTGATTTCTAGCTAGTCACATTGATTAGTTAATTTCCAATTTTTAACCATTTTGTTAGCGTTCATCTTTAACACTAGATACCCTTAGTTACACCCTCCGAGCCATCCTTTTCATTTTGTTACATCCAGAAAAATACAAAAAGATTTTACACTTTAAACCTTAGCCTAACCCTTGTCGAAGTCTAAACGATTGGTTGCTAGTTGCTTGGTATGTTGGATTGTTTCTGATGATTATTAGTTAGCCACACTTCACCAATCATGTGTGTGTCATTCCGACAAAGACGGAGACTGCAGCTTCTTATTTGTATTTTTGTAGTGGTGCTTATGCGAAGTGTGGGGGAGATCTGAGTTTATTTGAAAAAAAAAATAGAATAAGTCATCGCAACAATAAGGTGACAATTATAGCCAATGTGCTATATTATGTATGGAGATGAAGAAAGAAAGTTATGTTATATGTTGTTAGCCAATGTGCTAAGTATGAAGAATATTGTTATGGCGAATCAATGTATCGATATGTGAAGAGAAGAAAGATTGTAACTATAATCATTTTTCGGTTCGTGGTTTGTTCGGTGACTAGCAACAATGAGACTTATACTTGACTTGATTTTTCTTTTAAAACTAATTTCATAAATATTCCCATGCCTTATCCCTACCTTACCAAATTACTTTATTCGTTGTTCTTTCGAGTCTCCGGATATAGTAATGGCTTTGTGAGAATGCAAGTGCAAGAATATTGTAGAGACCATCCGGTTTTTGAGTAATCAAGAATTTGCGCCAGCGATCTATTATGTTTTTGTATGAGTTGTTTGAACATAAGCCTGGCACAACCCTGAAGCCTTACATTACAACCCGAATAAAAGACCTCTTTGATATGTAGACTTGGTGCTTACGCCATTTCGGTGTAGTTTTGTTTCTTGTACAAGCCTATAGTAATAATTAGATCATGACTAAGCAATGAGTGTGATTTATCATATACACTACCCATATATGAGTGTTATGAGTGAATTATATCTTATTCTTCTTTTGTGAGGTGTTTTAGAAACATTAATCAAGCAAGAAAATCAATGGGTATTGTCAAACATCTCGATTTTTCACCACTAAAGCTTAAAAATGATGAATCTTATCTTGTACTTACACTTGGTGGATTTGCATCACATTTTTCTAATCATTATTGGTTACCATGTGGATATTTAGTTTTCTTCTAGATTTGCTTGAGGACAAGCAAAGTTTAAGTGTGAGGGATTTGATAACGCTCAAAGTTAACATGTTTTTATAAGCTTTATTAGTGTTTTTGTGTATGTTATTTTGGCTGTTTTTATATGCTTTTGCCACTAAATCGTATCAAAGTATGTTTTTGTAGCATATGTAGCCAAATGTAGGAAAAATGGAGAAAAAGTGAAGAAAATGAAGTATATGCGATTACACGAAGATTCCCAAGTTCAAAAGTCCAATCTGTGAAGCATTTCATATGGAGAACCTAAGTTTTGTCATCTCAAAGTTCCAAGTTCAGAGTTAATCAAGTTTGGATAGTGCATAAAGAACTACACAAGGAAAAGTCAAAGTCCAATGCAACCAGAATCTACCCTCCGATCGGTTGGAGTATAACCGATCGGATAGCCACAATTACCACAATCCATCCGATCGGTATCAACCCGCAACCGATCGGATGGACATTTCTGCATGTCCATACCAACTTTTGTGCACGAATCTTGGTCTTTTGTCACATGGTTCTAGGCCCTTCTTAGTGTCTTGTTGTCCAAGCTCCAGCATTTAAGTCCCTTTTCATTACTAGGAGTATTTGACAAGTCTAAAAGGACCCCAAGAGTACACAATTGAAGACACAATTCAAAAGATCATTTACTCTCATTACTACTCTCAATTATTATCATCATCTAGCTCTCAAGGAAGAAAAATTCATGCAGAAAGAACCAGGAACTTTAGAGGACCAAGGAAGCAACATTTGGAGGCCGAAAATCTCAAGAAATCATCACCAACCCTTAGGTTATCAATACCTTGTCATTTGTTATCAATTCCAAAGCATTGTAAGACTTAAAACCATGGATTCTAATGTTGATTATTATGAGTTTATTTGCATGTTTGCTATGAGTGGCTAGTAATCTTTTTACACTTGTTTTGATGATGTTTTATACTTAGTGATCGTTATGATTGTGATAACATGTTTTAATTCAATTTCAAGTCAATCCTAAGAACCAATTGTACCTTAAGTTTCATCGTGACATTTGTTTAGCCAATGTTAACTAATTGATAATAGTTTCAAGGGTCGAAAGATTTGTTATTATTCAACTAGTTATAATCATTTGTCTATGAATGATTGTTTTTCACCATAATTATTCTTGACTAATCAAAGAAACAAGAAGTATGATTGTAATAAGAATGCTTTTATAACATCAAATCAGATTGTTTGTAAACCTTTAGTTGGACGAAAGTTTAAATGTTTATAAACAATTGTAACCTTTTTGTCTATAAATGGGTTACCTTTTGTAATGACCATTTCCTAAGAGTATTTGATTTGTAATAAGAGTTTGTTCTTGTGTTTAAGATATTCACCATACCTTATGAACCTTGGATGGATCTTGAATTGATTGGTTTACACCTAAAGCTTGTTTTTATGAACTAAAATCTTGACGAAGGTTTAACTTGTAGAAACAATAGATTAGACCACCATCTAATTATCACAACCAACATGTTATCAAAAGTTATCACAGTCATGTGTGTCATTAAGTAGAAAACTAGTCTAAACAAGTGTAGTTTTTAAATTATTGAATTAGCTTATTATCTTATTTGCGTACATTAGAGATTTACTTTTAGACTTATATTTTGATTCACTCACAAATCCCTGCGAACGATCCCGACTTACCATCATATCTTGCTATAATGGACGAGTACACTTGCTTGTTTGTGTTGTTTCTAGATTTGGTAATTCACCCTTATAAATTTAAAACTTGTACTAACAAAACGCACATCAAGTTTTTGGCGCCGCTGCCAGGGATTTTGATTGTGTTTCTTTTAAGTTTTAAAAGTCCGTTTCTTTTCGTGGTCGTTTTCTAAATATATATATATATATATATATATATATATATATATATATATATATATATATATATATATATATATATATATATATTCAGTGTCATCCAACCGATCGGATAGACTTCCAGCCGATTGGTTTCCCAGTTTTTCCAGTTTTTTTTATTTTACCGTAGCATCCATCCGATCGGTTTGTCATCCAACCGATTCGGATAGACTTTTCTATTTTCGAAAATTTTATTTTCTTGTTCTTTTGTTTAGGTAATTGACTCGATTCTCTTGGTAGTTGTATGAACACTCGTTCTACTACTGAAAAGCTTAGTTCACCTTTATCCAATCCTGAAAGTTTGTTTTGTAAGAAGAGATCTTTATCTATTCTTAATTGGTTTGATAATCTTTCCGAAGAACATCCGATTTCCGATCCTTTTAAACCAATACCCATGGCTGACGATCAACCCATGTGGGCCGTCAATCGAACCATAGCACCTACTCCTGGAGCTGCTATTGTTGTCGCCGACCTTGGTGAAAACTTTACCATTAAAGGTCACCATCTTTCTATGATCAAAGACCGTCAATTTGATGGCCGTTCGCGGGCCGATCCGCATAAACACATTGCCGAATTCATTGAAATTTGTGGCATGTTTCGTCATGGAAATACCGATGTCGATGCTATTAAACTCAAACTTTTTCCATCATCACTCGCCGGAGATGCCAAAGTATGGTATAACGAATTAACCCCAGGAACTATCAATACTTGGGAGGAGATGAGGCAAGCTTTTGTAAGCCGATTCTTTCCACCTGCCATGTATGATAGACTAATGGGAGAAATCCGTGCTTTTTCACAAAATCCTAATGAATCTCTTGTTGAAGCTTGGCTTCGCATGAAAGATTTGCTTCGAAGTTGTCATGGTCATAATTTAGGACAAGGAACAATAATCCAAATCTTTTATCATGGTCTTGATGAAGCATTCCAAGCAATCCTTGATGCCGGAGGAATTTTTCTTTACAAAACACCTAACGAGGCATATCAACTTCTCAAAGATCGAGTACTCCTTAAACTCGATTGGTCAAAAGATTCCAAAACCAAACCCTTACGGAAAACCGTTGCTTTTGCCGAAAGTTCAGATAATTCGAAACTCATGGACAAAATAGAAGCCTTGTCTTCTAAAATCGACTCATAATACAAAGATATTAAAGGAGAAATGAAAGAAATGCAAGATGGTTGTAATAATTGTGGAGGAAATCACACATCATCCGAGTGTGATGACCAACCTATGAATAGACCCAACGAAGGGGAAGCCAATTATGTCCAAGGAGGATATCGTGGAGGAGGTTTTCGTGGTAATTATTACAGAAGAAGTTCTGGAAATTGGCAAGACCGCCAACAAAGGTATAACAACCGTGATTTTCAACACCGAACAGACAACCCAAACCCACCAAATTCAGATAAAAAGGAAGAATCTGATTTCGAAAAAATGATGCGAGATTTCGTAACTGCTCAAAGAACTACAAATGAGTTCTCAATTTTTTAATCTCAAAACCAAAGTTGAGCAAGGTCAGAAAAATCATCAAGCTTCTATCCAGGATCTTGAACAAAAATTTGGTAGACTTTCTGATCAATTTTCTTCTCGAATTCCTGGTACATTACCAAGTAACACCCAATCCAATCCAAAACTGTCTGGATCAAACAATAAGAATTATCGTCCACCACAAAACAGAAATGAGCATATCAATGCTGTATTCACTCGAAGTGGTTTCTCATATGATCCACCACCCGTTCCTACATATAATACTATTATTCAAGATGAGGAGGAGGAAGAAGCTGAAGAAGAAGCAGCTGAAGAAGAACAAACCCAAACACCAACCAAAGAAAATACCGTTCCACCAATAAAACCTTATACACCGAAAATACCATATCCACAAGCCCTAAGAAAAGAGAAAAGAGAGGAGTGAAATAAGAAGTTTATCAAAGAAGTTAGAATTAACGTACCCCTCGTTGATGTTCTAGCTGGAATGCCCAATTATGGGAAATTTTTGAAAGAACTTCTTAATAATCGAAACAAGTTGGAACAAATTTCCGCTACCGTTCTCAATGAAGAATGGTCTGCTATCATTCAAAACAAAATTCCACCAAAAATAGGAGATCCCGGAAGTTTTCTTATACCATGTACATTAGGAAACAACATCACATGCGATGCTTTAGCTGATTTAGGTGCAAGTATCAATTTGATGCCCTATTCGTTGTATTCTAAACTTTCCATCAATACATTGAAACCTACTAAGATGAGTATAACATTAGCCAACCATACATACCAATATCCTATTGCGGTTGCTGAAAATATGCTTGTTCAAGTTAGTAAATTTGTTTTTCCTGTGGATTTTGTCATCTTAGAAATGGAGGAAGATAGTCGACTACCCTTAATCTTAGGAAGACCTTTCTTAAACACTGTTGGCGCCATGATCAAATTCAAAGGCAGAGAACTCAATCTTGGAGTAGGAGAAGACCGAATCACATTCTTAATCGATAAAGCAATGAAATATCCAAATTCCAGTGATGACACATGCTATAACATCAATGTCATTGATGAAGTCACTGAAGAAGAATTGGATGCATTACTTGACGATTCAAAACCATTCATGTCTACTTCAGAAAAGATCAGTGAAACAGATTCTGATAAAGAATTTGAGGAATTCATGGAAGTTAAATTAGAAGAAGAGGAAGAAGAGAAATTTGAAGATATCACTGAAAAAGATCAAATGAAAATCAAATCATCTCTAGAAGAACCACCCACTGATTTGGAACTCAAAACCCTTCCCAATAATCTCGAATACGCCTACTTAGAAGAAAATTCACTTCTTCCAGTAGTCATATCATCGTTGCTCGAAATAAATAAAAAAGAAAGACTCGTTTCTGTTCTTAAGAAGCATAAACGCGCTTTTGCGTGGAAAACTTCTGATATTCCAGGAATTAGTCCAGATTTTTGCAAACACAAAATCAGTTGTGAAGAAGGTACTAAACCCGTTGTAGAAAGACAACGTCGACTCAACCCCAATATGAAAGAAGTTGTTAAGAAGGAAATCATCAAACTTCTTGACGCAGGAATTATTTATCCTATCGAGGATAGCCCATGGGTGAGTCCAGTTCATTGTGTTCCAAAGAAAGGAGGAATGACTGTAGTGACCAACGAAAGGAATGAATTAGTTCCTACTAGAACTGTCACTGGATGGCGAGTATGTATTGATTACAGAAAACTTAACAAAGCCACCAGGAAAGATCATTTTCCTCTACCGTTCATGGATCAGATGCTCGAAAGATTAGAAGGAAACAAATACTTTTGCTTCCTTGATGGTTTCTCGGGATATTTCCAAATTCCTATCGATCCAGCCGATCAAGAGAAAACCACATTTACATATCCTTTTGGAACCTACGCTTACCGGCGTATGCCCTTTTGTCTATGTAATGCACCTGCAACTTTTCAAAGGTGTATGATCGCAATATTTCAAGACATGCTTGAAACATCTATGGAAGTTTTCATGGATAACTTTTCAGTTTTTGGTGATTCTTTTGAAACTTGTCTTTCCAATCTCGATAAAATGCTTGAGAGATGTGAAGATGCACATCTAGTTCTTAATTGGGAAAAATGTCATTTCATGGTAACTGAAGGAATTGTGTTATGACACAAGATATCAAGTTCAGGAATGGAAGTAGACAAAGCTAAAATAGATGTTATCACCAAATTACCACCACCAACTAACGTTAAAGCCGTTAGAAGTTTTCTAGGACATGCCGGTTTTTACCGCCGATTTATCAAAGATTTTTCAAAAATATCACGTCCTATGACTAAACTTTTAGAAAAGGATTATGTATTTGATTTTAATGCTGACTGCATTAAAGCTTTCGAAACGTTGAAAAGTCAATTGACTAGTGCCCCAATTATGGTTGCACCTAATTCGTCACTACCATTTGAAATCATGTGTGATGCAAGCGATTTCGTTGTTTGAGCTGTTTTAGGACAACGTGAAGGAAAACATTTTCGTCCTATATACTTCGCTAGTAAAACACTCTACAATGCTCAACAAAACTATACGGTTACGGAAAAGGAATTATTAGCCATAGTTTTTGCATTTGACAAATTCAGATCCTATCTCGTGCTTTCAAAAATGATAGTTTTTACAGATCATTCTGCACTCAAAATTCTGTTTACCAAACAAGATGCAAAACCGCGTCTTATCAGATGGATTTTACTACCGCAAGAATTCGATATCGAAATAAAAGACAAGAAAGGAGCAGAAAATCTTGCAGCTGATCATTTGTCACGTCTCGAGAATCCGAATTTGGAAGAATTAAAAGAAAATGAAATTAACGATTATTTTCCAGAAGAAACTCTCATGACGATAGATAAAGATGATGATGAGGAAGTACCATGGTTTGCAGATTACGCAAATTATCTTGCAGGAGATATTCTCAAAAAAGGGATGAGTCACTATCAACGTAGTATGTTCTTTTCAGAACTAAACACTATTATTGGGAGAAACCTTACCTTTTTAAAATGTGCAAGGATGGAATGATACGAAGATGTGTTTCGGGTGCCGAAATAAGAAAAATTCTTGATGAATGTCATCATGGCCCAACTGGGGGACATTATGGTCCTTCCACTACAGCTAGAAAAGTTTTTGATGCTGGATTCTATTGGCCTACAATTTTCAAAGAAGCGTATACTCTCGTTCAAAACTGCGATGCGTGCCAAAAATCTGGTAACCTTTCTCGAAGAGACGAAATGCCTCAAAAGAGCATTCAAGTCTGCGAAATATTCGACATTTGGGGAATTGATTTTATGGGACCCTTCCCTAAATCACACAAATACGAATATATCCTCGTTGCAATTGATTATGTTTCCAAATGGGTTGAAGCTGAAGCTCTTCCTACTAATGATGCACGAGTTGTTGTCAACTTTCTCAAAAAGCTTTTTGCTCGATATGGAATTCCTAAAGCTTTAATAAGTGATAGAGGATCCCATTTCTGTAATAAAAAATGGAGAAAGTAATGAAACGATATGGAGTTCATCATCATTTTGCTACAGCTTATCATCCACAAACTAGTGGTCAAGTCGAAAATACCAATAGAGCTATAAAAAAAATACTTGAAAAGACGGTTAAGGACAATCCTTCCGTTTGGTCAAGAAAATTAGACGACGCTCTATGGGCATTTCATACGGCATATAAGACACCAATTGGTACAACACCATACAGACTCTTGTATGGGAAAACATGTCATCTACCGTTCGAACTTGAGCACCGTGCTTACTGGGCACTAAGAAGCTGTAATCCTGATCTAAAAATAGCTGGAGAAAAGAGATTTTTTCAATTGCATGAACTCGATGAGTTAAGACTTCAAGCTTATGAGAACTCCAAGCTATACAAAGCAAGAACCAAAGCTTACCATAATAGAAAGCTGAGAATTCGAAAACAATTCAAAGCTGGGGATAAAGTTCTGCTCTTCAATATGAAATACAAGTTTAAAGCTCCGAAACTCAAGCCAAAATGGTTTGGACCATATGTAGTGAAACATGGATTTCCATCAGGTTATGTTGAACTTTATGACAAACATGGTGGAAGTTTCATTGTCAATGGGCACCGAATTAAACTCTATTATGATAAAGAGCAATTAAACGTAATTTCTAATGAAGAAATTTCATCCGAATTTGAAAATGAAGCTATCACATTCATGGCTCCACACAAGGGAATGGTCCCTTGGGCACACAGTAATGGTTTTATCTATGATGCTCTTCCTAGAGCATGGGAAAATGTTACATTGGAAAACATAGATGAAACAGGGGAGGGAATTGTGATAGGAAATGTGTTGTACATCCCTAAAAGGAAATGTAACACTACAACTACATAATCTATTCGAAGTTTGAGTCCGGCTGAGGACTTGTTAATAAAACAAGCGCTTCTCGGGAGGCAACCCGTGTGTATATTTTTTAATTTATTTTATTTCTCAGTGTCTACACCTCAAAGTTTTACCACTTGGTCAAACTTAAGTGTGGACTAATTTGAATAAAATTGCAATGCTTTTTGTTTGTTTGTTTTTGTTTCTAATAATGCAGGTGTTGATTGCAAGAAACAGAAGATTGGATAGGAAGATAAAACCGGATATCATGGTTTATTTTCTCATTTTCCCTACTTTCATACTTTTAAGTTCATTTATCACATTGAGGACAATGCTTAACTTAAGTGTGGGGGGGGGGGTGAGTAGGTAAAATAGGAAATTAAGTCCAATATCGATTTAATTTTTAAATTTTGTTTGTACTTATAATCTAGTTGTTTTCACACTTTTAGGAGTAATTTATTAGATTAACTAGATCTATCCACTGGTGAAATCAGTAATTTTGAAAAATTTGAGATGTGTCCCGATTAATATTGCAATCCATTTTTGGATCGATAATATTTGCTAGCACACATTATAACCCTTTCCACTAAATTGTGAGGATTTTAGCCTGTTCATATCTTGCATACATCTTATATGCTTGAATCTTTTGTTATGAGTGTGCCGGTGATTTTATTTATTCTTGAACTTGTACTTGTAAATCATTACGAGACCATTGTGAGATTACATTTTTGTAATATAAGTATACATACGTGATAAGAGGCGACCTTAGGATTTTAACTAAATAGCCTTCCATATTGATTTCTAGCTAGTCACATTGATTAGTTAATTTCCAATTTTTAACCCTTTTGTTAGCGTTCATCTTTAACGCTAGATACCCTTAGTTACACCTGTAACCACTCGTAATTTTCCGGACTATTATTTTAATAGTGGAATAATTTGTTTTTATCAGAAAATGTGAATTATTTATTTTCTGATGTTTGTTAATGATTAAAAATTTAAAAACGAGAGGATATCTCGTTTTTCCTGAAAAACGGCACCACACGCGTACCGACACTACTTTAGTAACGGCAAAAATTCAATAATTCATAATCAGAGTCGATAAATGTGTTTCAATAATACTTTTATACACGCTCTCAGAAAATTTTATTCTTGCGTTTGCGCCAAACTAAGAATACCGCGTGTTACACCAAAGCTCAACGGGACACGAAATGCACGACACACCTTAATTAAAAAATACACACTTTATAAAAACACAAATCTACTAAATGTATTTACACCTTTACCTTAAATAAATAATTATCGAAATATAAATATAAAAAAAGAAATGAAACGTTATATGGGATAAACACTCCCACACATCTCTAAATATTCACAAATCTCAAAACACGATTCACTCTCTCTCTTTTCCAAAAAAAAAACAGATCTAAGAAAAACCTAAGAGCTATGAAACTCTATAATCATAACAAAATAAAGGGTGTGAAACGATCTCTTGTCTCTCGATAACGCCCCAATGAAAAATCCTTCACGCAAAAGAGTCGACTGTACACTATTGCTTTCTCTTCATCCCAAACCGAGTCACAAGTCTTCATATGAAGAATCAAAGATGTTGGATTTGAACTCTTTTCGGTTTATGTCAAAAATCGATACACAAAAGGTAGGGTTAGGGTTATCCATTTTTCTTTCTTTTTAATCTCCAGCCGATCAAAAAGGGCACCACATCTCTTCCCTTGGTGTGGTTGCTGCTTGGATTCGGATTGGACTTCTTGCTTTTCGAGTCTTGTAAGATACTAAAACCCCCTTGTTTATTTACTGATTTTGATTCGAGTATATTAGTTTTATTTTTATGTTATGTGGGTTGTTGGCTTGATTAATTCGTTGCTATATTTACGAATCCCTTGATGTTAGAATTAAAATTTTCAAGTTGTGTTGATTTACTAAAAAGATGGATTCATTTTTTTTAAACTATTCCTCTTAATCTTCGACTAGATTTTGTCTAAAAATATTGAGGTTGTGTGAATTGTTTTTGGTCGATTTTAGTTTATTCCAAAAACTGAGAATATACATTTTTTTTATATGTTGTTGTTGTTGTGTTGTTGTGGTTTGTGTGAATTAAAACATATTAACCGACATCAAGCCGATTGGAAAACCGAAACTGCTTGTGAATCCTTCCCTTGTTAACACTAGTCGTAACATCTTTGAGTCGAGTCCAGGTTCGAATATAAAAACTTGCCCACGAATCGACTAATATGCGCATAAAAGGAAGTAAGGAAATTGTGTAGTGTAAATTGTTGGTTGAAAGTTAGCATCTGGTAGTGATGTCTGGTTGTGTCGAGAGAAGTTGGGCAAAGCCCAACTCACGGCTCAAAATGGAACAGCCCAACTCGTGGCCCAATGACTTCTAAGAGTCCATACCGTATAACAATAAGGTCATTTAAAATCTGATTTGGTTTATCATTTACTCGTCCACAAGTGATCACATATTTTCCCGTAATATTCAATTCGACACAACATATTCTATAAACATATACGATCTATTATCTCGACTCAACCTCGATAGCAATACTTGTCATTTAAAACTATAAAGACGGTAACCACGAAATGATACATGAAAGTATAATTTTTAGACTATTTGAAAACATATTTTTAAATTGAGTTTTCGCTTATAAAATATAATCGGACTTTTGCTTAGTTACTTATAACTAAAACTCTATTTTCAACGAGGCATATAATTAGTTATCGTTTCATATGAAGACTACTACGAAGAATTTTATATGAAGACTATTATGAAGAATTTTATATATGTAACTAACGTTTTTAGAAATGTACTTTTTGTCAACTTACATTATATAAATAAAAGTTTATTATTTATATATACTACTCTTTTCAATTACTATTATACATGACACATACATGAATGTACTTAATAATCTCATTAACGATAATATTACATATTCCGTCAACACTTAAACTGTTATTGAAGCTACTTTCTCGCACCTCGTCGCCAGCTATTATCGAACCAAGAGTTATATACTCCCATGTGTCAATAATTATACACTTGGAAATTTGTTTACAAACATAAACCCAGCCACACAAGCAACAACGACACAAACATTTTCTTTAAGCTTTTAAAACTTATTTAAACATCGTTGTGTCTTAATTGGAATTGTGATCTAAAATTGCCGTACTATTTTAGGTCTCGTGTCGGTGCCGCACACTATCACTACTTGACTTTTTACTATCATACTGCTATTTGCTGAGGTGAGTTCATACCCCCTACTTTCACTTGTTTTATAACTGTTTTGGGGGAGGATACATGCTCGTTTTTAACTAAACTTAATGCTTGTTTATACTTAAACTCGTTACTTGCTATTACTTGAAACATGACTTATTTACTTATTGCATACTGGATTACCTTACTATGGACATAAGTGTTTAAATCATATATGTGAGTTTATAGCCCCACTTTACTTATACTCGTTTTACAAACCTTGGGGTGAGAAACATGCAAAACACTTTTATGGACCAACACTATTCTAAAAACTATTACGTGGAGAGCCTAAGCCCTCGTATCCCACCTTGCCCGAACTCATGAACCGTTAATTCCTGCTGGGAAGCGCGAATGTTATAAATAGATCTATTGAGAGACTCCTCCGTCCGGGTTGGTAGCGCCAACTAGACCAGTTTTGGATTTACGGACGTATACCATGTCGGAATTCAAGTGTAACGGGATAAACACTTGCTAAGGGCACATAACTATTGCATGCTTTCACGCATGCTGAACTGTCGTAGCTTCGGTTGCATGAACTTAGTGCTAGCGTAATAGACTATTTCTCTATGTGACATTATATTCGTTGTAATGATCACATACTTTGCCTATGGTACACTTTATGCTTAATACTTATGGTTTACTTTACTGATATGTTTCATGACGCTGTGAGTAAGGTAGTGGTCACTAAAACTGAACTTGATTTGTATGTGAATGGTTATTCACACTCGAAAACCTTGTGGTCTACATACTACTTTTACTTGAAATTAAACTATATTTTCATGTCATTGTGAGCGACACAATGGTCACAGAACTTTTATCGAACTCACATTTCTTTTATACTAAATTGTTTTATGTACAAACCTATGAACTCACCAACCTCGTGTTGACACTTTTTAGCATGTATTTTCAGGTTTAAGGCGTTAGCTAACTAATGAAGGCTTTTGGCAAGGCATGACATGGTCATAGACAACTCTGACATAAATTTGGGACCGCTTAAATTCTTTTATGGGCCTATATTTCCGCACTTGAATGTTGTTTTAAACTTATTTAAATCTTTTAATGAAAATTTGGTTTAAAACGGATAAGGTAAATCCGTTTTCTATACCTTGTATTGTGGTACCAATTTAGTAGCACCCCAGTGACATGCATGCTTCCGCTGGACCCGTATTTTGGGGGTGTTACAGATTGGTATCAGAGCCTTAGTTATAGAGAACTGGGTATTTTTAGAGCCTACACTATAACTACTTTTACAAAAACTTGACCCTATGACCGCCACATGCCTACCTGCCGAGCCTGCTGCCTTATTATAAAACATTTTCTCTTAAAGTATGGGATATATTACTAGTGTAACTGAGCTAAGCATTTCAAAATTCATTGAACCTCGGTGGAATATAGACTGATCACCTATATTCGACCAGGGACAGTGGGACATAGCCTGATCACCTATGTCCGACTCAGAGGTGAATTTTGCGATACTGAGAGTAGTTATACTAGAATTATGTCCAGATTGGTTTGCTACTTGATTTCTGAAAGTTTCAAAAATTTCTATGTGTGTACATAAACATTGCGTAAGATGCACTTTCACACCTACACACAACACACTGGCATCACGACACTTTTTCGTCACAATAATTTTATTATTAGCGGGAGTACTCTTTTATCACAATCTGGGTATGTTACAGTCACCTCTACCCCAAACCTTACACTCAATCGATGTTGAAACTTCCTTGCTAAGTACACTACTGAGACAGCCAACTGATTGCTAATCGCAATCAACACCCTCCTTCATAGTCGTACTCTGAACTTGCCAAACTCCCCATTCAGTAGAGATGTTATGCCCAACAGAAACCTTAAGACCTTAAGGAGCAACCTAGACCACTATATTTGGAACAGACACCTAATCCTTCATGTATCCCTCGATAATATTGGTTGTCTAACTTGCTACCCTCTTATAGGATAATAAATTGTGTTGCTATTAACATAAAAACTCTTTTCAATTGTTTTACAAATCATTTTGTGGTCATCCTACAAATATTTTACTGCGATTTCATGAAATCAAGATTTTGACCCTGCTACTATTTTATAATCAATAACTTGTTTTCTACTATCCTATAAACTGTTTTACAAATCATCTTTATAACTATTTTATCATAATTTAATAAACCGATTCATTACCTTACTACCATTTTATAAAACAACAAACAGTTTCGCTAGCATTTTCTAAAAAATATTACAATTATCCTACAAATCTTACTACACTTTACAAAACTATTTTACTTCCCTATGAACTACCTTGCTACTAAATCACAAAAACTAAACTACAATTTTGCTACAATTTTTCAAATGATAAATTTTTTTCCTATTATTCTATAGACTATTATACAACCCGTTCTATAAACTATTTTGCAAACACCATGTGAACTATTTGCCCAATTGAAAAACACTTTATTTTACTACCTCTTAGTACTGTTGAAGTAAATTGAATACTTATGTTTACGAAATTCGCTTGATATTAAACATTGAACCTCATACAGGCTTGACAACTAGACTCCGTCATTAAGCACCTGAAAATTTGTGGAAACGAATATACCTGACTACACATTTTTCCTTAAGATCTTTGTTTTTTTAGGACTTTTCTTTTGGAAAGGCGTTTATAGAAATCACAAAACTCGTAATGGTACTGTTCCCGAAATACCCATTTTGATGTGCCAAAATTTCTCTGGTTAAACTTTATTGAGAGTTTTGTATATTAAAGGGGTGACTAAATGTTAACATTTGAGACATCGTTTTACCCACACCATGTTTAAAGACTGTTTTACTGAAATTATGAGTCCTTTGAAGTCACATCAGTTTACCTAACTATAAAATTTTAAGCAAAGAACCAAAACCTATTCCTATCGACAAAGTTCGTAGAAACTCGCAAAAAGGAACTAAATTCACTTGGGGAACGTGAAGATAAATTCTCGTGCGTATATACCCATCTCTTTTCGACAGTAATGAGTAACTTGAAGTGAATCGCGAGGACGCGATTCCATTTAAGGAGGTGTGACTGTAACCACTCGTAATTTTCCGGACTATTATTTTAATAGTGGAATAATTTGTTTTTATCAGAAAATGTGAATTATTAATTTTCTGTTAGCATTAAAAATATGTATTTAGAAGTGATGGTCATTCTCATACATGTAACTTTGTAATGTGTCGTAGATTACAAATAGAATAGTCAATGGGCTTATGGTTTGGACTAATCTAATAGGTTATAAGTTATGTGTCACAACTAGTCCATACTTAATGTAAAAGTCCAATCCATGACCAAGCCCATCCAAGCCCATTAGGGTGTCATATGTCTAACTATTTAAACACCTCAAATGAGTCATTTGAGGTGTGTGCTTGTGTGTGTAAGTGTGTGTGTTTTATTAATCAAAGCTCTCATCTTTTCCATCTCTCTCTACATATACACGAAATACATATAAGTCACCAAGTCACCATCTTTCTTCTTCTAATCTTCTATATTTGTGATAAAGTTGGTATATCTAAGGTCCTACAAGTGGTATCAATCGCCTAACAATGATTTAGGAGGGTTGAGAGTTTGTGTGGTTCGTGTTTTTTAAGCTATATTTCACGTTTTTCTTAGAAAAGTTCCTACTTTTCTTGTTTTTTTTTGGTTTTTAACACTTTTTTGATTACAAACTAGTGTTATAAACCTTATCTAACAAGAAAGTTTGAATCTTTTAGAAAATTTCTAGCTTAAAAAATTCGACTTTGGTATTGTACTTGTTTTCGAGATCTTAAAATTTTTCATAAAAAATCATCAAGTTTGGAACTTTCTTCAAGTTTTGGTGATTTTATGCATAGAAGTACAAGAATCTTGGAATACAAACTTGATTTCGGAGTCCTTTAAGTCCAACGATTTTTGTTGCTAAATATCGAGAACCTTCTTCAAGTAATCTTCAAACGATTCCGTGGTTTACTCAGTGTTTTTCTTACTTGTATAAGTTAGTAAAAACACTTCGACTTGGGATAACTTTCTAAATTGTATAATTTAGATAAGTTTTAAATTTTCTCGATAAGTGAAAATTTTCGAGAAAGATTTGCAAAAAATTTCGAGATCTTGGAAAATTTTCGAGAAACTTGAAATTTTTCGCAAACTTGAAAAATTTTCGAGAACATTGATTTTTTTTCGAAAAATTCTTATCGAGAACTTATCGAGATCCTTAGTTTTCGAGATCTTCGGTTATCGAGAATCTGAGTTTCGCAATCCAGAATTTCGAAATCCAAGTTTCGCAATCTTACAAGTTTCGAGATCACAGAAGTTTCGCAAATCCAAAGTTTCGAGAACACAAGCAAAGTTTCGAGAATTTTGACAAAAGTGAGGTTTTTGACGACCAAACTTCAAACGGCCATAACTTTTGAACCGTAACTCCGTTTTCGACGAATCAGCTGTCAAAACGACCGTCAGACAGAGGAGAACGACACGCTAAATGGATTTATCGATTTAGGCGAAGTTTCGAGGCCTAAAAACGCTCCGAGAAAAAGTTATTGAGGTTTTAAGGTTTTCAGTCAAAATTTTCACCATAAAAACTTGCATCAACTCACTCTAAACTCTACTCCTATTTCGTTGGAACGATCCAAGAATCAACTTTATCCATCTACACTTCATCAATGGCAACGCAGCAAGACATTCATGCGGCCGGTGCCGAAAACCGACCTCCCATGCTGTCAAAGGGTGGATACTCACAGTGGGCTAGTCGTATGATGCGTTATCTTAAGAGCAAAACAAATGGAAGTCTTCTCATCAAATCCATTGTGGATGGACCTTTCAAACCATCACAAGTACTAGACCCTGGTGATCCAAATGGTACCCCCCCGGTACAACCATACTACAGAGAACAGAATGAGACTGAATACACTGTGGAAGACAGAAAACAAATTGAAGCTGATGATCAGGCATTTCATTATGTCGTTCTTGGTTTACCTGAAACCATTTATGCTACTGTTGACAGTGAAGTAAGTGCTCATGCAGTCTGGGAAAGAGTCAAGAGGTTAATGTATGGGACAGACATCGGGAAACAGGAAATGGAAACACAACTGCTTAAGGAACTTCGCAAGTTTACTTCAATTCCTGGTGAATCCATAGAGACGTACTACCACAGATTCTGTAAGATCATGAATGATTTATCAAGACACAACCTCAGTCAGACAAATATTGCTAACAACACCATTTTTCTGAATGAGTTACAACCAGAATGGGGAAGATATGTCACTATTGTTTATCAGACAAAGAATTTGCATGAAGTTACTTATGATCAAGTGTATGACTTCTTGAAGCAAAATCAAGATGAAGCTAATGAAGTAAGAGCTGAATTACTAGCTAAAAAGCATGATCCTCTAGCATTAATTGCTGATACACCAACACCTATACCAGTGAACACACAACAACAACCATCATCATCTTCCACTCACAACTACATGCAACCATCCTACATTCAACAACCAACACCGGTCTACCAACAACAATTCTACCCACAGCAACAACAACATCTTATTCCACAACAGCAATACCCACAATTTCAAGAACCAGAATTCACTGAAAATGATGAAGCTACTGCAGCATTGACTCAAGCGTTTGCTTTTCTGACAAAAGCTTTCCAAGGACGCTATTCTACACCAACAAACAACAACCAAAGGATTTCATCAAATACTCGCAACAGGCAGATCGCTCAGCCGAGTTTCAATATGGGCAATGGAGGCCACATGGTTGGAGTTTATGGGAATCAACAAGGATACGCTACTGGAATTAACATGGGTAATCAGAATATGCAAAATGCAAGTCAAACAATGAAAATGATTTCAAATCAAACTAATCCGGTTTACCATACGAAACATAAAGTGGCTCTCGGTAACAACAATCCTTGTAATCTCAAGAAAGCTCAGGAAGAACAGAACGTCTTGTATAATGGTAGTGTTTTTTACACCAAACATGATCCTCCCGTCGTTCGGGATTCTGTGCAAATGATAGAACATGTCGAAGAGAGCATTTCTAAAATGAAACAAAAGGATTTGAAACCCATTGATTACAACAAATTGAACAAACTTTCGGGAATTACTTTTGTTCCACAAAAAGAACCATCTGTGTTTTCCATAAAACGACCATTCTCAAAAATGTTTTCTAAAAAATTTGTTGCTTCCAAATCGATTTCTAACATGGAACAGATTTCCTCAAACAACACTTTTAACACAAGTGCTGCACGGGGATATCTTGATGATCTTAAAACCAGAATTGGGCAACTTAAAACGACTTTAGAATCTAAAACGAGACTTAATGAGAACAACTGGAATTCCACGGTTCATTTACAGCTTAAAAAGATTCTCGAAAATGAATTTGCTCCTCAAATTAATAACATCCATGCTCGAGTAATTCATTTTGAACAAGCATTTTTGAAAGAAACAGCTGACTTCGTCACGGATCACAAGTCCCTGATAAAGAAGGCAAATGAATCTTTTGAGCAAATCAATGTTTTGGAAAACCTAAATGATTCTCTCTTCGAAGCAGTTCTGTCTACTGATATTATGTCCATCATTTTACAAACATATTCTGTTCAAGACGATGAAAGACTGAGAGCTGAGACCTCCGAAATTGTTTCAAAATATGAAAATGCTCTTATAAAGCTTGAAAAAGAAAATGTGTCATATTTTAAACAACTTGATCGGAAAAAGGAAGAATGCAAGTATGACAAATTGTCGTATAAGCGTGCCTTAAAGAACATGAAAGAGCAAAATGATCTTTTGAGGACTCAGCTTGAAAGTCAAAAAGGAAAGGGTGAGGAAACTAAGTTTGCAAAACCGTCGACTTCGGAGAAACCAAATGTTTCAAACACGGTTCAAAAACAAAAGATGTCAATTTCAAGGTTTGCTCCAAAAGTCGATGAGAAAAAGAATTTGACAAAACCAGTCACTCCAACACCCTTGCCCAAGCAAAGTGAAAATGAAAAGATTGTTGATAAAGGAAAAGCGGTTGTCGAAACACCAAAAGTGATAGCACCTGGCCTTTTTAGGATTAGTCCCACTAATGCGTCTGCCTCCACTTCTAAGACAAATGAGTGCAAAAAGGATACTTCTAAAAAGTCTAGTGATGCTAAAAATGACAACAATATAAATCCTAACGTGTGTGCCTTACCTTCTACAGGATTAGAAAGTAACTCTAGGAGCAGCAGACTAAAGCCTAAGAGCAATACAAGGAACAATAGAGTCTTGCCTGTCTCTAAGAGTAGTAGCAAGAATAAAGTTGAAGAAGTAGAAGAACACCCTAGGAATTTATCGCTTTGTAATAAGAAACATGATTCATCTGAATGTAATGTCGAAAGTACTGGTTCTAATGCATGTAATGACTCTGTTTGTTTAATATGCAAGAAATGTTTAATTAATGATGTTCATGATGAATGTGTTTCTAAGAATGTGAATGTTACGCCTAAACAGAAGTATGTTCCAAAGGGAACTAGTGCCAGATCTAGATCTATAGAAAGATTAGTTGCACGCTTTAGGTCTACCACTAGTAGTCGAATGCCTAGGAACTACCTTAAGTTTTGTATGTGGAAACCTACGGGTAGAGAATTCATTCTTCAGGATGGCAAATTGAAAGTTGCTCAAAATGGACAAGTAGATACCTTCTATGAATGTGATTCAGATTTTACCCCTAACCAAATGGAACCAAATTCAAAACGGTTTCCAAATACAAACTCTTCTATTCTTGGCAGGTTATCGAAATATGTCTTTGGATCGTCGACTCGGGTTGCTCCAAGCACATGACCGGGAACTTAAAGCTGCTGATCAATTTCGTCTGGAAATTCATGGGAACTGTACGCTTTGGAAATGATCATGTAGCAGCTATCCTGGGTTTTGGAGATCTTCAGTTTGGGAATTTTTTGATCACTCGAGTTTACTACGTCGAAGGATTGGGACACAACTTGTTTTCAGTTGGGCAGTTTTGTGATGCGGATTTAGAAGTTGCATTCAGAAGAAACACGGTTTTTATTCGAAATTTGGTTGGTGATGATCTCTTAACTGGTAATCGTGGTACAAACTTGTATGCTATCGACATCAACCAAATGGCTTCTACATCACCAATTTGTCTTATGACAAGGGCAACCGAAACTAAGTCCTGGCTGTGGCATAGACGTTTATCCCATCTCAATTTCGACACCATCAACAAGTTAGCCAAAGACAACATCGTCACCGGACTTCCTAAGTTCAAATACACCAAGGAACACATATGTCCATCATACGAACAAGGAAAAAGTAAAAGAGCATCATATAAACCCAAAACCGTACCTAGTTCGGAAGCAAGGTTACATATGTTGCACATGGACTTATGTGGCCCAATGAGAGTTGAAAGCATTAATGGGAAGAAGTATATTCTTGTTATTGTTGATGATTATTCAAGATATACTTAGGTAAAGTTTTTGAGATCAAAAGACGAAGCACCAGGCATCATCATCACCTTTCTGAAGCGTATTCAAGTTCTACTTCAAGCTCCAGTAAGGATTATAAGAACAGACAATGGCACAGAATTTACAAACCAGGAGTTAAGAACTTACCTTGAAGATGTTGGAATCACACACCAAACATCAGTTGTTAGAACTCCACAGCAGAATGGGGTAGTTGAAAGAAGAAATAGAACTCTTGTGGAAGCTGCTTGCACAATGCTAATTTTTTCTAGTGCACCACTATTCTTATGGGCTGATGCTGTAGCCACTGCTTGTTTTACTCAAAACCGATCCCTAGTCCATCCGAGATTCAATAAAACCCCATATGAGCTAGTGAACAACCGTAAACCTGACATCTCTTACCTTCACGTATTTGGCGCTTTATGCTATCCGACGAATGACAGAGAAGATCTAGGGAAGTTAAAAGCTAAGGGTGATATTGGAATCTTCATTGGATATTCAGAAAACTCGAGGGCATTCAGGGTGTATAATAGAAGAACGAAAAAGATAATGGAGACGATGAATGTGAAGTTTGACGAGATTTCACAGATGGCTTCTGAGAGATACGCTCTAGAACCCGCGCTTAATCCGATGGCTTCTAATCAACACGGATTAGGACCCGCACCAAACCAGCAGACTTCTGGACACATCAGTTCAGGACTCGTACCTCAAGGAGCTCAGTCAACAAACACGGATAAACCTTCAGAACAAGAACTGGAAAATTTCTTCAAGTTAATGTTTGATGAATATTATGGTGGAACTTCGACAAATGCATCTCCACAACATTCCGCTGCACCCGCTCAAAACCATCAACCAACACCACCACCACATGATGCATCTACAACAATCGAAGCTGAAGCACCAACTACATCAACATCATCTACATCTACTCAAGCAACTCCAGTACTTGAAACTGTTCTACCAAGCGTTGATGAGCAAAACCAAAACACAAATTTTCAAGAAGAACCAACAAATAATTCAAACGATGTTGCGTTAGAAGAAGAAGAAACATTTGAAAACCCATTTGCAACAGACTCTGCTGAATCTTCTTCAAGGTTACAAGAACCATCTAACACACATACGTTACACCCAAGGTACCCTTCTACGTTTTAATGGACAAAAGACCATCCGTTAGTACATGTTATTGGTGATCCTTCAAAGCCAGTTCAGACAAGGAGACATCTTGCCACCGATCTCGAATTGTGCATTTACATTTGCTCTATCAGTCTCAAAGAACCAAAGAACATTCGGGAAGCAATGGCAGAAAACCCTTGGATTGACGCAATGCAGGAGGAATTTCTTCAATACCTGTTACATGATAGTTGGGAACTTGTTGAACGACCACTTGATAAACGAGTTCTTGATCTCAAGTGGTTGTGGAAGAACAAACTGGATGAGGAAATGACTGTAATTCGTAACAAAGCTCGTCTGGTGGCTAAAGGATATCCACAAGAAGAAGGGATAGATTTCGAAGAATCATTCGCGCCTGTAGCTAGACTTGAAGCAGTCCGGATTTTCTTAGCCTATGCAGCTCACAAAAACATCACAGTCTATCAGATGGACATTAAGACAGCTTTCTTGAATGGAACTCTGAAAGAAGAAGTGTATGTGAGTCAGCCAGAGGGATTCATCGACAAAGATCATCCAGACTACGTCTACAAGCTTAAGAAAGCAATTTATGGTTTAAAACAAGCTCCAAGAGCGTGGTATGACGAACTATCATCTTTCTTGCTCAAAAACAATTTCACAAAAGGAACGGTTGATGACACCTTGTTTATCAAAAAATTCAAAGATGACATTTTGATTGTTCAAATTTACGTGGACGACATAATTTTTGGATCAACCAATCCTAACCATTCAAAACATTTTGAAAATCTCATGAAAAGCAAATTTGAAATGTCCATGATGGGGGAACTAAAATTCTTTCTTGGTTTACAAATACATCAATCCCCTCGTGGTATTTTTATCAATCAAGCTAAATATACAATAGAGATTTTGAAAAAACATGGAATGGAAAATTGTGATTCTGTTGGTACACCAATGGTCACTTCACCAAAAATAGGTGCTGATTTATTTGGGAAACCCATCGATCCGAAAAAATATCGGAGCATGATCGGTTCTCTCATGTACCTAACTGCTAGCCGACCCGATATCCAATTTGCTGTTTGTTTATTAGCACGGTTTCAGGCAAAGCCTACCGAACTTCACCTCAAAGAGGTTAAACGGATCTTTCGGTACCTACGAAGCACCATTAACATGGGACTTTGGTATCCGAAGGATTCGGAGTTTAATCTAAAAGCATTTTCAGATGCAGACCATGCTGGTGATCAAGTTACAGCAAAGAGTACATCAGGTGGAGCTCAATTTTTGGGTGAAAAGCTTGTAAGCTGGTCTTCTAAGAAACAGGATTGTACTGCGCTATCAACCGCCGAAGCCGAGTATGTGTCTCTATCTGCGTGTTGTGCCCAAGTTCTTTGGATGCGGACACAGCTCACAGATTATGGCTTTACTTTTGACAGAATACCTATGTATTGTGACTCAAAAAGTGCCATAGCCATCTCGTGCAATCCCGTACATCACTCTAAAACGAAGCATATCAAAGTCCGCTACCATTTCATCAAAGAACACGTGGAAGAGGGTACTGTTGAATTATTTTTCGTTAAGACAGATTACCAACTCGCCGATCTATTTACTAAAGCCCTTCCAAAAGAACGGTTTGACTATTTAGTTCGACGAATTGGCATGCGAAGCCTAACTCCTGAGGAGCTAGAATGTCTTCTTGAATCTTCTTGAAAAAGTTTTCAAAATCGCTTCGCTGTAAATATTTTTGAAAAAACAAAATACAAAATTTGAAAAACCAACAAAAACAAAATACAAAAAATATAAAATTTCAAAAAATACAAAAACAATATAAAATCCAAAAATATTCTTCTTACGACATGTCTCTCGTATAAATCAATATTCTGTACGTTTCTAGAAATTTCATTCAACAATGATACGGACATGTACAGATGCTTGAGCGGGAGTTCTTTCAAATGTTTTTCTAAAACATGTCGTTTCTCAAAAGTTTCTTCACAATGGCTTTCGTATACATCAGTACGAAACCCGGACCCGAACAATGACTTCTGATTATTTTCAAATCAAGGACTCGTACGTTCAATGACGAACTCTTTTTCAAAAAAGTTCGAGTCTAATCAAACGAAAAAGATTTCAAGCAAAAACTCGTTTTCAAAATAGAATTCTTGAGCACTTTTTCAAGATTGTTCAAAAGATTTCTCAAAATCTCTCAAAATTAGTGCTCAAGAAAACTCCCTCAAAACCCTTAATTGATTTTAAAATGTGCTATCATTAAGGGGGAGTACAAAAAGAAAAATGTTCCAAAATTCATGCTAAATAGAATCTGTCTATCTCTCCAAAAAGCTTTTTATTAATCAGTTGATATCAAAAATATCACGATATGCTATTTTTGAGGGGGAGACAACATGATTAAAATGTGATCAAAGATGTTTAAAGATTGTGGCTGAATCTCAAAAGAGCTCGACTCAGAATGTACCAATGAATTGACGAAGCTTAAAATGTCAGTAATCGAAAAGACTTGTCCTGGACGGGTAATAATTTCAAGCTAGTCTAACTAGTGATGTAAGCGTGTCTCGAATAGGACTTGTCTGAGTAGAATGTACCGTATCGAGAGACTTTCTTTGGACTTGAACAGGACGGGTAATAATTTCAAGCTAGTCTAACTAGTGATGTAAGCGTGTCTCGAATCGGTCATGTTCACCGAAAGTGGATCAATTCAAAAAGTGCAAACTCCTTCCGCATGTGCAAATTTCTTAAAAATACATGAGCACATGTGAAGGGGGAGTCCTTCAAAAGAAATGCAAAACTCTCAAAGTGGTAACAACAATGTGTTTTATTATCATAAAACACTTTGAGAGATTTTCAAATGAATGGTTTTATGGCAATTATAGGATTCATGGAGTTATAAGGTGACTAAGGTTAGGGAAAACCATCCTATGATCCGCCAGAGCCGGAGGGATCTACCCAAGGACAAATCCAATAGATTAGAATTAGAAGTCCTTAGGTATGATTGAAAAAAGGAGAAAATGAGAAAGGAGAAAGAAGGGGTTGAAGAATTAAAAAGAAAAGTTATGAAAAAGGGTGAAAAGAAATAGCCCTCCATATGTTCAACCTTAGGGCAGACACCGGGTTCAACTCATATGCTACTGGTTGTTACTAAGGTGACACCGGTATTGAAGACAAAGACGTCATGGACCCAGTGACGCACTGCACTAAACCTTCTTAACCACTCAAGTTCTCTTAAAAGAGCTTGTTTCATTCTCACGGGGAACCGGTGTAATCTATCGATCTGTCTCTTAGAGATGATTGATATTGAAGCAGGAGACCTCTCCCTAATCTCCGCATAGGAAACCAAATGTGCACTTATCGAGTCTAGAGCCCCGAGATTCATCAAAAGATCTCATAGGAACACATGATATTACTACACTGGTTGTTCATCATTAAGGACGCCAGATGTAAACTTTAGAGTCCTACGCAGGTCTTAGCAATCTGCCAGAACATTTGTGAGAGGATTCACTTTTGTGCTTCTCAATGATTGAATGGAAATTCCTGCCAGGGTCAACATCAAGCAGCCCTGACAGCAGGTCACTTCGGTAATTCTTTATGGGTTACGCTTAGTGTTCGCGGTGGTTTCAAATGGTCTACAGTCGTGGAGTGATCCCCAGCGACTCACCCAGTCATTGAGCTACTTAGTAGGTCTTGTAAGCTCTCTCGAGAGTATCTGACATGGGAACGGCCTTGGTAAGGGTTAGAAGGAGTCTTCACACTATGCTGTTGACGATCTCTAATTCTTATCTGTAAGTACCAGATGTTTTATTGCTAACTGTTTATATGCAGGGACACTTCATCTCCATGGTGACAGATTCCGCATGCTCATACATGCATCTCGAAGTCAAAGGAAAGTTCTCACAAAGATCAAAGCAAAGAAAGGTTCAAAGAAAGATTCTACGCAATGTGAAAGAATCTACAGAAGTAAAGTGACAAAGATCTATGTGAAAGAACGGGAACTACAAATGCATGTATCACAAAGACTGAAGATGTATGAGCATGTTGGAATGGCAAACAACCACCACAGACGCAGAAGTGACAAAAGGCAGATAACTCCACATCACAAAGGAACAAAGAACGATGAAAATCAGTTATCGAAGATCACAAAGCATGAAGGAACAAAGACTAAAGACTATTCTACAACGACACACAAAGTTAAAGACAAAGATCACGGAAGACCCACTCACGTGGAGCATCATTCGAATGACCACCCCATAGGGGGAGATTGTTAGCATTAAAAATATGTATTTAGAAGTGATGGTCATTCTCATACATGTAACTTTGTAATGTGTCGTAGATTACAAATAGAATAGTCAATGGGCTTATGGTTTGGACTAATCTAATAGGTTATAAGTTATGTGTCACAACTAGTCCATACTTAATGTAAAAGTCCAATCCATGACCAAGCCCATTAGGGTGTCATATGTCTAACTATTTAAACACCTCAAATGAGTCATTTGAGGTGTGTGCTTGTGTGTGTAAGTGTGTGTGTTTTATTAATCAAAGCTCTCATCTTTTCCATCTCTCTCTACATATACACGAAATACATATAAGTCACCAAGTCACCATCTTTCTTCTTCTAATCTTCTATATTTGTGATAAAGTTGGTATATCTAAGGTCCTACATTTTCTGATGTTTGTTAATGATTAAAAATTTAAAAACGAGAGGATATCTCGTTTTTCCTGAAAAACGGCACCACACGCGTACCGACACTACTTTAGTAACGGCAAAAATTCAATAATTCATAATCAGAGTCGATAAATGTGTTTCAATAATACTTTTATACACGCTCTCAAAAAAATTTATTCTTGCGTTTGCGCCAAACTAAGAATACCGCGTGTTACACCAAAGCTCAACGGGACACGAAATGCACGACACACCTTAATTAAATAATACACACTTTATAAAAACACAAATCTACTAAATGTATTTACACCTTTACCTTAAATAAATAATTATCGAAATATAAATATAAAAAAAGAAATGAAACGTTATATGGGATAAACACTCCCACACATCTCTAAATATTCACAAATCTCAAAACACGGTTCACTCTCTCTCTCTTTTCCAAAAAAAAAACCAGATCTAAGAAAAACCTAAGAGCTATGAAACTCTATAATCATAACAAAATAAAGGGAGTGAAACGATCTCTTGTCTCTCGATAACGCCCCAATAAAAAATCCTTCACGCAAAAGAGTCGGCTGTACACTATTGCTTTCTCTCCATCCCAAACCGAGTCACAAGTCTTCATATGAAGAATCAAAGATGTTGGATTTGAACTCTTTTCGGTTTATATCAAAAATCGATACACAAAAGGTAGGGTTAGGGTTATCCATTTTTCTTTCTTTTTAATCTCCAGCCGATCAAAAAGGGCACCACATCTCTTCCCTTGGTGTGGTTGCTGCTTGGATTCGGATTGGACTTCTTGCTTTTCGAGTCTTGTAAGATACTAAAACCCCCTTGTTTATTTACTGATTTTGATTCGAGTATATTAGTTTTATTTTTATGTTATGTGGGTTGTTGGCTTGATTAATTCGTTGCTATATTTACGAATCCCTTGATGTTAGAATTAAAATTTTCAAGTTGTGTTGATTTACTAAAAAGATGGATTCATTTTTTTTAAACTATTACTCTTAATCTTCGACTAGATTTTGTCTAAAAATATTGAGGTTGTGTGAATTGTTATTGGTCGATTTTGGTTTAGTCCAAAAACTGAGAATATACATTTTTTTATATGTTGTTGTTGTTGTGTTGTTGTGGTTTGTGTGAATTAAAACATATTAACCGACATCAAGCCGATTGGAAAACCGAAACTGCTTGTGAATCCTTCCCTTGTTAACACTAGTCGTAACATCTTTGAGTCGAGTCCAGGTTCGAATATAAAAACTTGCCCACGAATCGACTAATATGCACATAAAAGGAAGTAAGGAAATTGTGTAGTGTAAATTGTTGGTTGAAAGTTAGCATCTGGTTGTGATGTCTGGTTGTGTCGAGAGAAGTTGGGCAAAGCCCAACTCACGGCTCAAAATGGAACAGCCCAACTCGTGGCCCAATGACTTCTAAAAGTCCATACCGTATAACAATAAGGTCATTTAAAATCTGATTTGGTTTATCATTTACTCGTCCACAAGTGATCACATATTTTCCCGTAATATTCAATTCGACACAACATATTCTATAAACATATACGATCTATTATCTCGACTCAACCTCGATAGCAATACTTGTCATTTAAAACTATAAAGACGGTAACCACGAAATGATACATGAAAGTATAATTTTTAGACTATTTGAAAACATATTTTTAAATTGAGTTTTCGCTTATAAAATATAATCGGACTTTTGCTTAGTTACTTATAACTAAAACTCTATTTTCAACGAGGCATATAATTAGTTATCGTTTCATATGAAGACTACTATGAAAAATTTTATATGAAGACTATTATGAAGAATTTTATATATGTAACTAACGTTTTTAGAAATGAACTTTTTGTCAACTTACATTATATAAATAAAAGTTTATTATTTATATATACTACTCTTTTCAATTACTATTATACATGACACATATATGAATGTACTTAATAATCTCATTAACGATAATATTACATATTCCGTCAACACTTAAACTGTTATTGATGCTACTTTCTCGCACCTCGTCGCCAGCTATTATCGAACCAAGAGTTATATACTCCCATGTGTCAATAATTATACACTTGGAAATTTGTTTACAAACATAAACCCAGGCACACAAGCAACAACGACACAAACATTTTCTTTAAGCTTTTAAAACTTATTTAAACATCATTGTGTCTTAATTGGAATTGTGATCTAAAATTGCCGTACTATTTTAGGTCTCGTGTCGGTGCCGCACACTATCACTACTTGACTTTTTACTATCATACTGCTATTTGCTGAGGTGAGTTCATACCCCCTACTTTCACTTGTTTTATAACTGTTTTGGGGGAGGATACATGCTCGTTTTTAACTAAACTTAATGCTTGTTTATACTTAAACTCGTTACTTGCTATTACTTGAAACATGACTTATTTACTTATTGCATACTGGATTACCTTACTATGGACACAAGTGTTTAAATCATATATGTGAGTTTATAGCCCCACTTTACTTATACTCGTTTTACAAACCTTGGGGTGAGAAACATGCAAAACACTTTTATGGACCAACACTATTCTAAAAACTATTACGTGGAGAGCCTAAGCCCTCGTATCCCACCTTGCCCGAACTCATGAACCGTTAATTCCTGCTGGGAAGCGCGAATGTTATAAATAGATCTATTGAGGATGACTCCTCCGTCCGGGTTGGTAGCGCCAACTATACCAGTTTTGGATTTACGGACGTATACCATGTCGAAATTCAAGTGTAACGAGATAAACACTTGCTAAGGGCACATAACTATTGCATGCTTTCACGCATGCTGAACTGTCGTAGCTTTGGTTGCATGAACTTAGTGCTAGCGTAATAGACTATTTCTCTATGTGACATTATATTCGTTGTAATGATCACATACTTTGCCTATGGTCCACTTTATGCTTAATACTTATGGTCTACTTTACTGATATTTTTCATGACGCTGTGAGTAAGGTAGTGGTCACTAAAACTGAACTTGATTTGTATGTGAATGGTTATTCACACTCGAAAACCTTGTGGTCTACATTACTACTTTTACTTGAAATTAAACTATATTTTCATGTCATTGTGAGCGACACAATGGTCACAGAACTTTTATCGAACTCACATTTCTTTTATACTAAATTGTTTTATGTACAAACCTATGAACTCACCAACCTCGTGTTGACACTTTTTAGCATGTATTTTCAGGTTTAAGGCGTTAGCTAACTAATGAAGGCTTTTGGCAAGGCATGACATGGTCATAGACAACTCTGACATAAATTTGGGACCGCTTAAATTCTTTTATGGGCCTATATTTCCGCACTTGAATGCTGTTTTAAACTTATTTAAATCTTTTAATGAAAATTTGGTTTAAAATGGATAAGGTAAATCCGTTTTCTATACCTTGTATTGTGGTACCAATTTAGTAGCACCCCAGTGACATGCATGCTTCCGCTGGACCCGTATTTTGGGGGTGTTACAACACCCTCCGATCCATCCTTTTCATTTTGTTACATCTAGAAAAATACAAAAAGATTTTACACTTTAAACCTTAGCCTAACCCTTGTTGAAGTCTAAACGATCGGTTGCTAGTTGCTTGGTATGTTGGATTGTTTCTGATGATTATTAGTTAGCCACACTTCACCAATCATGTGTGTGTCATTCCGACAAAGACGGAGACTGCAGCTTCTTATTTGTATTTTTGTGGTGGTGCTTATGCGAAGTGTGGGGGAGATCTGAGTTTATTTGAAAAAATAAATAAATAAAAATAATAATAGAAAAAAAGAATAAGTCATCGCAACTATAAGGTGACAATTATAGCCAATTTGATATATTATGTATGGAGATGAAGAAAGAAAGTTTTGTTATATGTTGTTAGCTAATGTGCTAAGTATGAAGAATATTGTTATGGCGAATCAATGTATTGATATGTGAAGAGAAGAAAGATTGTAACTATAATCATTTTTGGGTTCGTAGTTTGTTCGGTGACTAGCAACAATGAGACTTATACATGACTTGATTTTTCTTTTAAAACTAATTTCATAAATATTCCCATGCCTTATCCCTACCTTACCAAATTACTTTATTCATTGTTCTTTCGAGTCTCCGGATATAGTAATGGCTTGGTGAGAATGTCAAGTGCAAGAATATTGTAGTGACCATCTGGTTTTTGAGTAATCAAGAATTCGCGCCAGCGATCTATTATGTTTTTGTATGAGATGTTTGAACATAAGCCTGGTACAACCCTGAAGCCTTACATTACAACCCGAATAAAAGACCTCTTTGATATGTAGACTTGGTGCTTACGCCATTTCGGTGTAGTTTTGTTTCTTGTACAAGCCTATAGTAATAATTAGATCATGACTGAGCAATGAGTGTGATTTATCATATAGACTACCCATATATGAGTGTTATGAGTGAATTATATCTTATTCTTCTTTCGTGAGGTGTTTTAGAAATGTTAATCAAGCAAGAAAATCATTGGGTATTGTCAAACATCTCGATTTTTCACCACTAAAGCTTAAAAATGATGAATCTTATCTTGTACATATACTTGGTGGATTTGCATCACATTTTTCTAATCATTCTTGGTTACCATGTGGATATTTAGTTTTCTTCTAGATTTGCTTGAGGACAAGCAAAGTTTAAGTGTGAGGGATTTGATAACTCTCAAAGTTAACATGTTTTTATAAGCTTTATTAGTGTTTTTGTGTATGTTATTTGGCTGTTTTTATATGCTTTTGCCACTAAATCGTATCAAAGTATGTTTTTGTAGCATATGTAGCCAAATGTAGGAAAAATGGAGAAAAAGTGAAGAAAATGAAGTATATGCGATTACACGAAGATTCCTAAGTTCAAAAGTCCAATCTGTGAAGCATTTCATATGGAGAACCTAAGTTTTGTCATCTCAAAGTTCCAAGTTCAGAGTTAATCAAGTTTGGATAGTGCATAAAGAACTACACAAGGAAAAGTCAAAGTCCAATGCAACCAGAATCTACCATCCGATTGGTTGGAGGATAACCGATCGGATAGCCACAATTACCACAATCCATCCGATCGGTATCAACCCGCAACCGATCGGGTGGACATTTCTGCATGTGCATACCAACTTTTGTGCACGAATCTTGGTCTTTTGTCTCATGGTTCTAGGCCCTTCTTAGCGTCTTGTTGTCCAAGCTCCAGCATTTAAGTCCCTATTCATTACTAGGAGTATTTGACAAGTCTAAAAGGACCCCAAGAGTACACAATTGAAGACACAATTCAAAAGATCATTTACTCTCATTACTACTCTCAATTATTATCATCATCTAGTTCTCAAGGAAGAAAAATTCGTTCAGAAAGAACCAGGAACTTTGGAGGACCAAGGAAGCAACATTTGGAGGCCGAAAATCTCAAGAAATCATCACCAACCCTTAGGTTATCAATACCTTGTCATTTGTTATCAATTCCAAAGCATTGTAAGACTTAAAACCATGGATTCTAATGTTGATTATTCTGAGTTTATTTGCATGTTTGCTATGAGTGGCTAGTAATCTTTTTACACTTGTTTTGATGATGTTTTATACTTAGTGATCGTTATGATTGTGATAACATGTTTTAATTCAATTTCAAGTCAATCCTAAGAACCAATTGTACCTTAAGTTTCATCGTGACATTTGTTTAGCCAAGGTTAACTAATTGATAATAGTTTCAAGGGTTGAAAGATTTGTTACTATTCAACTAGTTATAATCATTTGTCTATGAATGATTGTTTTTCACCATAATTATTCTTGACTAATCAAAGAAACAAGAAGTATGATTGTAATAAGAATGCTTTTATAACATCAAATCGGATTGTCTGTAAACCTTTAGTTGGACGAAAGTTTAAATGTTTATAAACAATTGTAACCTTTTTGTCTATGAATGGCTTACCTTTTGTAATGACCATTTCCTAAGAGTATTTGATTTGTAATAAGAGTTTGTTCTTGTGTTTAAGATATTCACCATACCTTATGAACCTTGGATGGCTCTTGAATTGATTGGTTTACACCTAAAGCTTGTTCTTATGAACTAAAATCTTGACGAAGGTTTAACTTGTAGAAACAATAGATTAGACCACCATCTAATTATCACAACCAACATGTTATCAAAAGTTATCACAATCATGTGTGTCATTAAGTAGAAAACTAGTCTAAACAAGTGTAGTTTTTAAATTATTGAATTTGCTTATTATCTTATTTGCGTACATTAGAGATTTACTTTTAGACTTATATTTTGATTCACTCACAAATCCCTGCGAATGATCCCGACTTACCATCATATCTTGCTATAACGGACGAGTACACTTGCTCGTATATGTTGTTTCTAGATTTGGTAATTCACCCTTATAAATTTAAAACTTGTACTAACAAAACGCACATCAGTACTTATTCAAATCATTCAATATGTCTATGTGTTGTGTGATTATATCTTACGCTTGTCTTCTCTTTAACATGCTAGGCTAGATCTTTATTGTGTTTGCTTAGATGTAGTGAAACCTAGATGTTAATTATGGGTTGATTGTTTGTTTATAATTGTTACAGATGATTGTATTCGATGTTAGGCTTAAGAAAACTGGCAGACTTCCATTGGTAACTTGCTTGAACGTCTTAAGAAACATGATCGGAGGTGTACTACGATTTTTGGTTGTATTTAATGCGTAAGAGAATTCTAATGATCCCATGTTAGGAGCTTCTAACTGCTCGAAATAGAAGTGAAGTAGGATCTTATAGAGTTAGGGAATATTGTACACGGCCCTACGACTGTTATTAAGGAATATGACCCGTCATCCATGCAATTGTAACAAGCTAATCAACCTGTAAAAGATATCTAGAGAGTAATGAAATCTAATTAAACATAACTTTCCTCATTATTGTTTCCACCATATTAGTATAATAGTTTCATTTTCATTTTTGTTATTTTATTTTGATTGCATTTGTAGTTAATTGGTTTAGTTGGCTAGCAACTAATTCCGCCCACTCCTTCAAAATCCGAGATTTTACTTGCTTTCATAAAATATAAAAATACAAAAAAAGAATCATCCCTCACCTCCAAACCTAGTTTAGTAGGCTTTCTAATCCTAGCGACACTATTCTTGAGTTAAACGATCAATCCCTCGGTACTTGTCACTATACTATACTACAACGGTCAGGTACACTACCTGATGGGGGTTGTAAGCTTCTCAAGATCCCTAGAGAGGTAAAACCTGTTGCGAGGGCGCAATTCCCACGTATCAGTACCCAAGAACAATAGTTTTTATCAAGTGCAGTGATTGAGTGGAGGCTTATTGTTGTCTTCTTTGTATTCTAACCATTTTTGCAGCTGTTGGATCCTCATTGCTGCTGGTGGACACTGTTTCTGCTAATTGCTTAGTGTTTCTACTGGCAGTACATTTGTTGGGTCACTCAATTCCCCAATCCTCCTCTAACAAGGATTTGAACATAAAATAACCTAAGTGTCGTTAACACAAACAAGTCACTGAGTGAACATTATCTCAGTGAGTCATCTTCAGGATGCTTAGAATGAGTATATGAAGGAAGGTTCACCAGTCAGTGAAGCGGAACTCATTGAGTGGCATCTAAGCCAAAAAGAATGTGATGGGTTCAGTGAGGATGACAATAACTCACTGAACCCCAAGACTCCTCAACAAGTATTAAGTACTGAAGACTGAAGTATGGGCGGGACAAGGCATGAAAGTTTGAACGCATCAACAGGTGTCCTTATCAACCTGAAGTCAAACTTTCCCTGAATGGTATAACGTCAGGATGGTGTCATTATTGTGCATCTGAAAGGCACATTGTGTTTTACCCAGTATAGTCTATTGTAACAGAGACAAAATATGTAAGTATTTTGTCTCTACTAGTTAGGTCATCTTTTTGTCTTTATCAGTAACGTTGTAATTTACTTGTGTATAAATAGGTAGCATAAGTGAGGAGTAAAAGTTGACAAGTTTGTGCATTTAATGCTAAGCATTCACAAACCACTTTTACTCCTCCAAAGAACAACGTAGTCCCTGAGATAGCTCAGTGTGACCTTTTAGTTGTCACTCAACATAGTTTGAGTTTAGTGAGGAGTACATACCATACTTGTCGTTTCAATCCCAAGTGTTATTCCGCAAACACTTGGGTATAATTCTTTTGATTAACTTCTAATAAGAATTAAATGTTGAAAAATATTGTGTCTATTTCTTTACGTTTATCTTTATAGTTAATCTTTTATATCTGAGCTAAAACGCCATGAAACTTGGTTAGGTTAACTCTTTAGTTAACTATTAACTTAGTAAAAGGGACCAACAAGTGGTATCAAAGCCTCTGGTTTGTAAAACTTTTCTAAATCTGATTTTAAAACAAAAGAGTGCTCAAAAGTTTTTAAAATCAATATCCCACCATGGCTGACTCAGATGTTCCCCAATTTACCGATAAAAAGGGTGGAAGTTAATCAGCTACTGCCCCTCAACTTGAGGTTGGTAAATTCAATAAGTGGAAGAAGTAAATGCTTTGCTACTTAACCGGGATGGAACCATATTACATTAAATTGATTAATGATGGTTCATATGTCCCAGCGACTGCCCAAGGTTTAGTCAAACCTGAAGCTCAGTGGACATCTGATGAGAGGAGGGTGGTCAATCAGGACCAACGCCTGAAAAGCATCATTATATCTTGTCTTCCTGATGATATAATGGAATCAGTCATCAATTGTCCTACTGCTAAGTAGACATGGACTGACTTGGTTCACAGCCAAAACGACTTTGACCTCCTCACCCATTTCCACTGCTTTCTATTCAAATGGTGCTTTGCAGGATTTTCAAGAAGGATCTGATGATGAGGTTGATGAAAGAACCTGTGAAGAGTACCTGAATGATCTTCAGATTGAATTTCATGAAAGGGCACTCCTTGCAAACTTAAGAAGGTTCAAAAAAGAAACAAAAAATTTTCTAACTCAAAGGCAAATGACAATTCTGAATGTTTTAAATGTGGCAAAAAGGGTCATTTTGCAAAAGATTGTTTCTCAAAAACAACCTCAGAACCATCTTTTAAATTCTCAGGAAACAATTTCTCTTCAGGAACTAGCAAGTTTCAACCTAAGTTGCTTCAACCAAATCAGTTTGTTCAAAACAAAATTGAAAAAATTCCTCAAAAAGATTTTGAAGCCAAATATAAAAAGGCCAAGGCCAAACTTGCTCTTCTTGAGTCTGCTTCCTCAGTCACTCAGCCACCTCAGGCTCCTAAACAAGCACAGGCTAAAAACAAGGGGCTAGTTGCTGAAACATTTGACTGGGATGAGGTTGAAGTGTCTTCTGATGATGAAGAAGTACACATCAGTGCCCTGATGGCTCTCTCAGAAGATAACAAGCTAGCTGTGGGAAAAGGTCATGCCAGGAATGGAGAATGGGTGAACATCACAATGAGAAAGGTAAACATCCTACTTTCTATGGATAATGATGCTGATTGGAAATCTTACTTAGATTAAATTAATGTTGATCTTAAGTATGTTGAAGAGCAAAGACTTAATTTGTTTTCTAAATTTAACAAACTGAGTTTTGAATTAAATCAATGTAGAGATGAACTACTTGCTTTAAAACAAGCTAAGCTTGAAAGTGTCACACTTCAAATTCAAAATTTTGAACTTGTAAAACAAAATCAAGCTCTTCAAGAAGAACTTATGAAAGAGAAGGCTATAATTTGGAAATGGACTTAGAAGAACCCCAAACTTTTTGACACACTGAGTCTCACACCCAGCACCAAAAAGGCTGCTCTAGGTGAAGATCAATTCACTGAAATGTCTGGGGAGAGTAGCCATTCAACAGCCTTTCTGTCAGCAAACATACTCTCTAGCAAAGAACTTGCTCCTAAACCCAGTGATTGGATTGAAGGAGTCAATCCTGACAGTAAACTGCCAAACTTTAACACTGGAAGAATTCTAGAGCCTGAAAGTCAGGCTATTAAGGAGTTGCTAGGAGTCACTGATGAACCCAGTCATACTGAGTCCATCACTGAGTCTAAGTCAGATTCACAATTACCACTCCCTCCACTGAAACAACTTCAGGGAGCAGCACCCAATTCAGATCTTGCAACATCAATCTATCAACCTCACTCTCCTAAGGAGAAAGCAAATCCAGGAATAATCATCCTGAAGAGACCTACCTCTGTACCTCCTGAAAACCACACACCCTCAGTACCAACTGAAACTAAACCTGAAAGCACTGATTCAAAGTTTGATCAGTTAGCTGAACGTGTCAGGAAGTTGAGTGAAAAGATTGAGTCCACTGAGAAACACTCTATCTCAAAATCTAAACCAGCAACTTCCTCAAGTTCCTCCAAATCAAAATCCTCATCAAGACCATCAGTGAGATGTGAACTTTGCAATCATCCAGGCCACTCTACTAATAGTTGCTTCAGAATCCTGTTCTGCATGATATGCAAACAAGAAGACCACAGGACTTCTGATCACAACTCTCACATTGCTTCCCTGAAAGCACAACATAACACAAGGCTATCTGTATGCCTCATCTTCCAAACAAAGAAAAAAGGCTAAGCCTTTCTTACCATGTCCTCACTGTGGGTTCAATGATCATCTACCTGATGATTGTATGATGAACAACTGTTGTAACATCTGCGGTGACCCTACACATGATGACAAAGGACATGACAAGATCATTCAGTCTAGAAGAAACATCTCTACCAGCACTTCTCAGTCAACTGAGTCTTCAAATACCACAAAATGTAAAACTTATGGAAGCTCAGTTCACTCTACCTCAGACCATGACTCTTTAGATAAGTTCAAAAAGTCCCTGAGGACTAAGCCCATTAGAAGGTGGGGTAACAATAAAAGCTAACCTAGTTTACCATTTGTGCAGAAACACATCAGAGATCCTGCTTGGCACCTCGACAGTGGATGCTCAAGGAGTATGACTGGTGTGAAGAGTTATATGCACAAATATGTTGAAGAACCAGGACCCAAAGTAGTATTTAGTGATAATTCATCAGCTCCCACTGAAGGTTATGGTTCAGTAAACTGCAATGGTATAGTTTTTACAAGAATAGCTTATGTCAATGGTCTCAAGTACAATCTGATAAGTGTGAGTCAACTATGTGATGCAAAATACATAGTTCAGTTTGATGATAAGATAGGTACCATCCTCAATGCCAACAAGGAAGTTGTGTTGATTTATGTACTAGACATGTCATCCCTCACTCAGAATGGGACTTGCCTCTTCTCAAGGCAAGTGAGACAATCAACTGGCTTTGGCATAGGAGACTCTCTCATCTCAATTTCAAAAATATCAACAACCTGGCCAAACAGAACAAAGTTCTTGTCCTTCTATCCCTGGTGTATACCAAAGACAAGCCTTGTTCTGCTTCTGAAAAAGGAAAACACCACAGGGCATCATTCAAAACCAAACAATCATTCTCTATCAAAAGCTGCCTACATCTTCTCCATATGGACTTGTCTGGACCTGTCAGTCCCATGTCCATTCATCATGAGAAGTATACTCTGGTCATTGTGGATGAATACTCAAGATACACTTGGGTTTACTTCCTGACCAAAAAGAGTCAGGCTGCTGAAACTATCATGTCATTTGTCAGGAACATTGAAAATCAAAATGATGTCAAAGTTAAACAAATTAGAACTGACAATCGCACTGAATTCAAAAACCATGACCTTGAGTGTTTCTGTGATGAGAAAGGGATTTCTCATAATTTCACTTCTCCTTATACTCCTGAACAAAATAGAGTAGCTGAAAGGAGAAATAGAACACTCATTGAGGCAGCAAGGACAATGTTAAATGGCTTAGTCCTCTCAAAACATTTCTGGACTGAGGCAGTTAGAACAGCCTGCTACACTCAAAATAGGTCCATCATTGTAAAAAGGCATAATAAGACCCCTTATGAGATATTAAAAGGAAGGATCCCTGACATCAGCTACTTTCATGTATTTGGGTGTCCTGTGTTTATTCATAATCACAAGGATCACTTGGGTAAATTTGATGCCAAGGCTGATGATGGATACTTCTTGGGATATTCTCTGGTCTCCAAAGCCTTCAGGGTGTTTAACACAAGGAGACAGCAAACTGAGGAAACTTATCATATAACAGTTGATGAGAGCACTGAATCCATCAGGTTCTCCAGTTCCTCAGTTGAAGAGATTGGTATTGATGATTCTTCAAGGTATCCTCCTGATGAGTATCTCCCTGAGAATCATACAACTCAATACCAAGCTGATGCTGATGTCTCATACTACATCATCCCTCACAATCTACCCCAACCTGCCATCAATGAAGTCATTGAAACACAAGACTCCAATGAGACCACTTCCACTGAACCAATTGTTCAGGAACCCTCAAATCAAGCCATTCACACTGAGGTCACTAAAGACCAAAATCTTGAGTTACCTCAGGTTCCTGTGACTGAACCCACTCCAACAATTCAGACTTCTACAAGCTCTAATTCCTATCCTAGACCTCAGGATAGCTGGACAAAATCCGAAACAATTGAGCTTGTAAACATCATTGGTGAGCCCACTGAAGGCATGCTTATAAGAAGCATAGCTGCCAAACTCAAGGCAGCCTCAGCCAATGTGTGTCTCTATGTGGATTTTCTTTCTGACATAGAGCCCAAAAATGTTAAAGAAGCTTTAACTTATGAAAGCTGGGTTTAGGCCATGAGATAAGAGTTGGAACAATTTGACAGGAATAATGTCATGACCCTTGTTGAATGCCCAATGGTGTTATAATCATTGGAATGAAATGGGTCTACAAGAACAAAACTGTTGAGAATGGAACAGTCATAAAAAATAAGGCTAGACTTGTTGCAAAAGGGTACAACCAACAGGAAGGTATTGATTATGAGGAAACCTTTGCACCTGTTGCTATAATGGAAGCCATCAGGATCTTCCTAGCCTATGCAACATACATAAACTTTAAAGTTTACCAAATGGATGTAAAAAGTGCATTCCTAAATGGTGAAATTAAAAAAGATGTCTATGTGCAACAACCTCCTGGCTTTGAAAGCAGTGAATTTCCTAACCATGTCTACAAGCTTAACAAAGCCCTTTATGGACTAAAGTAAGCACCCAGGGCATGGTATGAAACACTTTTTGCCTTCCTGATCCAAAACAAGTTTGTCAGAGGAAAGATTGACAACACCCTGTTCATTTATAGAACAAAAAGTGATGTCATCCTTGTCCAAGTGTATGTTGATGACATCATCTTTGGCTCAACAAGTTACAAACTTTGCAAACAGTTTGAAAAACTGATGACCTCAAAGTTCGAAATGAGCATGATGGGTGAACTCACTTACTTCCTTGGACTCCAAATCAAACAGACTGACAAAGGCATATCCATTTGTCAAGAAAAATACATCAGGAACCTACTGAAGAAGTATGAGCTCTCTGATTGCTCTTCAGTGAAAACCCCCATGGTTCCTCCAAACAACCTTGGTCCTGACCTCACTGGTAAATCAGTGAATCAAACCCTATACAGAGGAATGATAGGGTCACTGATGTACTTACTTGCCTCAAGACCTGACATCCAATTCTCAGTCTGCCTTTGTGCTAGATATCAGTCTGAACCAAAAGAGTCCCATCTTACTGCTGTAAAGAGAATCATCAGATACCTGAAGGGTACACCCAACCTTGGCTTGTATTACCCCAAATGTTCAGGGTTTGATCTCAAGGGATACACTGATTCAGACTATGCAGGCTGTAATATGGATAGAAAAAGTACTTCAGGATCCTGCCAATTCCTTGGTGGCAAACTTGTGTATTGGAGTACAAAGAAACAACAGTCAGTGCCCATGTCCTCAGCTGAAGCTGAATATGTGGCTGCTGCAGGGTGTTGTGCAAATGTACTTTGGATGAAGAGCCAACTGAGTGACTATGACATTCAGTACAAGATGGTACCCATCTTTTGTGACAACACCAGTGCCATAGCCATCTCCAATAACCCAGTACTTCATCAAAGAACCAAACACATTGACATTAGGTACCATTTCATCAGGGACCACATCATGAATGGAGAAATTGAATTACATTTCATCCCCACTGAATATCAGCTAGCTGATATTTTTACCAAACCCCTGGATGAACCCACTTTCACCAGACTGAAAGCTGAGTTGGGCATGTTGGACATTGAATCAGGCAACTGATGAAATTTATACCAACCTAATGTAAATTCTCCTAGGTCCCTGAATAAACCTTTTTCTCAGTGATATGTACCTCATCACTGATCATCAACTCACTGAATGACAATTCATTCAGGGGGGCTCAAGATATAATATGGCATTGAATACCCTCACTAAATGCTCTAAGTACTTAGTTAGTAAATGTCCTAGGTAGGTAACTGATTCCTATTTAATATAGGAATATATGTTGTTTACACAACTGGCATCCACATCTTGGGCCCTACACCTACCTCACCAAAACCACTGAGCATTAAATGCTCCCTCTCACACAAATACTTGTGTGATGACATCACTCTGCAAAAGCGTCTTTTGCAGAGCCACACAATTGTTCCTCTAATCATGTTGCGAGAAAAATGGGGTAATGGGAATCGTGCTATTTAATGCGGATATCAAACATACTTTATTACACCATTTTGAATTATTATCAAAACGTTTGATATCCACAATAGCTTAACCCTAATCCATTCCCTATAAAAACCCCCACAAAGAAAAACACGCACACGCTTTCAAAACATATCAAAACTCTTGCAAAATTATTTCAAGAACAAAGCTGCTTTCCAAACTGTGTGTGTTCCATCTTTGATACTAATTTTTCTCAAACCAGACCTTTTCTCAAACACAATGGCTTCTTCTAAAGTCATCAAATACACTCCCAATGTGGATTTCCAAATGGAAAGCGTAGACCTGACCAAGAACAATGTGGTGGGAAACTTTACCTACCCTAAAGGGTTCCCTGAATACAGGGATGTGGTGAAGTTTCTACAAAACTATTTCCTCACCACCACATTCACAATAACCCCATCTGTCATCTATCATGACTACTTTAGGGAATTTTGGTGCACATCGGTGGTTGAAAACCCTGATGCACCAAAGGAGGCCACCATAAGGTTCTCAATAAAGAATGGGACTAAGTTCCTTAATCTTAACTACAAGACCTTTGTCAAAGCCACTGGCCTTGACTATGCTGAGACCTTCACTGCCCAACCTACTGAAGAGGATGTGAAGGCAATTCTGCTGGAACTTGGGCCCTATGACAAAAATCACCCTGAGGTGACTCCAGGGGCCCTCCTATCCGAAGCCCCAATCATCAAAACCTGGTTCCCGGCCCCCTGGAGGATCCTGATGACCTTAGTCATTCAGGTCCTTGGGGGAAATAAATCCTCCATTGAGCAATTGAACACTACTCAAGCAATGATAGTGTACTGTCTCATAGAGGGTAAAAAGATTGACCTTGGAGAAATTATCTTCAGGGACCTCATAGCAAAGTTGGGTGGGAAGTCTAGGCAAAAACTCATGTCATATCCTAGATTCATTTCCTGTGCCCTGCAAGACTTGCAGAGGTCCGAGTATGCTAAGCCTGATGTAGTAGGCTTTGAGCCTGATGTCTTACACAAGGCTAATTATTCTCGTGACCCTGCTGAGGTTACACCTGTCGCCCTGACAACATATATGCTTACTGCTATCCAGGGTGACAACAAGATCTCACCAATTCCCTCTCCCACCAAGAAGGTGAAGAGGAAGAAGGGACAGGGGTCCAGGAAGGTGGCTCAACCCAAGTCACTCGCCACTGAGACTTCTGTCCCCAAGCCTGACACAAGGGGCAACAACAACAGACCCTGACCCCTGACACCCTCAGGATCATAACCGCATCATTGACCCAATAACAAAGGCCAACGGAGGGCACTGAGACATCACACTCAGTGTCCTCGGGCAAACCCATTCCCAAAGGCTCTGTTGACATAAACAAGTCAGTGGAGTTGGAATCAACCCAACCTTCACATCCTGCTAAAGGCTCTGGCAAATCACAACCAGGGTCTCAAGGAGCAAGGGGTCCTATATCCTCGGTGGGGCAGCACTACTCCACTGAGAAGGGGACCCACACCACTTCACATCCTGCTAAAGGCTTGGGTAAATCACAACCCAAGCATCAGGGAGTTACCGCCTCTAAATCTTCGGCAGGCCAGCGCAAGCCTGTTGGAAAGGGGGGCAAACCCACTCAGGTGCCTGATGAGGACATTCGCAGAACAAAGCTTTTGTTTGAGGGCACAAAAACTCTTCCCAAAGACTCAGAGGGACTCATACAACCCGCTGATAGGGACACAACAATCACGATTCCTAAGGATGACACTGGGAAACACCCATCAGTGTCTAAAGGACAAAGATTCACAGGGAAAAAGGCCACCCGCTGATATGGAACCCATAACCACTCCTGGAGGTGCCACAACTTGGGAACTGGCTCTAAGGACCAGGTAGATAAAACCTAGTCTATCAGTTTAGAGGGGTCAGGACCTGGCCAAAACAAAGGCAAGTCTTCTTATGAAGAGGACCCGGATAACCTTTTGTTGCAGATTCAGTCCATGGCTGATGCTCAGGCAGCCCTGTTCTCTGATGATGACTTCCACAGTGACGAGGAGGTTTTTGAAGCCGGAGATGATATGGTGGTTAAGGAGACAGTCCCTGAACCAATCCCTCAGTCTCCTCAACCCTCTGACACTGAAGCTGTTGAAACTCACTCCAAATCAGAATCCTCAGGAGACGATCAAGCTCCTCTCACTGGGAAGTTCTTTACCAAGTTCATCAAGAAGGCAACCAATGTCTTGTTTAGGGGAGTCACTGATCAGGTTTTTGACATGCACACTGAGCAGGCGGTTCATTACTTCAACCTCAAAGATGGAGTTGAAGATTTTAATGACGATGTCAGGGAGCAAAATGCCTCAGTCTCCTTCTCCCTGACACAGATGGTCTCCCACCTTAACAAGTTTCTTGAATCCCTAAACAAGCTGAATACAGGGGTTCAGTCCATTCAAGAATCAGTTAAGGATGATCCTGAACTCACCAGGAAGCTTCTTCAGGCATCAGAGACCTATCAGCTCAATTCAGTGCATCTTACTGAGCTACTCAACATGATGAAGTCCTTCAATCTTCAGGCTCTCAGTAGCTCCGTGGAGGCTGTCAAAACCTCCCTAGCTGCCTTGGATCTCTCAGTAGCAGCTCAGTCTCAAAAGTCAGCCTCTCTTGCCTGGAATTTTGGTTCTCGTTTGACAGCAATGGAAAACACTCAGGCATCCCTTGAAGCCAAAGTCTCAACTATTTAGAAAGACACCTCAGACATCAAGTCCATTATGACTGAGATCTACCAGGCCTTCAAGGGTTCCTCCACCTCTGCATCAGTCACTCCAACTCTTGCTATCACAGCAGCTCAGGCAATAGTTGAGGGGGAGAATGTCATTGATACCCCTCATACTGAAGCCCAAGATGAAGCTACCGATGTTGCTTCAAGAGGACAGCCCTCTCACACTGAGGGGGAGCATGTCACCGAGGCCGCTCTAATCTCATCTGTACAACCACAAGAAGAAACAGTCTCTTCATCTCATCAGCAAGATAAAGGCAAAAGCATTGCTACAACTCCTGAACCTGTAAGAGTGTTGATGCCTGCCTCCACCATTGTCAGACAGGATCCTGATGAACCAATCACAGTTCCATTTGAGATCAATGGGGTAGTCCATCACCTCACTGATGCTCAAATTCAGGCCTACTTGGAGATAGATGAAATACTTAAAATGGTGGCTGTTGAAGAAAGGATGAGCAAACCTGAACTCATAAAGGTTGTTCATGAGGAAGCTGAGAAAATTGGGTTGGATGCTGAGCAACTGGCTACTGAGAAAGCTGGAGCTACCTTCAAAAAGGCTCAGGAAGAAGAGATGAGCGCCCTGAAAAAGCAAAGAGAAGAAAAGCTCAGGAAGGACTCTTAGATTAGAAAGACCAGGATTGAAAGGTACACTTGGGTGATAAAGGAAAGACTAAAACCTGAAACCATCACTGACATCAAAATTCATCGCAACACCAAGCCTGCAATTGTCACAGTCTTCAGAGGGCAAGACCAAAGAGTAATGGACATCCATGATCCATTCAGGTTCGCTGACTTTGGCATCTCTGAGTTGGATGAGCTCCGACCAATCATCTCTAAGAAGACAAATGTGGTGGTTCCTAGTCTCCTGAAATCTCTAAAGCTCGGGTATGAAAGACTGAGGGAAATGCCTGAAGCTCTTGGCATTCCCTCCCTGCTTCCAGCTCCATCTACTCAAACTGCTCCACCAAAGGTCTCCAAAAAAAAGAGGAAGCAAATTGAGTCAGAGCCTGAGATCAAGGTCCCAGGATTAGATTGTGACAGGTCTCTTCCTAAAGGAATCACCTTCATGGACAATGTAGTGTTTGAAGTCCCTGAAAGAGGTCTGTGCTTTCCTGATGAGTATGGAAACCCTGCTTTCTAAAGGTGGTCAGACATTGACAGGGCATGGATTAAGGCGATGCTGATGTACCTGATGCTGGCTTCTCCTGTTAGGTGTACTGAAAACGTAAGGTTTTGCCAGGACCTTAAAGCTAAGATGGAGGAGCACCCTGAGAAACACCTCCTGAGATCCAAGAAGGCAAAGTTTGATGCACTTGGCTTTTAACTGAATATCTGAATCTGCAACCACTATCTTTTTTTGTTTTTGTATTATCAGTAGGAATTGTAATAACTATTAATAAACTTTGATGTTCTTTTAAGTTATCAGTGTCCTACTATAATTACATTAACACTCAGTGAGAGATGAAGACCCATGCCAACTCACACTGAATCATGAGATACTTAGGCTATTTGTATATCCAAATAGGGGGAGACTGTTGGGATACTAAATTCCCCAGTCCTCCTCTAACAAGGATTTGAACATAAAATAACCTAAGTGTCGTTAACACAAACAAGTCACTGAGTGAACAGTATCTCAGTGAGTCATCTTCAGGATGCTTAGAACGAGTCTATGAAGGAAGGTTCACCAGTCAATGAGGCGGAACTCAGTGAGTGGCATCTAAGCCAAAAAGAAGGTGATGGGTTTAGTGAGGAAGGCAATAACTCAATGAACCCCAAGACTCCTTAACAACTATTAAGTACTGAAGACCTGAAGACTGAAGTATGGGCGGGACAAGGCGGGAAAATTTGAATGCATCAACAGGTGTCCTTATCAACCTGAAGACAAACTTTCCCTGAATGGCATAACGTCAGGATGGTGTCATTATTGTGCATCTGAAAGGCACATTGTCTTTTACCCAATATAGTCTATTGTAACAGAGACAAAATATGTAAGTATTTTGTCTCTACTAGTTAGGTCATCTTTTTGTCTTTATCAGTAACGTTGTAATTTACTTGTGTATAAATAGGTAGCATAAGTGAGGAGTAAAAGTTGAGAAGTTTGTGCATTTAATGCTAAGCATTCACAAACCACTTTTACTCCTCCAAAGAACAACATAGTCCCTGAGATAGCTCAGTGTGACCTTTTAGTTGTCACTCAACATAGTTTGAGTTTAGTGAGGAGTACATACCATACTTTTCGTTTCAATCCCAAGTGTTATTCCGCAAACAATTGGGTATAATTCTTTTGATTAACTTCTAATAAGAATTAAACGTTGAAAAATATTGTGTCTGTTTCTTTACGTTTATCTTTATATTTTATATCTGAGCTAAAACATCATGAAACTTGGTTAGATTAACTCTTTAGTTAACTATTAACTTAGTAAAAGGGACCAACAACATTTTTCTTTGGTTTCTGCTGATGATTGATGGTATATTTTACATATTTTGTATTTCTTTTTCTTTCTTTCTTTTATTAGATATAGATTTTGTTTATTAAAATAATAATAATAATAATAATAATAATAATAATAATAATAATAATTATACCATATACTAATAAAGGAATTTGATGTGACATAAATTATTATTCCAAAAAAATATTAAGTCCTATAAACTACAATGCTATTGGCTGAAATTTGTAATTAGTGTTGATAATACCCCTACTTTTTGACCCAACAGTGCGTCTGGGTGGGCTTGGCATGAGCCCATTGGATGGGAAACTTTGTGACCTAAACTGTTCATGCCTAAGTGTGTGATTATATGGTATACTAATGGTAATGCAGCCTATGTGGTAACGTTTTTTAAATGCGCACAGTGACCAGCAACCTAATTAGATGTACAATATGCTGTGAGCCATCCATTTGTCTGTAATAGTGTACTTAGGAATGGGGGAGCAGTCCAATGACTGTTGGAAGTTTGAAGATACATTGCACAATATATGTGTTTCAAAAGAAAAGAAACCATAATATTTACATACCTTAAAGCTTATTGCCTCGAGAAAAAAAAAAAAAAAAAAAAAAAAAAAAAAAAAAAAAAAAAAAAAAAAATTGCAGGGAGGAAGAAGATCTGTCAACTTGGAAGACTGAGTTATCATAACGAGTTTGGTGGTAAGTTTAGTTCTTTTGCTGTCTTTTTCATCTTTTGCTTTTCATACATGCATGCATGATCACTAACATTGCGTAGGTGTTGCTTATGATGTTGTTGTTGTTGTAAGTTTCTTTCCACCTATTTGTTCTTTAAAAACAGAAGTCTTTATATATTTTATGTGTGGTCACCTGTAAAAAAAAGAGACAAATAATTAGAAAAAATAAAAGGAAACAACCAAAAAATAGAAAAAAAAAAATAAACTTAGGTGTGCAACAACGGATCATACAGAAGTGATGCATGAAAGTGAGTCTTTATCAGATATTGAGCCCTTTTTAGTAGATAGTGCAAGTAAAAAAAAATGTATATGTTGAAAACCTGAATGAGGCACATATAAGTGTACCTACACCGTTGGGGGATGTTTCCGGTTTCCGAAAAAATGGATCTGGAAGGAATGAAACCATGGGTGTGTCAATAAGAGATTGGTCTGTTGTTTCTCAAACAAATGGTGCGCCACTTCATGGTGGCCAGTATGGTCAGAATATTTTGGGGTCACAATATCTGTCTGTATCGAGGCAAGAATATCCAACCAGGAATTTTGATCCTTTAGTGAAGGTGACCGGTTGTCGTGGCAACTTTAGGAAGGCAAAAATGACATCTTCAGTTTTGGGTCAGTCTCAGGATGCAAGAATGAATGCGATAGGTAAAATTGGTCTTTATAGTGGCTTTAATTACACTTTGTTACATACTTATGTTACCTAAATGATTGTGTTTGGTTGCAGGTTCTACAAATAGAGAGCCGCTTAATCGGTTTGAAAGTTATGGCCAAGAGTTACAGCAAAGGAATTTGGATAATGGACTAAGTCAGTTAACAGGTTCTGTGTCACCTACTATTGCAGATTCCAGTTGTAAGACTCATGTAGAAAAAATGGGACAACAGTTGCCTTCAGCTTCTAAAAGGTGCAAAAGGAAGACGCTTGTAGAGGAACACACTGGTCACTTACAGCCTAAGCGTAGGAGAGGTAAATTAGCTTGGCTTAAACGCAGTAATGCCTATTCTATTTGGTACATAAATGATACATGTTTTCCTGTTATAGGTGCAGTTTCAGAAAAATGCTTTAATGCTGTTTGTGGTGTGCAATCAAGTTCGGGGTATCCGTATGTAGTTTCAAACCTGGACACCGTCAATGTGGCTAGATCTGAAGAAGGATGTTCCATAATGAGAGGCAACCATAGTTGTGAAAGCATCCAGTTTTTGCAGAGTTTTGCTACAGAAGAGCTTCGCAGCATTTTTGGCTGCAAAAAACGTAAAGGAACACTGTTAGGCCATTCTGGAACTGGTCCACATGTTGTCACAGGTCTGTCAAACACTATTTTATTTCAGTTAGTTATTGTTGGAATTGATTTTATCAATCCACTTACATTGAAAAGGTTTGTTTCCTGCCTTTACAGACCATTCAGCGGATGATATCATCGCACCCAGCTTTGAACAGAGTTCCTCTCCAGTTCCGATGCATTCAGACTGTTCAGTGCACCCGTTTACTTCCAATGAAAGGCCATACAAGAGGAGATCAGGTTTCAGTGAAGAAATTGGTAGCTTACGGCGCAACCCAACCAGAGGTACGCTGGTAATTGTGTAGCGTCAATTGGCTTAATTTTTTTGGTGTTTGATAAACGCATACCTTTCTTTTATAGCTGCACGGGTGGATAGAACGGGGGTCATCCTTGCGGGTGCAACAATGTCTCAGGTTCATCAGACTGGTCATGCATGTGGCCCAACCATCCAGCTACCTAAACGGCGTAAAAAAAAATGCCACGACCGTAGATTCTGCTGTTCACGGATGCCTGGATCATGCGCAGGGTGGCGTGTCTCCAACACTCCAGGGCGACTCAATATGCGGAGATGTGATGCATTCACAGTCATTCCATACGCATGGTGGCAAACATGGTGCTTCAGATAGAGCAGGTCCATCAAACTCTGCAGGTAAATATTATAAAATTAGTGGTATTTATACATGTATATTTAATTATTTGTGTCTTTTACACTAAATGCAATTTAATTGTTGCCATAAATACACAGACCAAGAGGAGAATGGAAACTCTGAATGTTCCTCGATTACAAGACACCGAAATGCATCTAGAATTACTCTTAACCGTCAAGGTAAGTGCATTTGTTTAAATAGTTCCCTGTAAATTCATTTACAACATCGCAAGGTAATGACCTCATCTGAACTTCTTAATGCCATCATTTTCAGGTGTGTCAGATGTGTATATTGATGTTGGTGATGCTGATTGGGTGTGTGAATACTGCGGCGTGATTTTTTGGTACAATGAACGTCTCAAAAGTAGCACACGTTCAAGGGTCCGTTACAGCAAATGATGTGGACAAGGCAAGGTGTGGATTCAGTAAGAAAGAGACCCACCAAATTCTATAAAACAGCTTTTCAAGGATGCACACTTTATGGAAAACATAAGGGCATATAACCAGATGTTCAGTATGATGTCGTTTGGTGCACAAATAGATCAACAGGTTAATGATGGGAGGGCTCCGCATGTGTTCAAAGTTTCAGGGCAGATATGTCACAAGATAGGGACACTATGTCCACCAGAAAATGAACGGCTAAAGTTCTTGCAACTATACATATATGACACCCAGAATGAAGTAGCAAATAGGTTACACCATTTTGGCGGAACAAATTCCAGCTCTTTAAAGCCTGAAATTGTGGAACGCCTAATAGAGATTTTGGATACTTATAATGAATTAGTGGTTTTGTTTAGAACAGCCAGAGATATATGTAACCAACAGAACGTACCTGATTTCACCGTACGACTGTACAATGTGGATGGAGCTCGACAGTATGACCTACCATCAGCAGATATCCTTGGTACTATTGTGTTTGAGAGTGGACCTGAAACAAAGACAGACTACGATGTAATAATCCAAAAGAAAGGTGAGTGTCCGCAAAGAATTAACAAGTTGCATTCTACATACATGGCATTGCAATTCCCGCTGCTGTTTATGTATGGCCAGCCAGGCTATACGACGCAGCTGACATTGGAGACACGTAATGCAGATGGAGAAAAGCCTAAGATGACTTTGAACACGTACTACACGTACCAGCTACATGAAAGGCGCCATTTGCACGGTCATCTTTTTAAAGGTGGCAGGTTGTTCCAGTAATATGTTGTGTTAGTCTATTGTGCACTGGAACAAGAGCGACTTGATTTCGTCAAAGCAAAGCAAAATAATATTAGGAGTGAATATTTATCGGGAATCTATGATGCTATGTCAAGGGGGGATCGGTCGGGAGCAAACATAGGTAAGAAAATAATTCTACCTTCAAGTTTTACTGGCGGCCCGTGGTATATGTATAGCCACTATTTGGACGCTCTTGCCATCTGTCGAGTCCTTGGCAACCCTCAATTTTTCATTACCTTCACATGCAACGTAAAGTGGCCAGAAATTGAGAGGTATATGCGGTCTCATCCAGGGCTTTCAACAGTTGATAGAGCAGACATTATGGACCGTGTATTTCAGCAAAAAGTTCATGATTTTGTGAAAATTTTAAAGGATGGCACCATCTTTGGTCCTGCTGCAGGAGGTGCGTATTCATTGAAAATTATATTAGTGAATCGAAATTAAGTATTTCATAAATTACTATACAGCCTCTTTCTTTAGAATAATGTGTATCTGTTTAAGTAACTTATATTTTCTTTTAATTTAATTTATCATGCAGTTTTATACACGATAGAGTTTCAAAAGCGAGGGTTACCGCACTGTCACACATTGCTATGGCTAAAATCAGGTCACAAAATCAGATCACCCGAAGATGTTGACAAATTCATATGTGCAGAATTACCTGACAGGCAGACTGATCCAGACGGTTACAAGGTTGTCACCGAAATGATGTTACACGGTCCATGTGGAGCTGCGAATCCAAAGGCCCCATGTATGCACGAGGGTTACTGCAAAAAAAATTTCCCAAAAGAATATGAGGATAAAACATTTTTTGACAAAAATGGCCATGTGCACTACCGAAGAAGGAAAACCAGACATTATACAACCAGAAATAAGATTAAACTAGATAACACCTATGTTGTTCCATACAATAGGATGCTCTGCCTAATGTTCCATGCACACATAAATGTGGAATATTGCGGATGGAGTATGCTAATCAAGTACTTATTCAAATACATATCCAAAGGAACGGATAGAATTGCAGCCTGAATCACAAGACCCATTGGTCAGGCCTCAACATCAAACGATCCTCCACGGATTCAGCTCGATGAAATTAAGAACTTCATAGATGGACGATTTATCTGTCCACACGAGGCATGCTGGAGGATTCTGAATTTCCCAATACATCACCAAGAACCAGCGGTTCAAATTCTTGCAGTACATCTTGAAGGTATGCAGCGGATAAGTTTCCGGGACAGAGAGCCTTTGGGGTATGTTGTAAGTGATGAAGGAAGAACACTGACAACGCTGACTGAATGGTTTACATGCAACGCTTTATATGAAGAAGCCCGGAATCTTACATATATAGATTTCCCTAGAGCTTTTGTGTGGTATGAAGATTCAAAGGTTTGGAGACCTAGGAAACAGAAAACAAGGTCATCAATTGGAAGGCTTGCATATGTGCATCCAGCGTCAGGGGACCTCTTTTATCTAAGAATGTTATTGTGCCACCAAAAAGCCTGCACATCCTTTCAACGAATTAGAACAGTTAATGATACTTTATTCCCTACTTATCGAGCAGCATGCCAAGCGATGGGGTTGCTTAGAGATGACAAAGAATGGGAAACGGCTTTGCAGGAAGCAGCTATTTCAGCCACGGCAGGCGAGCTACGCACACTGTTTGCCCAGATTCTTCTTTACTGTGAAGTCGCAGATACAATTAGGCTTTGGGAAAAGCATTGGTCACTGATGGCTGATGATATTGCAATCAGAGCAGCCGGTATGACTCATATAAGGAACCTTCATATCAATGACCCGAAGTTGAAAGGGTACGTTCTGTATGAGTTGGAAATAATACTTAATGGGTGTTCAAAATCAGTAACCGATTTTAGCCTCCAGCTTCCTCCACAACACTTGTTGGATGACCTACACAACCGGTTACTGATGGAGGAAAGAAACTACAACCGTGAAGAGCTCAGAGCTGACGTTGAAATTGCAATTACAAAATTGAACTCACACCAACAAGCATCTACAACCTTATTATGGAATCTTCAAATATAAATGAGCAACAACTGGTATTCATTTATTGTCATGGAGGCACAGGTAAAATGTTCTTATGGAAGACAATAATTAACAAGTTACGTTCGGAAGGCAAAATAGTTCTTGCAGTCGCATCATCTGGAATCGCTTCTTTGTTACTTCCATGTGGCAGAACAGCACATTCATGATTCAAGCTGCCACTTGACTTGATAGATGAGTCAATATGCCATGTTAAAAAAAATACGCTGCTTGCAAAACTCCTTTCAGAAACTGATTTAGTTGTTTGGGACGAAGCTCCAATGAATGACCGAAAATGCTTCGAGACATTGGACCGAACACTTAAGGATGTTCTCAGCAAGCCAGATGCACTGTTTGGTGGGAAATCGGTAATGCTAGGTGGCGATTTCAGGCAAACATTACCGGTGAAAAAAAAAAGGCACGAAGGCAGACATAGTGGGGGCATCAATAACTGCTTCATATCTATGGCAGCATTTTAAACTGTTCAGACTTCAGCAAAACATGAGGTTGTTGCAAACACAAATGGATGACGCGCAGAGAATAAAGACGGCGACATTCGCATCATGGTTGTTAGACATAGGGGACGGCAATATCGGAGAATGTGATGAAGAAGACCCACAAAATGGAAAGTGGATCACGATTCCAGAGGATTATTTAGTTCCAGATACCGAGGATGGTTTAGCTACGCTGATTGATTTCATCTATGACAGAGAAACCTTAGAATCACCAACCGCGGAAATCTTATAACAAAAAGCAATCGTATGTCTGAAAAATGAAACGGCAAATATAATCAATGCAAAGGTTCTTCAATTAGTAAACGGTGAGACAACAACTTACGTGAGTTCAGACGAAGCCATTCCTCTAGCAACAGATGGGGCCGCAAATGAGTTGCTATATCCACCAGAGTTTCTAGCCACACTGAAGTTCCCGGGTCTGCCACCAAACAAGCTTGAACTAAAAATCGGCACACCAATTATGATGTTGAGAAATCTGAACTTAGGAGGAGGCCTCTGCAACGGAACAAGAATGATTGTCACCCAATTGTTGTCAAATTTAATACAGGCAGAGATTATTACAGGAAACAGGATTGGAGAAAAAGTTTTCATTCCAAGAATTGCTCTAAAAGTAACAGATGAAGGCATGCCTTTCATATTTAAAAGAAAGCAATTCCCCGTCAGGATATACTATGCGATGACAATAAACAAGAGTCAGGGCCAATCTCTCACCAAAATCGGCGTCTACCTTCCAGAACCTGTGTTTGCGCACGGTCAGCTTTATGTTGCACTATCACGAGCAACAAATCCATACGGTCTTAAAATCATTATAAAGAAACACATTTCGTACCCTCCTAACATGACTAAAAATATAGTTTATGCAGATTTCCTAAACACAATTAGTACACCATAAACCTAGAAACACAAAAACAGAGCTACAAAATATCCACTGTTTTCCATTTAGTGTAGGTGACATTTTTCATTTACTTAACTTTTTCCTTTGTCTTATATTCAAATGAGTAATGTATCATGCAAAAATACATTTATTTTGCTTCCTTTTTTTAAAAACCAATATCTGTCTATCATAACACATTTTTTACTTTCTTTTGTGTCAAGATGGAGCTAATCCCTATGGCGTTAGCCTCTATTGAAGACCTGAGACACGGAGACATGGACAAAGTAATCGAGGTCAAAGTCTACCGTGCATGGGCAAGCCGAAATCCTCCAAACACAACTGAAACAGCATACCGTGCAATCTTACTGGACCGACACGTAAGTTAAACAGAATTCAAAATACAGACGTTGTTAAAATTATTTGATGACAATCTGTTTTAATGCAACTAGGGCGATGCGATACAAGCAAACAAGTCTGATGATGATATACACCACTTCAGACCTATTCTTATACCTGGCAAAGCATTTCGGATATCAAATTTCAAGTGCACTCCATCAGAGAAAGGGCAACAGACTCTTGAGAACACAGTATCACTTTCCTTTACAAGGCTAACAAGATTTCATCCTATACCTGCTGAATCATTTCCAAACCACTACTTCCATTTCACCTCTTACAATCAGTTACCTAAAAAAGTTTGGGATCCATGCGACAAGGGCAAAAAAGATTATCCGGTGCTTACAGGTAACATCTAACAAACTCTGCTACTATCAAATGATATCAGCACAAAAAACACATATAACTATACAGTATGCTTAAACGATACAGACTATATCGGATGCTACATTACATCAGGAGAGGCTGGAGATATTGGAAATCCTAACAAGAATCAGTCCAGAATCAGAAAGGTGGAGATACAGAATCTAAAGTAAGTCGTTTGTAACTAACTATAGCACATCTAACCTCTTTTTAACAGTAACTTTCAAAATATTATTTACAATTGTTTTACAAACAGCCGGAACTCCATCGAACTGACTTTGTGGGACGACCTTGCTGACAACTTTGAGAAAGACCAAATTGAAGCACTTGACAGGCCTATTATAATAGCCGTCACCTCATGCAGAGTTTCAAAGTACATGAACAGAGGTACCTATATTATTACTCAAATTAAAACACATCGTATAGGCACATAGATATCATAAACAGTATGACATAAACTTTTTAATGATTACAGAACTTCAGCTTTCATCAACACCGGCAACACACTATTACATAAACCCTGCAATTCCAGAGCTTCAACGCTATAAAGCAGCGTACGCTTCAGCCATCCTTATTTATTATTCCATAAAATTTATGCCTAACTTTGTTCCGGTAAAAATTATGCCCATATAACAGATACAAGGCACTGTACGAGGAAAAGCAACCATTATGTGTCACTAGGTACCGCTTACCAGACAGCCAACAAGAAAAACAAAAAAACCGTGTTCCATTTGAATTACTTTTGAATCATGATCCCGAGAGCTATAGGGTGAGTCACACTTATTGATGTACATCTATATTTTACCACCTATTACATAAAAAATACATAGCTCACACTTAATTTTTTTACATTTTATAAGGGGGTGCGGTTTACTTGCGAAGGAACGATAACCAAACTCAATACAAGCAGAGGATGGTACTATACTTCATGCTGTATTTGCACTAATAAAGCAACACAAATTAATGGAGACTATGAATGCAGGAAGCACGGCATCATACCAGCTCCTAACTACCGGTGAGCAAATATACGTTACAAATATTGCCCAATTTATGGTTACTTACATGACTCTTTCATTTCGGCAGCTACAATTTCAGAGCTTCAGTGACAGATGGCACGAAGGCTGCACAGTTCATATTCTTCACACCTAAAGCGGATGAATTTATTGGAATAAATTGTCGAGACTTGGTTGCATCAGCCCACACCCTTGAGCCAGGCCAGTTTCCTGCAGATGTCGAAGCAATTGTTGGAACAAAACATACAATTCAGTTCCACTACAATCCAACATGCACAATACCATTCATTGAGTTTGTCATGGATGAGGTTTTTGGCATAACGGATGTCCCAAAGCATATTGAAAAAAATGAACCAGATTAATAATTAGAACACTACCACCACATAACAGCTACCATGTACACTAGACATGACATTCATATAAGGTACATTTTATAATGCAGGTTCCTAATCGTTGCCAAAGGGTTTGCCACCACCGACAACAGGTATGTCTCTAAAACTACATACCAACTATCATTTGCACTATACAAAAGATTCACATGAATTTCCTTTTATAATGCAGTTCCTGAATCATTGATAAAGGCTTTGCCACCGCCAGCGGTTGACAAAACTGAAGCTACGACCACTCTAACACAGCATGATCACTATAAAGGTCCTAAACTTTTACACTACAAATAACACCAGCAACAAATAGATTCATATAAAATACCCACTTATGTGTATAGTTGATTTTGCAGACATACTCACATCATCTACAGGATACACAGGAACCAATGTCACGCTGCAAGGCAATTTACCATCGTTTGACATCGACTATTTGACAATAAACCTAGAACCACTAATTGCTGAAAAACAAGAGGAGGCACCAGCACAAGAAGAAAACAAGGAGGCTGGTAAATTTTTGCTACTTAATAAACAGACAACAAACTTCACACATATACCTACAATACTGATACATGTTTACCTATTGATTTCAGAAACAGATACACCACCACCGGCCTACACAGGTGTGCAAACCAGGTCAAAGACAGATGCAACGTCCAACGTTCCTCAGAAAGCAGTCAAACGACCACTCTTCACAGAGGAGCCATCGGACACCAAAAAAAAGAAAACCTAGGCTCCAGTGTCTACCCATCATCTTTTGCTACTTGGATGCAGGCTTCTTAAGTGCATCCTAAAAACTATCAACTATGTAAATAACTAGAACTACTATCGACAGTCATGTGACGTCGCTTATGTAAGGTTATTAGGCTGGTAGCGCCACCGATACCCACTTTTGGCTGCCTAGATGCAGTAACGCCAACAACCATGTGCACTGAATTAGGTCAACCTATACAGGTAGTACCAGCAATCATGTATACACATGTTTGGCCTCAAACAGATGTGTCATCCTACATGTTTGCGTTCAAACAGATGTGTCATCATTACTTTTTGTACAATACTTGCAGCACAGCATCCATGTAAACTTAAGTGTTGGCAACTAATGGACTACGGATTTGGTGCAGTTGCTCTTTTGTTTTTTTATTTTTTATTGTTCATGCAAAAACTCTTTATATACTTCGTATTATTCTTGATTTTTTTTTCTACTTATTGTTTTCTTTACATTACATTTAATTGCCACAGATTTTTTACAACGCAGCATACGCAATATAATCAGCAGTAAAACAAAACAAAAATAATCATAACACAATATTTCCATTCATCAATAATGATAACCATACAGATGATATTATATTTCATCTACCAACCATTCGTTTAAGTCTTAGCAAAACGCATCCTACCATGTCCATACATAAACACTTAAAACACAAAAGAGCACCAAAATATACCACAAAAGTTGCCAACACATCACTCAAACCAGAAAAGATTATCCTTCTTCTCTTCCCTTCCTTCTCGCGCCAAATCGATAACCGCAACCAACCCAGCAAGCACCTTTTTCTCCCTTTCCAGTGTCGCCTTCAAACAATCCAAGCCAATGTCCCCATACTCATGTAGCGGCAAGAAACGCTCCCCTTCCTTCACCAAACTCTCTAAACGGTTGACCTTCGCCACCAATTCATCACGCTTTTCACCGAGAACCATTAACAAGCCATCATTCTCGGTGTAATCGTTGCTAAATAGCAGATGTAAACAGTCCTTGATTTTATTAGAATTAGCAGCAGCCTTTAGCATTTGAAAAGTGGGAGTGCGAGATAGAGCATAGGCAGATGTTCTAGATGGTGTTGCCATTGTTAAAGCGAAGAAATGAATTAAAAAGCTACTGAATTAGGGTTGGTATGCGCAGAAATGGAAGCAAGGAAATACCAAATTAGGGTTGTATGCGAAAAAAAAGGGGGAAACTCCCCTTTTATTAACAAACGCGGAAAGTGAACCGACAAAACCAAAAAAAAAATTATATATATACATATATTACAAAAAAGTAGAGACAAATACAAAAAAAATTATTTACAAAAACTTTTTATTTTAAAAGTTACAAGCCTTTAAAAATAAAATACAAAATATTTCACACAGTACTCTAATACAAAATATTTTACACAATACTCTAAAAACGACTAACATAAAACAAAACAAACAATTGTATAAATTATATAAAAAAACATGTAACGTACAAGAAAACACGATGTAATTCTTGAAATTTATATTCTAATACAGTTACAGATACTATTAACGGAAAACAGGGTTTACAATAATTAAAGTCATATACCTTTAAACAAAAAAAAAAAAAAAAAAAAAAATGACTTCCCAAAAAAAAACAACTTCCATAAAAACATAATGTCAAAAAAAAATCCCGCACCGCAGCATCGCACGGGCTATTTTGCTCGTAATAATAATAATAATAATAATAATAATAATTAAAAAAAATTATGTATTTTGTTTGTATACTAACTTGTATGCAGGTTTTGGTGTTGGTTAATTACCACACAACAAATGGTTTTCAATTCACCATGGATTTTTCCTTTTGAATTCTAAAGAATTGTCTAGCCCACAAGATTATGGCTTGTGGTAAAGGCTGTGGAAAACCATAAATGGTAATCAACTCACCATGATGATGACAGCATTCCATAAAAGAGTTGGCTAGTCCAAAAGCAAACGGTTTTTGGTAAAGACACATCAATTCCGTTGATAGCTGTAATGGTTTGCTCAAAACCATAGGGTACTCAACTCACCCATGCTTCATTACTGAGAGTTGAAATGGTCATCAATTCACCATGGTTGTTGCCCTATTGGGTAACCAAAGAATTGGCTAGTCCTGAGCAAAAGGCTACAGGTAAAGACATGTCAAATCCGTTTATGGCTGTGATGATTTGCCAAAACTCATTAGGGTATTTCAACACACCTATAATTCATGTTGGACTGGTTACTAGTTCACCAGGGTGATGTCATGATTCAACCAAATGACTAGCTAGCCCAAGAGTGAGTAGCTACTTGGTAAAGGCTTATCAAATCTACTCATGTAGCTGTTGGTTCTGTTGCTGCTCAATGTTAAGAGTTGTTGATGGTTCCTTGTTCTTTAAAGAAGATTACATGCTGCTGCTGCTATAGAGAGTTGCTGCTGATTACCTTATTTGCAAGTGTTCAAGTCAATCCTCAAGCTTTGGACGTCAATGATCTATCCAGAAACTTGAAGTTAACCGAGTCAAATTCAAGTTTAGGGGAGGATTGTTAGGAATTATTTAAATGACATAGAGTCATTACTATTATTAGTATTTTTAAAAAGTTGTTAGAGTTAGTGATATGCATTGATTTTCTATTTATTGCCGAATTAGGGTTCCTTGTGTATAAAAGGAACATACGGCTTATGTTTATTTACACATCTTGAAAAACATTTTGATAATAAAAAAAGAATTTAGATCCATAGAGGATCATTGTTTATTAGAAAAACCTTGGAGTAACTTTGATTGTGTTCTTATTATTCCGCTGTGCTTATAATCACTGTTGCTATTATCCTAGATTGGGCTTAAACGATCTTTTACATTTATTGTTCTTAATTACCATATCATTCTGTTATCATTAAACTCGATTGACATCTATTATTAAGTATGGGTTAGTTGCTACACTTTATCTGATTATAAACCCTAATTGTTCTAATTAGGGTTTTCTCATTTTGGTGGTGAAGAGCGTTTTTATCTTCTTGTATTTTGTCAATTTAATTTGTTAAAGGGTTTTTTGTGTTTTGTGATGTCAAAGTTGGGAGAGGTTAACAATACTAGTACACGTTCGGTACCTAGTGTCAATGTGGAGGAACTAAGTGATCGGTTTAAAAGGTTAAAGGGTATTAACCCTGGTGCTACGTCAACCAGGCAAACTGTTAGGGTTTTGAAGAACCCTAATGTCGAGATCAATGATAAGCAGGTGAATTCTGGTATTAACGATGGTTGTTCACATGAATCTAATACAAGTTCTATGGAGTCCTTAACTCCACGTGTTACTAAGGGTCAACATGAGCAGCCTAGTGATATTGTTACTAATCTGCCCAATCTTCTAGGGTTAATGAGGTGACTACAAAGAAGATGTCTCCTACTATTAGCTTTGGTGAGTCAATTCCACAATCGACGATGAACCCTAATAGTGGGAATGGTAATATTAATGATGTGCATACTTCTAGTATTGGGGCTGAATCACTTGATCATACTATGGCAGCCCCTAAGGTGGATTTATGCAAGAGTGTTACTTACAATAATCCCCCTCTACATGCATCGTCTGGTCCTATTATTACTGAGTGGAGTGCTGAGGATGGTGATATTGAATTATCTACGCTAGTGGACAAGAATAAACAAGTGAAGCCGGTGTCACTTTATTCTTTTGTTAATGATCCGAATGGTTCACATGGGGCTGCTAACCAAGCTCAAGGTTCTGAAAAGGTTGATATGAGTTCACATGGGGCTATTGGTATTGATAAGGTTGGCATGGATGCTTTGAAACAACCTCCTACATCATATGTTAGTGCTACTTCTAGTGAACCTAAGAAATACACATCTAACTTTCGTAGGCTGGAATGTAGCAAGAAATCAAATGGTGTGGATCTTTATGTCCCTATGAAAGCAGTTGAAAAGGTGAACACTAGGTTTGAGAATACTCTTTATAGGTATTTCCTTGGTCAACGCCTTGCTTTTCCTGTTGTTGATTACTATGTACGCAATGCGTGGGCTAAGTTTGTGATTGGTGCTAAATAGTCAACTTAAATTGACCAAGTAAATGGTCAACAAAGTCAAACTCTCTAGACCAATACTCCGGTGATAGTATAGTGTTTCCCCGGGTCGTTAAAGTCCCAGCGAGATTGAAATGGTGCTTTGGAAATCGTTTATGAGTGAGTGGCACTAAGGACAGTAGCCCAGATGATGTGGAATTGATTTTGCTACTGTTATTTTGGTATTGGTACACAGATATAATATTCACAAAAATCAGATACCAGATATATGCACGTATTCACAATTCAGATTTACGCAATCGGACTAAAAAAGTGGGATTTTGGTATTTAACAAACTACAGGGGGTGCTTTTGACACTTTTTGAAACTTAAATATTAAAAATGAAAATGAATTTATGAAAATTATTGAAATATTATTTAAATATTATTTAATTAATAAAACTATTTAAAATCTAAATTAAAATCTAATTTAAATTAACTAATAATTATAACTACTACAAATTAAACTAAAAATTTGCAAAAATAATTTCTAAACTTAAATTAGAACTTGAAGAAAGTATAAAAAATAAAAATAAATATTTTTGTCTTTTTATGGGTTTTTTATAAATTAAAAACTATTTAACTTAATTAAACTAATTAAACTACTTTTAATTAATATTAATACTAAATTAACTTAGAAAATTATAAGAAAATTTATAAAATTACTTAACCATCACTGGAATCCTACAAAATTATAAAAACTCTAAAAATTATGTTTTAAGACTAATCCACTAATTATTTACCTTTTAATTACTTTAATTCTAATTTAAACAATTAAAATAAGAAAAATGGAAAATGAACAGTAGAAATTCAAAATATATTTTCTAAAAATCTAATATACTATATTAAGGCTAGGAAAAATATAAAATCTAGGTTTTGCTTTATAAAAACTAAATATGAGATTTAATACTCAATATTAATTAATAATTAAGAAAACTAAAATTAAATCTAATAAATACTAAATGACAGAATAAAAATCTAGAAAAATTACTAAAAATACTTTACTATATAAGGTATTTAATAAAAATATAAAATTGACAAGTACTTAATAAAAATCTAAAAATGCAAAATCAAATTTAAATTACATTAAATAGAAACTATCACTTAAAATTAAATTAACTTTTTTGGATTTTTCTTTTACAAACTTGATTTATACCTAAAAACAACTACTTTTTGTGAAAACAACTATTTTACACTTGAAAATAAGCTGAGATTAAGCTAAAAAGTCACACAGTTGACTTTGGTTGACTGAAAAGGAAAATGAGCTCAAATGAGCTTGTGTGGGTCCCACAATGATGAAAACAGATACAAATAAGTTACTTACACTAAAATAAACTAGAAACAATGAGCAACTACCACTGATAAGCTGAAAAGATGGAAATAAGCACTTGTAATTTGAAACTGAACTCAAAATGGGGACAAACTTGAGGACTTATTCCAGGTGGGGTCCACTTATCCCTAGGTCAAACCAATGGTCAATTCCAAGATCCTACTAGGAGGGAGTTTGAAATAAGCTAAGTTGGGGTCTGTGGGGCCATTGTGGTGGTCAGAAACCACCACCAAAGGTGGTGGTATGGTGGTCTGTCTGCTGGTTCAGGGCACACAAACAGCCCTGCAGCCCTCTTTGGAGGGTTGTGGGGCCCACAAAGAAAATCACAAAAATTAAAAGACCAAGGGAACTTGTAGCTGAGCTAGGGGAGATTACACCCAAGAAAATTCACATCTTGAAACTAATCAGAAAATTCATTAAAATTCTTGCCATTTTGATGAAATCTGGGAAAGTAAACTTTTGACTTTTATAAAAGACTTTATATTTTGACTTTTTTGAACTTTTATTGAATCTTACAAACTAGATAAGTTGAAATAAGCTATATTAAACCTAAATTAAGTTAAAGCTGCTACTGATAAGCTAAATTGAAGACTTATGAGTCCTAGGTCCTAAACAGTTGACTGTGAGGGCATATGGAAGAGATGTTGACTAATTTTTGCAAAAGAGTTATTGTTTAAGAGTCTTACTTGACCTACTAATCCTTAATGCAGTATACTATGACTAAAGCAACAACAAAATAGCAACAAGATCACCCAGAATAACACTAATCCAAACACCCCTAATAGAAACTGAAATGACAGATTATCAAGCAATTCAACAATATGAATCTAAATCCTAAGCAACAAACTTACACTTACATTAAACAAGCCTAATAGAACCAGGATAAGTAAAGAACAACTACTAAGACTACTAAAAATAGAATTTGCAAGAATTTAAGAAGGAATCTCACACTTTCACAAGCTGAGAAAAATGATGTACCAGATACCAACTCATATCCTATTGTCTCCCATGAGACTTCTAAACCTTATTCCATTCAATATCACCCCTGCATCACTTGTTCAATCTTCATTTTTATTATTCTGAATTTTGATTGATTTTTGAACTACTTACATGAATCTTGGAGTAACTTATGTGAGACTGAGTTTAACACTTTCAAAGTTTATAAAAGCTTAAAGGTAGACTGTGCTAACTTCAAATGATCAGTAAACAAGAGCTATCAATGATTTAAAAGCTAAAGTGAGATTTTCAATAAAAATTGGTAAAAACTGACTTTTCCTAACAAGGCTTTAATTTAACACCAAAGGAACTTAATTTCACAATAAAAACACGGATTACAACTGTTTGAACTTAAAATTACAATTGAAAAGAGAGATTAAAACTACCTACGATTACTTTACACTACTACTACCTTCATTTTTTTTCCACTGCTCCTTTCTTCTCTTTTATACAGCCAATTGGTCTTGTGGGTCCCACTAGTCAAATCCCACCAATGAAATGGCTACTTGGTGGCTTCTTGTCCCCTCTCTCAATTTGGCGGGAAAAGAGTTTATTTGCAATTTGGCTCTGTGAAAGGCCTTAGGGGGGTGGGATGTGATGGGTGTTGGGGAAGTGTGACTTGGCAGGGATAAGGTGGATGGTGGATGAGGTGCAAGTGGAGGGGAAAACCAGGTCTGGGAGTGGTGGTATTGACAGGGGTGGTATTGGTGGTTTTGGTGGGAAGGGTGGGTTTAACCCACCTTTGACCCTGGGTATAATAAAAAAGGGACGGGGTGGGTTTTAATTTTGGGCTTGGTGGGCTTATGATATTAAAAGGGTGGGCAGGTTTGGTATTTGGATTGGATTTTGTGTTTAGAAAATAATAGGGTCCATTTGGTATTATTTTGTATTTTAGGAAATCACAAGGACCAATTTTGTAATAAGTTGAAAGTTGAGGGCTGTTTTATGTAATTTCCCCAAAGTAATCAAAATGGACCATATTTGTCATGTGTAAATGGTACAAGGGTATTTTGGATATTTTCATTTTTTAAACACCCGGGGACTAAATCTGCCAAAACACCAAACTTCAGGGACCTGACTTGTAATTTCACCAAACTTGCAATCAAGGATCAATCCTGCCATAAAAGATTAGAACAAGGACAAAATTTGTTTTTCTCAAAGTTTTCATATCCCAGGGACTATTTTTTGTCGATTTTCAAAGTTCAGGGACTAAACTTGCAATTTTGTGAAACTTTGTACCAAAGGACTAAATAAGTAACTTTTTGGTTTAAAAGGGCCTTTGGTGACTTTTTCAAGTTTTTAGAATCAACCAGGGACTAGATTTGACAATTTTTGAAACTTGAAGGACTGAAACTGCCAATTATGCAAACTTTGTGTGTTTTTCATCTGTTTTTGATTGTTTTGCATTTGAAACATATAAAACACATTCCTGGGATATTTTTACTATTTTGATACAATATTGAGTGTTTTTAGATGTTTTGGCAGCTCAGAAAAGGTAAAAATGATGAGTATTTACACACTCATCAATCCCCCACACTAAAACATTGCTAGTCCCTAGCAATCTTTTGAGAAAAACCTGATGGATTTGAAAATCTCTTTACCAAAAGCCATCACTTCTGGAGTAGCCAGGTGTAAGAACTGTGGCACACCTGATAACCGTGTGATTTTGAGCAAACCACCAGCTATCAACGGATTTGATTAGTCTTTACCAAATGCCGTTTGCTTCTGGACTAGCCAACTCTTGATGGACTAAGTCAACATCTTGGTGAGCTGATTACCAATTACGGATTTTCCACTGCCTTTACCACAAGCCATAATCTTGCGGGCTAGCCAACTCATTTGCTTATGAGGATATGGGGAGTTGAGGAACCATACAATTTTTGGCAAATTGCAAGCCATCAACGGGTTTGAGAAGTCTTTACCAAGAGCCGTTTGCTCCTGGACTAGCCAATCCATTTGTCGGTTAGACTTGGCGGACTGATTACCACAAAAAAAAAATTTGAGCTTTAGTGAAAAAATTTTGAAAAATTTTGGTCAAAAACGGGGGTATAAGATAGTAAAATATGATAAAATTCGCTAGAATAGCGAATACCCCCCCACACTTAGCATGAATATTGTCCTCAATATTCAAGGTCCCGGCTATTATGCCGATTCTTGGAACGTAAAAGGGCAATATTACAAGCTAAAGGTGGAAACACAATTATGTTTTTCACTTTTGTAATCATAGCATGGGGGACTCCCCCACACTTAGGGTGAAAACCCTATATGCATGCTACTATTTTTGTTTACCAAGTCGCTAGCTTGACTCGACCCCGAATTCATTTGTCCTTGGGGAAGCATGAGGTGGAAGAAACAAGCTCCATCGGACTTTCATTCAAGATGTTTGGATAAACATTTGAAGCATGTGAAAGTTCCACACCGATGAGATATAATCTTGGCTCAAGATAATGATACATGAAAATGCCGGGGTCAAATATAGTGTCTTCATTCCCGAAGGAGTGAAGAACAGGAGAAGTCACCCTGTAGGTGAAGAAAAGGAAGAAAACCATGATGAAAATCATGATAAGATTTTCTTCCTCGAGAGCAGGCTCCGTAGCCTGATTTTGGATTTCAAGGGTTAAGCTCGAAAACATCCCGGGAGGGTGGGTGGGACTTTGCAAATTCTCATGATTGAGTGCATCTCCCCCCGGGTCATCATACTCCGGAGGAGTCATGATATGAGTGAGTTCACAGGAGAACTCACCGAATGTGAATGAATCATATTCGGGATTGATGTGCGTGAGTTCACAAGAGAACTCATCGAAGGTAAATGATTCATAATCAGGGAGAGAATTATGAGAATGAGAAGTGGTACTGCCACTAATCTTCTCTCCCATAGGATCAAAAGTAAAGGCTTCAAATTCTGATATAGGGTCATCGGAGAGAATGTCACTATCCTTTATGGGGATAGGAGATGAAATAGGTTTCTCTTTGAAAGCCTCGATTTTAGAAATGAGGAGATTGACTTTTAATAATGTTGCACGAAGTGCTTCATCTTTGATTTCAGTGTCAATCTCATCATTCTCTTCTTCTAAGCTAACTAGCTCAGAAGGCAATCCTTCCACATGACTGATGTCTCCAGAAGATAAAGAATTTTCATCAGCATGTGAAGTACTAAGCTCGATGTTGGGATTAGAGTTTAAAAGATTTTCAGTTTCTCCCATATCGGCTTCAAAATCAAGGAGACCATCATCATTTCCCAAAGGAAGTGGATTGATGTGAGTAAGTTCGTTTGTGAACTCCTCAATAAGAGGGTCAACATCCGAATGAGGCAATGGTGCCTCCTCATACTCAACTTCTCCATAAGATGTACAATCATCATTAAAATCGGAGAAAGTCTCAAAATAATTTTTTGGATTTTTAGGGTGAGAAGGTAAATCACACACATGATCAAAAGTCCCCTGTGACTCTCTTGGGATTGGGACAAGGATCTCAGCACTAGACTTTATGAATTCGTCCGATTCCTTATTAGGAACAGTGCCAAGATGTTCATCCCCCATGATCAGAGAGTGAGTGTGAACTTCGGGTGTGATAACAGCAGACTGAGGGAGTTGAGAAGGACTAGCAGTCATGTTTTCTACAAGTTCCATGATTTCTACTGCTAGTGATTCAATCATAACCTTTTCTCCCTGTATTTCTACTGAAGCAGTTTCAACTGAAGTTGAATCAAGAGGTTTCTCAGATACCTTTGGGATTGGAACAAGGTCATCAATTTCCTCAAGAGGATTGCTTTTGACTTCCTTGTCCCCCATTGGCAAGATATCTGAAGTTTTCTTAGGTTTTACCTCTTGAAATGGCTCATCCTCATCACTTTCATCCTCAAAATAAAATGAGTTAACAGGAGGCTTTTGTTTTCTAAGAATCAAATCCTTAAGACAGTTTATACTATCTTGAATGGTCTTGTGAATTGAGTTTGATTCATAATTATTTTAGTAATCAATTCAGCTCTAGCTAACTCGTCCTGAGGCGGTGGTTGAGGGTTTGTGTATTGTGAGGGCTGGTTAAAACCAAATTCATGATTGTTACAAGGAACCTGTTCATAGACAAACTGATCCCTAATTTGACAATCAGAGCTGTAGTGAGGGCCTCCACAATACTCACAACAGTAAAACTGTTGAGTCTGGTTTGGTGTATTTTGATACGAAGCATTATTGAGATTGGGATAATATGATTCTTGCTCGTATGAATGTGATGGGTAGTTGGAAAAATTTGAGGAGTTGTTGAATGAGTTTTGATTAGGATCATAAGCAAATGAATTACTCGACCCACAAAACAAACAATTCCCGTCACGAATATCGTTACCACATTGTACACATGTACACCAACGACATGGAAAACCGAAAAGCCGCTCACCACAACCTACACAAGGAACAAAAGCCGGAGGTGGGACAAGTGGTGTGCTCTGAGAGCTAGCAATTTCCACCACTTCCGTTATGGTCTCGAGTTTTTGAATGTGAAGATTAGGCAAGTCGTTCTTTTTAGTCATAGCTCTAAGCTCTTGGTTTTTGCTTATAACCGTATATCGTGAAAGATTAGGAGCAATTGTGAGCTTAGATTTTTGGACAACCGTAGGTTGGACGTATTTAGCACTTCCATAATCAGAGGAAAGTACAGGGTCCTTTGTCACCCCGGTTTCTCGTTCCATTTCCCTTATCGGAGAGGGAATAGGAATCGATGGTCCATCATAATCAACACGACATCTCGATATCTTTGACAAGGCCATAAGTTTTTCAATGTTGCTCTCATAGGCCCTTTGTTCAAAGAAATCGTCATCGAGAGATGCCATTAATTACAGGACAAGTGGAAGGAGTGAGAATCAAAAGGATAGAGGGTAAAGGGATGAAAAATCAAAAAGGTGAGAGGGTAAAGGTGAATATTTTTGGTATTTTCGGGAAACATGTTTAGTGCACATGCACCAAAAACAATTTTTCAAAACAAAACCGTGGCAAAACCACAGTGAACTTAAACCAATTATCACAAGTGAATGGCTTCTTTGAAAAAGGTACACCACTCATAGGGATATAAAGGCAAGTTTTAATCTTAAGTTTGGGAACTTATTATGGGTTTGTATTTATTAATTTGAAAAAACTGCTTTAGGCTTATAGGTGTGTGTGCAGAAAACTTGGGAAATATTTTTGGAACTGATTCGTTAACCGAAATCGTCCCTTTAAGATTACTCGCAGGCTGGCGGGAGGAAGTAAATAGGTTTCCTCTTCAGTTCGCAATTTAATGTCAGAACTTACCTTAAACCAACTGTTTCAGTTTGTAATCTTAAAGAAAACGAAGTAATTTAACTTCACAGTTTGTTTTGTTGTTTTTAATTTTTTTTTGGTGTTTTTAACACTTTAGGAAAAGTGTTAATGAACGTTTTTGATATGATTATGTTTTTACAAAAACTTTTTACAAATTTGTGTGAAATTTGTACAGGGAGGGTTTTGAAAACCACTAAACTTAAAACGATTTTATAAAACACGCAACAACCTCCCCGGCAGCGGCGCCAAAATTTGATTGAGTCTAAACCGTCAGATATAATTGACCAAGGTCAATTAGTCAAAACAGATTATCTCAATACTCCGTGGATAGTATAGTGTTTCCCCGGGTCGTTAAAGTCCCAGCGAGATTGAAATGGTGCTTTGGAAATCGTTTATGAGTGAGTGGCACTGAGGACAGTAGCCCAGATGATGTGGAATTGATTTTGCTACTGTTATTTTGGTATTGGTACACATATATAATATTCACAAAAATCAGATACCAGATATATGCACGTATTCACAATTCAGATTTACGCAATCGGACTGAAAAAGTGGGATTTTGGTATTTAACAAACTACAGGGGGTGCTTTTGCCACTTTTTGAAACTTAAATATTAAAAATGAAAATGAATTTATGAAAATGATTAAAATATTATTTAAATATTATTTAATTAATAAAACTATTTAAAATCTAAATTAAAATCTAATTTAAATTAACTAATAATTATAACTACTACAAATTAAACTAAAAATTTGCAAAAATAATTTCTAAACTTAAATTAGAACTTGAAGAAAGTATAAAAAATAAAAATAAATATTTTTGTCTTTTTATGGGTTTTTTATAAATTAAAAACTATTTAACTTAATTAAACTAACTAAACTACTTTTAATTAATATTAATACTAAATTAACTTAGAAAATTATAAGAAAATTTATAAAATTACTTAACCATCACTGGAATCCTACAAAATTATAAAAACTCTAAAAATTATGTTTTAAGACTAATCCACTAATTATTTACCTTTTAATTACTTTAATTCTAATTTAAACAATTAAAATAAGAAAAATGGAAAATGAACAGTAGAAATTCAAAATATATTTTCTAAAAATCTAATATACTATATTAAGGCTAGGAAAAATATAAAATCTAGGTTTTGCTTTATAAAAACTAAATATGAGATTTAATACTTAATATTAATTAATAATTAAGAAAATTAAATTAAATCTAATAAATACTAAATGACAGAATAAAAATCTAGAAATGCAAAATCAAATTTAAATTACATTAAATAGAAACTATCACTTAAAATTAAATTAACTTTTTTGGATTTTTCTTTTACAAACTTCATTTATACCTAAAAACAACTACTTTTTGTGAAAACAACTATTTTACAACTTGAAAATAAGCTGAGATTAAGCTAAAAAGTCACACAGTTGACTTTAGTTGACTGAAAAGGAAAATGAGCTCAAATGAGCTTGTGTGGGTCCCACAATGATGAAAACAGATACAAATAAGTTACTTACACTAAAATAAACTAGAAACAATGAGCAACTACCACTGATAAGCTGAAAAGATGGAAATAAGCACTTGTAATTTGAAACTGAACTCAAAATGGGGACAAACTTGAGGACTTATTCCAGGTGGGGTCCACTTATCCCTATGTCAAACCAATGGTCAATTCCAAGATCCTACTAGGAGGGGGGTTGAAATAAGCCAAGTTGGGGTCTGTGGGGCCATTGGGGTGGTCAGAAACCACCACCAATGGTATGGTGGTCTGTCTGCTGGTGCAGGGCACACAAACAGCCCTGCAGCCCTCTTTGGAGGGTTGTGGGGCCCACAAAGAAAATCACAAAAATTAAAAGACCAAGGGAACTTGTAGCTGAGCTAGGGGAGATTACACCCAAGAAAATTCACATCTTGAAACTAATCAGAAAATTCATTAAAATTCTTGCCATTTTGATGAAATCTGAGAAAGTAAACTTTTGACTTTTATAAAAGACTTTATATTTTGACTTTTTTGAACTTTTATTGAATCTTACAAACTAGATAAGTTGAAATAAGCTATATTAAACCTAAATTAAGTTAAAGCTGCTACTGATAAGCTAAATTGAAGACTTATGAGTCCTAGGTCCTAAACAGTTGACTGTGAGGGCATATGGAAGAGATGTTGACTAATTTTTGCAAAAGAGTTATTGTTTAAGAGTCTTACTTGACCTACTAATCCTTAATGCAGTATACTATGACTAAAGCAACAACAAAATAGCAACAAGATCACCCAGAATAACACTAATCCAAACACCCCTAATAGAAACTGAAATGACAGATTATCAAGCAATTCTACAATATGAATCTAAATCCTAAGCAACAAACTTACACTTACATTAAACAAGCCTAATAGAACCAGGATAAGTAAAGAACAACTACTAAGACTACTAAAAATAGAATTTGCAAGAATTTAAGAAGGAATCTCACACTTTCACAAGCTGAGAAAAATGATGAACCAGATACCAACTCATATCCTATTGTCTCCCATGAGACTTCTAAACCTTATTCCATTCAATATCACCCCTGCATCACTTGTTCAATCTTCATTTTTATTGATTCTGAATTTTGATTGATTTTTGAACAACTTACATGAATCTTGGAGTAACTTATGTGAGACTGAGTTTAACACTTTCAAAGTTTATAAAAGCTTAAAGGTAGACTGTGCTAACTTCAAATGATCAGTAAACAAGAGCTATCAATGATTTAAAAGCTAAAGTGAGATTTTCAATAAAAATTGGTAAAAACTGACTTTTCCTAACAAGGCTTTAATTTAACACCAAAGGAACTTAATTTCACAATAAAAACATGGATTACAACTGTTTGAACTTAAAATTACAATTGAAAAGAGAGATTAAAACTACCTACGATTACTTTACACTACTACTACCTTCATTTTTTTTTCCACTGCTCCTTTCTTCTCTTTTATACAGCCAATTGGTCTTGTGGGTCCCACTAGTCAAATCCCACCAATGAAATGGCTACTTGGTGGCTTCTTGTCCTCTCTCTCAATTTAGCGGGAAAAGAGTTTATTTGCAATTTGGCTCTGTGAAAGGCCTTAGGGGGGGTGGGATGTGATGGGTGTTAGGGAAGTGTGACTTGGCAGGGATAAGGTGGATGGTGGATGAGGTGCAAGTGGAGGGGGAAAACCAGGTCTGGGAGTGGTGGTATTGACAGGGGTGGTATTGGTGGTTTTGGTGGGAAGGGTGGGTTTGACCCACCTTTGACCCTGGGTATAATAAAAAAGGGACGGGGTGGGTTTTAATTTTGGGCTTGGTGGGCTTATGATATTAAAAGGGTGGGCAGGTTTGGTATTTGGATTGGATTTTGTGTTTAGAAAATAATAGGGTCCATTTGGTATTATTTTGTATTTTAGGAAATCACAAGGACCAATTTTGTAATAAGTTGAAAGTTGAGGGCTGTTTTATGTAATTTCCCCAAAGTAATCAAAATGGACCATATTTGTCATGTGTAAATGGTACAAGGTATTTTGGATATTTTCATTTTTTAAACACCCGGGGACTAAATCTGCCAAAACACCAAACTTCAGGGACCTGACTTGTAATTTCACCAAACTTGCAATCAAGGATCAATCCTGCCATAAAAGATTAGAACAAGGACAAAATTTGTTTTTCTCAAAGTTTTCATATCCCAGGGACTATTTTTGTCGATTTTCAAAGTTCAGGGACTAAACTTGCAATTTTGTGAAACTTTGTACCAAAGGACTAAATATGTAACTTTTTGATTTAAAAGGGCCTTTGGTGACTTTTTCAAGTTTTTAGAATCAACCAGGGACTAGATTTGACAATTTTTGAAACTTGAGGGACTGAAATTGCCAATTATGCAAACTTTGTGCGTTTTTCATCTGTTTTTTATTGTTTTGCATTTGAAACATATAAAACACATTCCTGGGATATTTTTACTATTTTGATACAATATTGAGTGTTTTTAGATGTTTTGGCAGCTCAGAAAAGGTAAAAATGATGAGTATTTACACACTCATCAATTTGGTATACAAAAGGTTATGATGAATGCAAAGGGGTTCTTTTTCTTTAAGTTCAATATAAAGAAAGGTGTTGATGATGTTCTTGAAAATGGTCATTGGTTGATTAGAAATGTTCCTATTATTCTTTAACCATGGACATTGAACACCAACTTACTTAAAGAGGATTTGACCAATATCCCGGTTTGGGTTAAATTCCATGATGTTCCTCTTGCTATGTTTTCTAATGATGGCCTTAGTCTTCTTGCCACATTGATTGATACGCCCAAAAGGTTAGATGCTTATACTAGCCAAATGTGCAAGGAATCGTGGGGCCGTAGTAGTTTTACTAGATGCATGATTGAAGTGAAGTTGGATGAGGTGCTTAGGGACAACCTTACTGTTGAGATACCTTTACTTGATGGGTCGGGTTCGACTATTGAGAAGATACGGGTTGAATACGAATGGAAACCACCTCGTTGTGATAAGTGTAAAATTTTTGGTCATACTCTGATTGATTGTCATAAATTTGTTCCACCTACTACTCTGCCTACACCAAGTGTTTATGATGGTTTCCAAACGGTCAATATTAAGAAGAAGAGTAATAGTGGTGGCCAATCTGGTACTAATAAAGGAGGTTTTACAAAGCCTAATGTAGGTAAAACGGTGCAATATAGACCCAAAGTGCTTCCTACTGAACCCAAGAGAGTGGATGGAACTAAGAAGAAGACTTCTGATGTGGCTAGTTCGAGTGGAAGGAAGATTTCTATATCTAACCAGTTTGATGCTCTTAATATGGATGATACAGATGTTTTTGGTATTCCTACTAATGACACCAACAAGGATGTGGATTCTGGTCGTACAATGAAAGTTAATGAGGATGAGTCGTTAAAGACTAGTAATGCATCACAAGATCCTCTTGTGAGTGATATGAAAGAGAAGGAGCAGTATGGGTCTCCTAAGATTAGTATTTCTCCTGCTCCGTCTACCTCTTCTACTAAGAGGGTTAACCCATTTTTTAAGGTGGGTGAGGTTGTGGTTTCTAATAGTGATGATGATGAGGTTCTTAACACGTTCGACGAATCAGCAAATCTGTTTGGTGGTGGTCATGAGCGTGAAGATGAGTTTGATGACTATGATGACTATGATGATTATTCGAAGCAAATTTATGATCTTCTAGGGAATTTGGATGCTCTTAATGCCATGTATGGCTTTAATCTCCAAGGTCGTAGGAAGTAGTTTACATTTTTGTCATAGTCTTTTGTTATCATGTGGTTAGTGGTTTGTTTTCTTGTTTAGAAGATAGGAAGTATCTTGTTATGTAACATCTTCGCCTATGTAACGGGCTGAGATATGGGATTTACCCATATCCGTTGTACTTAAATGCTTTTTTGGAGTAATACATTTACCGGTTCGTTGACATTTTACCAAAAAAAAAACTAAATCACAAACTACACTAAAGTTTTGCTATTATTTTGCAAATAATAAATTGTTTTCCTATTAATATATAAATTATTTTACGAATCATTTTATAAAATATTTTACAAATCATTTTGTGGACCATTCGCTTCTATGAAAAGTGTTTTTATGTTATTGCCTCATAAACTGAATAACCAACATTTTCTTTTGGAAGTAAACCAAACCTTAGAGAAGAATCACGCACATCTACCTGAAACTATAGACAACAATCTACCGAGTCTTGATGATGTTTCATCTCTAAACAAGTTACCCACTCGTTCCCTGCAATTAGATTCCCTTATTAATACATAACTTTCACTTATAACCAAGAAAAACACCTCATGACATAATATCCGATTGACTTGCACAACAATATAAGTCATGATACATCCTAGTACTGCCCAAGTGAATTAAGTACCATAACTATAAAATTCACTCAATATTTAGCCACCAAACACTACCAAGCATTGGAAACTAGGCTTTATCCTTAAACCTTTAGAAACTTATATAAATGTCATACCCAACTATACCTTCATCAAAGAGCTGAAAGATCATCAACGTATCCCTGCCCTTTACTCTCTAATTACTGAGTTGGAGTTCTTTGTTCATACTGGCTGACTAGCTTTGAACAAGTGAACTCTTTGATGATATCTAAGACTTGAACTTCTGCTATTTCAGTGTGTTTGTCTTTTATATCAGTTCAACTTAGATTCCTGATGTCTCTGAATCTTGAGCCTGATGATAAAGTTACGTTGATCACCATACCTTCATGCATTTATATTATAGTTGGTGAGGTGGTCATTAACAAAGAGATAAAGACCATCAGGGATACAGAGACATTTGTCATATCTCAGTATCCTTGATGTTTTGCTCAAGTACCTGACTCACTGAGACTGCATCAGTGAGTAGGCGCACCTTCAGTTGGTATTTGACAACTCTTTGAAGTGTGCTATTGAGGTTCTCCCCTATATCATGGGGATGACATTCTCACTAATCATCAGAGTATCTGCCAATTTTATGTTCAATTCCTTGTTAAAGACATTTGGGTCAAATATTGGCCCAACAATCTCCCCCTATTTGAACATAAAGATGCCCCGGGTTTAATCAGGTATAAGTGAGCATAACGGCTTCTTCTTATACTCTGATTTTACAAAAGGTATAATGAACGACCAATATACTGATTCCGTGTGATTCTACTTGTTGGATTCTATCAGAAATAAATAAGCATAACAGCTTCTTCTTACATCTAAATTACAAGTATTTCCTAACGCAACACTGTCGATATAGGCCTTTATCTTCGATACCTTTCGTGCAAGAAGTTCTAAGCTATTGACTTCATCTTGAGTCACCATCTTGATTCTGGTTTGTTCCTCACTGGTCCGAGCTTTCTCAGGTAGTGGTGTTTCTCCTTTATTTTTTATGATGACCTTTTGAGCCCTTTTGTGCTCTAGGTCTCCTCGCATTTCTGCGTAGGGTTTCCTGAGTGTTGATTCTCAGGGTCTCCTGAGGGTTTAATCTCAGGGTTCTCCTATATAGGGTCTCCTGAGTGTTGTAGCTCAGGGTTTCCTGAGGGTTTAATCTCAGGGTCACTTAGGATTTTTTCAAATAGGTTCTAGCAGATGCTGTCAGCCTTATGCCAATCATTGATATCCTAAGCTACTATCAGTTTGTAAGTGAGCAAAAGGACTTCTTCTAAAAAAAATGTTACATTAAAACCGGCTTCTTGTTGTCTTGAATCATTTCTCTTCTTGGTGCTCAGGAGCATGTTCCCTGATGTTTGTTCTAATTAACCTTTACGTCAGTTATTGCGTGTGAACTCAGTCCCAAATGATTTGTGCATTAGGTTCACTTCTTTAGTTATGGATGTCATAGATTCTCATAAATGCTTTCTCCCCCTCAAAAATTGCAACATTAGTGAAAAAAATTTGGAGTCCATGCATTTATGGTTATGGTTCAAGTAGAAGGAACCTAGTTCCTTTGCGCAGTGTCTAGTAGTTAGAATAATAGACACTGAGACCTCTTCATGGAGAAATTTTCTCCCTGAAGGGTCCTCAAAGAGTGACTAACAGAAGCTATGAATAAGCTCTTAGTGAGTCATACTCTCTGGTCTTCACTGATGTTATGAATAAGCTATCAGTGAGAAATTTAGACCTTTTATTCATAGTTTACATGAAAGAAGAGATTAGTTTACATGAACCTCTCCATGACAAGAATTTACAATTGTTCTAAACTTATTACATCAAAGAATTTCAATATTGATGTTGAGGAAGTAAAAATAAACACTTGAGCTTGACTCTTTATCTTCAGTTCTACAACCTTTTGTCTGTATTCCAAAGTCTTCGTACTTTAGTGCTCCGTGAACCAGCAACCACTCTTGCCAGAGTCTTTGAGACATATCAGGTAGTAAGTGAGTACCACCTGATCTCGTCTTTCCAGTCCCTCATGACCTAGCAGTCATGATCACCCAAGTGATCTTGCCTTAGAGGGTGAGCTTGATTGCTTGGTCAAGGGACTATTTTGTTCACTGACTGATTTGATGTTCAGTTAGAAATGCTGAAGTAGTCTCCCCGTTACAAATCAGTCAGCTTCGACCCAGCCGGTGACCATGTCCTTTGTTCTTCCGGCTGGGCAACAACAAGGATGGAAATAAGAGATTCTCATCCTTAATTGCTTGACGTCGTTAGGAGATGTTCCTTGAAGAATAGGGATTAGGGCAATCCCTGATGTCAGATGTGTATCCATCCCTAACGATGTATCCTCTTCCCTGCTCTGTTCCCCTTTAATAGCCTCTGATGATCCACCCTTTTTCGCACCAAATATGGTTGTTACTGAGATTAACCATATTACATCCTAGGATGTTTCCACTGGCATAACTCGCAAGGAACTTTGTTTCCTTCAAGTTCCCAACAGTACCTTAGGCACTGGTGGTGCTGAGGTAGAGTGGATGGAATGATGGTGGATAGGCAGTTTGAGCATTACCTCGCACCAGAAAGATTTAATGTTACTTTCTTGTTTGAGGAGACACACAAAGATATTATGAAGGGGATTTTGATGTTAGGGTTTTTGTAGAGGATGGTGGTTGTAGGTTATTAGCCGTCATTTAAGAACGACTAAAAGTTATTAGTAGTCATTTAAGAACGAATCTGGATCATAAGAATAATCCACCCGCTCTGATACCACTTGTTGGTCCGGTTTGACTTGAGCAACTCATGAATTGACAAGATAAACATAAACATGTGGCCTTTTGACATGGAACATATAACGAGTTTATGATTCATGATAAGGCGGAATTACAATGGTTACTCAAGAACCCACTTAGATACTTTTATAATTTGGTTGGTTTTTCAATGAGATAGTTGCAGCGGCTATCACCGTGGAGAGACAAATTAAGGAACACGAAGAAGCAAGCTAGGCTCGGGTTCTAAGTGTGTTGTGAATTCTAACACTCTAACTATGCTAGTTGGATTCTCACTTCTTACTCTCGTTGAATGCACACATTTAGCTTTGTTGGAACGGGTTTATATAGCGGAGCGGTTACTGTTGCTTCACATGGGAATAGTGAACATGTTGACTGTTCGCAGGTAGGTACGGACCTATACATCTAGCCTTGATGCCCTTTTGGTTTACCTAAGTTGACAGTTACGATTTCCCATGAGCTTATTTTGTGTCTTGGAAAGGAGCAACATTTATCTTCCCAAGAGTTTTCCCGCTTAAACTCTATTGACTCACCTAACTACCTTGGTCTTGATCAGAGAATTGAGAGATCATCAAGGTATTGCTGCCCTTGACTCTCTAGTGACTGAGCTGGAGTTCTTTGTTCATACTGGCTGACTAGCTTTGAACAAGTGAACTCTTTGATGATATCTAAGACTTGAACTTCTGCTATTTCAGTGTGTCTGTCTTTTATATTAGTTCAACTTAGATTCCTGATGTCTTTGAATCTTGAGCCTGTTGATGAATTTACGTTGATCACCATACTTTCATGCAGTTATATTATAGTTGGTGAGGTGGTCATTAACAAAGAGAGAAAGACCATCAGGGATATAGAGACATTTGTCAGATCTTAGTGTCTAATGTTTTGCTCAAGTACCTGACTCACTGAGACTGCATCAGTGAGTAGGCGCACCTTTAGTTGGTCTTTGCCAAATCTTTGAAGTGTGCTATTGAGGTTCTCCCCTATATCAGTGGGATGACATTCTCACTGATCATCAATGGGTTAAAATGATCACTGATATTATGTCAGTAAGTGTTTGACCAATTTTATGTTTAAATCCTTGTTGAAGACATTTGGGTCAAAAATTGGCCCAACATGTAGTTATAAGTGGGGCCAAAGGAATGGAACGGGCCTTCAAATCCCAATCCTAGGCAACTTGGTGGGTTTTGAAAAGTAATCAAACTTTTAGAGTGTGTTTGGTTCAAACTCGGTAATGGGAAAGGGAAAGCTAAGGAAATGGAAAGAGAAATGAAATATATTCCACCAATTTATTGGGTAATGGCCCATTACCTACTATTGGGTAATGGATTATTGCATTATAGTTAACTAAACACCTTTTTTCATTGGGAAGTGATTTGCACACTTCACTAATTGATGAGGACACTCAAAAGTATTGTGTATTGACATATATATCCTTAGATCATTTGTACTCATGTTCACCCCTGCAAGGGTATAAATGTCAAGATACAATATTTTTGAGTGTCCCAATCAATTACTTGAGTGTGCAAATCACCTCCCTTTTTCATTATCTTACCCATTCCTCACCCTCTTCTACCAAGCACGCCCTTAATTCAAACTTTTTTCTACACCACACATTTTATCTATTCCCTTTTTAATTATTTGTTTCTTCATATTCCCTCTAAATACTATAGGAGAAGGACTTGATTTCCGTGTCAGGTTAAAAAATTAATTTTTGCAATTAAATATTACCAGATGCAAACGCATTATACTAAATATTTAATATTATTTCCAAATAAAAAACAATAAATTTTTATTAGTAAAAAAATAAAACTACAAAACATACCCTGGACTTTTAATATTTACGATTTTTTTATATAACAAACTTTGTTTGCCAAATTATAACAGATATCTGGCGGTTTCGTGAATAAAAAAAATACTGGCAAAAAGCCCTCTCGATAGCTAACAGAAAAAGCCCAATATTGATATGTTTTTTTTACGTACGCACGGTTTTATAAAAAATGTTGAATTTAGTAATTATAGTTTTTAAATAAAAATAACTTTCAAAATGCGCCCTTAACTTTTCAAATAACTTTAAAAATTATCTTAATTTCTTTTAAAACTATAAGGGCCAACACCTCCACACAAAAACATCCGTTCACTCTCGTCCTGAAAGGTTTGACCTTGATGCTTATGGCTCAAGTTCTTTTCTGAGATATTCGATTGATCAAAAGTATCCGTCGTAACGTGGCGGGCACGAATACCTTATTCTTTTATATAAACAAAATATTATAAATATCAATTATTTATCACTTTCTTTCTCTTCAATTAATTATATATATATTCTAAAACCCAGGCAACTCACCACACCGCGACACGTGGCAAACCACTGTAGCAGCTACAGTGCTACAGTGATTTGCTACAGTACTTTTTATTTTTATTTTTTTGCGTTGCTACAGTACTCGGTATTTTTTTTTACATAAATTTCCTTAATAAAATTTGTTTTTTGAAAAAAAAAATGCAAAAAATACAAAAAATAATACATTTTTTTTTGCGTCGCTACAGTACTCGGTATAGTTTTTTTTTTTTTTTTTTTTTTTTTTTTTTTTTTTTTTTTTACATAAATTTCCTTAAGAAAATTTGTTTTTAAAAAAAAATACAAAAAATAAAAATAAAAAAATACAAAAAATAATACACTCACAAAAAATTTCTTACACAAATTTGTTTATCTAAAAAAAAAAAAAAACATACCGAGAAAACAAACAACCAAAAAAAATTTCAACCACAACGCCAAAAAAAAAAAAAAAAAAAAAAATCCGTAAATATAAACAAATTATGCTTCCAAGTAAACATATGCATACTTCAAATAACAAAATTATTAATTATACCGTACAACCGACAAAATACAAAACACAAAACACACCCGCCGCAACGCGCGGGCAATCCGCTAGTTTCATCAAAAGGTAAAAAGTCTTAAAAAAATTGGCCGTTCTTTGTCCGAGTCAATTCTTTTAACCCATCATCCATAACATAAAACAACTCTCTCCTCTCCCTTTCATTACGAAACCCTAACCAAAACAAAAACCCTAAAATTAACCATCAATGGATTCATCATCGCAATTATTCGACACGTCTTCACAACCAGACACCGTTAACAACAACAACAACGAAGATCCCTCATACACCTTCTTAGAATTCACACAAGAAGACGACGATGAAAACGATCAAAACGACTTCACTTACCCTAGTTTCACACAACCACAACAATCACCTTCACCAGGCTCAAACGCTTCTTCCGGCAAGGGGAAGGGGAATGTGTCGGTGGTTGACGCGTTGGCTGCGGGGATGAGCGGGTTGAATTTTGAAGAGACTGGTGATGATAATATTGAGGTAGGTGGGGAGGAGTTTGCTTGTAAGTATTGTGGTGTGCAGAATCCGGCGTGTGTGGTGCGGTGTAATGTCCCGTCGTGTCGGAAGTGGTTTTGTAATTCGCGAGGGAATACGTCTGGCTCCCACATTGTTAATCATTTGGTATATATATTTTTTTTTTTTACTTTTCTTCTTTATATAGTTATTGTTAATTGCTGAGTGCTTATAATGTTGGTTGCCGAGGAGCTTTTACGAGCGTTTAGTTTTCTAGGGTTTAGTGTTATTGCTTAACTTTTATGTTATGGGGGTGTTTGTTTAAGCTTACGAGCTTATTTGTGTTTCGGCTTATATTCTACAAGCCCCTTATTTTGAGACTTGTGGGCTTATGTTAGTTTATGATGATATGATAAACTTATATAAGCCCATAAGTCTCAATATAAGCCGAAAAGTTGGGGCTTATGCCGAAATCAAATAAGCTCATAAGCCCACATATAAGCTTAAACAAACACCCCCTATGTTACACTTCATACAACCACATTACCAAACACCTTTATAAAACAAACAGTTACCACCGTTAACTGCGAGTTTAGCTTTTGGATTTTGTTTAAGCATTTCTATATGAAACGCTAATTAAATAAGCTTTTAGCTTTTGCGTAATTTTACATTTTATAATTACAACTATAACTATGTTACCAAAAGCTTTTATTGCTAAACATGGCCTAATAATTTTAGGAACCAATGTTTCGATTTGCTTAGTTTGTAAAATATGCAATGAAAAGTTTTAAGGAAATTCTAGTGAAATTCAATGCTAAAAGGTTTAAGGTTAAATTTTAAGATAAAAAGTGATGAGGACATGGATCGTGTGTAAGAGACTAAGAGTTTGCGAAACATGAGCATACAAAGCGAAACAAGACAAAGAAACTGGTGATGCTTTGCCCCATCAACTTTTCTAAGCGAAGCATTCAACCAAGTTTCCAAATTCAGAGAGGAAGATGCGTCGACCCTCATTATTGTGGGGAGTCACATCCGTATGTTTCACAGAATTTTTCAGTTTAAGGGTTCGTTTAAGATGTTTTTAACTTTATTTAGGTTTTATTTTCCCCAAGAGCCAAGGTTACTTTTCCTATAACTATAAGGCTCATTGTCATTGTAATACAGTTTTGGATTATTTATAAACTACATGTTTTAAGAGTTATTCTCTTGTTAAGGCTTTATTCATTTGAGGTTTATCCTCGTCCCTTGGATTAGGGTTTTAACAAATTCTGCGTCATGTGTCAGATTGTATCACATTGTAAGATTAGTTTAATCTCATATAAGCACCTTGAAATAAGGACTTCCTACCTGCTTATCCAAAAATAGTTTTCACCTCAATATTAGCAGATAAGCAGACACAGTTTGGATGACGCACATTTGGTTTTGCTTATTTAAGCAGATGAGTAGGAAAAAAATGACTTGTAAAGTTGATATTGGTCTTTGGATGAATATTGTACAAAATTTCTATATCCTTGATTAGAAATGCTAAAAAAGTGGACTCAGAGCCTGTTTTTCTTGACATGAAGGATTTGTGTGGATTGATAGTGTATAAAGCAAAGTGTCCAGTGTTTCTAAACTAGTCTCATTTGAGTCTTGAATATTAGAACAACAACAACGATACCGAATCCCGCCTGAGCGGTGAGTCTTGAATATTGAAAAATAATTATTTTAAGGTAGTGTTATTTGGATAGATTGTTTATCTATTCTGTCCAGCCTCTCCCATAAGGATTGGAATGGTTTTGTAATCAAGGGGGAATACTTCTCTCGCGGGTATGTTCTGCTATAATGATTTCGCTTCATACTACGTTAGTACTCTTTACTTATGTTTGTTTAGTTTAGGTTACCAGGTTTGAGAATTTGCTCTTTATGATTTGAAATTTTGGATCTTTTTGGCCTTTAGTCACAGTTTTTGGGGGTACTTTTTGCTAGGGAAATTACAATAGGAGAGGTAGAGCTTAGTAAGGAAAGGATATGATTACAATCCTGCTTTGTTTATTACAATCTCCATCCTGGATTAGAAGATATTGGTAAAATGAATAGAGGCAGACTTGTATTTTTGATAAGACAGATCTGTGTGACGTTTGCAAATTGAGATTCGAATTAGAACGTTTTAGTCTAAGGCATACTTTGTGTTACTTTTAAGGCAGCATGTAGAATGGACTGGTGTATTTAAGTTTAATAGGTACTGTGGTACTCTGTAATGATATTCTGCTGCTACACACAACTGTTGCCATTTTTATAGAATGAATGTTGTATGTTCGGTCTCAAAGTTGAGCTCTGTAAGCAATGATATCATGGATATAGCTGTGTAGTGTTCTTATACAGATTGGTAAAGTCGCTGCCATTCAACAAGCGTTGTTTACAATATAAAATTTGCTGAAAGCGTTTGTTTTCTAAAATAGATGTTCTTTTGTATTCAAGAGTGTCATTATCAGTTTACTATACTTGTGTTGTCTGGTGTTTAGGAAGTGATCCAAGGGTATGTAATTGATGTCACTTAAGAAATACATTTGGTTATGCAAATGTTAGATAATCAATTCAATGTGTGATGATCATAAATATATAACTACCTATGGGTAACTATTTGTGGTTACCTGAGTTATGCTTGAGTATTTTTTTTACAAGGCTTCAACAAATTTATGTATATTCCCCTATATAGGATAATTTATTATGCCCTTAATTACTTCTTGATGCTAATTTTGTTTTGTCCTTTTGCAGGTTCGAGCTAAACATAAAGAAGTGTGTCTACATAAGGACAGTCCTTTAGGAGAAACAATTCTTGAATGCTATAACTGTGGATGTCGAAATGTTTTTCTACTTGGTTTTATTTCTGCAAAGACAGAGAGTGTGGTTGTTCTACTCTGCAGGGAACCTTGTCTCAATGTAAATGCACTGAAAGACATGAATTGGGACCTGAGTCAATGGTGCCCACTTATTGATGATAGATGTTTCTTGCAGTGGCTTGTTAAGGTTAGTGGGTTGCAGAGACTCACATGCATACATATATATGTATATACATGCGTGTGTGTTGCTTATTCTATATATTGCTGTTTTGCAGGTTCCATCTGAACAGGAGCAGTTACGAGCACGTCATATTAGTGCTCAGCAGATCAATAAGGTGGAAGAACTATGGAAGACGAATCCTGATGCTACGTTGGAGGATCTTGAGAAGCCTGGTGTAGATGATGAGCCTCAGCCTGTAGTCTTGAAATATGAAGATGCCTATCAGGTTTTGTGCCATAAGATTGATTTGGTTTTTTGTTAGATATTGTTCCTTGCTATTTCAAGTTCTGGCATTGGAGTTTATATGTATTGGCATTTTGTAACACATTTGTGCTTGTTATTTTTGGCTGCAGTATCAAAATGTATTTGCCCCACTCATTAAGCTTGAAGCTGACTATGATAAAGTAAGCAGTGCTTCTTGTTCTTATTTTATATCCATTTAAGGCTTCCTGTACTTATATTTTATGGTTAACATGAAATTGATTTGTTGTTTCACAGATGATGAAAGAATCTCAAAGCAAAGACAACCTCACTATACGTTGGGATATTGGTCTTAACAAGAAGCGTATTGCATATTTTGTCTTCCCAAAGGTAATTTAGATTTTTATGATTGTTTTATTTATTTATTTATTTATTGTTTTTTTTGTTTTTGTTTTTATTATTATTTTTTTTATCTTTTTATTTTTGTCATTAACCTTGGTTCTAAAGTTGCCTATATGTTTGTTAATTGATCAATATAGGAAGACAACGAGCTGCGTCTTGTACCTGGTGATGAGTTACGCCTTCGGTACTCTGGGGATGCTGCACATCAAGCTTGGCAGTCAGTTGGACATGTGGTATAGGCTTCTTGCTCCTTAAAACAATCTACATATTACTTGTTTACGCCTGTATTTAAGACTACTGCTCAATTTTGTCCTCTATTAATTTTTTAATTTTGTTCTGGTTCTGTTGTTTCAGATAAAACTCACTGCGCAAGAGGAGGTGGCACTTGAGCTTCGTGCGAGTCAGGTACTAGTTTCATGAATAAATGATGAATTATTGATTCTTTCGTTCATTACTTATGGGTGATGATGTTTGCAGGGAGTTCCTGTAGATGTGAACCATGGTTTTAGTGTTGACTTTGTCTGGAAGAGCACAAGTTTTGATAGAATGCAAGGTGCAATGAAAACTTTTGCGGTGGATGAAACAAGTGTCAGCGGGTGAGTTGGATATCATTTGAAAATATAGTGCATTTGCTTATTGAGATTCTTGAGGGAACTTTTGTTTTCTGTGCTACATCCTTCTCTCCCTCCATGGTGTATAGATAATTACCTGTTTCACTGAAAATAGGGGAACATCTGGTCTCTATATTGCACTTTGTACGATCTTTAGCTTAAGGCGGGCTTTATAGTAGTTAGGTGAATAATGGTGGCCCCCTGAAAGATTTATTCTTTTAATCTTCTTTTATTTGGAAACTTGCTCGCCTTTCATGGATAGCAGTGCGTAGAAATGGGTGGGATCTTAACATTGAATTATTGACATTATTGGTACTCTTCTTTTTTTATTTTTATTTTTCTTTCTAATGGAGATACATTAATAAGCTCCTACCAAAAAGGGAAGGAGCAGAAACATACAGTGTTACTAGTTGTAATTCTTTATGCAACACTGGAACTGTAGGAACTTTCAAGTTTTATTGCAAATTATTGAAATGACACTATTATATATCATTTTGTTATTATCTTATGTAAGCTCAATGTCAATAAGAAGTAAATTGCAGATTGGTTAGTAAGTTTTGTTTGTTTTTATTTGAGATGTTGTGGTGCAAACTTCACCTGGTTTAGTACATGGTGGGTGGTTACGGTTCAATGTGCCTTCAGAAATGTACTTGTTGAGGGTTTCTGCTTTTGGCTTTTCTTTTTGTTTTTTTGCCTGATAATGTGTGGACATGTCATTATATGCTGCATCTGTGCAGGTATATTTACCATAATTTGTTAGGCCATGAAGTTGAGTTTCAAATGGTTCGTAATGCATTGCCTCGTCGTTTTGGTGCACCTGGTCTTCCGGAGTTGAATGCATCTCAAGTAAGGATTCTCATCATCATCTGTATACTTGTATCATATATATGAAGACTAACCCTGTCTCGCAATTTGTGATTTTAATCACCAAGGACCTAAACACATAACATTTTTTGTGGCATCTATTCGTAATATCATAATCTCTAATTTAGCCATTGCGCTATGTATAAGTTGGTTGATTTATTTCTATCATAGCTCTATTTGGAAATGGGCTAACACTGCTGCATAAATTGGTAGGTTTTTGCTGTCAAAAGTGTTCTTCAGAAACCAATAAGTTTGATTCAGGGGCCACCAGGTACTGGGAAAACAGTAACTTCTGCTGCAATTGTCTATCACATGGCTAAACAGGGCCAAGGGCAGGTATCATTTTTATCATGGTATTTTATATTGTATAGTAAGTTTGAGTCATGGAATGATGGTGATGATGATGGCTAATTTACATCAGGTTCTAGTATGTGCACCTAGCAATGTGGCTGTAGACCAACTTGCAGAGAAGATAAGTGCCACTGGTTTAAAGGTAAAGGACTAAGGGTGTTCAAGCTTCCATTTTTTTAAATTTGATTTTTGTTGCTTATGTAATTTATTATCATCTACAGGTTGTAAGACTGTGTGCTAAATCAAGGGAAGCTGTTAGTTCACCTGTGGAGCATTTAACACTTCATTACCAGGTTTGTTCATTTTTTTAGTGTTTTAGATATATACTTTTTTAGAAAGCTAATTTTTCGCACATCTATATACCACCTAGTATCTCTTGAGAGTTGAACCCACAGCCTCCGTGGTTGATAAATTTACTTATCGCTAGGCCAAAGGCCTTTTGTGTTTTAGATATATATTGCTCTAATGCACTAATCTAATCTGAAAGCATCTATAACTGGTTTTTTGAAGGTTCGCCATCTTGATACATCTGAAAAGAGTGAACTTTACAAGCTGCAGCAGTTGAAAGATGAGCAAGGTGAGGTTTGGTTGAAGAAGAATCTCATATTTGATTGCTTATCTATGATTGAGCTTTGTGTTTTCGTTTATTCTCTGGAATATTTTGTGGTGATAAACTTCCATAAAACAATGGGTACTGTTTTCGGGTGTACCTTAGGCTTTATCAGGCTGAACTTAAATATTAGTAAATTAATTATAATTTAAAGCACATTGGACAAAGACAGTTGGCAATCCAACCCTAACCTGTTCTACCCATATGTGCGAGCTACATTTTTTATATCAACTCTCTTTGACCTGCAACCCAACCCGCTTGGCCTACTTGTCTCACCACATTCAATATATATTTTTGAGGTTGCAAGGAGAAAAATATCTGACATTTCTCACCAACTTCTTCAGAATAATGCCGGCATTATGAGACTATAAGCTGTTTTTGTTTATGTTCCATCTCTTATTTTACTCGCTCTTAGTTTGAAGTTATGCCTCTCATTATACCTATACTGTTAATCTATTATATAAAGGATTTATATCCCCAACCTAACTCCATTCCTAAACTTGATCCAACCCCTCTCTCCATACCTATCCTCATAGCACCCTTTATTCCCCTCTCATTAAAAATACAGTCGGCCGCTGCCACGAACCACTAAAAAAAAACTATTTTCAGCTGCCGTTTTTCGTGGTTGTAAGTTAGCACTTATTTACTTATCTTTATCTTACGTTGCCTTTTCACTTCTTTCATTACTCATGTTTATGCTTTTGTGATTACTGCTACCTAGTTTATATGCTTGTTTGATTCATGTATTTACGCATAATAACAAGTTCCACTTCGCCCTTTCTTGGTTATAGTATTATTAGCAAAATTACTATTATCTGGACCTTGTCGCTTCCTGTTCCATCATATTGTAGAACTAACCATGAATTCATCTTATTGGCCTTTTGAGGATGAGCATGTGATTCTACAACATTACAGCCTGGGATTGAGCTGATGTTCTTTCCCAACTTATGCAGGGGAATTGTCCAGCAGTGACGAGAAGAAGTATAAAGCACTGAAGAGGGCTACAGAACGGGAGATATCTCAGAGTGCTGATGTTATCTGTTGCACATGTGTGGGTGCTGGAGATCCTCGATTGGCAAATTTTAGATTCCGTCAGGTTAACTTTCTATTTTTAGTTTGCAGGTAACAAATGCATATCTTTAATTGTTTCTCGCGTGACAATTTGTCTTTTCTTTTTACTATCTGTAGGTGCTTATTGATGAATCTACTCAATCTACTGAGCCAGAGTGTCTTATTCCTTTGGTTCTTGGGGCAAAGCAGGTATATATGCGTGTGATTTATTAACTCTTACCGTAGTTACTCTTCTGCAAGGCTATTTTGTTTAATGTTTTTTTTTTGGTATCAGGTTATTCTCGTTGGTGACCATTGCCAGCTTGGTCCGGTTATCATGTGCAAGAAAGCAGCTCGTGCAGGATTAGCTCAATCTCTATTTGAACGACTTGTGATGCTTGGTGTCAAACCAATCAGACTGCAGGTTCAATATCGGATGCATCCATCCCTTTCAGAATTTCCTTCCAATAGCTTTTATGAGGGTACCCTCCAAAATGGAGTGACAATCAATGAAAGACAATCAACAGGAATTGATTTTCCATGGCCTGTTCCAAACCGTCCCATGCTCTTTTACGTCCAGGTATTTCTCTTGGCTTGCTTTTGATATTTTTCATCACGGGTCAAAACAGGCTGGGTTGGGCTGATTTGCTAAGACTTTTGGTTCATTTTTAATCTATTCATAAATAATTAATGCACCAATCATGTTCACAAAAACAAGTTTAATACAATAATTATTACAATCTTGAATAAAAAGGCTTAGTAAGTTGTATTAAATTGAATTTTGGACGACCCTTTCTAGCCATCTGACTCGCTCTCGTTTCTAGCCATCTGATCCGCTCCCCTTTTAGCTACGTTTTTTACTCGTTTGAGATAAAACACAACCCAATAATAATTGAAGAGGATGTAATTGCCACCTCTATCCCTAGCATTGCAATGTTAGATTGAATTCTAATTGTGTGGTCCACCTAATTTTTTGTCAGATGGGGCAAGAAGAAATTAGTGCGAGCGGAACATCCTATCTTAATAGGACTGAGGCTGCAAATGTTGAAAAGACTGTGACCACTTTCTTAAGGAGTGGTGTAGTTCCAAGTCAGGTATGAACATTCTTTTTCCAAGAGTTTTTGATCATTGGTTTATGTTGATTAAATTAAAGAACAATCAATATTGTGCAGATAGGGGTTATAACACCTTATGAAGGCCAGCGGGCATACATTGTTAACTATATGTCGAGAAATGGTGCCCTTAGGCAGCAGCTTTACAAGGAAATTGAGGTAACATGTGCATCTTTTGTTTCTTGTCATTCTTTGTCTTAAATTAAATAGTTCTGAATTATGGTTGAAAGAAATGCACTTAGAACTAGAAATATGTGCAGGTTGCAAGTGTAGATTCATTTCAAGGGCGGGAAAAAGATTATATTATATTGTCATGTGTTAGAAGTAATGAACATCAGGGTATTGGATTTCTTAATGATCCACGCAGGCTTAATGTTGCGCTTACTCGTGCTCGTTATGGTATTGTCATCCTTGGAAATCCGAAAGTCCTTAGTAAACAACCATTATGGAATGGATTACTGACACATTTTAAGGTATTCATTCAATACTGAAATTTTTTGCATTCATTAATAATAGGTGGTACTTGAATCGTAATTTGTTACTCGTGCATAGTGTTTTTTGAGCTGACATTCACACAACCTAACATTCCTTTCTTTACTATAAACAGGAGAATGAATGTTTAGTTGAAGGCCCTTTAAACAACTTAAAGCAGAGTATGGTGCAGTTCCAGAAGCCAAAGAAAGTATGTCAGTTCATGTGGTCCTTAATTTAATGCAGTTGGTGTTAAAAACTTATGTAACGCTTTGTGGTTTACGTGACTCAGATATACAATGATCGGAAGCTATTTTTTGGTGGTGGACCTGGTATTGCAGCTAGTGACAGCTTTGGAGCTGCCCCTTCAGGAAATCCTGGTGCTGATGGAAGAAACAATCGTTCCAGGGGTATATTATTCTTTAAAACTTTTTAGAGGGTGGGATTGCTTATTTTTTGTGCTTATGTTTCTGCTGATAAGCAGAAGCAGATAACAGTTAAAAAAAATAAGCAGCTAAATAGTGTTTGTATTTTCTTATATCACGTGTATCTTAAATCAATTTCTTGGCGAGCAGAGAGAAGAACATAGAAGGGCTACATATCTCTTTTTAGGGGTTTTTAGTGTAGATATGAGGGTAAAATGGTAATTTTAGTTTTCTCTCCTATATGCACTTTCGAATAAGAAAGTCCAAATACTCTCTTACTTACCTTCATTTTCTCTATCGTCATTTTCTCATTGCTTTGAAGTTATGTGGGAGAGTAATCAGCTAATTTTGTTGATTTTCTTGTTCAAGTTTTTATAACTAGGTGAAGAACATGCAATTTTATCAATGACATGTTTTCTGTGAGTTATCGTGCTAAAAATGTTGCTGCTTGACTTTATCCTCTCTGAGTGCAGGTCCATACATGCCAGCTGGACCACCTAATAGCAGTCATAAACCTAGTCTTCATCCTGCTGCATATCCAATGCCCCGGGCTATTCCACCTTATCATGGTGGTCCTCAACCTTATGCTATACCAACTCGTGGAGTACATGGACCTATTGGTGGCGTTCCTCATGTTCCACAACCGGGTAGTCGGGGTTTTGCCGCTGGTCGGGGAGGGAATGCTGGTGGTCCTATTGGCAGTCATGTTCCATATCAGCAAGGACCTCAGCAACCAATTGGTGCAACCATGGGGTCTAATTTTAACTTCCCTTCATTAGAAAATCCAACTAGCCAGCCATCAGTGGGTGGTCCTGGTCCTTTATCTCAACCTGGATATGTTTCCAATGTAAGTATTTCTTTCTATACCACTTTTTATTGTTTAAATTCTGATGTCATTGTAGCTTCTGTTTGTTGAGTAGTAAGGGTATGTCCAATGTATGTACTAAAAGTTACCAAATTTGGTTTCACTCAGATGTTCGTCATCAAATATTTTACACTAAATTTTTCACACTAACTAATTCATATTTACATTATGATCGATTTCAATTAAATTGCTCTATATAACAAAGTTAATAATTACATAATAAACATACATGAGTTTTACTATTTTCTAATTTAAAAAATTGAGTTGCCAAATAAGAAAAACTAAACAGTAAAAAGTTAGTGTGAAGAAAAGGTGATGCACCAATTTTTTTTGTAAAATGTCATTGGTAGTAGTGTCCAACCAAAAGTTGCACCAAATTTGGTGTCTTGGCTGGAGTCTTCTAGCTGCATCACCCTTGACACCAAATTTGGTGTTTTGGTGCATGCAATCATAAACCGGAGATGGTCTGAGAGAACTTCTATTGCTTGTTATAGATGACGCAAGGACCGGGACAAACATTTCGTGATGGTTTCTCGGTTGGGGGCATGTCACAGGTAATGGTGTCTCATGATAAATGATGTACATGCATCAAGTAATCCCATTTTATATACTCATTATCATCAAACATCATGCAGGAGTTCTTAGGTGATGATTTTAAAAGCCAAGGGTCGCATGTTCCTTATAATGGTGCTGAATTTTCTACACAGGTAAATCTCTTGTGTAGTTTAGTTTGACATTGTTTGGATATCAAGACTCGGGTTTAAATGTTAATGTGCTTTTTCAGGCTTCTCAAGGTGGATATCATGTTGACTATGTTAATCCAGCAACCCAGGGAGGGTTTCCAGGAAGCTATTTGAATCAGAATTCCCAAGCTGGGTATCCTCGTTTTGGTGCAGGAAATGATTTCATGTCTCAGGTTTGCTCATCACTTTTTACCAAATAAAAAAACCTTTGCTTAAATTCTATATGCTTGACCAGCCCCATAATTAAATATGTTTGATAATAGTAAAACTGTAAAAGTAAATAACTAATCAAACACTGTTCAGTTAAGACTATCGTATTTGATCATTAGTCGTATACCCAAAATAACCCTCAATTCCCCTAGTATTTCATTCTACTTTTTGGCACTCATGTAAAATGCAACAAATGCATTTATTTCACAATGGTTGAAGTATTTGCTTCATTCGCTTGAGTCTGTTGTATGGTTGTAAAACTCACTAGGAGGGTACCATATGTATGACATGTTCATAGACCATAAAAATATGTGTAGAAACTTAAAACACATTTGTTCAAATACTTCTAACCGAGTTCTGGTCGAGTATAACCTTTTTAGCGAGTAATTGGCAACTACTCTGCCTTGTAATCCGTGTTTAACAACACTGCTTTGTTGGCTGTTCTCACAGGACTACATGGGTCATAATTCTCAGGGGTTGTTTACACAGGTCGGGTTCAATGACCCATCACAAGATGATGCTTCACAAACTCAGTTTGGTGTGGCCCATGCCGATTCTCTTCAGACACAGGTTTCTTATTTTTTGGTCTCATTGCTACTTTGTAGCTGCTGAGCTACGAAAGTTACTTCTTACTTGTTTTGAGAGTTGTCAACTGTAACACAATAACTGGGGTTGCATATGAAAAATTAGCTAAAAGGGGAATGGGTCAACTTTGTTAAATATATTGGAAGTCTGCCAAAAAAGTCTAATTTTTAGTACATAAAACCGTACAATTGTTTCATTTGGTTGTTTGATTATAGTATTTGTAACAATTTTTTTGATCATAAAGCAATTATTTTATCTATTTTTTAATGGGGAAAAACTAGAGGTGGCAATTTGTGCCCAAAATCAAAAAAATGGGCTAAATGGGCACATTTTTAAAAGATTTGGGTACATTTGGGCCCCCTCTTTTTTTTGAAATGGGCATATATTGCCCATTTAGAAGTTAAATGGGCATAATGGGCACACATGTTTTTCTCTCAATTGGACAACATTTAATGAAAAACTTATGGATATATTACTTAAATATAAATGAAGTGTTACATTTGAGGAATTTTTGTTGTTATTTTAAGTCTTTTCTAAAGTAATTCGTATAACATGCGCCCGTTTGGCCCGCGCCCGTTTAGCCCGCGCCCATTTAGCCCGTTTAGCCCGTAGCCCGTGCCCGCCCGGCCCGCCCGTTCAGTACCACCTTGCTCTAAAGATTGACCTGTTTCATTTAAACACTAAAGACAGTTAATTGTTGCTCAAAATCTACTCTTATGCAGAATGGTTTGCCAATTGAAGTGTTTTTTTGTTACTTGCAGAATATGATGAATCCTCTATACTCCCAGCCATTTGCACACTATAACTCGCAACCCGTAAACATGCAAGCTCCTCAACATCAGCAACAACCACAACAACAAACACAGCAGGGACAAAGATGATCATAGTGTTACCATCTTGTGAAGGGTTAAAGTCGGTCCTTGCATCCAGCCACTTTGTCTTTGCCTCCACTGTGTTTGACCAAACCATATCTACCTTCTACCCTTAAAATAGTTTGAGGTGTGACAATGAACTCTTTATAGGATGATTCTCGACCTACTGGGAATCACAAATGATGGAAAATAATGGCTGGAGGATAAGACGGCCTAACCCTAAAAGATACATGGAAATGTCAATGGAGTCAAAAACTGGTGTATGACCTGCTTTTTGTTTCATGAAGGCTTGTTTGTTGAGGAGAGCATATTGCTGATTTTGAAGATCGGACAGTTTATATATAGAGAGGCAGGTGGTACTGCAATATTGTACATGCATGCTTTAAAATGTCGTAGTTCATCCAAACCCTTGTTCGTTACAACTGGGACATGCACATTTGTAGTACTTTTACTAAAAGAAAACTCCCAGGTAGCAGTTCTGGAGGAAAATGTACTTTTTGTTTCTAGTTTGGAATTAGGTCCATGAATTGTGCGTGTTAGATATATGATCATATTTATGGCTTTCTAATGAATATTGTGTCGTGTATACTTATGGTGTTGATTGTCCTATTTCATACCAGTTATAACGCCCGCGCATGCGCGGGTTTTTTTAAAAAATTTTTGAATCATATATTTTTATTTATTAAAAAACAAATAATTTAATCTTTGTTTTGTTTGATTTATGATGTTTAATTATAGTTTTTTTATTATTAAAGATAATTATTTAAAAATTTTAATCCTATTATTAATTGCATCTTATCTATATTTTTTGTATTTATCTTCTACTTTTGTTATGGATAAATATAAAATATTATCTAATAAGAAAATAACTTTTTTTTTTTTTTTTAAATAAAATTATTACTAAATAAGGTATGAATGCATTTTTTTGATATGAAAAATTCCCAATAGAGGTTTTGTTGTATTATATAAAAGATGTGATGTTTTCTTACAAAACGAGAATGGGGTGTTGTTTGCGATTGTCATCAAGGAACTTATAAAGTGAGGCTTAGAGCATTGTGTAAGTTTGCCCGTGAGTTATAACATAACTCATAGCCACGTCACAACCACATCAGCTTTAACCTTTTAATCTTAACTCATCAAAAAATACCATGGTACCATAACTCACCTATAACTCTACTTAACTTACTTTCACCTCAATTATTTTTAATTTCAACTTCAAATTTTAACAAATACTTCATTTATTTAAAACATAACATTAATTCTTAACTACCACATAATAAACTTAAAAACTACAATACAAAATAAAAAAAACGTTACGAATTAAAAAAAACTACCACATAATAAAAACTAAAAAAAAAAAAACTGCTGCTATAACCACAAGGACTAAACTGTAAACACCACAATACAACAGGGACTAAACTGCAAATGTGGAACTTATATCATCATCTTCCCCATCGTTGATTCCACACACTAAACATACACACATTGAAAACACACACAAACACAAACACATAAAATATAACACAATCATAGGGGGTGAAAGTGATTTTTTTTTTTTTTTTTTTTTAATTTATTCAAATCGCAGCATAACGCTGCGTTATGCAGCTGCCGCACCACGTTAACATGGGTTTGCCTTTCAATGCCGGTAAGGCTTGACGCACTAGAAACTTGGGTGCGTTATGTTATAACGCAGGGTGCTCGGTCACGTTACCGGGTGCTCTTACAAGCAAGTTTAAAAAACTTGTAAATTGACGTGTACTTTTTTTTTTACTCAAATGCATGCGGTTTAACCAGGATATCTCATGACTGTTTTTTGATCCGTTTGTGGTCACCTCAAATGTGTTTCTAGTGAGGTTTGAACTATTAACCTGAGGAGATAAGTGCCTTAGAAGTAGGCTAGTATTTTGCAGTGGTTGCTCACTTGCTCTATGTGGATTGGTATTGTTTGGTTAAAAATTTAGTTGGATTTATTTATTTATTTTTATTTTTTATTTTTTTTTAAATTTTGTATTTATTGGAGTATTAATTTTTTATGTTACAGATCCGTTTTAGGACAAATAATTTTTGATAATGAGAGATAAATCTCACCCACTAAATTTTTAATAGAAAAAATAAAGGGATTACTTGATTTATTGTCTTAAAATCGTTAATAATAGTATCTCAACTTTGACCCGGTGACTTTATTAAACACATGCAAACATAAATACCAAAAAAAAAAAAGAAATTTATGAAAAGTACATAGTAGTTTGCAACCTTAAATTTTAAAATAACGTGATCAAGCCTCAAAGCAAAGATGAATAAACCTTACTTAACTAAAAGAACTTGTCGTGAAGTTAGTTTTGTACAAAAAATCTACTAACATGCAACAACAATTTGACAATGATGACCTTGAAAGATATGGAACACCAAATTAACAAAAAGTTTTTATAGCCTTCAATAAATATCATAAAATTTACCATATATTCATTAGTTATACATAACGATGTTGTTGACAATGTTAACATTGAAAGGTAGGAAACACAAAATTAACGAAAACTCTTTGTAGCCTTCAATAAACATCCTAAAACTTAGTACATAGCATAAAATTGATAACCCCAAAAACCTTAAACATATAGAAATTTTTAAAATTGAGCAAAGAAATAACAGTGTGCCACAATAGGTGTTGGTTTTATGTAGGTAATCTCGTGTTATTTCATCTGGACCGATTTTATACCGTGTTATTTCAAACTTCTCAGCTACAATAGGTGTTGGTTTTGTGTACGTAATCCTGAGCAACTTACATCTCCTTTGCTCGTATTCTTCGTCTTCCAGATCAGTAAACCCTTCGTATCCTTCTATTTTGAGATAATCCATGATTCCATCTAGGTTGTCATCATCGGCTTCGGTTCCCGTGCACCATTCACTATCGAGTTTATCTTCGATCAACTCGAGCAACAGTATTTCCTTTTCTTCTCCCCAACTTATCATATAGTCTTTTTTTGTTTCAATCTGTTTTTCACACTTTTCATTATGACTAAGCTTCGTGTTTGGTGCATTAGGCTCATCGTTGTTGATTGACGTTTCTTCACCATTGGGTCGATTCAGGTCATTCTAATCTTACCCTTGGTCAATCTATCCATCTTGCTGTAACGTATCCTAACCCAATCATTGAAGGTCGTACTTCCTTCCCGTTGAAGGTTCTCCCTTTTGCTATCATTCGTGGATGTCCAAAGGTATTTGTTATTATTATTTCTAACTTCATTACCTCCTTCATCACATTCATCATTAAAAGGGTTACACGATGGCCACAAGTCATACCATTTGTCATTATCGACCGGAAGTGCTTCACACCAATGCTTCCTTCGCGAAGTTTTTCTCGACGCGTTCGCATGCTTGTTTTGGTGCTTTTCTAAAGTCTTAAGTGATCCTGTTTCACTTTCAGTCATATCTGAACTGATGATCACTTTGTTTTCAGGCTTCCCATTCAACAAAACACATATCTTGTTTGCCCCTAATTCCGTTTCCACCATTTTGCGGCTTTCTTCAAGATATGGCGTAACTTTATATGGGAGGTTACGCCGTCGGTTGGTTCTGACAGAATTCTCTTCTTGATTCCGTTCTATTTCCCAATTTGGTCATCTCCCTTCATTCCCTGCAGAATTTCACTAGAAATATCCTCATTATTAGTCGATAATTGCTCATGTGCTTGGATGTTGTCATAAGAGGTAATGTTTCTAGGTTCAATTTGTTTTAATTCGCTTACATGATCCTCATTCTCCAATATTACACAAACTAATTCAATTGGTCTACATACATCTCCGTCTTCCATGCTAATGACTAATTTCCTATCTTTGATTTTAAGAGAAATTAGCTTATTGAAAACACCAATTTCGGCATGTGTAGTCACAAGTAGAGGTCTTCCAAAAATCAAAGGCATTCTAAAGTCTTCTTTCATATCAAAGATGACAAAGTCCACGGGAAAGGTAAATTTGTCGATCTTGACCAATACATTTTCTACCATGCCTTTTGGTATACTAACCGTTCTATCTGCCATTTCTATTGTCATGCAATTTGGTTTAATGGCTCCTAAATTTAACCTTTGATACATAGACAATGGAATTATGCTTATACTCGCACCTAAATCAGCTAAAAGCATTTTTAACACACAAATTACCAATAGAACAAGGAAGAATAAAACTCACTGGGTCCTTCTTATTAGGTGGTAATTGATTCTGCAAGAAAGTTGAAAACCTTTCATTGAGCTTGATTTCTTCGCCGTCCCCGGTCTTCCTCTCGTCTCGAAATTATGCCTCAGCTGATTTGTCTTCAATCAGGCTTCCTTCATCTAGAAATGGTGCCCTGGATTGGCAAGATTCTTCAACCGGCTGGTCCAGTTCCATGAAGGTTTCAGTCCATCCTTCTTCTTCCTCTCCATCTTCAAGATTATCCTATTCAGAAAATTGAGAAAAATAATCAAGTTCAGCTTCTAAGTAGTGAAAGTGTATAAAGAGGTAGCCCGTTGCTTGTAAATATCACCTTGCATTCTCCTAAACCATTGGAAGAGCTAGCTTTTCCTTTCGTACTTTGTCCTTGTACATTTTGTGTTGACAACCAGATTTTTGTCTCCAAACTTCTAAGGGTTTCATTGTGAGCCTTCAGCCATTCTTCACGTTCAGTCTGCTTCTTGGTTGATTCTTCTAAAAACTTATTAATTGTATCCTCAAGGTTAGACCTTCTTTCCCCATAAGGTTAGACCTGGTTGCCCCACACGGTATCTTGCACCGTTACTTCCATTACCTTGAAAAGGTCTACTGCTCGCCCCATCATGCCATTTTTGAAAATGGTCAACCATGTATTAGATTGTTTCTAGAGCTACAATGGGTATCATTTCAGGGATCGGCCCCTGAGAGTCTAGCATCTATCTGGTTGGAATGTTAAGCCTCTTGTAGAAGATATTTACCATCTGCTGCATGTTGAGGTCATGGGTAGGGCACTTGTAAAACAGGTCATTGTACCTATCCCATGCTTGGTACAAGGTTTCATCACCGTCCTACTAGAAGTTGTGGATTTCCTCAAGTTGTATTGTCGTCCTTGAAGGAGGGAAATACCTTTGAATGAATGCTTTCTTGAGGAGGTCCTAGGTGTTAATTGTTCCAGCTGGCAACCTATCAATCCATCTATTAGCGGCTCCAGTGAGTGTCACTGGAAACACTCGGAGCGTGACCGCATTGTGAGAAACACCCGGTGTGTTAAAAAGACTCACGATGTACAAGACCTTGTCCACATGCTCGTGGGCATCATCAGCCTTGCTTTCGGAAAAGGGAGCTTCTCTCAACTCCCGCATAAACTGGTTCTTGATTTCGAACTGGACATCATTACTTATGGCCGGCCTAACAACCCCCGACCCTTGCTCTTCTCTTGTCATTGCCAAGTGCTCCTCGAGAGTGAGCTTGGCATTGTCAACTTCTCCAATTGCTACCTGAAAATTATGAAATTACACAATGAGATGATAAAATAAAACAAAAATTTAATTTAAACCCTATTTAGCTCCCCGACAGCGGCGCCAAAAACTTTATGCTAATTTTACCTAGATCATGTTTTAATATTTATAAGTCTTATTTACCTATGATCTACGTTAATATCACTATCGAGCAGTGTACCCGATCGTGGGTAGTCTAGTTTGGTAAAATCGAGGTCGTCCCAAGATCTATGTGTTAGATTTTAACTTAAGTCTCAATTACTAATGAAATAACGGAAATTAAATTGAAAATGAATCAGTGGGAGAAAGATGTGCTAGCCTAGTTACTAATCTTATTACACCATGACTTAGTTTTCCTAACCATGTCTATTATCATTTTATATTGTGGTTAATTGTCACTAGGATCAGTTGGTTAAATCTCATAGCCTATGATTCCCAAACCCGTACATCCTTTGGTTAATTTGGCCGTACAGTCCGGTTTCAATCATTAAGTGTAACCTATCAATCTAGACCTAATCTGTACCAAGGTGTGTGGTCCTTTGGTCAAATCTCACACATACGTCAAGGTCGCGCATTTTTTGTCTATGTTTACTAGGATAGGTAGTCCTTTGGTCAATCCTTACACTGGTGATGTGTAGTCATTTGGTCAATTCTTACACTCCTCGCAACCTACCAGCTAGGGTCCTTTGAACAATTCAAACTAGCCTAAATAGGTACTACCTAGCATTCACATATCCAAAACGTGGGGTTCATAGACAGGCTAGACTAATAAACACATAAAACATATAATAAACAGGAAAAGAATTAGCATGTCAATAATAATTTCATAACTAGGCTAACACATAAAGTGTTTAGCCTCTCATATTATAAATGCAGCAAAAAAATGTAAAATGTCATAATGAAAGAAAACATTTGATTCGATACAGTTACAAGATTCGATGCTAAAGCTAATGAGTATATGATTCGATTTCTCTCTTGGAATGAGGTTGAGAGTTGCAGATATTCGTCCTTGATGAAGCCCTTATTCATCCCTTGAAAGTTGTGTGGAAAAGTTATATGAAAATGCAGATTTAGGGCTTATATTTATAACCTCGACATGGTTACGTCGTAACCTTAAGTAAAGGGTTACGTCGTAACCCCCGTATCTCAGATGATCTTATCTTTATAATAATACTTACGGCATAACCACAAGAAGAGGTTACGACCGTAGAACCCTCGTTAACATTTTATTGGGTTTCTATGATGTAACCCTATGAATGAGTTACGGCGTAACCTTCTTGATCTTTGAATTTGTCTAAGTCTTTGGATATCTACGGCGTAACTATGTCGATAGTATTACGCCGTAACCTTTAGTAGTAGTCGTTGACTTAGTCTTCTAGTAATAAAATATGTTACGGCGTAGGTTGAATAACCATTCTACGCCGTAACTTTCCCCTGGTCAGCAACCTCTTGAATAACTTCATTAGTTATCGTTCCAAATCCGTGTTTCATCGTTCCGATCCTCATATATACCCTGAAATGAAACAATAATATATTAGAGTATATATCCATGTAAAAAATATACAAATGATGAGCATTTTAAAGGAAAATTGATACTAAATAATCATTCAACTGATTAAATATATGTTTTTAAAAAGCTTTTAGAGAGATAAACGAATTTGATTTTGCATAAAATTGGAACGTTTTGATTTTTATGGAGAGATAAACGAATTTGATTTTGCATAAAATTGAAACGTTTTGATTTTTATACTCCCCCTTGAGCACAGAAAAATTTGATAGATTTTGAAAAATCTTGAAAAAGGGACGAAATTCTTTTAACGGGGGAAGACTGTGGCAAGTGACATTTTCAGGTTAATACTTAACTACAAACTTGAATGTTTATACTAAATACGTGATTACTTGACTTTCCGTATAACCGTTAGGTTATTCCGAGCATAACGAAAAACAACTTTGAATGTATTCAAGCACTAGACTAAGTTTAGTCTACGTCTAAAAAGTACATTATTACTCCCATGAGTATGTTTTATAAGTCATTTTTATTTGGTTTTATAAATTTTACGTAAATCACCCAATACTTGCATTAAGTCTTTGTGAAATAGTGGATTATGAAGAGGGTATTAAATGCGTGGTTGAACAAGGTAGTTGGAGAGGGGTTATTGAGATATTATTTGAGTAGTTGAAGTAATGAGGTATTAGTTGGATCCAATGCTTGGTGGTGACTAGGGAGATATAAAAACAACTTAAACATGTGTTACTTTCCTCCTTTACCTCTCGTATTTTGGGTTTGAGAGGTATTTATTTAATAAGGTATTGTAATTAGGGGTATTGTAACTTTCGGTATTGTAACTTTCGGTCGAGGATAAACATGTTTAGGTAAAAAAATAGGTCCACCAGTCCAACCCGTTTAATAAGCGGGTCGTGTTTGGGTTGAGTAATTATTAAACAGGTTAACTCGAAAACCCTTTAAGTATATAAAATATATATAACTTGGATTTTATGTCGCATTTAGATTACATGTATTGTATTGTGTACTTAATATACAATAAATTACGATCACAACTTGGATATCATTAAAATTGTTGTATACTTATTTGTATATGTTATTTTCATTATTTTTCAAATATTTATATCATTTTTGGATTTAAACTTGTAGAAAACCATCAACCACCCATCACCGGTTGACATATTTACTTAAACATGTTAAATGAGTCACAAACACGATACACATGTTATGCAGGACCGGGTAAATGTTGAATTTCTTGACACAATTGTTTTATGTTTAGGTTAGAAACTTTTCATATGGTTCTAAACTATATTGCTTGAAAATCAAAAATATTATATATATGTGCCTCAAACAAGCTTAACTAAAATGGACAACCATGAAGACAATTGGGCTTTTTTTTTATTAAGATAGATAATACAATGGGCGGCTAGCCTGCCAGGTTTACAAATTTTGTAGTTACACGAAATCTTAATTGATCTATACCGCCCCAAATTCCAACCTAAACAACTCATCATGAGCTTGTTCTTGCCTAAAGAACTCTTTCCACTCGTGTTGAATCCTTGCTTGTTATTAGTCAACCATATCACACCATGTATATTTAGAATATGTATACTTTCCTTGTACTCTTCATAGTTTGTTACAAAGTGATAATGTTTATATAGTTGTAGGGATTTGATATTTGTATATATATCACCCTCTGGGGAATGGAATAAACATTAAGACATTCAAGTCTTATATGGTATCAGAGCCTATAACCGATCCCTAAACCCTAATATCGATTTTTCCTTCCTCCCTTCATCTACTTGTTTCTTTCTCCATCATCCATGGCAGATCCCACTAAACTTAATCCTGCTCAACTTGTTAATCACATCATCAATTCTGTCCCTGTAAAACTCGAGATGGAAACCAGTCGATACACATCTTGGGCTGAATTGTTTAAGATTCATTGTCGTGCTCATGATGTAATTGATCATCTCACCTCTGAAGCCCCACCAAAACCAAAAGATAAAGACACAGAACCTGCCATAAATCCTGCAACCTGGAGTCGTCATGATGCCATTGTTCTTCAATGGATCTATGCAACAATCTCCAAAGATCTTATGCACACCATCCTAGAACCTGATACCACCACTAAGAAAGCATGGGATCGCCTCAAAGATATATTCCAGGACAATAAACATTCCCGAGCTCTCTCCCTTGAACACCAATTCGCCAACATACAACTTGAAAGCTTTCCTAACATCTCTTCCTATTGCCAAGAACTGAAAATGTTGGTTGATCAACTTGCTAATGTTGGGGCCCCTGTGTCTAACCAACGTTTGGTTTTGCAACTAATCGCGAGACTAAATGAAAGTTATGATGGAGTTGCCACCATCATTTAACAAAGTGATCCCCTCCCAACCTTTTATGACGCTCGTTCTAAGCTTGTCCTGGAAGAAACCCGCAAAAACAGCCAAGCAAATATCACAGGGATGACCACAGGTTCTGCTCTTGTCACTACCCCTAAATCACGTGACTTAAAGCAACCCATGCATGGTACTCGTGACACCTCTCGTGGTACTGGTTCTCAAAATAGCTGTAGTCGTGGAAGTGGACGTAATAATGGACGTGGTGGTGGACGTAATGGTGGCTGTGGTCGAGGCAATAACAACTCAGGCACCTACAACAACCGTTCTACCCAGACTAATAATGGGCCTCGACCATCGGTTTGGACCCCACCTTCACCTTAGGCTTTGCAGCAGTATTAGGCCTCTAGTCCACCATGTCCATATCCATCAGCTCCTTGGAATCGGCCCACTGGCCCATCTGGAACAGCAGGAATTCTTGGGCCTTGTCCACATCAGGCGTATGCAGCATCTGTGGCACCATCCACTTCATATGCTCCCACTGATATTGAACATGCCATGCATACTATGACCTTGAACCCTCCTGATGAGAATTGGTATATGGACACAGGAACAACGAGCCACATGACAGCTTCACAAGGTACACTCTCTTCTTATTTCAATATGAGCACTCCTAAACATATTATTGTTGGTAATGGTCATGGAATTCCAGTTCAAGGTTATGGAAATACCACTCTTTCTTACCTTTACCCACATTTAAAATTAAAAAATGTCCTTCATACACCTCGCATAATAAAAACTCTCATCTTTGTTCGTCGTTTATCTATTGACAATTATATCTCTTATCACTTTTGATCCATTTGGTTTCACTGTGAAGGATTACAAGACGGGGATTCAACTCATGAGATGTGATAGTAGTGGGGAACTATACCCTCTCACCACTTCCGCACTTCACCAAATAACTCCACCATCTACGTTTGCTGCTTTCTCTCAAGACCTTTGGCATAGGTGTCTTGGACATCCAGGCGCCAATATATTGCATTTGCTTAGAAATATAAATTACATTTCATGTAATCGTTCTAAAGAACCTTCTTTATGTGAATCTTGTGTTTTTGGTAAACAAGTTAAGTTACCATTTTATAATTTAAATTCTATTACCTTATCTCCATTTGATATCGTCCATAGTGATGTATGGACATCACCGATCTTGAGCTCGGCTGGTCACAAGTACTATGTACTATTTCTTGATGATTATTCCAATTTCTTATAGATATTCCCAATAGGACATAAATCACAAGTATTCTCCAAATTTCTTATCTTTAACAATCAGATTCACAATCATTTTTCTACTAACATAAAAGCCTTTCAATGTGATAATGGAAAAGAATACAACAACTCTTCATTTCATGAATTTTGTCATCAAAATGGCATGGTTTTTCGATTCTCATGTCCATATACATCTTCCCAAAATGGAAAAGCTAAACAAAAAATCCGAGCTATAAACAATATCATCCGCACACTCTTAGCACATTCATCTATGCCTTCTAACTTTTGGCATCATGCACTTACTATGGCAACATACCTTCTAAACATCCTACCTAGTAAATTAGTAAACTGCCATTCTCCAACCTCGATCCTATGTCAACGCCAACCCACCTATACCCACCTACGCACTTTTGGTTGCTTGTGTACCCTCTTTTTTACCTTCCACCACTATCAACAAATTGCAATCTCGATCTACACCATGTGTATTCTTAGAATATCCGGATTCTCATCGCAGATATAAATGTTATGACCTGCATTTTAAGAAAATTATTATTTCTCGCCATGTGCTTTTTGACGAAACAAAATTTCCCTTTGCTTATCCCCATCCATCAACAACCGAAACCTATGAATTCCTTTATGAAAATCTTGTTCCGTACTTTCCACACCATAACTCATCTAGTGTTTCCTCGCCCACTACTCGAACATATACACCAAATCATCCGACAAGCGAACCCACAAGCGCATCTCAAGACTAGCAACTAATGCCACCTTCTCCCACAACCCAACCCAACTCTCTGAGTCCACTACAATCTCGGATCTCCAGCCCTCTTCATACAACCCAAAACACTCACACCTCATCATATCAGTCCACACCAGAACACATATCTATTCCACAACCATCTAGGCCTACCACACAATCATCTCTTATACACTCTCCTCAGCCTAACCCACCATCTGTGTACCGGGCCCGACGCCAAACATCTCAAAATGCACCTACTGTCCCACCTTCCAGGACCATAACAACACGTAGAATGTCAGTTATTAGCAAACCAAAAGCTCCATTTAGTTTACTCACTTCTATCACTCCATCTCCTCTACTACGTAACCCGAAAGAGGCATTCCATGATCCGAATTGGAAACAAGCCATGACTGATGAGTTTAATGCTCTTATTGAAAATAAGACATGAGAGCTTGTACCTAGAACACCTAATATGCATGTTATTCGTTCAATGTTGATTTTTAGACATAAACTGAAATCTGACAGTTCTTTTGAGCGATATAAAGCTCGTTTGGTTGGTGATGGTAGGTCTCAACAAGTTGGCATCGATTATACCGAAACGTTTAGCCCGGTGGTTAAACCAGCTACTATCCGTCTGGTACTAAGCTTGGCACTTTCTAAATAATGGTCTATCCACCAACTAGATGTTAAAAATGCATTTTTACATGGGCATTTGAATGAAACAGTATATATGCACCAACCTATGGGGTTTCGAGGCCCGGTTCATCTTGATTACGTATGTCTTCTAAAGAGGTCTCTTTACGGTCTTAAATAAGCTCCCCAAGCTTGGTATCAAAGGTTTGCAGACTCTGTTTCTACTATTGGGTTCATTCATAGTTGTTCGGATCATTCATTGTTTATATACAAAAATAAATGTGACATAGCCTACATTTTACTTTATGTCGATGACATAATTATCACAGCTTCATCATATTCTCTTCGGTGTTCCATTATGAAACATTTGGCTGATGAATTTGCAATGAAAGATCTTGGTCCTCTTAGTTACTTCTTGGGTATTGCTGTTACTCGCACCTCCAATGGCTTGTTTTTGAGTCAATATAAGTATGCATAGGAAATTCTTGAACGAGCAGGTATGAGTACTTGTAAGTCTTCTCACACTCCTATTGACACTAAAGCAAAACTGAGTTCAGAAGATGGTAACGTGTATTCTGATCCTACATACTTTAGAAGCCTTGCTGGAGCTCTTCAATACCTCACCTTCACTCGCTCGGACATCTCCTATGCGGTTCAACAAATACGTCTTCATATGCACGACCCTCATGATAGTCATATGGCAGCTCTTAAGCGTATCTTACGCTATATACAAGGTACTCTTCATTTTGGATTATTTGTCACAAAATCCTCTACACATGAACTTGTATCATATACTGATGCCGATTGGGCCGGGTGTCCAGATACTCGATGATCTACCTCGGGGTATTGCGTTTATCTTGGTGATAATCTGATTTCTTGGTCGTCAAAATGACAGCCTACCTTATCTCATTCAAGTGCCGAAGCCGAATACCGTGGTGTAGCTAACGTAGTGTCCGAATCCTGTTGGTTACGCAACTTGCTGCTTGAGTTACATTTTCCAATTCACAAAGCTACTATTGTATATTGTGACAATGTAAGTGCAATATTTCTATATAGCAAACCTATTCAACATCAACGAACCAAGCACATTGAACTCGATATTCATTTTGTTCATGAAAAAGTGGCCCGTGGTCAAGTTCGTGTGTTGCATGTTCTATCGCGTTACCAAATCGCAGATATCTTCACCAAAGGTCTCCCACAGGTTCTCTTTGATGATTTTTGGGACAGTCTCAACGTCCGTTTACCTCCCGCTTTGACTGCGGGGGTCTATTAGTCAACCATATCATATCATGTATATTTACAATATGCATACTTTCCTTGTACTCTTTATAGTTTGTTACAAAGTGATAGTGTTTTCATAGTTGTAGGGATTTGATATTTGTATATATATCACCCTCTAGGGAATGGAATAAACATCGTGACATTCAGGTCTTATACTTGTTCTTCATCTGTTTCTCTTAAAGCCTCTTTATCTTGCATAAATTGATAATGTTGTTTCTCAGTAAATCCATGCTCATCAATTGATTCCTCTTCATCTAGCCTTAGTTGATGTAGCTGTTGTGATTCATCTTTATCTAGGCTAAGTTGATGTAGCTGTTGTGATACTGAACCACCCATAATGTTTTCATTATGCATCCAAAAAATTTTGTGACTGATATTATCTTGTATCTGTGAAACACACTTCTACAACATTTTCTTAATCTCGTAATCTTTCAAGCTTCATCGTGCAAAAATTTGTCAATTACAGCATGTCTTTCAGGCTAAATGTCTTTGCATTTCGCGTATTGTTTCCTCAAATCTTCTTTCGCTGCCTTTGCTTGCTCAAACAGGTTGATAACGCCGACAATAGCATCTTGACGAGCCGCATCCTCTTGCTCGCATTGGTTCTGAACATACGATTGAATTTCTTCGTCGGAACAGGGGAGGGAACAAGCCATAATGTTTGTGTTAAAATAAAAATAGTGTTTGGTTTTAAGTGTGAAAATATTTGGTAATGGGGTTTTGTATTTAGAAGGGGAGTTTAAATTTAATTAAAAAAAAAGAAAAGAAAAAGTAACCGTTAACCCCTAGCATGTTCCGCTCTACGTTTGGATTTAAAAGTAGTTTAAATTTAGTAGTCGTTAAATGGGGTGAAATGAATTTTTATTTTTATTATTTATTTTTTTGTCTGTTGATATAAATAATTCTTAAAAACGTTATTAATATTTTTCAATAACTCTACGTTTTGATAATCACAAAATGTAAACTAGATTAAGTCGAAAATTATGACGTAAACAAGTATTTAGTAGTAAATATTCACTTTTACCATCTAATCACTTAAGATTTGTATAAACAAAGTGACTAATGCATTACATGATCAAAGAAGCATTTTCTCAAATACAAGTCATTTTATAAAATGACATCAAACATTTTATAACCTTTATAAAAACATTTTTGGAATGAAAAGAATATGTTTAATTCGTTATAAATATATGAATTCAAATCTTTAACCAAAAATGGCAAATATAATCCAGAAAAACCTTCCCCATAAAAGGACAAACAAATCCAATGTTCTGGAGGGGCGTCCCCCTTTATTCCTAGGAGACCCCCTTAATTATTAAGGGGACCGGCCCCTAATTAAGGGGACCGACACGCTCCAGAATAGTGTTTTTCTGGCTTTAAATATTGGTTCATTCCATAGATTTCTCTCACCTTTTTGCACTAAAAACTTTCTGATCTCATCTCTATTTCTATTCTAAAAACCTTTGATCATATAATTCATAAGTCTTTGTTTCCAAGTGATCCAAGACTTCATCCACACAAGTGCAAAAAGAAGAACACTCCTTCAACATCTATACAAAGTAGTAGTATTGTGATTAGTTGATATCATCTTGTAGTAGTGCTAAATTATTTGCAAAGTGTTGTGTGCTTTACTAGATTGTAGATATTAGTTGTGTTGATAAGTAGAGTAGAAGTTGTGAATTTGTTGTGCATAGAAGAAGGTGTGAAGTAGACGTGAAGAAGAAGTCGTGAAGCTATCGTGAAGAAGTTGTGAAGTTGTGAAGAAGTTGTGAGATTAGTTCTAGCTAGGATTAGAACTCGACATTTAGCTTAGTGTCGTTAATCGGTGTAAGCCAAGATGTGTAAGGTTTCTCCGCCATAAGGAGTTTGTTGACATAGTGAAGAAAACTCTTGAGTGTTGTACTCGGGGAGTGGAGTAGGGCAAGGAAGGTGTCCTTGTAGCTGAACCACTATAAATTCGCGTGTTGTGGTTTGATCTCTCCATTTCTATCTTTTATTTCATTTCATTACTTTGCTTACATTATTAGATTGTATTTACTTAGATTTGCTCATTCTTGTTAACAATTGAATTCACATAAGATCGAATTAAATTTTTATAAGCAACTATAATTTTTCAAAAATAAACTCAAAAAGAAAGTAATAAAACTATTCAACCACCTTCTAGTTTTCCACAATTGGTATCAGGAGCCACGTCTAGCAAGATCTTTAAAATATATTGTATTTTAAAAACTTGTAACTGATGAGTGTGTAAATACTCATCATTTTTGGTTAAATCTGAACTACAAAACATTTAAAAACACTCAAAAATGCATCAAAATACAGAAAATATCCCAGGGTTGTGTTTTATATGTCTCAGATGCAAAATGATTAAAAACAGATGAAAAATGAACAAAGTTTGCATAATTGGCAGTTTCAGTCCCCCAACTTTCAAAACTTGTCAAAATTAGTCTCTGAGCATTTATTTTAAAAGATAAGTCAACCCAAGTCCTTTAAAAGTCAAATATTATCAAAAATGATCTTTGGGTAAAAAGTTTCAAAAGTTTACATGTTTGGTCCCTGAAGTTTCACATTTGTCAGAAAAGGTCCCTGGGAATTTTAAAAATGGAAAATTGCAATAATGGTCTTTGTGGAATTAAAAGTTGGCAAAAAGTGGTCTTTGTAGCAACTTTGGAAAGATGGCAGGTTTGGTCCTCAATTTTCAGAAAAATGCAAAATTGGTCCTCGTGATACTTAATACCAAACGGACCCTTCTTTGTTATTTAACCCAAAATCCAATCCAACACCAAACACCCTCACCAGGCCCAATCCACCCATTCAGCCCAACAACACAAAGAATAAAACCCACCCCCATTTTTTATTACTCCCTCCAGTCAAACCCCAGTCAACCATATCCCCTTCCCTCCTTACCACCATCACTGCTCCCAAACCACCCTGGTTTTCACCCCAACTTGCCTCACCAACTCTGCTTCTACCCATCCTTTGTTCCCTTGACCTCCACAACATCCAAGAAACAATAAATACTCCTTAATCCACTCCAAGTAACCCCTAACTCCCAAAAGTCTCTTTCCCGCCAAAACCATACCAACGACCAAGATGAAAATAATTCATCCAATGGTTAATAAAAGAGGTGGGAAAGTACTATGGGACCCTTGTGAAGCATATAAATGAAGAGAGAAGCCAGGAAGAAGAGGCAGCTAGTAGTAGTAGTAGTGTAATTTTTAGTTTATGTCAAATTAGTATAACTTATCCTCTTAAATTGTAATTCCAGTTTTATTAGTGTTTCCTAAACTCTATTGTTGTATTTCAAATCTCAGTTAATGAAATTTTAAAGATTCTTAATTTGAATTCAGTTTTTGCTTAAGTTTGGTGAAATTATCATTTTAATATAAAAGTTGTGATTAACTGTTTCTTCAGCTCTATTATAGTTAGTTATAAGCTTTTTCATGCTCATGAAGGTTTAAATAGGTTTTAGCTAAGTTTCACAAAAAAGTCAACTATGGTCAACCATTGAAGAGAAATAAGTTATGAGCTTTCCCAGAGCTTATTTGGAATACCTCAAGCTCCTCTTAGTCATTCTCAATAAGCTATTCCAGGCTTACCTTTCATACTTCCTTAGGTTAAGCTAAGGACCTAATTGTAAGTCTCATTTCAGGTTTCTCATTATTTTTGCTCATATTTTGTGATCAGTGGTTATAGTTGTTATTAGTTGTTGATTTCTGCTTGTGTATGCTCATATTTGATTAGTTTAAGCTTAAGAATCTTTTTCATGGTGTAAAGTGCCCTTTGGCTTCATAAAATCTATAACAGTTCAAATAAAGGACTGTTTGGATCTAGGGCATTCAGGGTGCACCAAGGTGGTTTAAGTGTTGCTTGTGGTTTCTTTTAGTCACCTTAGGTATTACTAGAACTAATCAAGCATAAATTGGTAGGTTTGGTTCAACATAGTCAAAATCTCTTTGAAATCCATCTCAGTAGTAATCTGTTAGGTTTTAGGCATTGCATTCTCATCATTTCAATTCATAATTAGATATTATAGCCTAATTTAGTTAACTTGCAGCTTGTAACAACATTACAAGTCATTAGATTCAAATCCAAACTCACCATAGTCAAACTAAGCAAAAATCTCAAAAAGTCAAATTTACCTTTGTGCAGAAAATCCCAAAATTGCATGAATTTTAGTGATTTTTGTGTTTGGATTCAGGCTTTGAAACTTTCAGAAGTTATAGTCCCCCACCTAAGCTATTGATTCCCACTATTAGCTTAATTGTTTTGATTTTTTTAATAGCTTATTTAGTATCTCAAAGTGGCTTGCAGGCCACTGCCTTCCCTTGCACCAAGGCACCAGGTTTTTGCCCCATTTTCCTTGAGCTCTCCTGTGCACCATAGTGGGCCCCACACCCTGGTTCTTGGCTTATTGGAAAGCCAATAAGCCAAACTTTAAGGACCATGGCTTATTCTTAGGTTTGAAGCTGATTAGGTAGGGCTGCAAGTCCTTTTTATTTTGTCAAATCCCACATGTATGCTGAGCACTCAGCTTTTGTGCACAACTTCTAAAGCCTCTCCTATGTTTGTTTGTGGGACCTAGGGGTCAAGTTTTGGCTTTTTGAAAAGCCAATAAGCTCAGCTTATTGGATCAACCTTAAGTTTGGGCTTCAAACCTCCCCTATGGGCCCCACAGACCTGCAAAGTTGGGCCTTTTAGCCTGTGTCATATGCAGCTTTTAGCCTATTGCTTATTTCCTTATATTAGCTTATTGCTTGTGCTTTTCTGTTCCATTCTGCTTATTCCAAGTTATTCCATATCTGTTTTAGCTTGTTTATCCATGTGGTAGCTTTTTGTTGGCTTTTTCAAAGATACTAAAGTCCTAATAAGCTTAAGTTACCAAGCTGTTAAGCACTTTGGTTTCCAAAGTGCTTATTCTTGTGAATCAGCCAAGACACCTTCACAAAAGTTCCTTATTTCAAGTATTTAATTCATTTTGTAAAAAGAAAATCCCAGAAAAAAAAAAATAAAAATAAAGTGATAGTTTCTATTTAATCTTTTTTAGCTTATTTTCAGCTTATTCAATAAGCAATTCTAATTTTTATAATTTTCCTAGGTTCCTATAGTTGTAAAATAATTTTAAAAAAAGTTTCATATTTTTCACTGTTCATTTGCTATTTTTCTTAATTTTAATTAGTTTAAATTAATTAATAATTAGTTTTTAATTAGTAATAATTATTTAAAAAGTCTAAAAAATATATTTTCTGTTTTAAAATTAGTTTTATATTATTTTAGATTTTTCCAAATTTAAATTTTATTTTTCTAGGTTAAAATCCTAATTATTTGTATTTTAGTATATTTTAAATAATTAATAGTAATTAGTAATTAGTAATTAATTAATAATAATTAATTAAATAGTGTAAAAATTAATTTTCTTTTTATAAAAATTTTCTTTTATCATTAGGATTGTAAAAATGTAATTTTCATATCCGTAAGTATTTTATTTCTTAAAACTCGCGTTTTATTTCGTACGTCTACGTAAATTCAAATCAGACGTACGCGTTTTTAGGTTTTAAACGTTTCTGGGTTTTCTGTTTTCACGTATTTGTTAATATAGCTTATTTAAGCTATTTTGTCTTATATCCCTTTAGTATAATCAATCATAACCCCTTCCTGTCCAAATTCACCCGATCACAAACCCGTTTTTGATACCATCACACCTCGCTGGGACATAACGACCCGGGGAAACACTGTATTCCACGGAGCATTGACTCTAGGCAGTTTGACCTTGTTGACCACACACTTGGTTGATTTAGGTTGACCGTTTGGAGCCAATCAAATTTTTGGCTCCGCTGCCATTGAGGTTGTGCGCGTATTCTAAACGGTTTGCAGATTAGTGAATCTGGATATACCTTCATTGTATATTTACCATCCTTGTTCATATTTTCATATTTTTATAAAAAACAAAACAAATCGTAAATTTTACCATTTCAGATTACTCAAGGATTACTTAGTGTGATCCAAGAGGAAACGATTTGGTTTTTCAAAATGATTACCAAAAACATTTTTATTAAGTTTTCAACAAACACAAAAAGCCCAAAAATATTTTTCTTTACCCTCTATCCGTTTGATTCTACCTTCTTATACCTCTCTCATGTATAATTCTTATGGCGTCTCTCGGCTACACATGTTTTCATTGTAAAAGCCCGATTGAGAACGGCTATCGTTGTTTCCGGTGTATTTATGTGAAGTGTGGAAATAATTGTAGTAACAGATTTTGTACTGTGTGCAATTTGTTCATAAATCCAATTTCTCTTAATGATTCACCAAATCTTTCTGACGACCCTCCTCAAACATCTTCGTTGAAACAACTTCATTGCGTTAGTTGTGGAGATCCGTTAGGAGATGGTTCACTTTGTGAACGGTGCAATTGCAAGGATTGTGGATTTAGCCATGAACTTTGTGAATGTTATGTTTTGAGAACTGAACCTACATTCACCTCTGATTATGATCAGAACTTTTGTGAATATTCTTAAAATGATTTCAACCACCTTCCTCATAACCCATACGAGCAAGAACCATATCATTCAAATTTCAATGATGCTTCGTATCAAAATACACTAAGTTTTTCTTGTGAGTATTGTGGAGGTCCTCATGACAGTTCTAATTGTCAAACTGGGAACCAGCTTTTCCATGAGCAAGTTCCTTGTAACGATTACGAATTGGGTTTCAACCAATATCCACATAACTCACAGAATCAATTACGACAGTTCAACTGTTGTACATACTGTGGAGGTTTACATCTCAGCTCTGATTGCCAAAATAGTTACACACCTATCTTTGAGCACGAACCTTATGACAATTATGACACACGTCATTTTGATCAACCTCCACAGCCTTACCTTTGCCAATCGCCACCACAACCTCTTTCTCATGATTTCATCCAAGACATAAGAGAAATACAAGTGTTATTGAACACTTGTCATGATAAGCTTCTTGGTCATGAACAACATGAGAAATCCATGGAAGAATTGTTAACTGAAGAGCAGGCTGCTAAAATAAATTCCTAAGATGCCATTGAAAAATCTATCAGGGAATCAATTGAAAAAGAAAAAGCAGCCAGATCTAGTTCTCAATTCCGTTTCATTCCTGATGACAGTGATGATGAAGATACCCTTGATATTCTTCAATTTTATAAAGATTCATCTAGTTCATCAATTGAGATTCCATCTCAATCTACTGTTATCACACCCGAGGTTCCCACTCACTCTCTGAGCATGGGGGACGAGCATCTTGACACTGTTCCTGAAAAGGAATCGGCCAAATTCATAAAGTCTAGTGTTGAGAACCTTGTCCCAATCCCAAGTGAGTCACAGGGAATTCTTGATCATGTGTGTGATATCCCTCCTCCTCTTATCTTCCCAACTGATCATGTTGAGATGTTCTCCTATTCTACTGATGACGATTCGTTATCTTGTGGAGACATCGTTTATGTGGAAGAATTACCTTCTGAGCTAGTCAGCTTAGAAGAAGAAAATGATGAAGAAATTGACACTGAAATCCAAGATGAAGCTCTTCGTGCTACATTATTGAATGTCAATCTTCTCATTTCTAAAATCAAGGCTTTCAAAGTGAAACCCATTTCATCCCCTATCCCCATTAAGGATAGTCACATTTTTTCTGATGATTCTATACCGGAATTTGAAGCCTTCAGTTTTGATCATATGGGAGAGAAGATTAGTGGCAGTACCACTTCTCATTCTCAAAATTCTCTCCTCGAATATGAGTCATTCCCCTTCGAGGAGTTCTCCCGTGAATTCACTCATATCATATCTCCGCCGGCGTATGATAACTTCTACTTTGATCTAGACACACCCGGGATATGTCTTGATCACGTTAGCTTAAATGATGAGATTCATAATATAGAAATTATGGATTCTCCTGTGGGTGATGATGAGTTAGTCATGATTGTCATCATGATTTTCTTTCTTTTCTTCACCTATCCCGTGGCCTCTCCTGTTCTTCACTCCTTCGGGAATGAAGACACTATCTTTGACCCCGGCATTTCCATTTACCATTCTAGGTAAAGCCGGGTACTTATCTCATCGGTGTGGAACTTTCACGTGCTTCAAATGTTTGTCCAAACATCTTGAATGAAAGTCCGATGGAGATTGTCTCTTCCACAGGTTGCTTCCCCAAGAACAAATGAATTCGGGGTCGAGTCAAGCTAGTGATTCGGTAAACAAAAACATTAGCATAACATGGGTTTTCACCCTAAGTGTGGGGGAGTTGCCCCTACTGTTGTTACCATGTATAAAAAAAAGAGTATGTATGTATATATATAAATAAAATAAAAAATGGTGTTCCCACATTTAGCTAGTAATATTGCCTTTTTATGTTCAAAGAGTCGGCATAATAGCCGGGATTTTGAATATTGAGGACAATATTCAATTCTAAGTGTGGGGCGGGGGGGAATTCTGGCGAATTTGATCACAGTTTAAGTGCCATAATACCCCCGTTTTGACCAAAAAACTTTTTTTAGTGGAAGTGCTTTGCACTAACACAACAAATGGTTATCAGTCCACCATGTCTAACCCACATAAGGACTGGCTAATCCAAGGGCAAACGGCTCTTGGTAAAGATATCTCAAATCTGTTTATGGCTTACAACTTGCCAAAAATTGTATGGTATTCAACTCACCATATCCTAAAAAGTAAAAGAGTTGGTTAGCCCGCAAGGTTATGGCTTGTGGTAAAGGCAGTGGAAAACCATAATTGGTAATCAAATCACCAAGATGATGACTGTATTCCATCAAAGATTTGGCTAGTCCAAAAGCAAACAGCTTCTGGTAAAGACAAATCAAATCCGTTAACAGCTGATGGTTTGCTCAAAATCATATGGTTATCAGTGTACCATCGTTCTTACTTCAACTAAAACATTTGGCTACTCCAGAAGTAATGGCTTTTGGTAAAGAGACATCAAATCCATTAAATTTTCATAAAAGATTGCTAGGGACTAGCAATAGTTAGTGTGGGGGATTGATGAGTGTGTAAATACTTATCATTTTTGGTTAAATCTGAACTGCAAAACATTTAAAAACACTCAAAAATGCATCAAAGTACAGAAAATACTCCAGGGTTGTGTTTTATATGTCTCAAATGCAAAATGATTGAAAACAGATGAAAAACGAACAAAGTTTGCACAATTGGCAGTTTCAGTCCCCCAACTTTCAAAACTTGTCAAAATTAGTCCCTGAGCATTTATTTTAAAAGATAAGTCAACCCAAGTCCTTTAAAAGTCAAATATTATCAAAAATGATCTTTGGGTAAAAAGTTTGAAAAGTTTACATGTTTGGTCCCTGAAGTTTCACATTTGGCAGAAAAGGTCCCTGGGAATTTTAAAAATGGAAAATTGCAATAATGGTCTTTGTGGAATTAAAAGTTGGCAAAAAGTGGTCTTTGTAGCAACTTTGGAAAGATGGCAGGTTTGGTCCTCAATTTTCAGAAAAATGCAAAATTGGTCCTTATGATACTTAATACCAAACGGACCCTTCTTTGTTATTTAACCCAAAATCCAATCCAACACCAAACACCCTCACCAGGCCCAATCCACCCATCCAGCCCAACAACACAAAGAATAAAACCCACCCCAGTTTTTTATTACTCCCTCTAGTCAAACCCCAGTCAACCCTATCCCCTTCCCTCCTTACCACCATCACTGCTCCCAAACCACCCTGGTTTTCACCCCAACTTGCCTCACCAACTCTGCTTCTACCCATCCTTTGTTCCCTTGACCTCCACAACATCCAAGAAACAATAAATACTCCTTAATCCACTCCAAGTAACCCCTAACTGCCAAAAGTCTCTTTCCCGCCAAAACCATACCAACGGCCAAGATGAAAATAATTCATCCAATGGTTAATAAAAAAGGTGGGAAAGTACTATGGGACCCTTGTGAAGCATATAAATGAAGAGAGAAGCCAGGAAGAAGAGGCAGCTAGTAGTAGTAGTAGTAGTAGTAGTAGTGTAATTTTTAGTTTATGTCAAATTAGTATAACTTATCCTCTTAAATTGTAATTCCAGTTTTATTAGTGTTTCCTAAACTCTATTGTTGTATTTCAAATCTCAATTAATGAAATTTTAAAGATTCTTAATTTTAATTCAGTTTTTGCTTAAGTTTGGTGAAATTATCATTTTAATATAAAAGTTGTGATTAACTGTGTCTTAAGCTCTATTATAGTTAGTTATAAGCTTTTTCATGCTCATGAAGGTTTAAATAGGTTTTAGCTAAGTTTTACAAAAAAAGTCAACTATGGTCAACCATTGAAGAGAAATAAGTTGTGAGCTTTCCCAGAGCTTATTTGGAATACCTCAAGCTCCTCTTAGTCATTCTCAATAAGCTATTCCAGGCTTACCTTTCATACTTCCTTAGGTTAAGCTAAGGACCTAATTGTAAGTCTCATTTCAGGTTTCTCATTATTTTTGCTCATATTTTGTGATCAGTGGTTATAGTTGTTATTAGTTGTTGATTTCTGCTTGTGTATGCTCATATTTGATTAGTGTAAGCTTAAGAATCTTTTTCATGGTGTAAACTGCCCTTTGGCTTCATAAAATCTATGACAGTTCAAATAAAGGACTGTTTGGATCTAGGGCATTCAGGGTGCACCAAGGTGGTTTAAGTGTTGCTTGTGGTTTCTTTTAGTCACCTTAGGTATTACTAGAACTGATCAAGCATAAATTGGTAGGTTTGGTTCAACATAGTCAAAATCTCTTTGAAATCCATCTCAGTAGTAATCTGTTAGGTTTTAGGCATTGCATTCTCATCATTTCAATTCATAATTAGATATTATAGCCTAATTTAGTTAACTTGCAGCTTGTAACAACATTACAAGTCATTAGATTCAAATCCAAACTCACCATAGTCAAACTAAGCAAAAATCTCAAAAAGTCAAATTTACCTTTGTGCAGAAAATCCCAAAATTTCATGAATTTTAGTGATTTTTGTGTTTGGATTCAGGCTTTGAAACTTTCAGAAGTTATAGTCCCCCACCTAAGCTATTGATTCCCACTATTAGCTTATTTTTTTGATTTTTTTAATAGCTTATTTAGTATCTCAAAGTGGCTTGCAGGCCACTGCCTTCCCCTGCACCAAGGCACCAGGTTTTTCTCCATTTTCCTTGAGATCTCTTGTGCACCATAGTGGGCCTCACACCCTGGTTCTTGGATTATTGGAAAGCCAATAAGCTAAACTTTAAGGACCATGGCTTATTCTTAGGTTTGAAGCTGATTAGGTAGGGCTGCAAATCCTTTTCATTTAGTCCAATCCCACATGTATGATGAGCACTCAGCTTTTGTGCACAACTTCTAAAGCCTCTCCTATGTTTGTTTGTGGGACCCAGGGGTCAAGTTTTGGCTTTTTGAAAAGCGAATAAGCTCAGCTTATTGGATCAACCTTAAGTTTGGGCTTCCAACCTCCCCTGTGGGCCCCACATGCCTGTAAAGTTAGGCCTTTTTGCCTGTGTCATATTCAGCTTTTAGCCTAGTGCTTATTTCCTTATATTAGCTTATTTCTTGTGCTTTTCCGTTCCATTTTGCTTATTCCAAGTTATTCCTGTAGGATACTTATAATCATAACATTTATGGTTTCTTATGGTTAAGGATCGAATTAAGAAGAAAGAAACTAGAGAGATGTAGAGAGAATGTTGGGAGCTTTTAGAGAGAGAAACAAGATGAGAATATTAGATTAGTGAAAAGGTCCAACCCTCTCCCTTGGTGGGAGAGGGGTATTTATACAAAGAAACAAAACGCCCACACCCGGGCTGTGGATCAGGCATACGGTGGGTAAAGACCCGTCCTTCTTCCACGGTGTTACTTAAACTAATACTAACTAATAAATATACTAACTACAAGCTAACTTAATGCTATTACAATATTTAGGTGACCGAGTCTTTTATAGGAATATTTATTTTCCTAACAATCTCCCCCTAAGCGAGGTCACCTTTGTAATTAAGATCTTTGTCTTCAAGCATTCATAAGATCGTGTAGCTCGTAGGTTCTGATTCTTCACTTTTGATCTCACTTTGTACATCGAGCAATCATCTTGTGATTTGAGGTTCTTTTGGCATAAGTGTGATCTTTTAGCTTTCTTTGAGATCATCAGCCACCGTAAATCTCCAAGCTCATCCTGTGTGGTCTTTGCCTTCATGTGATGTAGTGACATTAGGACCATCATGCTCACACCCTTCAGCATTAGGAGACTTGTCATCAGAGTTGCGAAAACGTTGTTGGTAGTCTCTCAACATTCATTGTAGTAAGTCTCTCATCATTTATGATCATCATTGAAGGTGAGTAGGATGTGTGAGCATGAGGTATGGATTGACACGATTCAGCTGGAATTGGGTATCACCTTTACCATCTTTATACTTTCCTGAAATGAAACAGTTAGCAATAAAGATAGAGAACGAATATGGCTTTGTCATTTGTTCTACGAGGACGTACTACCCTCTGGTTTTGTGAAAACCGACCTGTGATTAGGTAGAGTCTCTTTTAAAGTCGACTCTCCTTGACAGGAATTTCCAGCTTGTAGTAATGAATCTTCCAAAGAGTCCACTTCGGAATCATCATACTAAGCATGTTCTCTTACCGGAACGTCTCAAAGCAGACAGCACGATAGAGTGAATCAGTGAATAGATATTCACTGATTGATGAGAAATTGATTTATATAAATCACTCGCGTGTCACTTAATAAACAATTTTAGACACGACGAGAGTTTTGTAATTTGAATCACATTTCCATCAAAAATACTTTTGTTTGAGAAAGAATACCCAATCAATGTGCTTGAAAGAAAGTTGGTAAGCACATTGAAAGGTTTTACAAAAGCATCTGTCAATCCATTTCCTGGAACAAGGTTGATTCAATGTTGAATCGCCCCATCGTTGCTTTCCAGTTGTCACTTGATCATTGATCCAAGACGGATCTCACATGTCACCTACCAAGAGCTTGAAAGATGTTCGCTCTAGAAGGATTTCCATCGTCTTTGTGAATAATTGCTTATCACTCGGATGTTCTGGCAGTACCACAAGGATAATGCGTAGGACTCTAAATATTTTATCTTATTTTCCATATTGTGTGAAACAATAAGCATATTTGGAAGTGTGTCCTATTGAGATTTATGGATGATCTCATGGCTCTAGACTCAATAGTGCGTTTTGATCCGCTCCTGGAGACTGGGAGGCGTCTCCTGTTTTAGGTATCAACATAGCTCGCAATGAGCGGTCGATACATTGCACAGGGTTCCCCATGAGAATGAAACAAGCTCTTTTAAGAGAACTTGAGTGGTTGGGAAGTTTAGTGCAGTGCTTCACTGGGTCCATGACATCTTGTCTTCAATACCAGTGTTACCTTAGTAGCCACTAGTAGCATATGAAGTTGAACCCGGTTTCTGCCCTAAGGTTGAATATACGGAGGGCTATTTCTTTTCACCCTTTCTCATTTCATTCTTCAACCTCTTCAGTGCTTACCGAGACTTCATCACTAGAACCTTGTTGGGTTTATTCCAGTCCTAGCTCTATCTCAGTCGGCACTCTTCCCTATCTCACTTTTCTCCTTTTTTCAATCATTCCTAAGGACTTCTAATCTATCTAGAGGATTGTCCCTGGGAAGATCCTTCCAGTTCTGGTGGATCATGGGAACCCATACTTAACCTTAACCATCCTTATAACTCCGTGCATAAAGATAAATGGTCGGTCTTTGGTATTACTTCCACAAATGCCTTTTGCTCCCCCTCAATATGTGCATCGATATTCAAAAGAGTTTAGAACATATGTGGGAGCCTATTATTGAGTCCAAAAGATCATGTTTGATTATCAGATTTCATATTTAAATCACATTCTCTCCCCCGATCAAAAGTTTCAAACCATTCGAGATTTTTGATCTTAATTGATTTAAATAATTTAGAAAACGTTTGGGAGAGAACTGCGGCCTTGTTTTAATCTTTTCTGATAAAAAGAAACCTTTTTCTTGCCCCCCCTCAATCTGTGAGGGAGGTTGCTATGTGTCAGATTTGATGAGTTTACAAAAGATTTAAAGTTTTAACGAAAACTCTTTGAAAATTTCTCATTCTGACACATAACCATCACAAAGTGTATTATTGCAAGGTTGTACACAGTGTGGAGAGTTTTGATGATACAAAGAATTTTGAGAAATCACTCTCCCCCTCAATCAATGATGGATGTTTAAACTTAAATAAGTGATGTCATTGATTGAGTGAAAATTTTTATCAAAATTTGAGTTCAAATTGATTTCCAAACAAAATCTCATGGTACCTCCAAGTTTTGCACAAATACTTTCCGGAAAAATCATAGAAGGGAAAGTATTGGTGATAAAAAGAAGATTTCTCTTCTTTATCAAGAAATAATGCACTGAAGCGTACATTAGATCGATGAAACATGGATATAAAGTAATCCATGCCCAGGTGAACTTCACCCGGTAAAAGGAACAACCGTCTTTTTGGCGACGTGTTTTCCCCATTTTGAAAAACGGGTTGATATCTAAAGTAATAGCAAGCCATGATTTTGAGTCCGGGTTACAGCCTGAAATGACTGCAAGCCATTTTGAAAGAATGTTTTGAGAAACGACATGTTTTAGAAAACCATTATTTGAAGTTAAAAGAAAAACTCTTGATCAAGCATATGTATGATTCCGTGCCATTATTGAATGACATTTCTAGAAACGTACATAATATTGATTACACAAGAGACATGTCGTGAGAAGAATATTTTTGGTTTTTATAATTTTCTAATTTTTATGGTTTATGTAGGTTTTATATTTTTCTATTTTCTTTTTGTTTTGAAACTATGTACAAAGGATATGTGAAGCAAACCCCATTACTCCTCATTCTCTTCCTGAAGACGTATGAGTGATACTAGGATAAGACTCTTCATTCCAAGGCACTGGAGAATAAATTGAAACCGTTCTCTTAAGATAGCCTTAGTGAAGAAATTTGCCACCTGAAATTCTGCCCTCACGTAGTAAAGTTCCACTACCCTTTACTCAACATGTCCCACCACACATTTGGAGATTCCGATTGCCAGGAGAAACTTTGACAGTGCATCGAACCATGTCCTAGGCGCCTGCTTTAGACCATAGAGAGCCCTTTTCAGACGATAGACATGGTTCGGATGATCAAGATCCAAAAATCTTTCAGGTTGACTGAAATGAAGAACTTCATTCAGCTCGTCATTTAGAAATGCAATTATCACATCCATTTGATAGACTGTCATGCTCTGACTTGCAGCATTGGCGAGAAACATTCTGATAGCTTCAATACGAACAACCAGAGCGAAAGATTCCTCTAAAACAATGCTTTCCTGTAGAAGATATCCCTTAGCAACAAGCCTTGCCTCGTTTTCAAAATGACATTATGCTTATCAAGTTTCACTTTGAAGATCCTCTTAAGAGCTATAATCATTGCACAGTCTGGAGGTAGTACCAATTCACATACTTTAAGTCGATCGAACTTGCGAACTTCTTCTTCTTGAATCGCATTAACCCAATAGTGTATAGGGATAGCAGTCTTGAAATCTTTGGGTTCGACTTTAGATAGCACAGAATTATAAAACCACCACAAGGCATATGTGACAAGTTGCCTTCGTTTGGACACTGGTTGAGAAGGATTCCCAATAACTTTCTCAATTGGATGATAATTGGTTCATTATCAGAGATAGTCATGTGGTTGAGGGTAGGGAACTGATGTAGCCATGTTAAGATCTCCTGAAGAAAATGTCTTAGATGAAGATTCAGGAGCAAGTATGTTATCGAATGAAGCCACATCAGGAGGAGCAAAAGAATTTACTTCAAAAGAATTGTCGTCTGCAGTGCCTTGATGTACTGAAGGAGATTGAAGATTTGACGATGATGGTGAATAGCTTGTAGATTGAGCATTTTAATCAATTTAAGTAGACACTGATGGACCATTTGAGTTGCACAGAACCGGAGCAGCAGCAGCTGGTGGTGTCGGTGTATCATCAATAGGTGTCTCAAAGTATTCATCAAACATTGGGTCAAACAAGATCTTCAAATGCTCATTTGTAGTTGGTACATAAGGTACTGCAGGAGTGGAATCCTGTACAAAACCTGAACTGATTGGTTCAGGAGACAAAAGTTTAGACGCGGGTCCTGCACTGATGTGTACAGGAGCCGTATGCTCAGTCAGCTCATCGAATGTGACGTGAATGGTTTCCAAGATTTATCGGGTTCGTTTGTTGTAGATTCGGTATCCCTTACGATCTGGAGCATAACCAACGAAGAATCCAATATCAGCTTTTAGCTTTTGATTATCCAAGATCTTTAACTATCATCTATAGGGTAGCATAAAGCACCAAACACACATAGAAAGGAGAGATCCGGTTTCATGCCATGCATCAGCTCATATGGAGATGTTGTGAAGAGTATGTATCAAGTATCGGTTTTGTTGAGTCATACTTGAAGCTATTTAATGAGTTTGATGATAACCTTTGGAGTCACGTCCTTGGTTCTCAAAAACTTCACCCATGTAAACCGAGAATAGTCGACAACTATCAAGAGAACATACTTCTTCCCATTTATACTTTGCATTTTCATTGGTCCGCATAGATCCATGTGAAGGGTGTGAGGAACTTTCATGATGGTATTGCCAGTTTTGGGTTTGTGTGTATGCTTCGTGCTTGTGCCCAGTTGACAATCCGAACAAGGAAGATCTTTTTATCCTTGCATGTACGATCATTGAGGGTGCCATAGTTCAAGTGATTTAAACGTTGGTGCCATAGCCATGATTTGTTCTTTGAGACCATAGACTGCAAGCAAGAAGGAGAAGGCCGCATCATGTCTTCAAATGGAGATGGTGTACAGGTTAGTGCCACGACTGCTTATAAGAAGATCAACACCATCCAATTCTCTGAAGAAGCATGAATGTTTACAGAAAGCAACTTCTAGATCCGAATCACAGAATTGACCAATCAGAAACAAATTATGACCAAGTCCTTCGATGTAGAATACCCTGGAGATTACACTGTCACCAAAATACATAGTCTCCATAATCCATAATTACCCCACAATGGTCGTTCCCAAATCTAAATGTCCCGATAAACTTATTCACGAAATTCTTGAACTGTGAGCGATCCCATTCATATATATGTTATGAGCAGTCAGAGTCCAAATGTCAAAGGACGATCTGTAAGACCTGCATTTGAAAACAGACGAAAGAAGATAATTTGGAGTGCCAGATCCCCAATTTAAGTTGGGTTCTAGTTGGTTAGTGCAAACAAGTTTTGGAGCAACTGAGACCTTAGGTTCATTCATTTCAAAGGTGGAAGTTTCACTAGTCGATGCAATGGACCCAGTTAAAGGACATTTGGCCTCTAAAGGGAAAGTTCTACCAGTTGGCTTCCGTTTCTTAATAGGCACTACTTTAGAGTTAGTCATCTTAGTTAAAGGGCACTGTTCTCCTAAAGTGAATTTCCTTCCAGTAGACATCCATTGATAACCAACATTGGCAAACAGTTTTCCTATTGCTTTCCAAATTTGCTTAATTTGTTTAGCACTCCAAACTTTCTTAACTGGGGGTTTGTTAAACGCCTTCAGAAATTTCTCAACACATTTATCATGATTACTCGAGATTAACCATTTATTACATGTTTTGCAAAGTGAATTGGGATTTGAATTATGGTTCCTTTTGTTCAACTCAGACTTATAGTTCCTCATGTGGTCTTCTACTTTCGTCTTTGGAACACTTTTAGCTAGAGGAGTCCTATAATCCTTCATATTACTCCTAGGTTTTGACTTGCTAGCATTAGTGACACTATTGACTCCTGTAGAAGGAGTGATGGGAACCTTAGTCTTTTTCACTTATAGTTGCTGAACATATTTTGATGTGTTGAGATCAGAATTTTCCAAAGGTTCAGCAAAGGTAACATGCTTGTTTGTTAACTTAGAGGATGCTGCAGATGACCTATCTTGCTTGCTATCAATCTTAGGACATGTACCAATAGCATATTCTAAGAGTTCCTGAGATCTATTAGTGAGAAAGCAGGCACCTACAATAGCATCATCAAGTGGTTTTGCTATCCTATCCTCTTCAATAGTTTCACGAAGTAAGTCAAGGCACTCCTTAAGATGTTTAAGATAGTCACTATGAACTAACTTATTATTCCTAAGGGGAAGAGGAATATTCACAGCATCAATTGCGTACTTCTTACAAGCAGAAACCTTTTGAACAACATTATCACAAGTGATGATTGGCATTTTCCCTTTCACCCGAGTCTTTAGATTCTCAATTTCTTTGAGCAAAGAAGTTATCTTTTCATTGTTTTTATCACGTGTGATCTTAATTGAATCATATAACTCTTTGTTATGCTGTTTAACTTTTGAATTTTCAACTCGAAACCAATCATTTTCATGTTGCAATTTATTGATGGCATCTTGAAATTGATAATTCTGATAATCTATAGACTGTGGTTTTTGGGTGCCAATCACATCACTGTTGTTTGACATCAATTGGGTAATTTGTGCCCTCAATTTTTGAATCGTGTTAGTGTGAGCTCGAATTTTATCATCACGTTTGGCTAATTCAAAATATGCATCAAATTCAGGAGCATCCGAAGATGTCTTGGCATTTGAGATTTTAATTCTTTCTTCTAAATGTTGACACTTTAATTGCAAATTAAGATTATCAACCTCTAGTTTTGACAAATTCCTGACCATGTTATCATGGTCATCGTTTTGAATTTTCTCCCGCAATTTTAAATTCTCCCCCTCAAGCTCAACAACACGATTCTGGAGAACATTTAAAGCAACAGACATTTCATGAAATTGACAAGCAGTTAATGCAGAATCAGTGGCAATATAGAATACATCTTGAGCAACACATTTAGCAATCAAGGTATCATTCATGATAAGAGCATTTTTCCTCAAAATTTCACTATATTAAAGATATATTGCAGTTTGTTTTCCCTCATTTTCCACTTCTTTAAACACCTTTTTCAGATTATCAACATCTTTATTTAAGGTTTTTTTAAGACCCTCAAAATGTTCCTTGAGAAGTTTAAAGAATGGCATGACTTCAGTTAAATAACAACTCTTTGTTTGTTCAAAACCCCTTTCCCCTTCAGTAATACCCATTGGCGTAATTCTCTTTTTACATGTTTTATCAAAATCTGTGAATTATTAACCAAGAACATATAGAGCAACTAGAGTATTATTTTGCGTGGGGAGAGTTAAAGGGACAAGTTGCCTAGGTGTATTTAGTGGGTATAACGTTGGATTAGATATCTTAAACATGGTACGAGTTTCACCCACAATTCTTTCTGCTTTCATTCTTTCTAAGTCTATACTCCAAGATATTTGCTCTGGGGTAAACCTTTTTTGAGGAACAAAAAGAGCTAATCGTTTATCTTCAGAGTAATCATATTTGTACAGAATTTTGTTTGCAATGCACCAGGGATCCTTTAATTTTTCAGCCATTATTTCTCTGGATCTATCTTCTATCGCATTGGTCTCATCATCGGATCGCACATCAGGAGGGGCATGACCAGGCTTAACCATAACATTTGCATCATATAATGCAGGTTGGGCATCTCTAACGCTCCTAAGGCAATTAGATTTGGGTTCACCTACATTCTTTTCACTGTTTTCATCACACAACTTTCTATGCTTTTGTGTCATTTGAGCAGTTTGAATGGTTTGGCCTTGCGTGTACAACTTGTTTTCAAGCTTGTTCTTTAATGTCTTAAGTCTGGAAAAATCATTTAAGAGTTTTGTTTCTTTATCCTGAAAATCAAGTTTCTGTGTAATCAAACTCCTTTGTATCTCCTGTTCACGTTTGACAGTTTGATCAAGTTGATTTTGTAAAGATTTTAACTCTTTTTTCAATGTTTCTTCCTTTAAGTTACGTTCAATTATATATGCATGCATTTGCCAATCCATTTTCTGTTCACGTTCGGTTAGCTCAAATTTTGCACGTTGTTTATAACAAGTCACTGATCTTTAAGGATGTTTAGTCTAGTGGTCAGGGTGTCATCAGGGATATAAACAGTGTGCTCATGCAAATCACAATCATTATCGACAACAGAAGATGCACTACTCGGTACAACTGACTCTTCGTTGTGTTTCACATATTGTTCACATGGGAAAACATTGCTATTTCCCATATTAGCAGTATTTGAACCAACAACGTTTGTCAGTTGTACTTTGTTGGGAATCTCATGTTTATCGACCATGTCATTCAGTTTGAGTACCTTAGCACATGAAACTTGTTCTTTCATCGGTCTGATATATGCATCCACATCCTGTGTAGCAAGAGTCATTGAACTGTTGGTAGAGTCAAGCGTATCAGTCTCTGATCCTCTGTCATCGGTGACAACTGTCCCAACATCCGATGCTTTACCCGAATCCACAATATCATCACTTGATTGCACCCGACATGCCTTCACCTTTTTTTCATACTTGAGTTTGTGTTGTGCTCTTTCCATGATGTACTCCTTCACATTATCCAAGAGTTGGAGTAGTGTAGCTCTGAACACGTCAACTTCGATTCCCGTGTGAGTAGCAAAGCCCTTTTTCGTCATTTGACTCTCATGATCATACTCCTCAGTGAATCGCGAATTAATGAACCCTTGGAGTTGGTTGTTGATCACACAGAATGCAGCCATAGATCTACCTTCAGAGAATTCACCCATTTCAAGTTGTTGTTGAAGTTGATCTAAGAATAGAGTCATTTGGACTGTGAAAGTCTCAACAGTTTGACCAAAAAGTGTTTCGAATGCACGATTGTAACCTAGCAAGTATCCAGGTTGTGCAAAGAGAACCTTGAGATGTGAGTGAAGTAATCGAAAACATTCAATGCAACTATCCTTTGCATTATCGGGCAATTTAATTGGCTGATGAAGTTCATTCTGTTGAGACTTCGAGCACGGAGATTCCATTTCAGCATTATCATACTCAAACACGTTAATTTGTCGTGAAGGGTTGGAAGTCTTATGTTCATCGATCATGTCGTACAATTTGAGTATATCAGGTATGACTGAATCTGAATAGTTTGACATGATGTGGACGTGCACGGGATTTTACACTTCTATGACTTAAACCGAGAAATAGAATCTTTCGCGGGATTATGGACAAGGTTATATGTTGTTTAGTTGTGATCTTGGTTCGATTGATGCAAGGTTGGTCTCGAAAATTTGGTAAAAATTTGGTCTAAAAACTTAAAACCTCAATAACTTCACTCTGGAGCGTTTTTGGGCCTCAAAACTTCGCTGAAAACGGAGTTACGGTTCAAAACTTATGACCGTTTGAAGTTTTGATGTAAAAGGTCAACTTTGGTCAAACTGCAACTTATGCAAAACGCTAGAGTTAAACGCTAGAGTTAAACGCTAGAGTTAAATGCTAGAGTTAAACACAAGAGTTAAACGCTAGAGTTAAATGCTAGTTGGAGCAAACCGCTATCTTCAGGTAATCGCTATCTGAGGTAATCGCTGAGAGTAGCAAACCGCAGGATGAGGTAATCGCTATCCTTAGCAAAACGCAAACCAGAGTAAACCGCAGGAAGTAAACGCTAGAACTAACCGCTAATGCTAATCACAAGATCTAACCGCTAGATTTAACCGCTAACTACTAACGTCCAAACCCGTCGCTATCTAGCGTTTTGTCCGTTTGTCCCAAAATAGTAAACGCTACGAGTTAACCGCTAACTTCAGGAGCAAAACGCTACGAAGAATTCCACCACAGAATAGCAAACCGCAAACAAGAAAACACCCCAAAACCAATCACAACATCAAACTAACGTATGATATAGCAAAACCAACTGAATAACAATGTAGTACTAACACCAATGATCACAAAAGTACACCCGTAACATATCAAATAACACTAGAAATATCAAACCAAGATGTATTCAAAGGAAACTCTTCTAACTCATAAAAACCACAAAATACCACACCAAATCCGATTCTACAAGGCCCTAAGATGAAACCTTGGCTCTGATACCAATTGTAGGATACTTATAATCATAACATGTTTGGTTTCTTATGGTTAAGGATCGAATTAAGAAGAAAGAAACTAGAGAGATGTAGAGAGAATGTTGGGAGCCTTTTAGAGAGAGAAACAAGATGAGAATATTAGATTAGTGAAAAGGTCCAACCCTCTCCCTTGGTGGGAGAGGAGTATTTATACAAAGAAACAAAACGCCCACACCCGGGCTGTGGATCAGGCATACAGTGGGTAAAGACCCGTCCTTCTTCCACGGTGTTACTTAAACTAAGACTAACTAATAAATATGCTAACTACGAGCTTACTTAATGCTATTACAATAGTTAGGTGACCGAGTCTTTTATAGGAATAATTGTATTCCTAACAATTCCATATCTGTTTTAGCTTGTTTATCCATGTGGTAGCTTTTTGTTGGCCTTTTCAAAGATACCAAAGTCCTAATAAGCTTAAGTTACCAAGTTGTTAAGCACTTTGGTTTCCAAAGTGCTTATTCTTGTGAATCAGCCAAGACACCTTCACAAAAGTTCCTTATTTCAAGTATTTAATTAGATTTGTAAAAAGAAAATCCAAGAAAAGTCAAAAATAAATAAAGTGATAGTTTCTATTTAAGCTTTTTTTAGCTTATTTTCAGCTTATTCAATAAGCAATTCTCATTTTTATAATTTTCCTAGGTTCCTGTAGTTGTAAAATAATTTTAGAAAAAGTTTCATATTTTTCACTGTTCATTTTCTATTTTTCTTAATTTTAATTAGTTTAAATTAATTAATAATTAGTTTTTAATTAGTAATAATTATTTAAAAAGTCTAAAAAATATATTTTCTGTTTTAAAATTAGTTTTATATTATTTTAGATTTTTCCAAATTTAAATTTTATTTTTCTAGGTTAAAATCCTAATTATTTGTATTTTAGTATATTTTAAATAATTAAAAGTAATTAGTAATTAGTAATTAATTAATAATAATTAATTAAATAGTGTAAAAATTAATTTTGTTTTTATGAAAATTTTCTTTTATCATTAGGATTGTAAAAATATAATTTTCATATCCGTAAGTATTTTGTTTCTTAAAACTCGCGTTTTATTTCGTACGTCTACGTAAATTCAAATCAGACGTACGTGTTTTTAGGTTTTAAACGTTTCTGGGTTTTCTGTTTTCACAAATTTGTTAATATAGCTTATTTAAGCTATTTTGTCTTATATCCCTTTAGTATAATCAATCATAACCCCTTCCTGTCCAAATTCACCCGATCACAAACCCGTTTTTGCTACCATCACACCTCGTTGGGACACAACGACTCGGGGAAACACTGTATTCCACAGAGCATTGACTCTAGGCAGTCTGACCTTGTTGACCACACACTTGGTTGATTTAGGTTGATCGTTTGGAGCCAATCAGTAACAATCTATGGAATCTGAAAAATATTTAGAAGGGCAATATATACAAAGACCACCACTATTTGAAAGTGATGGTTTTTTATATTGAAAAAATCGATTCGAAACTTATGTGAAATCAAAAGATCTAGATCTTTGGCATGTTATTACTAATGGTGATTTTTTGCCTATTCAAAATAACCCCGAAACAAAGAAAGATGAAATCGTACCTTTTGAAAAACAAAACGATGATTTAAAAAGAAAATTTGCTAAAAATGATGAAGCAAAAATGGTTATTTACAATGCGCTACCACGTAAAGAATACGAAAGGATCTTTATGTGTGAAACCGCAAAAGAAATTTGGAACTCTTTACTAATAACTCACCAAGGCAATAGTCAAGTCAAAGATAACAAAATAGATCTACTTGTTCAACAATATGAGCAATTCACAATTCCGGAAGTGGAATCAATTTATAATGCTTTTGCTAGATTTAACACTATCATCACAACTTTAAAAGCATTTGATGAGAACTTTTCTAGTAAGAATTTTGTTAGGAAGTTTCTTAGGGCTCTTCACCCAAAATGGCGAGCTAAAGTGATGACTATTGAAGAATCAAAGAATTTGTCAACCTTACAACTTGATTAATTAATTGGGAACTTGAAAGTCTACGAAGTAATAATAAAGAAGGACTCCAAAATGGTCAAAGGAAAACGAGAGCAAAGCAAGTCAGTCGCCTTGAAAGGTAGAAATGAATCTAGTAACGAAGATAGCTCATCTTCCGAAAGTGATGACGAAGAATATGCCATGGCCGTAAGAGATTTCAAGAAATTCTTCAAAAGGAGAGGAACATTCGTTAGACAACCACATGATGAAAGGAAAGCATGTCAAAAGAATAAAGATGGCAAGAATAGCAAGAATGAAAGGAAGTGCTTCAAATTTGGTGATCCAAATCATCTCATTGGAAAATGCCCAATGATGTCAAGAGATCAAAATCAAATAGCATTTGTTGGAGGAGCTTGGAGTGATAGCGATGAAGATGAGAAAGAAACGACAAAAGAGGAAAAATGTCTTATGGCAAAAACATTAAGCGAGGTACGTTCCGAAACCGAATACTTTAGTGATGAGAATCTATCATTAGACGAAAATGATTTAGATAATGAGTATAATAGACTATGCAAATTAGGACAACAAGTAATGACTAAAAACAAATCACTAAAACGTATAAACAACCAACTAGAAAATGAAATACTAGAACTAAAAATTAAAAAAACATAAATTAGAAAAAGGTAAAGAAATAGTTGAAGAATGTAAATTATGTCAAGAGCTTAAAAGTGAAAATGAAATACTTAGAGAAGAAATTTGTAAACTTGACAAATTTGAAAATAGTAGTAACTCACTTAAGAAAATAATAAGCATTCAAAGAATATACGGAGACAAAACCGGCTTAGGTTTTAACCCAATCGAAGCTTCAACTAGTGAAACAAAAAATGTTAAGTTTGAAAGCGAACCTAGTAAGCTAACATCCTTATAATCACATCCCAAATACATACTCATAAATGATAAGAAAATACCTCTTGCTAGTAATGAAGAAATAAAAACTTTTTATAAACCATCTTTAAAAACCGAAGTAGGATCCTCTAAACCTAAAACAAGATCTAAAACTCCACCACCTAGGAAGCCAAATAATTCTTATCCTAGATCTAAAATACCTCAACCAAGAAGAAACCAAAATAAACAAAACTACAATAACACTAGTAATCAAATGTGGAACTATCAACCAAGTTACAACCCTTGGGGAATACTACCACCTTTCATGCATCCTAGCCAAATGTTAAACATGTTTGGACCAAACAACTTTGGACCAAAGAGGCAATGGGGACAAAATAGCTAGATCAACATTCCATAAGACTACCTTGAAGCTTTCTCACCATAGACTTTTGCAAAGTCTATATATCATCTTGAAGATTTAGAAGATTATTGTTGAAGACCGCCGGGTACGCCATTCTTTAACAACTCATTGCCATGCGCAGATAATTTTTTTTATTGGTTTCTTTGTTTGCGTAGATATAGTTTATTACCTTCTTTCTTTTGTTTGAACACACATATATATATATATATATATATATATATATATATATATATATATATATATATATATATATATATATATATATATATATATATATATATATATATATACTAGATTTCTAAGCCCGCCCGATGGGCGGGCATGACTTATAATTATAATTTTTATGATGTCAGTTAATGGAAAATTATTTTTAAGGATGTCGAGTTTATTTAATTTAATTTGTTGTGGTATTAGTTTACATTTAAAAAATTTTAAGAAAAGGTGAGCTTGACGTACATTTGAATTGTTTTTTTTAAAGAATATTCATTTTGTTAATTTTAAATTTTTAGTAATTTTTATGGTATTAGTTAACTGAAAATTAGTTTTTTCGGAAATGTAAAGCATAAATAATTTACATTCATGAACATGTTAGTTTTTTATTCTTTATCTTACATAGATAATATACTTGAAATATATACCTGCAGCAACAACTCCAAAGCTGTAAAAGTTTAAAGTTGTTTTATGTTGTTGAATGTTAATATATTTCTCAATTTCACATAAAACTCATGTACATTATATAATCGTAAAGACTTACCAAGATCAAGGTGACTATCTTTCTCAATTTTGACATAAACTCAACATCATGAACTACTTTACTGAATAAATTATGGTCTCATTATCCTGTATGAAATATAATCACAGTTAGCACAGATTTTTGGTTAGAGCTATGTGCACCCAAGCATGTAAACTTGTAATGATGCGAAAATCATTAAGGAATAGATGTGAACCTTGCTTGAATCTAGAATTTACTTGTACATAGAGTAAAATGAAAACAGTAATACTTAAATACAGTTAGCGACACGTTCAACATGCACAAGTACCATTATACTTAAAAACATTCTTCTAATGAAACTCGGCATGTTCAAGTAATCTTATTATGTAATGTGAAATCGAAACTTAAGTTTGACGAGCATGGAAACAATATCCATAGATTTTAACTATGTTTCTGTGCCGTATGTTTGTTAATGCTCGTACCTCATTTAGGAAGCCTATATGTTCGTCATTCTCAGATGATGAATGATGTTTCTTGACAGCTACTAAATTGTTGGGTTGTAACTTAGCCTTATACACAGTACCGTATCGTACCATCCCAATACCATATGCATCATCAAAATCATTTGTTGCCTTGATGATTTCATCATACATCGCCTGTCCATCAAAACTTGTTATTGAGAAAAATTTGCCACCTTCTTCGCATGATAGTTTCTGTGCAGAAGTTCTCTTTCTACGTCGATAAGCAATGAGGCCACACATGAATAAACCAAGTAAAAGAGCCGCAAAAAGTGGGATGTGCTTATGATGAAAATGATTATTTTTCTTCCTTATTATTTGACTTTCACAAAGTTTCAAACCTGTAGTATTTCCACACAGACCATCATTTCCTTGTAATGCTTCTCTAGACACATTTTGAAAGACAACATAGGGAACCGAACCTGTGAGCTCATAGTAAGACAGGTCAATATCAATCCCTCTTGGCAAGTTACTGAAACCATTAGGAATAGAACCATATAGCTTATTGTGAGAAAGATTCATCATTACCAGACTTTCTAAATTCCCAATTTCCGATGGTATCTCTTTTGTGAGTGAATTCCAAGATGAATCAAGAACATTGAGTTGACTTAATTTACCGATCTCCGATGGGATCTTTCCACTGAGCTTGTTATTACTAAGATATATGTGATTGATTTGTACCCAATCACCAATATATCTTTGTAATGACCTGTTTAACCTATTTTTCGATAGGTCAAGAGTAAGGAGGCGATGCAGTGATCCAAGCTCTTGAGGTATAACACCTGAAAGGTTGTTATCTCTCAAGTTTAAAGTTAGCAAATTTTTCATCTCACCAAACTCCTTTGGAATTTGGCCAGACAACTGATTTGTGTCCAGCAGTAGAACAACTTGTTGTAGACTTCCGATACCTTGTGGTATAGGACCCGATAACTTGTTGTCCCTGATAGATAGAACCTGAAGGCTTCTCAGGCTTTTTAGCGATGAGGGAATTGAACCATTGAGTTGATTTTCGCTCAAATCTAATATAGTGAGAGACTTCATATTCCATAAATTAGAAGGAATGGGCCCAGAGAGTTGATTATTATTTAGATTAAGGCGATTCAAAGACTTCAAATCACCAAACGATGAAGGAATTGAACCACTGAGTTGATTTTTGCTCAAATTTATTATAGTGAGAGACTTCATATTCCCTAATTCAGTAGGAATGGGACCAGATAGTTGGTTCTTGTTCAAATATAAATTAGTGAGAGACTTCATATTCCATAAATCAAAATGAATGTGTCCAGAGAGTTGATTTTTGCACAGATCAGTTCATCCTTTCGACGAATTGTATAATAAATTCCGAAGATATGTTCGGTTTAATGAAGAGCCAAGAGTATATCTTGTTCCTCCGTTATACATATTTTAATAGTTATAATATTTTAGAGCCTCCTCTTGGCATAAAAAAATACAATCATAGCAGTACGATATGTTGACTTTGAAGGAATTTGTTCCAAGATTACAAATCCTATAACTAACATGCACAATTCTCTTCTGACATATATCTAACTAAACTATTCACATACATGTAAATTCGTCTAATCATATCAATCACTTTGAACTTTTATTAGATAATCTCATTTTTTAAAATTTCGACCCAGTGTAACCTGTAAACTCGACAAAAAGAATTGATATAAATCAAAACTCATCCCATCATGTAGCTTATACTTTGCATATTATGATACCAAATTTTGATGATAGTAAAAAGGCTGTAAACGAAATAAAATGAACAAAATACCCGTCAATAGATGTTCTGAAGTGTTACCCAATCCACCAGACCCTTTCACTTTTTCGCTAATACTTACTTGCGATGTGGGGTACTTTCATGTTTTCAAAGTTGTCAACCCGATAATTGCAGCAATTCCACCATGGTATGCATTTCGCAAGGCAATTATCTCAAGGTTATCATTGTACCTCCGCGACGTTAGCTTTGTCAGCTCATTTGCTTCTGTTCCAGAATTTTCAAAATACACCACCTGTTAAATATTATATTATCATCAAAATGAACTTTTACAAATGAAACAACATATTCTGGTAATAATACTAACATTATGCTACATAATAGGGCATACAAAAAAATAGACTCGTGGTACATAGAATCTGTTTCTTTTAAAAGCACTATTAATGATTATTAGTTATATGAGTTAAGTTGATGGAGTATACAGTCACGTATTAAAAGTAGAGAGCAAAAAGTGTATTAGGAGCAAGAAAACGATCTTCAAATTATAAGAAGAGCAATAAACCCGTGTGCCAAATTTTCATTGTTTATTACTCATCCGGTTTTGACCAAACTTCAACATATGTTTGCTGCTATTTCTTTTCCATCGAAGGGAATTTGCGGCTAGCTTCATCACCATATGGTTTGATGCTATTTCTTTTCCAGACATATTTAAGTTGCTTTGTGTCATGAATTTCTGTCTAAAAATATGTCCCAGGTGCAATCAAACATGACCAGTTTAGTAAAAAAGCGGTTATCATATTCTGTTTTGCGAGGTGATTCTATGTTATTTAACTATGATATTGCTTGAGCTTATACAATCTGATGATGATTGCATGATGAGTAGTAAATTTCTGTTTGACCCATGACTTGGCCAGTTATGAAAACGGATTTCAGCATAAGTATATATGTTGAGTTCGTACACCATGAAAAAATTTATATACTAAAAGTATATCAACATGTCAAGCAAATACATGTGATCATGGTGCTATTGGTTCTTAATATTTGTTTAGTGTTGCTCCTTAATACTCGTTTTAAGCAACTTAAACTATGGCATGACCAGATTTTCAAAACATTCCAATAAATACAAAAAAAGGAAAAACATGTTAGCCACTAATAAAAGAACTACTGAAAATTGACACTTTAAAACACAATAAAAAGGTGGTGTTTGGATTAGCTTATAACAGCTAATGTTAATTCTGAGCTACTACCCAGTCAGAAAATATTTGAATTCCTTAATCTTAATGGTATTTGGATTAGGCTATTTAAAACAACTTAAGCTATTTCAAAAGCCATAAAACTTTTTTATACATTACAACGCCAATAATCGCTTCTATATACTCTTTTTTGACCTTATTGTGTTTCGAATATATGTGGGTCTCTAAAGTAGGCCAACTATAACAATCTCGATTCGTTGATATAACAAAGACCATTGACAGGTGACATTCTTGTGTGTTAGATATATTTTTGCTTATCAAAATACAAAAGACAACTGACACGTTTACTACCTAGTTGAACATTATGTATTGCATTCGTGTGAACCATCAGTAATTAAAAAAAAAAAACAGCAAATTACTATTAGAAGAACATCAAAAAAAATGTAAAGAGAATGATCATTTGCAAAGGTTGTGTGAATTGTTCTACAATTATCATATAATGGGTGGCTGAAAAGTATATGTACCTTGCACAGTTGGAGCACTATATCTATGCTTGAACCATGGATCACTCGAGCGTTCATAAAGGCTGCTGAATTTACACGTACAAAATCTCCTTCAAAGGCACAACCTTCACAATCCTGCATAAAGAAACAAACAAAATAATTCACATTATGTTTATAGTTTAACATGTCAGTGGTCTTTGCTATAGTAATGACCCAAATACCTAAAAGCATTTGCATCTTGTGGATTAAGCTTAGTTGCACATTATGCATCAGGGAATGAATTGATAATCGGGAAAAAGATTTTGATTAAGTTATTGCATACTACCTACCTGCATGTGACCTTCTTGGAGGATTTACTCTTGGAGGAATAGCTCGGGACTGTGACACACCTGCAATGACAATTAGTTTAGTTGCTTAGCAAGAAGGCTTTTAACGCCGTATTTGGATCACTCAATAAACACAGGGATTAAAAATTTGCAAGATACAGAAACAACAACTGTTGCACCAACCTGCTCGTGCAGGTGCAGTAACTGAGGCTGGAGAAATGTTCGTTTCTGTACCTGAGGTTCCTGCCGCTTCTGTTCTGTGTATAGCCGCTGGAAATGGGATATCAGGTTGTTGCTCGGAAATACCTATCATGAGAATAACATAAATGGTTTAATAGGACTCAATCGACTATGGATTGCCATTTGAAATTGCGGATTAAGTTGAAAGTAACCTGAAGTTAGCCGGAGATATGTTGGATTACAAACTTAAGATTGAGACAATTAATCACTCTTATCTAGGAATGTTTACTGAGTGTCAAGTGAAATGTGTCTGAAAACGTTTGTGACATCCTCAATACGTTTGCAACTCACACATAATGACATCCATAAAAAAAATGTTTACCTATTGTCAATTTCAATTACCAACTTCTTGATTAAGTTAAGTAAACTTAGGTTATCACTATACAAATTTGGAGAAGGCAAAGAGGCTTTACTAACGTCGGCGCAACGGTGCAAGTGTATCTGATGGTACACGATCTGTTGCTGAAAACCGCTCTTGCAAACCGTCTGGACCTATAATAAAGGGAATACCAAATGATTAAGATGCAATCAGCCTAGGTTGCGATGAAAATTTCTAAATGTTGTGTCTAAACAGTTAAAGCAACCTGTACACGGTTCGTTGAACCTCCTTTTCAGACCGTTTGTTGAACTCCGGTCATTAGCTGTAATTTGAAATTTACAATCACGATAAACTTACACAATTCCATATATTAAAATCGGCAAAAACGGGTTATGCCAAAAGGCTACTATTTGAAAAATTAATGTAACCTGATGATGGGATCGTTTTCCCACCTAGTGGTTGTTGTTGCATGTGGTTGACAGAAGCGGGAGCGGTTTCATAGTGTGGATAGCCAGGTGTATAATCCTGAGCCCCCATGTCATATTGCGTGGTAATGGAAGAACATGGTATGTCTTTGCGTATGACTCCAGCCCCAAAATCCAGTACAGCCGGGCCACATCATGCGTATGTGCATGGTACATAAATGAAATGAAATTAAATGACTCAGCCACCAGTAGCAAATTAAGATGGTGCAAAATCTAGTAGAACTCTAACCTCCATGGAAGGACAACAGAAGAGGTCATCATTCCCTTGTTTGTGGATACATGATCTTATAAAATGAAAAATAACCTGCACTTCATGCCCTACTGCACAATGACTACTGTGCCAACTGAAATATACAACATAGTTACCAATTCATGGTTTTTATAGATATTGATTTGCGTATCCATTATCGAGTGAAAGTACCTCAATGGAGCTGCATCACCGATCGAGTAATCTTAATATTCCAGACAACACCAAATTCCACGCCATGGATTCCCTACTTAAGGCTGAAAATAACAAAAAAAATGAGGGGGGGGGGGGGAGTGGAATGCCATTAGATATTTCATATTTGAATGATGAAACAAAGACGTTTCCAGCTTTCCAGAGATATTCCACTTACTGGTGATGGATCAAGTACTATATGTGATAAATTTGACCCATTTATATAATAATGGCTCAATTTGGGTTGTCTTAAATCTGAGAGGGAGCATGACAAAGTATTTGCAGCTGACCACGGCAAGCGACTGCTAGGGCCAGCATTTGTAGCTGAAGTGGTGGCCACTGGTTGATTCATATTCATTGTATCTAAGATTTAACGAATGCTAGACACATAAGTATAGTTTAATAAAAGACAGAAATTAGATTTTAAACATACAATAATAAAGTATCTACATTACCAGGTTCCAACACGGGATGCTCGTTTTCTTGAATGCATAAAACTTGTATGTGTAACCCTTTTGGTAAAAAAAACTTGCCTGGTCTGGCTTCGTGCTCTCTTTCACAAGGGTGTATGTTTCGTTAGCTGCTCTGAGCCTGAGAAACATTCAATAATATAATGTCAGCAGATAACAATAAGTATTGACTTCTTTAACCAAAAGTTTGAAGGTCTACCTGTTGGAGCAGATAAGAGTATCATGTCGCACACAGTAGGCAGATTTGAGGTGTACTTTACAAACTTTTCACACTTCAGATGTAAAAATGTCGAAGCAATCAACACACTTTTTCTGGTTTCACTGCATGTAGAGTTCAAACAAAACAGCAACATGAAAGACTATCATTGAACTATTGACATATACAATGGAGACTCGATGAGCTATTACCTTATCAATAATGTTTTGGAGATACGCATTTTTATGCTCAATATCTTACAACCTATTGTGCATACATAGCTGATAATTGTGGTAGCATGTTCACCACTATTAATTAAGCATCCAATATTAATTATAAATTATTAAAGAAAAAACATCATCTATATGTTTATTAACAAAAAATACATATGAACAGACCAGTTGAGGTAAGGAGACTAAATAAGACGATTATGATTAAGGTTTCGATTTCTTAAGGATGGAGATGAAAAACTCACAATCATTAGAGGAGATGGCTGGTGATTGTTCCTATGCGACATGGAACCTCTTTTTCCCTGGGTTTGAGTAACAGGTACTACAACAATAAATCGTTGTTGATCAATATAGTTTATATGATCACTTACATGTTCCATGTACTCACAATCTGGACCTCGAGGTTGATAGCAGACCAACATCTAGGGGTTGGCTTATAAATGATTATGTAAGAAGAAAAGTAAGTCTTGCTGGGTTTTTCTAGTCTTTTTCCTTACGGTTTATAGCTTCAAAATCGATCTGTATCTCAGATAAGGGGTTTGTTTTAGCTGTACATTTAAATATCTAAGACGACAACAATATTTGAAGTCGATAATTTAAAACATGGTCATCAAACCAAAAGATACCGACATCTTCTACATCATACAGGGATTACGCTGAATTTAAAGATATCTTACCTTAGAGAAGATAAAGAACCAAAACAAATTACCTTAGAGATGGGGAGCCTGTAGAGATGCAGCCTGTTTATGAGCCTGTAAGATCAAAGCAAACCCTAATATCAAACCCTAATACGAAAAAAACAAACATATACATAAACAAAAAAAATAACACTGATCAACTACTTAGTTCATATATGTTAGCATGATCAAAACTCTGAGTTACAAAGAAATGTGACCATGCATCTGCCACTTTCAAACATCCCAACAGCTTCTGCCAAACAACAGATTGAGCTTATAGAAGTATTTGTGCATACCCAATCTGAAAAAAACAACACAGTGCGTGTTATTTCATAGGTATAAATCTGATAGTTATGTTAAAAAGCACATTGGTCCCAAATTCATCAGAAAGAAAAAGAAGACATTAAAATTACTTTGTGTTGTTGTCGTCGATTGTACCCTTAAAATAAACAACCAAAACAATATAAAAGTAACCTGCAAAACAGAAAAGGCTTACAGGGAAACAAAACCAAAACAAAGAAGCTGACCTTTCAGAAAAAAATAGAGAGAGTCGACTTGTGGAAAAGAATGATATTAGGGCTTTGATTTTTTTTAAGAATATAATGAATGAATCGGGCTATATTGCATAATCTGATTAGTAAAAATATTAATCGCAGAGGTTTATAGATTAGGTGCTGCAAAATATAAAACAAAAAAGATGTTGGTCTAGTGGTTATCAAGAGTGTAATGCTATAAACCACCCAAGGTTCGATCCCCTCCACTGAATTTTTTGTACAAATTAATTCCGGATTTTAGTTGCTTGCTTACATGGCCAAAAAAACGAAATTAATTATAAAAATAGGAAATAAACGAAATTAATTAAAAAAATCAAATTTAATTATAAAAGTTGCTTACATGGAACGAATGTGATGACATGGCTTATAATGAATTACATGGCAATGACTGGGCAATGAGGTGGAATTTACGTGTAACGCCTTCTGTTATATATATATATATATATATATATATATATATATATATATATATATATATATATATATATATATATATATATATATATCCCTATACTTATAATATTATATAAATATATATACATATACGTGCACATAACCTAGATACTTCATTAGTTGACTTTCTAGAACTTCAGGAAATTGTTCGTTCTCGAACATTTTCCTTCCCCCTCTTGGCTCTTTTGAACTTTAACGTTCAACACGAAATTCTTTTGTGTCCACTTTTACAAAACTCATGGTGATGAAGAGAAGTGAGTTAAGTGGATCAACACAAGAGTAGAAAGAAGAACCTTCGCACACGTAAACTATGAATGAAACAAACTCCTATCGCCGCCAGCATCTGCCTCTTCCATTTCCTCATTCTAAAATCCACATTATTATATATATATATATATATATATATATATATATATATATATATATATATATATATATATATATATATATATATATAAACACATTCCCTCTCATTTCTCAAATCGTCTGTAAATTTGACATCTTGATCATTTTGTCCAAAATCATCAAGATATATTTTGATTAACGAAATGTTAATTAAAAACGTCAAGTATTCCTTCCTCGTGCTCATAAACTCCAACGTAGTTTCGATATAACATAAATCTAACTATATACATAAAAATATTTTGCTATCAGAATCCAATTGTCAAAAAATTTCCTTTTTGGCGGGCGCCCCCCTTAATAATTAAGGGGACCGGCTTGTAATCGGGGGCGGTCCCCTTAATGTTTATGGGGGCCGGCCTACTGATACTTCCAAACTCGAATTCCTCTTAAAATATTTTCCAAACACCCCATTTGTTCAAACATCTCCTCTCCCCTGCTGCTGTGAACGACTCTAAACACCTAAAACCACCAAAATCCTTCACCAAATCACCAATCCGGGCTTGTTTCGCAAGGGGCAAATGTTAACCAAGCATATAACAACATCTCTTGTAAGTTTTGCAACATACATTTCATCTAACTTCATTCAATTTAGTGTCTAATCAAAATTATGTATTTTATTAAAATTTATCTAAATCCGAATTTTAGTAAAATTAAGTCTAGGAATTGCATAACTAAATGCTCCCCATATGATTAGGATGTAGAATTGCTACTCAAACTAAGTATAACACATTATGTTGTTGAAATTTATAATCGCCCATAAACCCTTACTAAGATTATTTTTCAAAAAGCACATTGTTGATATAATTCTTAAAAACTAGTTAAAACTTACTACATTGTAGTGATTTAATGTTTTAAACAACCAAAACATACTTTTCGAATCATTGTAAAATTTTTCATGAATACAACATGGGCGTTTGGTTCATGAACAAAGTATACTTAAATAAATTAATTTAAATCTTGAAACTATTTTGTTAAACTTATTAACATAATTCTAGTCTATAGAAGTCATCAAGATATATAATCAATATATATATATTGATGTTTTAGTCGATATTCATCTAGTTAAGGGAGCGTTTGGTTTAACTAAGAAAAAGATATTTTGAAAACCAAAATTCACTTTTTCAGTTTCTAAACAAGTTTAGTGTTAGTCAAACTTGTAAGAGATAGCAAGATATATAACCATTATATCTAGCCAAATTTCGAAATGAATTATGATGTCCAAAGAAGTTGTTTGGATAGTCTTGGTAATATATCGAACTAATTCCACAACTACATTTTGACATTATAAGATACATTTTAAGCGAGTTAAAAATTAAAATCAAGGAACATTGTGAAACTACTTCCTAGGATATTTTTTTTTGGTCGATGTAGGCTTCCGTTCCACATGTATTGCATATATTTATATATAACATATGCATGATAATTGTGTTTGTCTTAATTTTATTTTTGTTGTTATATTATTTAGGTGAAATGCCTAAAACCACGGTTGGTGACGTTTCAAAAACAAAGTAATACATTCCTAAAGTTTCAGCCACTCCCGGCATGTCTCCCTCCGTTGCATGTTTCTATCGTCCCATTGAAAATAGAAACATTCACGAGGGTAGAATTGTCGATCCATCCTTCTATGAATCCGATCAAATCGAACGAATGTTCACCAATATTCGTCTTGACTGTCTTTTCAAAATCAACGAATCAATCATTCCCCGTTTTGTCCTCGACTTCTATAGCGAAGTGACGGTGCAAACCGATCCCTATGGCCATATTCTTATCTCTTTCATGATCCAAAATTAATTCATCACTCTTACTCTTGCTCAGTTTGGACAAATCCTTAGAATCCCATACAACGGCCAAGCCGTATACTCAAATGAATGGGATCTTTCTTCACTTGAACGAAATCGTTCTCAGGATGGCCGATACTATTATGAGATTCCAAGTCTTGAAGACATTCGTCGATTGCTTGAACTAGAACGTGGTACGACTAGTCGAAAAATGTCGATATTCATGCAAATCAAATCCTTCTCAAAGAGCTAAGCCCCGACATGAAAAATTGGAAAGAACTCATTCGCGAGAATGCGTTTGGTACCGGCGGTCATCGTGATCATCTCATGGCTAGCATCGCCCACATGTTGTATTGTGTAGTTGCTGAAGAACACTACAATCTGGCTTATCTCTTTGTCCATCGAATCATGACTGCCAAAAACACTCCAAATGCCAACCTTCCTTACGGTATGTTCCTCACTCGACTTTATCGTCATATCATGGAACACTACCCAGATCTTTGGAGTGATTTCTATGTGCTCGTTCATCCCACTTTGAATCAACTCACTCTTGTTCGTACTCGTCGATCTCGAAGTGACAAAGGAAAATCTCGTGGTCCTTTATTTTCTATGCCTCGTGGTTCGACATTTGATCGAGGCAATGATGATGATGAGGAGGAAGACACCTCGCGTGTTAGTACCCCATCTCCCACAACCTTTGTTGATGATCTTCCCGATCTTGATTATACCGACTATCAAATTCCTCTTCCTCATGAACGTAACGATGAACTCCTCTTCGAACGTCAAACATCCTTAATGAACCGAACTCAGCAAATGCATGAAGAAGTTAGAGGAGGATTCAAGTCCGTAGGAAAGATGTTCAGAAAGATTATGGGCAAGAAGAAGAAATAGAGTCGTCGAAGTAGAACTACTTATTATTATCATTGAACTATTAGACATTTGTGTGTTTTATTATTTGTCCGATTTATTCAGAAATACTTGTTTCTCTTCTTGTTTGCTACTTGAATGATGCTTAGTTTCTAACTATTATTATGCTAGGATCTTGACTATAACTTAATGTTATTAGTATGCCTCTTTATATTTAGTTTACAATATAATAGTTTGCATGCATGTTTTAATATACTATGCTTATATTTCATCATTCCAAGAGTATATGTTTCAAATAGAGCTTGCTGAAAACACACACCTGAAAACCAACCCATTTCTGCAAATTTTTGATTTCTTGTCGCCTGGGAAAACACCAGATGGGCGGCCCCCTTAATTTTCCTAGGCGGTCCCCTTAATCATTAAGGGGGCCGGCCTACAATTAAGGGGACCGGCCATTTGGAACTGAGTTTACTATTTTCTTTTGCATCTTGTGACCTCTTTCTCTAGTATCAGCTACCATTTCTCCTTATAACCCAACTGATTTTAGAATCTCCTTAAACCACTTCAAAAACTTACCTAAACCAACCATTTTCATATTATAAATTCCCTCCAAATGAACACTCTTCACCTCATTATTCTTCATCTCCATCAACCTAAACCATCGTGTCTTCACCAAGCACCTCTATCTCTAAGGCCTCAAAGAAACAAAAGATTGTCATTATCCCTCCAAAACAACTCTTAATTGATTTAACTAATGAAGACAACACAACACCATTACCTCCACCTAAATGCTCATCCCCAAGTGCACCAAATGCACCATCTAAAACACCTTCCACTCATGGAACTTCCTCCTCTTCCATACCTTCAACCTCATCAATCAATGACTACATAAACTCACACTTATCATCACCACAAGCATCATCACCATATCCTACACAAGAACCCCTTTCTCACTTTCACCAATAACACCACTTGATGCTCATGTTTCATCTCCACCAATCACACCACCATTCTTTGTCAATACCGTACCTTGGAGCTTACTTGAAGCTCATGGTGATACTTGCCTTTGTTGCATCCACAAGCGAACCATAATCTTTAGTCTTAGAGATGAAATTCAATATATGTTTTCATATATTGAACACTTGCTAACCAACCCACTACCACCACCACCTCCACCATCCTCACCTATTGTCCCACCTCCACAATCTTCACCTATTTCTCCACCATCACCTTCCTACTCTCCAAATTAAGCATATAGTATGCTTAATAAATAAAGACTTCACAACCCTCTTGCTTGCAAGCTCTATGAAGCTCATGTACTCTTTGCATGATGAAGTACTCTTCTAGTTGGTGTTTTCTCTAGTTGTTATTCTAGTTGTAATCTATCTTGTTGTTCCATGTATTGTTGTGTTTTTACATAACTTTTGCTTTAATATGAATGATTTTATTCTTGTCACTTTATATAGTTGTTTATATACTTGTGCTTCTAATATTTTTTTTGCAAGCATTCCATAGCTCGTTTCCTTGGTGCCTCCGAACGAGGGGGAGCACACATCAAGGGGGAGTTCTCATCCCGTCAATATTTCATAATTGAAACTTGTCGGCATAACCTTTTTTATTCTACAAAAAAGGGGAGAAGTAAATATAAACTCACTAAATTACTTGTCTAAAAACTAATTTTTGATTTAATGAGTTTAAGTTTTGCAATCATCAAAAAGGGGGAGATTGTTGATATAAATAATGCTTAAAAACGTTATTAATATTTTTCAATAACTCTACGTTTTGATAATCACAAAATGTAAACTAGATTAAATCGAAAATTATGACGTAAACAAGTATTTAGTAGTAAATATTCACTTTTACCATCTAATAACTTAAGGTATGTATAAACAAAGTGACTAAAGCATTACATGATTAAAGAAGCATTTTCTCAAACACAAGACATTTTATAAAATGACATCAAACATTTTATAACTTTTATAAAAACATTTTTGGAATTAAAAGAATATGTTTAATTCTTTATAAATATATGAATTCAAATCTTTAACAAAAAATGGCAAATATAATCTAGAAAAACCTTCCCCACAAAAGGACAAACAAATCCAACGTTCTGGAGGGGGCGACCCCCTTAATTCCTAGGCGGTCCCCTTAATTATTAAGGGGACCGGCACGCTCCAGAATAGTGTTTTTCTGGCCTTTAAATACTGGTTCATTCCACAGATTTTTCTCACCTTTTTGCACTAAAAACTTTCTGATCTCATCTCTATTTCTATTCTAAAAACCTTTGATCATATAATTCATAAGTATTTGTTTCCAAGTGATCCAAGACTTCATCCACACAAGTGCAAAAAGAAGAACACTCCTTCAACATCTATACAAAGTAGTAGTGTTGTGATTAGTTGATATCATCTTGTAGTAGTGCTAGATTATTTGCAAAGTGTTGTGTGCTTTAGTAGATTGTAGATATTAGTTGTGTTGATAAGTAGAGTAGAAGTTGTGAATTAGTTGTGCATAGAAGAAGGTGTGAAGTAGACGTGAAGAAGAAGTCGTGAAGCTATCGTGAAGAAGTTGTGAAGAAGTTGTGAGATTAGTTCTAGCTAGGATTAGAACTCGACATTTAGCTTAGTGTCGTTAATCGGTGTAAGCCAAGGTGTGTAAGGTTTCTCCGCCATAAGGAGTTTGTTAACATAGTGAAGAAAACTCTCGAGTGTGGTACTCGGGGAGTGGAGTAGAGCAAGGAAGGTGTCCTTGTAGCCGAACCACTATAAATTCGCGTGTTGTGGTTTGATCTCTCCATCTCTATCTTTTATTTCATTTCATTACTTTGCTTATATTATTAGATTGTATTTACTTAGATTTGCTCATTCTTGTTAACAATTGAATTAACATAAGATCGAATTAAATTTTTATAAGCAACTATAATTTTTCTAAAATAAACTCAAAAAGAAAGTAAAACTATTCAACCCCCCTTCTAGTTTTCCACATTGTCCACTAGCATGTTCCGCTCTACGTTTCTGTGGTAACTCACCTGACAATGCAGTCCTAACGCCTCCTTCGTTGATATGGTAACACAGACCCAACGCCGACCACCTCAGCTCTAACACCGTTGGAACGTTATTGTACCCAGTGTTGAAGTGGTCGACATGACTAACTTATTCAATAAACGTGTTCAGGTTCGACTAACTAAATAAGTCCGGTAAAAGTATAAAAGGGACCACCAACCGAACGCAACACACCCTGGTTTTACCCAAAATAACCCTTACACTATGTTCTCGATTAAGAAAGAAAAAGAAAGAAAATAGAAAAAGTTGTGTTCTTGAGTTTCACTTAAGGAGGAAAAGAAAAGAAAAAGGAGTGAAAAATAGTTTAATTTGGTTAATTTTAAAAGTAAAGTGTTTGATTCTAAAAGTGGGCTGAAAATGTTTAATTGGTATTACTTTATTTTATTTTTATTTTAAATTTTTTACTAAAAAAAAACTCAAGAAAACAATGTTGCTTGCGCTGAAAACCGTTTAGCTAAAAAACGACAACATAAAGCCCATTCATTAATTTAGTTGGACCTGTTCTAGGGTTTTTACCTAAAACCCTCTTCTTGTTTGTTCTTCCACCACCCACCCCAGGCAAGTAAGCTGCAAGTAATCATAAAATTTGTTGTTGAAAAAGGATAAATGGAGATAAATGTAAAGAATATAGCATTCGACCTTGATTTCCATCCTTCTAACAACCTTGTTGCTACTGGTTTAATCACTGGCAAACTTCTTCTGTAAGCCAGCCTCTCTCTTTTTATTATTATTACTACTTTTTTACTTCAGTTTTTATTAGTATTATCTAACTATGACATTTTTTTTTAATATCAGATATCGTTATGATGCTCAAGATTATTCTCAACCTCCTCAAAGGTTAGTTACTTAGTATCTCAACTAGTTACACTTGGCTAACCTGGCGGCTTTTTTAGTTTTAATGAAATGTTATATTGTACTCATACGGTGCTTGTGAAATATGCTTGAAAATGACTGTTGTGATTTGAATAATCCACATTAGATATTCGCTTTAACGTTTGTCTGTTTTCCTTGGTTATTCTTCATTTCTGATAATTTTGACTATACATAGTTGAACATTTAATAATTTCAGCCAAACTCATTCAAGCTGCTTCAACTAGGCAACCAGACCCGTGCGTTGCACACGGGCTGTATCTAAGTGTTCATAACGTAATGTTCACTAATTTTCGTCATGTATTCATTGCGGGATCATGTCATTTCATTATTTGAATACACTTGCAAACATGAATAGTCATGAAAGCCCGTGCAATACACATGGGTTGTATAGAAGTTTTGAAAGTCTAATATCCGTCATTTATTTTCGTCATTTTATATTCTGGACGTATTTTTATCATTATATATATAAATTTTCATGGTAACATACATTTTGTAAGCATGATACGTATGTAAAATAGTTTATTGACATATAATCTTTTAAGATATATTTTTTTACGTAATATTTTTTGTATATTTATTTTGGTATTTACTCTATCGTTTTTTATTTGAACTAACTAATATTAATACATCGGGCTAAGTTATAACTATTTCTTATGATAGTCAACAATTCCCGTGCGATGCACATGGGCTGTATAGAAGTTTTTATAGATTTAAAATACGTGCGATGCACATGGGCTGTATAGAAGTTTTTATACCGTAATATTCGGCATTTATTTTTGTCATTTTATATTTAAGTTTTCATGGTGTCACACATTTGCTAAGCTTTATACGTATTTAAAATACTTTATTGAGTTGCACATGAGCTGTATATAAGTTTTTATAGCGTAATCTTCGGCAATTATTTTCCTCATTATATATGTAAGTTCTGATGGTATAACATTTCTAGGCATGACACACATTTAAAATAGTTTATTGTCACTAAAAGAGTATATGTGAAGAGATCTTTTTCAAGAAGTTACATTGAAAAGAGTCTCTTCACATGTAATTTTTTAATATGTATAAGTTATATAAATTATTTTAAATATGAAGCGATAACATTAATGTTGGAGACCTTTTATATTCATCCCCGTGCGATGCACACAGGTTTGGACTGCCTCAGGACCCATGCGATGCACACAGGTTGGATCTAATTATTTTTTTCGTAAAGTTTGGGACTAATTTTCGGTTCATGTTTGAAACTCTCATTTTTTGTGAAAGACGGACTTCATTGTTCAATAAATTACACATTATTGGAAGAGAACTATAAAACAAATTTCCTTTTTAACAAAACTACAAAAACATAAAACATTAAAGTAATTAGTATATTCAAGAGTATAAATTATAATTCGTATAATAAATTATAATTCGTATAGTAAAATATTGCATGTTTAATTTGTAACGTACTATTAATATGAATGCTAAGTATTCATCTATATAGGCAGAATTGCCTGTGCGATGCACACGGGCTTAATAAAAGTTATTAAAGTGTAATTTTTTGTATTTTTTTTCGTCATTTTATATTTAAGTTGTGATAGTATCATAAATTTTGTTACCTTTATGCGTATTTAAAATACTTTATTGAGTTGCATGTGTTTTGTATATAAGTTTTTATTGCGTAATATTTGGGACGTATGATGTATAGACGTTGTGAGAGTGTAGTAGTTGGCTTTTATTTTCGGTATTTTATATTTAATTTGTCATGGTATCTCACATTTTCTAAGCTTTATATATTTTTTAAAATGGATGTATCCGGGATAGCCCGTGCGATGCACACGGGCTTTGTAGAAGCTGTCAAAGTATAGTTTTTTGGGTTTATGTTTGTCGTTTTAGATTTTAGTTGTCACGGTATCACAAATGTGTTAACCTTTAAACGTTTTTAATAGACTTTTCTTTGTTGCTTTAGGGTTGTATATTAGTTTTTATATCTTAATATTTGGTACGTATGTTGTATAAAAGTTGTCATATTATTACTCGTTTTCTAAGGTTTATAAGAATAAAGTACTTTATTTAGTTGTATATGAGTTGCACATTGGATGTATATAAGTTTTTATATCGTAATTTTCGGAACTTATTTTCGTCATTATATATCTAAGTTGTGATGGTATCACATTTCTAAGCATGACATACATTTAAAATAGTTTATTGACATTAAAAGAGTATATGTGAAGAAATTGTTTTTCAAGATGTTACATTAAAAAGAGTCTCTTCACATGTAAATTTTTAATATGTATAAGTTACATAAATTATTTTAAATATGAAGCGATGACATTAATGCTGGAGACCTTTTATATTCATCCCCGTGTGATGCAAACAGGTTTGGACTGCCCTAGGACCCATGCGATGCACACATGTTGGATCTAATTGTTTTTTTTTCGTAATGTTCGGGACTAATTTTCGGTTCATGTTTGAAACTTTCATTTTTTTTGTGAAAGACGGACTTCGTTGTTCAAATAAATTACATTATAAAATGTGAACTATAAAACAAATATCCTTTTTAACAAAACTATAAAAACATAAAACATTAAAGTAATTAGTATATTAAAGATTATAAATTATAATTCGTATAATAAATTATAATTCGTATAGTAAAATATAGCATGTTTAATTTGTAACGTACTATTAATATGAATGCTAAGTATTCATCTATATTGACACCGGTGGCCGTGGCGTTGTTCTTGTTGTTGTTCTTCTTGCTGTTGTTTTTGTCGTTGTTGTTCATTGACATTTTGCATGTTTTGTACTTGATACATTTTTCGTGACTTCTCGATCTCTTTCTTTAATGTGAAGAGGTTTTTTGCAAAATGTTATATTTAAATGAGGCTTTTCATATGTAATTTTTAATATGAGTAAGTTACATAAATTATTTTTTAATTAATGCATTATTACAACATTTTTCCATAAACTATAATATCGAATTTGGAGCATTCATTAGTAACTCATTCTAAGTATGTACAGTATGATGGCATGAATCACATGATCTCAAACGCAAATGAATAATGCTTACCTCGTGATAGGTGTGGGATAACATTTCAAATACAATTTTCTTCTCCTTTATATACTTCTTCGGTTTAGAAGATTCTCATTGTTATGATGATAGTGTGAAATATTTTTATTATATACTTCCATTTTTAATATATAACATCGACATAATTTACAAAGTCATATCAAATATCAAAGTCACGCAATATTTCAAGACGTTTAATTAAGAAAGTGACATTAACACAACGCAAGACAAAAAACTACATTAAGAGCAAAAATATTAAAATGCACAAACAAAGTGTAGTAATAATTATTGACTAAAAATTGAATGCTCGTCACATTATTTTCAATAAACTTACTTGCTAACGAATCAATAGTATTAGCCCGGTTATCGGTATTACATGAAGTAAAATATTGCATGTTTAATTTGTAACATACTATTAATATGAATGCTAAGTATTCATCCCACCGATGGCTGTGGCGTTGTTCTTATTGTTGTTGTTGTTGTTGTTCTTGTTGTTGTTGTCTTTGTCGTTGTTGTTCATTGGCCTTTTGCATTTTTTGTTCTTGATACAATTTTTGTGACTTCTCGATCTCATTCTTTAATGCTTCTTGACGCGCTACAAAAAAATTAGATATAGTTGATCGTTAGTAACTTAAATACTGTTAATCAATATATTGCATTTTCGATCAAAGTAAAAATGTTCGTGCATGTTCCACTTAACTGATAAGAAAACGATATGTAGGATCTCTTAAACCATTAGAGAAGATGATGTTACTACCAAAGTTCCTAAGCACCATCTTTATGTCCTACATTGTTACACACACAAAATACACGTGAAATTTACATAAAAAAATATAAATCAATATGCTAAATAAGTAAGACGATATGATGCTTACTTTACCACCATAATAAGTTGTAGCCCAATGTGTACGCGGTGTGGAGGAAGTTGTGGTTTGTATTCTAAATAAGTAAGACGATATGATGCTTACTTTACCACCATAATAAGTTGTAGCCCAATGTGTACGCGGTGTGGAGGAAGTTGTGGTTTGTTGTGTGTGATTTTTGACACATTATATAGTTGATAAAATATTTGTAACTCATGGACGAGAAGCTAAAAAGACTAACCATTAATTGGTATGTTAAATTTATGCATTCATGACATTTTTTGTTTGTATTCTTTGAGGTTTAGAGATAGCTTGAAACATGTTGTACCGTACAAACTTTTGTGCACGATTTCTATGTACTTACCCTTATGCATGACTATTAAATCAATGTACTAACATATGAAGCATTCACATTTCACTTTCAATTCATGAAACATTTATTGGTTTGGAGATGGCTTGAAACATGTTGTACCGTACAAACTTTTGTGCACGATTTCTATGTACTTACCCTTATGCATGACTATTAAATCAATGTACTAACACATGAAGCCTCCACATTTCACAATCAATTCAAGAAACATTTATGAAGAGCACTTTGCATTTATAAGACAACTTAAACTTTTAGTATATAAGATAAGATGCATAATAATCAATTTAAATGCACATACATAATTCGACGATTGTTTAGGGTAGTGAAATCAGTTCTCATTGAATCGAAAGTTTATAAATATGTACTCAAGTTGGGCCTGGATATGAAAATTAAATTCTGAACATAAATCTTTTTCACCTGGTTATAATGAGACAATCAAATTAAGTGTGAAATTTTTATGCCATGTGTTTTCATCTTGTTAGTTCTTTTCTTGGTGTTATATCTTGACTTTATCATGACTGCCAAAAACACTACTGGATTTGATTTTGTATAAAATTGGAACGTTTTGATTTTTATGGAGAGATAAACGAATTTCATTTTGCATAAAATTGAAACGTTTTGATTTTTATACTCCTCCTTGAGCACATAAAAATTTGAAAGATTTTGAAAAATCTTGAAAAAGGGACGAAATTCTTTTAATGGGGGAAGACTGTGACAATTGACATTTTTAGGTTATTACTTAACCACAAACTTAAATGTTTATACTAAACACGTGATTACTTGACTTTCCGTATAACCATTAGGTTATTCCAAGCATAAAGAAAAACAACTTTGAATGTATTCAAGTAATAGACTAAGTTTAGCCTGCCTCTAAAAAGTACATTATTACTCTCATGAGCATGTTTTATAAGTCATTTGTATTTTGTTTTATAAATTTTACGTAAATCACCCAATACTTGCATTAAGTCTTTGTGAAATAGTGGATTATGAAGAGGGTATTAAATGCGTGGTTGAACAAGGTAGTTGGAGAGGGGTTATTAAGATACTATTTGAGTAGTTGAAGTAATGAGATATCAGTTGGATCCAATGCTTGGTGGTGACTAGGGAGATATAAAAACAACTTAAACATGTGTTCCTTTTCTCCTTTACCTATCGTATTTTGGGTTTGGGAGGTATTTAATTAATAAGGTATTGTAATTAGAAGTATTGTAACTTTCGGTCAAGGATAAACAGGTTTCGGTAAAAAAACAGGTCCACCAGTCTAACCCGTTTAATAAGCGGGTCGTGTTTGAGTTGAGTAATTATTAAAAAGGTTAACCCAAAAACCCTTTAAGTATATAAAATATATATAACTTGGATTTTATGTTGCATTTAGATTACATGTATTGTATTATGTACTTAATATACAATAAATTACGATCATAACTTGGATATCATTAAAATTGTTGTATACTTATTTGTATATGCTATTTTTATTATATTTCAAATATTTATATCATTTTTTTTATTTAAACTTGTAGAAAACCAACAACCACCCATCACCGGTTGACATATTTACTTAAACATGTTAAATGAGTCACAAACACGATACACATGTTATGCAAGACCGGGTAAAGGTTTAATTTCTTGACACGATTGTTTTATGTTTAGGTTAGAAACTTTTCATATGTTCTAAACTATATTGCTTGAAAAGCAAAAACATTATATATATATATATATATATATATATATATATATATATATATATATATATATATATATATATATATATATATATATATATATATATATATATATATATATATATATATATATATATATACATATATATACATATATATATGTATATATATACATATATATGTATATATATATATATATATATATATATATGTATATATATATATATATACACATATATACATATGTATATATATATATATATATACATATGTATATATGTGTATATATATATATACATATATATATATATATACATATATATGTATATATATACATATATATATGTATATATATGTATATATATATATATATATATATATATATATATATATATATATATATATATATATATATATATATATATATATATATTATGCTTCAAACAAGCTTAATGAAAATGGACAACCATGAAGACAATTGGGCTTTTTTTGATTAAGATAGATAATACAATGGGCCGCTAGCCTGCCAGTTTACAAATTTTGTAGTTACACGAAATCTTAATTAATCTGTACCGCCCCAAATTCCAACCTAAACAACTCATCATGAGCTTGTTCTTGCCTAAAGAACTCTTCCCACTCTTGTTGAAGCCTTGCTTGTTATTAGTCAACCATATCAGCTTGTACTCTTTATAGTTTGTTACAAAGTGATAGTGTTTCCATAGTTGTAGGGATTTGATATATGTATATATATCACCCTCTGGGGAATGGAAAAAAATCGAGACATTCAAGTCTTATATGGTATCAGAGCCTATAACCGATCCCTAAACCCTAATATCGATTTTTCCTTCCTCTCATCATCTACTTGTTTCTTTCTTCATCATCCATGGCAGATCCCACTAAACTTAATCCTACTCAACCTGTTAATCACATCATCAATTCTGTCCCTGTCAAACTCGAGATGGAAACAAGTTAATACACATCTTGGGCTGAATTGCTTAAGATTCATTGTCGTGCTCATGATGTGATTGATCATCTCACCTCTAAAACTGCCATAACTCCTGCAACTTGGAGTCGTCATGATGCCATTGTTCTTCAATGGATCTATGCAACAATCTCCAAAGATCTTATGCACACCATCCTAGAACCTGATACCACCGCTAAGAAAGCATGGGATCGTCTCAAAGATATATTCCAGAACAATAAACATTCCCGAGCTCTCTCCTTTGAACACCAATTTGCCAACATACAACTTGAAAGCTTTCCTAACATCTCCTCCTATGCCAAGAACTGAAAATGTTGGCTGATCAACTTGTTAATGTTGGTGCCCCTGTGTCTAACAACGTTGGGTTTTGTAATTAATCGCGGGACTAAACGAAAGTTATGATGGAGTTGCCACCATCATTCAACAAAGTGGTCCCTTCCCAACCTTTTATGATGCTCGTTCTAAGCTTGTCCTGGAAGAAACCCGCAAAAACCGCCAAGAAAATATCACAGGGATGACTACAGGTTCTGCTCTTGTCACTACCACTGAATCACGTGACTCAAAGCAACCCATGCATGGTACTCGTGACACCTCTCGTGGTACTGGTTCTCAAAATAGCCGTAGTCGTGGAAGTGGACGCAATAATGGACATGGTGGTAGACGTAATGGTGGTCGTGGTTGAGGCAATAACAACTCAGGCACCTACAACAACCGTTCTACCCAGACTAATAATGGGCCTCGACCATCGGGTTGGACCCCACCTTCACCTTGGGCTTGGCAGCAGTATTGGGCCTCCATTCCAACTTGTCCATATCCATCAGCTCCTTGGACTCGGCCCACTGACCCATCTGGAACAGCAGGAATTCTTGGGCCTCGTCCACAGTGTATGCAACATCTGTGGCACCATCCACTTCATATGCTCCCACTGATATTGAACATGTCATGCATACTATGACCCTGAACCCTCCTGATGAGAATTGGTATATGGACACAGGAGCAATGAGCCACATGACAGCTTCACAAGGTACACTCTCTTCTTATTTCAATATGAGCACTCCTAAACATATTATTGTTGGTAATGGTCATGAAATTCCAGTTCAAGGTTATGGAAATACCACTCTTTCTTATCCTTACCCACCTTTAAAATTAAAAAATGTCCTTCATACACCTCACATAATAAAAAATCTCATCTCAGTTCATCGTTTATCTATTGATAATTATATCTCTATCCATTTGGTTTCACTGTGAAGGATTACAAGACGGGGATTCAACTCATGAGATATGATAGTAATGGGGACCTATACCCTCTCACCACTTCCGCACTTCACCAAATCACTCCACCATCTAACTTTGCTGCTTTCTCTCAAGACCTTTGGCATAGCATCTTGGACATCCAGGCGCCAATATATTGCATTTGCTTAGAAATAAAAATTACATTTCATGTAATCGTTCTAAAGAACCTTCTTTATGTGAATCTTGTATTTTTGGTAAACATGTTAAGTTACCATTTTATAATTCAAATTCTATTACCTTATCTCCATTTGATATCGTCCATAGTGATGTATGGACATCACCGATGTTGAGCTCGGCTGGTCACAAGTGCTATGTACTATTTCTTGATGACTATTCCAATTTCTTATAGACATTCCCAATAGGACATAAATCACAAGTATTCTCCAAATTTCTTATCTTTAACAATCAGATTCACAATCATTTTTCTACTAACATAAAAGCCTTTCAATGTGATAATGGAAAAGAATACAACAACTCTTCATTTCATAACGTTTGTCATCAAAATGGCATGGTTTTTTTGATTCTCATGTCCATATACATCTTCCCAAAATAGAAAAGCCGAACGAAAAATTCGAGCTATAAAAAATATCATCCGCACACTCTTAGCACATTCATCTATGCCTTCTAACTTTTGGCATCATGCACTTGCTATGGCAACATACCTTCTAAACATCCTACCCAATAAATTAATAAATTACCATTCTCCAACCTTGATCCTATATCAACGTCAACCCACCTATACCCACCTACGCACTTTTGGTTGCTTGTGTTACCCTCTTTTACCTTCCACCACTATCAACAAATTTCAATCTCGATCTACACCATGTGTATTCTTAGGATATCCGGATTCTCATCGCGGATATAAATGTTACGACCTGCATTCTAAGAAAATTATTATCTCTCGCCATGTGCTTTTTGACAAAACAAAATTTCCCTTTGCTTATCCCCGTCCATCAACACCCGAAACCTATGAGTTCCTTCATTAAAATCTTGTTCCGTACTTTCCACACCATAACTCATCTAGTGTCTCCTCGCCCATTACTCGAACATCTACACCAAATCAGCCCACAAGTGAACCCACAAGCGCATCTCAAGACAAGCAACTAATGCCACCTTCTCCCATAACCCAACCCAACTCTCCGAGTCCACTCCAATCTCGGATCTCCAGACCTTTTCATACAACCCAAAACACTCACATCTCATCATATCAGTCCACACGAGAACACATATCTATTCCACAACCATCTAGGCCTACCACAAAATAATCTCTTATACACTCTCCTTAGCCTAACCTACCATCTGTGTACCGGGCCCGATGCCAAACATCTCAAAATGCACCTACTGTCCTACCTTCCAGGACCATAACAACACGTAGCATGTCAGGTATTAGCAAACCAAAAGCTCCATTCAGTTTACTCACTTCTATCACTTCATCTCCTCTACCACGTAACCCGAAAGAGGCATTCCATGATCCGAATTGGAAACAAACCATGACTGATGAGTTTAATGCTCTTATTGAAAATAAGACATGGGAGTTTGTACCTAGAACACCTAATATGCATGTTATTCGTTCAATGTGGATTTTGAGACATAAACTGAAATCTGACGGTTCTTTTGAGCGATATAAAGCTCGTTTGGTTGGTGATGGCAGGTCTCAACAAGTTGGCATCGATTGTACCAAAACGTTTAGCCCGGTGGTTAAACCATCTACTATCCGTCTGGTACTAAGCTTGGCACTTTCTAAATCATGGTCTATCCACCAACTAGATGTTAAAAATGCATTTTTACATGGGCATTTGAATGAAACAGTATATATGCACCAACCTATGGGGTTTCGAGACCCGGTTTTCTTTACGGTCTTAAACAAGCTCCCCGAGTTTGGTATCAAAGGTTTGCAGACGTTTTTTCTACTATTGGGTTTATTCATAGTCGTTCGGATCATTCATTGTTTATATACAAAAATGGATGTGACATAGCCTACATTTTACTTTATGTCGATGACATAATTATCACAGCTTCATCAGATTCTCTTCGGTGTTCCATTATGAAACGTTTGGCTGATGAATTTGCAATGAAAGATCTTGGTCCTCTTAGTTACTTCTTGGGTATTGTTGTTACTCGCACCTCCAATGGCTTGTTTTTTAGTCAATATAAGTATGCATAGGAAATTCTTGAACGAGCAGGTATGAGTTCTTGTAAGTCTTCTCACACTCATGTCGACACTAAAGCAAAACTGAGTTCAGAAGCTGGTAATGTGTATTTTGATCTTACATACTTTAAAAGCCTTGCTGGAGCTCTTCAATACCTCACCTTCACTCGCCTAGACATCTCCTATGTGGTTCAACAAATATGTCTTCATATGCATGACCCTCATGATAGTCATATGGCAGCTCTTAAGCGTATTTTACGCTATATACAATGTACTCTTCATTTTGGATTATTTCTCACAAAAACCTATACACATGAACTTGTATCATATACCGATGCCGATTGGGCAGGGTGTCCAGATACTCGACGATCTACCTCGGGGTATTGCGTTTATCTTGGCGATAATATGATTTCTTGGTCCTCAAAACGATAACCTACCTTATCTCGTTCAAGTGCCGAAGCCGAATACCGTGGTGCAGCTAACGTAGTGTCCGAATTCTGTTGGTTACGCAACTTGCTGCTTGAGTTACATTTTCCAATTCACAAAGCTACTATTGTATATTGTGACAATGTAAGTGCAATTTTTCTATCTAGCAATCCTATTCAACATCAGTGAACCAAGCACATTGAACTCGATATTCATTTTGTTCGTGAAAAAGTGTCCCGTGGTCAATTTTGTGTGTTGCATGTCCCATCGCGTTACCAAATCGCAGATATCTTCACCAAAGGTCTCCCACGGGTTCTCTTTGATGATTTTCGGGACAGTCTCAACGTCCGTTTACCTCTCGCTTCGACTGCGGGGGTCTATTAGTCAACCATATCACATCATGTATATTTAGAATATGTATACTTTCCTTGTACTCTTTATAGTTTGTTACAAAGTGATAGTGTTTCCATAGTTGTAGGGATTTGATATTTGTATATATATCACCCTCTGGGGAATGGAATGAACATCGAGACATTCAAGTCTTATACTTGTTCTTCATCTGTTTCTCTTAAAGCCTCTTTATCTCGCATAAATTGATAATGTTGTTTCTCAGTAAATCTATGCTCATCAACTGATTCCTCTTCATCTAGCCTTAGTTGATGTAGTTGTTGTGATTCATCTTCATCTAGGCTAAGTTGATGTAGTTGTTGTGATACTGAACCACCCATAATGTTTTCATTATGCATCCAACAATTGTGATTGATATTATCTTGTATCTGTGAAACACACTTCTACAACATTTTCTTAATCTCGTAATCTTTTCAAGCTTCATCGTGCAAAAATTTGTCAATCACAGCATGTATTTTAGGCGAAATGTCTTTGCATTTCGCGTATTGTTTCCTCAAATCTTCTTTCGCAGCCTTTGCTTGCTTAAACAGGTTGATAACGCCGACAATAGCATCTTGACGAGCCGCATCCTCTTGCTCGCATTGGTTCTGAATATACGATTGAATTTCTTCGTCGGAACAGGGGAGGGAACAAGCCATAATGTTTGTGTTAAAATGAAAATAGTGTTTAGTTTTATGAGTGAAAAAAAAAGAAAAGAAAAAGTAACCGTTAACTTCTAGCATGTTCCGCTTTACGTTTGGATTTAAAGGGAGTTTAAATTTAGTAATCGTTAAATGGGGTGAAATGAAATTTTATTTTTATTATTTATTTTTTTGTCCACTAGCATGTTCCGCTCTACGTTTTTGTGGTAACTCACCTGACAATGCAGTCCTAACGCCTCCTTCGTTGATATGGTAACACAGACCCAACGCCGACCACCTCAACTCTAACACCGTTGGAACGTTATTGTACCCAGTGTTAAAGTGGTCGGCATGACTAACTTATTCAATAAACGTGTTCAAGTTCGACTAACTAAGTAAGTCCGGTCAAAGTGTACAAGGGACCACCAACCGGTCGCAACACACCCTGGTTTTACCCAAAATAACCCTTACACTATGTTCTCGAGTCTTGATTAAGGAAGAAAAAGAAAGAAAATAGAAAAAGTTATGTTCTTGAGTTTCACTTAAGGGGGAAAAGAAAAGGAAAAGAAGTGAAAAATAGTGTAATTTGGTTAATTTTAAAAGTAAAGTGTTTTATTCTAAAAGTGGGCTGAAAATGTTTAATATAGCATCATTAAACGACGCCCTTTGTGTCGTTTTGGGTTATTCCTTATTTGGGCCTGGCCCATTCCCATCTTCCGGTCTGCAACCATCGCCTTTTTTTTTTTTGCCCCCTCTTTGTCCGACTTTTGCCTGTTAATACTTTACACAGGCCACCGCCTCTGTAATACTTATCTTCTTCGCTCCTTTCTTCTCCCATCTGCTGCTATACCTTCGCCTACGTTATTCAGCGTTTCGATTAGGGTTTGTTGCCTTTTTTTTTTTTGCCCATTAACTTTTTATTCGCATATAACAACTTCCATGTATGTATTTTGTGCGTTTTTATGTTTCTGTTTCTGCAAATTGTTGTGTTTTCTGTTACTTGCTCTTTCGTTCGCTGTTGATACTTGCTTCCTTTAATATCTAGATATGAGAACTAAGACTAGGGGTGTCCGTAGAAATAGTGGTCACCGAATCTTAGATGACGGTCGGTCCGTTACTGCTGATGTTGATGTGGGTTCAGCTTCGGCTGGCCTCCATCCTCATACTGATTTAAATACTGATTCGTTGCCTCAGAATCTGTAGCTGAACAATAAACGTTTGTGAAGTGGATGGTTGGTCATGTTAATATATTGCTACTGTTTCGTTACCGTTTTTTGTCTTTTGTTTCTATAATATACTAGGATAATAAACCTCAGACATGTATCAAGTTACTGTCGATTATCCAACAGGTTTTGCGTATCAACCTAAGCACCCAAATCTGAACAGCTCGCTGCCCCGCCGCAACGCGGCGGCCCGGGACTTTCCTTGTTTTACTAAAAAAAACTGAAGAAAACAATGTTGCGCTGAAAAACCCTTTAGTTAAAAAAACGACAACATAAAAAGCCCATTCATTGTTAACTTAGTTGGACGGTTGGACCTTCTTTATGTTCTAGGGTTTACCTAAAACGCTCTTCTTGTGTGTTCTTCCATCCACTCCAGGGCAGGCAAGTAATCAACAAATTTGTTGTTGAAGAAGAAGAAGAATAAATGGAGATAAATGTAAAGAATATAGCATTCGACCTTGATTTCCATCCTTCTAACAACCTTGTTGCTACTGGTTTAATCACTGGCAAACTTCTTCTGTAAGCCAGCCTCTCTCTTTTTATTATTATTACTACTTTTCTACTTCAGTTTCTATTATCTAACTATGACTTTTTTTTTTTTTTTTTTTTTTTTTTTTTTTTTTTTTTTTTTAAATCAGATATCGTTATGATGCTCAAGATTATTCTCAACCTCCTCAAAGGTTAGTTTGTTAGTATCTCAACTAGTTACACTTGGTTAAGAATTTGGAACCCGGATAAGCTAACCTGGCGACTTTTTTAGTTTTAATGAAATGTTATATTCTTGTGAAATATGCTTAAAAACGACATTTGTGATTTGAATAATCCACATTAGATAATCGGGTTGCTTGAGCTATAACGTTTATCTGATAATTTTGACTACACATAGCTGAACCTTTAATAATTTCAGCAAAAACTCATTCATGCTGCTTCAATTCATAATAATCAATTTAAATGCACATACATAATTCAACGATTGTTTAGGGTAGTGAAATCCGTTCTCATTGAATCCAAAGTTTATAAATATCTACTCAAGTTGGGCCTGGATATGAAAATTAAATTCTGAACATAAATCTTTTTCACTTGGTTATAATGAGACAATCAAATTAAGTGTGAAATTTTTATGCCATGTGTTTTCATCTTGTTAGTTTTTTTCTTGGTGTTATATCTTGGTGCTTTTTAATAATATTCATTGTAGGGTGTTGAAGGTCCGTGCTCACAGCGAGTCTTGCAGAGCAGTTAGATTTATCAACGAAGGACGTGGTAAACGACAACTTTGTTAATTTAACATATTTTGATACATTACTTTCTCCAATGAGAGATTTATTGAGTTATCGTCGTTTCTTGTTTTTTAGTAATCCTCACAGGTTCTCCGAACTGTTCTATCCTGGCCACTGATATCGAAACAGGATCACCAGTTGCCCGTCTTGAAAATTGTCATGAGTAGGTCTCCTTATTTTCTGCAGCATTTATATTGCTGGATGATTTATTGGGTTGTTAATAGTATTTGCCTTCTTTTGCAGGAATGCTGTCAACCGATTGGTTAATCTCACCGAATCAACAATTGCTTCTGGAGGGGATGATGGCTGTATTAAGGTTTTGTAATCTTGATATTCGATAAACTTAAATCTATGCCTTGACTTCACCCATGCCAACCGTACTCATCTCGTCTGTCTAGATGTCTTCATTTGAGATGAGCTAACTAGATGTTGCACTTTATAACAATTTACTCATGAATGGTCAATTTGGATTTTTTTACTCTCAAACGGGTCACCAAAACAAGTGTTTAGCTTAAACGGGAACATGTCAAACTGGTTGAACAGGTGCCAAAAGTCTCTTTTTGGTGCATAGAGCATTACATCCTTCTAAAACGTCTTTCTTTTACATCTATAATTCTCTGGTCTTACGTATTATTAGTTGTCTATAATAATTTTAAAATGGACAAATAGGCAAGCATAGCAACACAACCTGGATCAGTTAAAACCCCGTTTCAACCCGAATTTGTTATGACTCATTTCATAACATGCATGACCATCCATCTTGCCACCTCTGTTATAGATCATTCTGAGACTCTGAGTAGTGTTTCCTTAGCTCTTTTATCATCCCTGTCCAAATTTCAGTTTCACGTTATGTAATTCTGACCCCTCAGTGTGTGGCAAATGACATTTCTGCTACGTTTGTGTTGTGTAGGTATGGGATACTAGACAACAGTCCTGCTGCAATACATTTCAAGTTCATGAGGAGTACATCACTGATATGACCTTCGAGCCTGAATCAATGAAACTTTTAGGAACAAGGTAGTAGAACATGCCCCTTCTTCTTTTACTAAATATAGGATGCCGTTCCCTCTGTCCCAAAGAAGAATAATCCCTTATCTCTTTACTTTGTATTAAAACTTTTCTTTTGACCCTAAAATCTTTAATTTAGAATACCCAAAATGTTCATATTAACCAAGTTTTTGGCTCGTCACTAGAAAAAAAAACACTAATTTTGAAAGAGAGTTACAGAATTAGTATGATACTCACTATCCTTTGTGGGAGAGGGTGTATCATTTTGGAATAGGACTATAGGAGTAGTACAGTTCATGATCCTAAGGTTTATTAAGGGATGTCAGTTACTTCTTATTTTCTTTCTGGATTGGTAGCTCTTATATTTCTTTATTCTTGATTTTCATTTAAGCTTGCAATGTTGGTCATACTAATTTATAACTTGGTTTGTTTTTATGTTAACTTTTCTAGTGGAGACGACACTCTATCTGTTAATAATCTGCGAAGTAATAAGGTATGTCTTTTCAAGGATGAAATTTAAGGATCTTAAGATGAAACAATAGATCATTTTTGCTGCACCTGTATGATCTAATCTCACATATTTGTGCAGGTTCAAACCCAATCAGAGTTTTCTGAAGATGAGCCATTGTCAGTAGTGATAATGAAGGTCTGAGTGTGTTCGTTGGTTATATTGCTTTCAGAATTTATTAGTAACTTGCCAACTTATGCCGTTTGGTTATTAATACACAGAATGGTCGAAAAGTTATATGTGGAACCGAAAGTGGAACGATGTTATTATACTCTTGGGGTTTTTTCAAGGATTGCAGGTAATCTGAAGTTCCTCTGAAATACTATATATATATATATATATATATATATATATATATATATATATATATATATATATATATATATATATATATATATATATATATATATATATATATATATATTTTATGGGAAATGTTGCTTATTAATCCATTTCATAATTTCCAGCGATCGCTTTATTGCTTTCTCCCCAAACCCAGTGAATACCTTGTTAAAGGTATGTTTTTTTTTGTTCGTTTTACTTTTGCTAAAAGTTGTGATCACTACCGAACATGAGCCTTCCCCATCAAGTTAGAGTTACAAAATAATGATTTTCTCTTATTTTAGCTTGATGAAGAGAGAGTCATCGTTGGAACTGAAAATGGTCTCATCAGGTGAGAACGCTATAATAATTACCTTGTTTAATCAATTTTTTGAGCCTTAAACGTTTGTTTGTATTTTGTTTAGCTTGGTAGGTATATTACCAAACAGAGTGATCCAACCAATTGCAGAGCACTCAGAATATCCTGTTGAACGCCTTGGTTAGTCTCATTTATACTTATCTTTATGCTATATGTTTCTCTGTACATATGTATTTGCATATTTGTCAAGGCGTGAATTTTAACCTATGCATGTGAAATTAGTCAGTCTGGGTTATATACTTATATGTTACTGCTGGCATCTGAAATGGGTAAAAGTATTATTGAACTTGGCTAAATATGAAATGGCTACTTTGTATTCAAAGTTGCTTCAAGGATATTAAGTGTTCATAACTTCCTCAATTCTTTTACTAAAAAAATATTATTCTATCAAGAATATTTTGTGTAATAATATATTTGGGAAAATGACAAAAATACCCATTTTTACCAACATACTTCACCAAATACCCAATTTTTATAAAAAAAAAAATCCAAAATACCACAAAAATCCGCAAGTTTTGCGAATTTTATGAAAAAATTCGCAAGGTTTGACCTCGCAAAGTCAAACCTTGCTAGTTTTCATAAAATTCGCAAGGTTGACTTTGCAAGGTTAAACTTTGCGAATTTTTTAAAATTGTGCCTTTTTCTTATGAAGTTGTAGATCTCTCTTTTCTCGTCAAGTGGCTTTTGAATCACGCAAAAAGAAGTTTGTATGAGGAAGTTATGGCCAAAATACGAGAAAAAGTTATTTTGGCCATAACTTTCTAATACGAACTTCTTTTTGAGTGATTCAAAAAGCCACTAAACGAGAAAAGGGATATCTACAACTTTCGTGTTTTGAGCTAAGCGTAAAAACCGATAGGAAAAGGGAGCAATTTTCAAAAATTCATAAGGTCTGACTTTGTGAGGTCAAACTTTACGATTTTTTTTAAAAAAAATCGCAAGGTCTGACTTCCCAAAGTCAAACCTTGCGAGTTTTCATAAAATTCTCAAACCCTCTCAAAACTTGCGGATTTGATGGGTATTTCGGATTTTTTGATAAAAATTGGGTATCTGGTGAAGTATGTTGGTAAAAATGGGTTATTTTGTCATTTTCCCTAATATATAACCATTTTGACTAGTTGCCCAAACCTGCCTTTTCTGGCACATCTCTGCCATTTATACATTAAGATTCAGCAGTGCGATGCCTGAATCAATTTTATATTAATGCTCGTCATCTACAATGTTAATGTTTTTTGCTACTATTGTTTCTAAATTCTGTTATTCTTGTTTTAGCCTTTTCTCATGATAGAAAGTTTCTTGGAAGTGTATCACATGATTCGATATTGAAGGTGTGTTTTCTTTGCGCACCTTTGTTTGTTTTTTGATTGGCTTAGTTACTAACCGTCACCATTATCATTTGCAGCTGTGGGATATAGATAGTCTAGTGCAAGATTCCGGAAAGACGGTAGAGGGTAAATCAGGCGCTGACAGTGATGATGATGAGATGGATATGGATACAGATGATAAACCTCAAAAATCATCTAAAGGTAATGTGCTTATTTTGTGGTTTCTAAACCCTGCTCTGTAATCAGTAGCATCTCGTTATATTTGGAGGGGGGCAATTTCGACTCGTTTACCTAAAATATGTTTATGTAGTTTAGAATTTTATCTTCTAACCGGGTCAAAAATAAAGACTTTGGTAATAAGCAAATGGGTTAAATGGATCAAACAGGTCAAATGTCACCCAAAATGTTTTCAAAATGCGTTTAACTTCCATAATAGCTTTAATGTATATTTTTTGTTATAGTTCTAGGTGCTCTATAATGTAGCTTTTGTTATTTTTATTTTAATACATCGATTTTTGGAAACTAAAATAGAACCAAAAAATATTACAGTGCGGCTGAACCACAACTTGTCCCATTTGGAGCCATGTTAAAATGTCACTTTACCTTCCCATTTTGCCATCTCTACGTCACAAGTATTGTGTATAGGAGAGTAAACATAGTTTGTTTAGGAATAATAATTGTCTTAATGTGATCATATTTTGAAAACTGTGTTCAAGTTCATGCACAAACCTATCCAACATTGCATAAGTTTGCTACTTTTCCCTTTTAGGCACAAAGAGGAAAAACAATGGAGGAGCTCGAGGCCTTGATAACACAAGCAATTTCTTTGCAGATTTATAGTTTATGTTCTTGGTAAGTTGGATATTTATGGAAGCGCACAAAAAAGTAGCACCCCCTTATTAAGTGAGCAACACAACTGGGTTTTTTTCTTTTTCGGCTGAATATGTTGGACCGTCTACTTGTGTTGGCCGTGTACAAGATATTCAACAATTTATGCGTTGATGCTTAAATATTTATTGTACTTACAAAATCGGATACCTTGATGCTTAAATATTTATTGTAGTTTCAAAACACAATAATTTTGGAAAAAGTACTTGACTAATGCATATTTGTGAAGAAAGAAAACCAAATTTTAAGTTACAGAATTGGAGCTTATTAAGCTCAACGAAACACTATATTATTATTGGAGGAGTCATTAAAGTAAGAATACAGAGATGATTTTTTTAGTAACTCTGCTTGATATATTATCAGAAAATGTAAAATGTCATTACTCAATATTGGTCGATGATGAAGTTGCGAGTTTATGGTCGGAATTTGGAGATCGAGGTTAGGAGGTGTGGGTTGGTGGATGTCGGACAAGATGTGGAGATGGGGTCTAGTTTTTCACAGATTTATTAGCTCTCGTATATTAGGCTACCCACGGTGGTCGGTAGACCGGCCTGGTCGCCCCTGCGCCAACTGAGTCGCCACCACTGCAAGTAGTCGGTCGCCCAAGGTCTGTCGGCTCCAAAATAGGCAACCCCTTCATCCTCTCGACCGATTGTGGAATCCACAAGATGCTAAAAAGTGTACCATTTGATAAATAACAACAGCAACAAATAAATAAATAAATAATAAAAAAATTATTGAACTTTCTAGTTTTAACCCTTTTAACACTATAAAAAATACCCTATTTATTTTATCATTTATACACAATTTATATATACTTTTAATCTCTACCAAAAATCTTAAATGACTTGTTCACTTCAACATAATGTCGATGAAATTAAAGCTATGGTTCAGAAACAAATCGAGGAGGATAAAGTTCGTCAGCTAGCAATTATGAACTTAGTCGTTGAATTTGAGAATGTAAGCATAGCTAAAGATGATCTGAGGAAAGCATACGATGAATGCAGTGACATTCCGCAAGAGAAACGTGCTTTGATCGACACTTTTTTGAAACAAGAATCTGATAAGGATTACAAGATGCATAATGCTTTATTTAGAAAGGCGGGACAAATAGAACATCAAATGCATACTAAATTTGTTCGGATGCATGTAAAAAACAAATAGGATTATTGTGTTTTTGTATTGTTTTTTAAATTTCATGTTGTAATTTCTATTTTTATTTAAATGAATGAATAATTATTTACAGCGAGGAAGATACAAAGTAGAATACGAAATTTTATTCATTGAAATACAAAGTAGAATACGATATTGAAATAAAAATACAAATTACGATACGATACGAGAACACAAATCATCCTATTTGTTTTCTTTGTGCATCTAACAGATTTTGTAACTCATATTATCTTGTATTTCTTGCACACATTTTCACAACGATTGTTCAATCTCGTTACCTTTTGAGGCTTCGGCTTCAAAAATTTGTCAATCACACCACGTCTTTCTTACGGAATGTCTTTGCATTCCGCATATTCTTTCCTCAAAGCTTGTTTTGCCGCTTATGCTTGGTCAAACAGCCTGGTTACGCCAATAATAGCTTCCTGATGAGCGGCATCATCTTCATCACATTGTTTCTAAACATACACTTTGATTTCTTCGACGGTATGTGGGAGAGAACAATCCATAAGAAATGTTATCATTTGTGTGCGCCTAAAAGGTCGCATGTAGGTCGCATGAGAGAGAAAACTGAGGTGGCAGGAAAATTGAGCGTTGATGGGGTCACTGTTCTGAGTAGCCTTATAGTTACAAGTAGCTTGATCCTCTTGCAGCGTAGAGTTTTTCGAATTCATGAGAAGGAACTATTAGACCGGGGACTAAGCTATGTCAACTTCTTATTACTTGTGTGTGAGGTATGGATTATTCTGTATATTAGTAATGAGTGTGTTTGGCATAGTAAGGGAAAGTAGTCATAGCAAGGTTATAAATAGCGCGAGGCGTGGCGTGGCAGTATGGCCAAACCTCAAGCCTTAATGTGAGGCGTGGAGGCATGGGTTTTTTAAGGCATATGTGTAAAACTAAAAAGGGGTTGAATAGTTTTTACCGTTTTTATGTCTTTTAAGAAATCTTACTTTCGAATACTTGATATGAAATCAACACGACAAGTAAATATATATAAACAATAAATAATAAGTAAATGCAAGATAGAATGGAAAGAGCAAACCAAAGACACGAAGCTTCCTTCCTCACCTTACTCCACTCCCCGAGTATCCAACTCGAGAGTTCTCAAGCACTATATCAACAAGCTCCATTTCGGCAGAGAAAACCTTACAACGTCGCTTCACTTCTTTACCGATACTAAGCTAAATATCAAGTTTTTCCCAATGCAAGACCAACCTTATCACTCTGTAACACCCTAACCCGATAATGGTAGAAGTATTACGTTATGGTGACATATCAAAGCAAACACAAGCATAAAACTTTAATAATACAAATGAATTTCAAAGATTACAAAGGAAAATCTGATGTACAAGGTTTACAAATGAGAACAAAAATGAATACTAAGTCTGATAATGAAATCACTTCTAGTCATCTCTAATCCAGGATATCTATCAAGGTATAGTCTTCTAAGTCCAAAGGTACTATTCACTAAAACCAACGACAGGAAAAGAAATGCGGATGAGCTTAAAAAGCCCAGTGAACATATATATATATATATATATCTCTACATTATATATAACAGGAGGCGTATGACGTCATTAATGCCACCTCAATGCCACCTCAATGCCATGTAATTGTAATATGTCCATGTCATCACATTAATGTCCACATAAGCACTTTTTTTTAATTAATTTCGTATTTTGTCATATCACAACTGTAGCCACCTAAGCATACTTGCTAAAATTCGGATTAAATTTGTGTAAAAATGTTGTGCATAGGATTCGAACCTTGGATATCTACAAACACTAACAAACATGTCAACCATTGGAAACAATGAAACTTTTGTTATTTTCTTTCCAAGACAAGATTAATAAAACCTTAATGCATGATGATTCAGATTACATATCAGAATATCTAAAAACCCTCAATGTATCATATCACGTATCACAATATCTAAAAAACCTAAATCGAAAAAAACACACACAATTTATTCGTTGCTATCCTTCTTCTACAAAACCCTAAATCAAATGTATCATTAAAACAAATATTCAATATTTACTCAATTGTTTCATCATCTATTGTCATTGCTCATTAGTATGTAATTGTCTTATTATTATTCTTGATGTTGTTGCAGACTTTAAAAAGCAACAAACATGTTTGAATCTTCAGGTAATCTTATTCAAATATTGATTTTAGATGTTAACGAATTTGTCACTGCTAATAAGGTTGAGTGAAAATTCATATAATCTTATTCAAATATTGTTTTTAGATGTTAATGAATTTGTCACTCCTAATAAGGTCGAGTGAAAATATCTGTAATGTTTCATAAGTTTGTTAACCTCTATATGTTTCGTGATAACTTGGACAGTGATCTCTAAAGGTATCATCTAATTCTCATTAGGATTTATCTTTATACATATCTAACAGTGGTAATATTATATGACTTAGCTTGCAGAACCAATAAATATGTTAGAGGAAGACGGTTCAGTTACCATCATGGATGTACAAAGAGTCTTTAGCTTTCGTTAACTACATGTACATGTATGTAAGTATTTATCTTTATCTATTGTTGATAGCATGAGGTAGAGGGCCAGTGCAAAGACATTAAAGCGGAGGAGGCAGATTATATGCTTCATCAGATAATTCCTAGAAATTTTCATTAATTGTTGTTGTCCATGTTACTCCTTTGAAATAAAATTCATCACAAACACATCACTGTTGTCTTCAATGATTTCAATTTTCAGTTTCAATCTCCTGAACCTGTAGTTTAGTTGATATTGATAATCATTCAAGCATACTTCTTTTGAAGCTATGCCTCTTTTATACGTTACATCTGTTTCCCATGAGCATCCTACGGTGATGGCGGGTTCATATGTTTTTATAAATCGTATTGGATTTTGAGACGAGCAATAGCTTAACAAGGAGGACCCCATGTATAATTTAAAAGCAACTATTCTAAAGTCTAAAGAAAATCACTATTTACAGCCAAATCACGAAGAGGTCGTTTTGTTGCTGAATTTTGTAACAGTAGTTTGCTTGGTGAAATTATGTGATCACAAAAGCTCTTCCATTTTATGTGCTAAACTGGATCTTAAAGGGTTATTAAAAGTATTTCTAAGAGGTCATTTTATTGCTGAATTTTGTGCAGTAATGGTTGTTTGCTTGCTGAAATTATGTGCTCAAAAAAGCTCTTCCAAACACTCCTTTTTTAGTTGACTATTGTTTTGTAGTTTCTTTATGTTTGTTAAAATTGTTTGTGGTAACTGTTAACTTTATTTTGCAACCCTTTTTCAAGGAAACCTTGCACTAGCATTCTACAAAGTCAAAGATCTTGAAGCCCAATGCTGAATGGGTTTGAATCTGTATCGAAAAGTGAGCAGGGAGCAGTTGCAGCTGTGGAGTTTGCCTATAGGCGGTTAACTAATCTCTTGGTGTCAAAATCTGACAAACAATTAAATATTTTTCACAAATCCTAATGTAAGTTCACCGTAAGTTCCTTTCTCTTGATCCTAATTTGAAGCAAAAAGTGAATGCTGTTAAAATAAAGTCAACGGTAAGTCTAAGTCATGACTGATACACCAGTGTTTGATGTGAAATTAGTGACTCTGGCTCGGCGAGCAAGAGGCATTATTATAGATTTTCCAAGCGACAGGCGTCAATCAAGAATGAGCTTGGCGAGTGTTTGAGGTCACGAGGAATAGCAATCTTTGAACACCAACAAACTTTCTCACGACTTCGTCTAAGGCATAGGTATATTGCATAAGAATATTTGATTCCAAGATCTAATATTCACACGGTGCTTGACACTGCTTATTGGTATTTGAAATAAGACGTTTGAGTACTAAATTCAAGGAAGAGGATTGGATTTAGCAAGAAAACATATAGCCTCCTGATTAGTGGAGCATACTCCTCTTTTCGGTAGTAGAAGGGAAGCTTGTCCGTTATTGTTTGTGTCAATACTCAACTTCGTCATTCTGGTTGAACAGCCTCCCAATGAGAGCGAGCCAAGACTTTTCTTGCTGTTTATGTTTGTCCGTCACGAATGTTCAACGAACTGCTAAATCATGGGTTCGAATCCCATTTCCTCCGGAAACAAACCTTGGCAACCCGATATTTAAGGAAGCACAGCTAACCTAAACGAGGGCAAAATGAATGACCCAAGGTTTGGGAGTCAAGGAACTGGAAGACAGACACGTGATGGACTGACCTCTTTAAGCAAAGGAGGCACTAGGAAGAGAGCCATTAGATAGAATTCAAAATGTTCCTGATGGAAGTAAACCAACAGATTACCTGCTAAAATTCACGCAATATTTACTAATATTTTCATAAAAAAGTGTTACGAATCTTAATTAACTTAGTTATTTATGTTTTTGTGTGGGGCCTAATATGTTTTTGTACCCAGGAATCTGTTAAGACCAAACACCCACAGCAGCGCTATGAGGCTAAATTGTACATGCTTCTTCAAGGAGGAAGTAAGTTTCATGTGTTTATCTGTTTCGGTACTTATCGTGTTACCCACTAATTTCCTACCAATAGTTTTATTTATGTATCGAAACTTATAATACACTGTTTATTATAATGCAGCTGGTGTTCCCCATCTTAAATGGACCGGAGTCGAAGGTGAATACAATGCTATGGTTATTGATCTTCTTGGACCAAGTTTGGAAGACTTATTTAATCATTGTAATCGGAAATTCACTTTGTAAACAGTTTTAATACTTGCAGATCAGTTGGTAAGTATGACACCTTTTTGTAATGAGAACATTGATTAAATGTATCGTATCAGCAATAAACTTTGTCCTATTGTTTCATTTGTAGATAAATATAGTTGAGTATATGCATTCAAGAGGTTTTCTTCACCGTGATATAAAGCTAGACAACTTTTTAATGGGTCTAAGACGGAAGGCAAATCAGTTATTTGTTTCTATAATATATCTTCATTTCAATACCATAATCTTGATGTCTGCATATTAAACATTTCAGTATGGTTTTTTCTTTGTCACATGGAATGACTTATTTAGTTATGCATATACATTTACTTATCTTTTCTAATTTGTCAACAGGTTTACATTATAGATTATGGTCTTGCAAAAAAGTACAGGGATCTTCAAACGCACAAGCATATACCATACAGGTATGGTCACTGATATGCATAAACTTGAGTGGAAGTGATTACTTTTCCTATCTTGTAATTGATACGTTCTTGAACAATCCAATATGAGTTTATTTATGTTCTTATAATATATGCTTTAGTGATAAGTCGCATAATAAGGTTAGATGATTAATTATATTGTAGAACTAACATACAAGAATCTTGACCGGAGGTATAATAGCAGTTGTATTACTTTTGCTTTTGTCACTGCATCAGCTCCTTCAATGCTTCTTCAGGTATAGAGGCCTTACAACTTCTGATTATGATATTACTACGTTTATATGCTCACTATATTTAGTATAATATGGTTGATTGATAACCATAACATGTTATTCATATCTTGAATAAACCCATGTATAATTACTACATTGTGATAAGCATGTATTAGGACAGAGACAACACATGTATATAACACACATGGCTTAATCAATTTTAATACCATATGTGGTCCTCATGTCCTAATATGTTCAATTTAGTTAACGCTGTCAAAAGATAACCACCTTTAGTTTATCAGGTCTCAGATGCAAAGATGGTGTGGGTGTCTAGGCTTCGACATACAAATCTATTCTCCCGATAATGACGTCTTTGAGGTCCGCATCCCATTCCCTAGAGAGGTTACAAAAGAGAAAGGTGCAAAATCATCTTTCAATGGTATGTCCTAGAAAGCATGGGAAGTCAAAAGAAAAAAAAAAAAAAAAAAAAAAAAAAAAAAAAAAAAAAAAAAACCATGCCCTAGAGTTTCAAAAAGGAACTCAATTAAACAAGCTAGCTTCGAAACTATAGAGGAATGGGTCGCAACTCGGTTCCTCAAAACAAATCCGATTGCACACAACCAACCAAAACCATACACGACATTCAAAAAAATTACGGAGGTAAAATTATATCAGTATTTGGTTTAGATTGTGCATCAGGAGATACTTTAATAGATGCATCAGTAAAATACACCATGACTTCTATGTCTGATCCAGAACTAGCCAGATGTGTCATTACTTGTGTCATCAGTTTCAAAAAATTTGGCAAAATAAGTATGTATTCCTACTAACCTTGAGGGTGCTTAGCCATTGTTGGATTTATATAGGCTACTAATATTGTATATATCTACATTTTAGTTTTCAAAAGCTATAAATCATTTAAAGAGAGGATCCTACATTTCGTGTTAAATTAGACAAAGAGAGTGGTGAGGTATCTATTTCGACATTTATTTTTTAATTTATATGTTTCTTAAAGTTAATAGTTGTGTCGTCACTCATGTGGATGTTTTCTTGCACATAAAATCATATCTGGAATGGGAGAGTTACATTTGGAACTTTACGTGGAACACATTAAGAGGAAATATAGGGTACATTTTTTTTAGTTTTTGTTGAAGACAACACTACTAGAATAATTAGTGCATCGATATATTGTGATAAAGGTGGTTCTTTAATGGTTGCCTATATATATAAGACCACACGATCATATTGTTCTAATCTTGTGTTAAAATCAGAAATTAGTGGTGTTTCAGTCTAGGACCAAATAATGTAATTGTTTTATGTTTATGCTGTAATGGTGTTTTGGTCATTATTATTATCAATGCAACACGTTTTGGAAAAACGGTTATGAACGATACATTGGTGTCATGTGTGGTGAAGCCGACACTCACCCTTACGTCTCCTTTACCATTAATCTTATGTGAACACTATGTTGGGCGAGTGCTGTTCAAAGGGCATTTATATATCTGATATAGCTAAATTTCGAGTTATGTTTCACTACTTTTTTGGCCCATTTATATGTCGTCGGAATAATTCAACTTTCAGATATTCAGATCGACAAAGTTAACAAGTCATATTTGGTGCTAGCATCAGGCGAACTTCCTGTTAAAACTAGCATTCTACTCATGTCATTGTATGCTTTTTTGGTACAAGTTAACAGTTAAATAAAATCTTCATCATATAGATAACTATCATATCTAATATTTTGACCAAACTTTTATACTAATGGTACATGTGCTGATATACTTCTTAGGGATTTTGCTTAGGATGGAGTGTTAATTCATGGCCTTTGAAGATGGATTTGTTCTTAGGGTATGCTTTTGGAGCTGCATACTCTATTGATGTGAGTCGTATAATTAATTATGATCGTAAGTTATTTGACTTGGTAATACCCTTTTAATACGTATATTGGTCGAGTGTTTATCTAGGTACCATTCTTTTGTTAGTACCTTTCCAACTCTATTAATGTATGTAATTATTCATATCTCATATACGTTTTAAATGGTATAATTATATAGAGCCTGATCACATAAGAGCGCAATGATATTTATACTCGTGGTGGAAACACAAACAACTCGACATTCATTACCGGTTCGTTTCTACCCGTTCTTTTATTTTTATTTCTTTATTTCATGGTACTATAATCTAATATGAATGATGTATAGGGACATACGAAGCCAATTTATTCTATTTGCTGGGACCCAAGAGAACTAAAGGCCCAAGATTGGTCTCAACAGTGTCACTGACATAAAAGTCAACAGAGTTGTGAAGAGCGCTGTCAATTTTCAGTGGAGAAAAGCTTAGATTAGGATACTTCCTTATTCACAGGTGCACGTAATTGTTTATGTCTATACGAGCCTTTTTGGTTAGGAAAACTATCAAATAATCACTAGATAAACTATTTAGCACATAAACAATAGGGTTTATTAATGATTTCAAAAATGATATTGTTACAATATCTCATTGTTATCTATAAAAAAATTGAACCGACCATCTTAAGGGTTTTACATGCTAAAACTCTACTCAGTCAAGCTTCACAATCTAAAGTATTTTCTTCAAGACTTGACGTGAATCAACATGTCACAATTTGATGCCAAGAAAGTAGCCTTGAAGCCGAGTTGTGCTTTAAAGGAAATCGTTTCTAGGCAGACACAGCAATTACAGCTCTGTCAGAGGAAAGATCGTATCCTTATAAAAAATGGAAACAATTTACGAGATCAATGGTCATTGGGATAGGTACTGCTCATTTCATCTTCATAATATTACTTTGTAATTTATGAATAAATACCCATAGTAAACAAGTTTGAACGTAATTGAATTCTTTCAACCTGATCATTATTTATTTTTAACTGTTATCGGAATGTGACAGTTAAGGACACCATCAATGGAAAAGTGACAATGATTTATAGCGCAAAGGATGTGATTTCGGCACTAAAAACACCTATTGTCAAGGATGTGATGGTACTAATTTTTCTGCATTTACGATAAACATAGTATTGTTTGTTGGCGGGGTAGGGCTACACAAACTGATCTAACTAAATAAAAGTAAAAAATAATACTATAAATGGATTAATTTTGGCTTACTCTGTCAAGAGTGTGCATCCAAACATAAATTGTCTTTCAGTAGGTTTATTTAAAATCTATGCAACATCTGTTTCGGTCGAGCATTTCTCATTCCCTGTTCTATTCGCTTCTAGATAATGCCTATTTGTTTCATGATGTGTCCACGATTTGCTCTTTCAGCTTGTGTGTCATATCTCTTACCGACTTAGTAAATTTACTAAAAGATAAATGTTACTTTCGAGGTGAGCATTGAATTTCATATCTATTACAAAAGCATATACTGAAAAGTATTGGGGTCTAATACATTTGATCAGGAACTAATTGTTATGAAACATGGAGCCGAACAGGTTGTAGGACAATTAAGGCTGGGTGATCTTTGTGGTGAAATTGGGGTTCTTTGTTATAGACACCAACTTTTCATAGTTCGCACCAAAAGGTTAAGTCAGTTATTAAGGTTGAACCGTACCACGTCTTTGAACATTGTACAAGCCAGTGTTGGTGATGGAACTATCATTATGAACAATCTCCTACAGGTTTGTTCAAGTTATAGCATATCTCTTCGTATCAAATACCCTTCATTATATGACAATTTCAGTATCTCCTTGAATCATTAGATTTGAAGTATCAGCTTTTGAATTTGGCCGTTGATTACACTTCTACATATTTGATGCAGTCCCACATACATAATGTGTCTATGTTTGAACATATTTGGATAGTTGATCACTTGAAACGCCTTGGAATTGCACACTACTTTCATCTTAGCTCAAAATTTTGTTGATTGGTACATGAATAATACAGCTTTATGATTAAGGTTTGAAGTTATGGGAGCACAAAAGGATTTAGGTATGCTGGACACACTAATGTACCAGATTTTGACGACACTGCTGTGGGCTTTCATATTTAATAAATGAATGGTTATAAATTTTCTCCTGGTTAGTTCCATTAATCATTTTTATGCTTCGTTAATTATTGTTATTATTATATAAATAATTGAATTTTTTTGTATTTTCTTCATGTTATCTAGGACAGACACACATACAAAAACTATGATGATCATGTTCAATCTATATCAAGCAACTCAAATATATTCTCCAGGCGATGAAATCTTCTATAAATCCAAAAGAAAGATCAATAAACCAAGTTTTGAACAAATGGATCATCAAAGAACTTGCTTGGTGACTGGTGAGCTAAATAACCATCTATAATCACAAGTAAAAAAAAATACTTAAGTAGTTGTTTGAATCTATGTGTGTTATCAAACGGTTTTACATCAGTTAATAAGAAAAAAATTCTGCATTTTATTCGAATAAAGTGATTAACCAAACCATGTGATGCAATATCTCTAATGAACCATTTGAGTTTGTATTAGTACAATAGGCAAGATGGGTGAATTAAGTATGGGTCAAAATGGGTCCAAACCGAAACAACTCATGTTTTAGCACGGGTCGGCTCACACACATATGTTTGTAAATTAAATTTGGCCTTTAGCACTTTCTATCAATTTTCAAATCTTCTTACAGCCAATGATGCTTCAGTCATAAATTATGACTGCAATTTAAGTACTGTCAAAAATAATAATTTAACTATTTGAATGTTACGGTTTATGAGGTGTTAATCATTAAGATAGACTTTGAGTTATTATGAAGAACTCGACATTTTCTTCCTTTATCTAATTTATTTCAATAGTTTTTGACTCATTTATGCTCTAAACACTGATGACATTCCTAATACCAATATTACATGTAATATTGTTTTTCTAAAGGATTGGTTAGAAGCTTTCTCTTATAAGTGGTGATAATTGTAATTGTTTTTGTTGGATTTATGTTGTTGCATAGCTTTTTTTTTTTCACTCGCAGGTTCTTTAGAAAGTAACTACAACAATCTTAAAGATCGAGTGGATGCGGGGAATGCTGGTGATCACTATAGCCCGTTCAACCGACGGTTCACGAAACTGCCCATATGCTATTTCTACTATTTTTTTAGTGATACAAATTTAATCTTATAGAGCTGTAATCTGGGAATTATGTTTATTAAATGACCCGAGCCTTCATTGATAGAATTGGATTCTCCAATTAATTATGACAAATACATCGATCATGTTATTTGTTTATTGACATTGTTATTTTATCTTATTATTTTAGAACGATAACCAACTACCTCACAATATATATACACCACAACTCTATCTCACTAGGTTCATCTCACATGTTTAAAACACGACTTAAAAACACACCTATTTGGTACGGGACATTATCACATAACAGAGTAATGATGCACAAAGCCTCTTATATACAAACACTATTACTAACACTTTATCTAACTAATAATCTTCCCATTTTAAAGCATGTATATAGAAAAACAATAATTTTCATGCAATGAAGAATGTTAAATACACTGTATACACATACAAAATGAAAAAGGAAAAAAAAGAAAAAAAAAAAAAAAAGAAGGATTCATTATTTAAGCATCCCGACAACATAATCCTAAAACATATACAATAGTAACTATCTTAAAATTTATAATATCTAAGAATATAATGAATCAACTGGCTTCCTAAACTATAAGTCAAATACAATGCCGTGTTTACAGTTTGGATCATCATTTAACGCACAATTTATAAACAAATAAAGGTAAAATACACGTATATAAATATTATATGTACTTTGATGTGTAATACATAATCTACTTTTAAATCACAATAAACAAGTTATGAATTGTATATATACATTTTTCGTGACCTAATACTATCCAAAGAATAATTACAAGTCATGCCCGCCCATCGGGCGGGCTTCGAAAACTAGTATATATATATATATATATATATATATATATATATATATATATATATATATATATATATATATTAGGGGAGCTTTATTTTTAGAACCCTGTTAAGTGCGAGAACTGCGAGAACTCTTCTAGACCAATGAGAATTTTTTAAATATTAAAGATTATTATTTAAGCTAAAGGGTATTATATAGTAAAAGACAATTTTTAGATATTTTAGATTTTTTTATTAAATCCCGTATTAAATGCCTCAAAATTTTCGGATTTTTTTTTTTTTTTTTTTTTTTTTTTTTTTTTTAGCATGCATGTTTCTAGAAAGTCAAAGTGCATATATGTTTTTTCTAATTAATGTAAATTTACATGTGTTTTTATTATACGATAGTTTAAACTTCAAATAGTTTTACTTAAAAATGTAATTGCACATATGTTTTTGCCGTATATTCTATAAACTTCTTAAATAAAAACTAAAAACATAAATTATAGTCGTAACATTTAGATTTATTACAAACCAAAAACATAATATAATACACAAGTTTTTATATCAAATAAAATACAAATCGAATGTATCATTTTGAATATACATAGGCACGCTTTCTAAGAACATATGTGCACAAAACATATGTATTTGAAGTTTCTCATCGGTTTTCTTTCGAACATGTGTGCAAGTCTTTCAAGAACATAGATGCACGTCTTCCAAGAACATATACGTACTTCGAGTTTCTCATCAAATTCATTAAAACATATGTGCACGTCTTCAAAAAACATACATGCACGCCTTCCAAGAACATATATGTTCTTCCAGTTTCTCATCAAATTCGTTAAAACATATGTGCACGCCTTCAAAGAACATATTGTCACGCCTAAAAAAAATAATAATCGAAGGTTAAATACTTTTAAAATAAAACTCAAAATAACATAACACACATGCACAAGCTATAAGGTACAACATTGTCATAAAAAATTATTGATATAAAACAATATTATACCATCGTTTAGTGGGCTTGATCCTTTTTGGTCTCAATTCATACACTAATTTTAATATCTTGCAAGCGTATATGGATTCACCACAACTTTTCGTGTCACGTGTTTTTCTTATTCATGTTTTTTCTTATTCAATAACTATTCGTAATTAGATGCCATAGTTTTCAAGATCCTTTTAATACAAATAAGTCTACATTTTAAAAGGCAAAACACGTTCTTTACTTTCTTTTTGGTCACCAAGTCAAATTATGGAAAATTTAACATAGAAAACAATTGTTGGTATCAACTTATAATCAAAATCGTACAAGAATAGAGCAAGACAAATTCATAATCATTACCAAGTCAGATAAAACAGATATGTTTTGCTCACTTCGAGTTTATTAAGAGCATCTACAATGGCATAAAAGTCTTAAAGACTTGATGCATTAATGCATTAAATGCAAATCTCATTTAATGCCCAAGACTTCTATGAAAGACTTGGTGTTTACCAAGCTTTTGCAAAAAGCTTTTCACAAAACTAGTCATGCAATGCAAAAAACCATATCAAAAAGCTTTTTGTAATAGTAAAAAGTCTTTGTTTGGTTTTCCCATTGTGGATGCTCTAACCACTTAGACTGAAAGTATAAGACACCATCAACTGAACACATATCATATTTATTTTATATCACATATTGAATACATCAATGGATCAACCAATTAATAGCAGGCAACATAAACATATAACCGAACCGTGATCTAATAATTTATAAAAAAAATACCTTGCAGACGTAAAACTCATGGAAATCACATTTAAATTGTGATGTGAATAAAATGAGATCACACATAGCAAAAGAAGGGTCACCAAACAAATATAAATTCCAACCCCCACAAGATTACAACGTATTACCTCAAACGTATTGCTCGATGAGATTAGATGGAACATCACTGATCGATCTTTAACCTTGTTTAATATATTGTTTCTATTTCTTTTTTCTTTTTTCTTTTTTTTTTGAGAATCTAAACACCTGGCTATCATAAACAGATACAAAACGCAACTTCGTCGTCTTTTGCGGCTTCCTTTGTTTCCTTATTCATTGTTGACGTAAGATATATAATTCAGACAAACAAAAGAATGATTATCAAGATGAATGATTCACACAAAGATCACTATTTTGTTCATGGTGTCGGTTTTGGTGTCGGTTTTGAGTACACAGAAAGAGGCGTGATTATGGCTAGGGTTTTTTTAATTGTGTGAAAGAGAAAATATTGATTTGAATGTGGTTATAACCGATCCAAAATTTACTTACGCTTTAAAAAAGCATTAATGTGAAATTCCACTAATACCCTTTTCTAATTTAAGAATTAATATCTAGTTTTTGATTTATTACAATCATGCCATACATCATCTTAACCATTGATCTACTCATCTTACGGTTCAAAAAGAGTTCTCGCACTTAACAGAGTTCTGAAAATAAAGTTACACTATATATATATATATATATATATATATATATATATATATATATATATATATATATATATATATATATATATATATATATATAGCAGAATAATGTAATGGAAATGGAGATAGGAAATATAGTGCATTGGGGAATGTCAGAAAGAAAAAACAAATGAATATCAAAGTGTAATAGAGGTCAGTAATCAATCCCGAGTCCAAACAAATCAAATCGTAATCATAGCATATGATCAGTAACCATAGAGGAGCGACCTCTCAAATATGTGAAGGACATGTATTGCACACAGCATCAATCACCAAATCAAATCATATCATATCATATCGAATCAAATCAAATCAAATCTAGGATGCATCCATACGCCCCGTAGCAAATCATAGTGGCCATAACAAATCATAAAGCGCCCATATCATATCAAAGGGGACGGGACGGAACGTCACTCCACCGCCCTAGAGTCATGCCATTGGTGCATCAATGACATGGTCATGAAACCCTCATGACTAGTTACAAAGTTTGGCTCGGGTATCAAACTGAAGGGTCAATGGAAGTCAAACGAAAGTCAAATGTCTAAGTCATATCAAAGTCCAAATGCCAAAGGTTCATATCAAAGGTTCACAAATCTAAGGGTGCATAGCAAAGTTCAACAAAGCATAAGTCAAAGATCATATAGAAAGCCATAAAGGAAAGGCTCAGAGCAAAGGCATCATGCAAAGCTAAATATCAAAAGATGTATACGAATCATGGGAAACCTTAAGAGATAAGGTCAGAATATATGTACCTCATACCGCAATGAAACCATATCAGAAACATAAAAGTAGGAAATCTCTCCTTCTTCAGCGAATCTACACAAATTCATGATCTTCTTATTATTAATAACTTATTTTAAATCAGATTACTCATTTTAGCCGGCTTTCCATTTTTAGAAACTTTCTATTTATAGCAATTTTCCAAAAATAGTAACTTTCCCAATTTAGTCATTTATAACCAAGGTTACAATTTGACAATTAATAATATTTAAGGGTTCAAATGACAATTATAATATTTTAGGGTTAGTTATGTCAATTTAGTAAAGTTTAGGGTCAAAATGTAAATTATCAAAATTAAATATTAAAATGTCAAATAAAATTATTTTAAAATTTTTACTATAATTTTATATTAAGATGATAATTCTAGACCCCATCATTCATAATTTATTAACATTCCCTCTACATTGATCTTAGACCGCGACGACTAAAATATGATATTATCACATGCATGATCACACGACTCGCGTATATTCCCTTTTAACACATACGCATGCAACATAATTTCTTGTATATGGTTTATATTAAAACACTAGTGTTTAATTATATGTCTTGTAAATATACACACTCTCTTCGATTCCATTCTATATCATAAGTTCTATTATAACTTCATATATATGATCACAGGTTTATTTAATGGAAACAATTATTTACGAAATGTGAATTTGTAAAATGTCATGTGTTTTATCTTATGTTATTTGCAAATCCAAATAAGGTGATTTGGTGCAATACAAAACTTTAATCTGTTAGAATATAAGAATCATGACAATCATATAAACAGGTAAACATATATGCGGAAGCGTAGGAACATCAATAACATATAAGAGATTAACATAAATTAAATAGGAACGTACCTTTAGTGATTCTAGCAAAACAAGAATCAATAATTAATCTTGAACATGTGATGAACCCTAATTAGGGTTTATATGGATCAATGATTAACCCCTTACCGTTTTGTTAATCGATCCCTTGATAACAACAAAAGTGTGTTGTTACCTCGTTCTTGTACACACAAACTATTAACGAATTAAAGGTGATGCTAGTAACAAAAACACAAGATTTTTTTATTGAAAATTTCGATCAAGGAACCCTAAGGGTTTGATGATCGATCGGCCTAACAAGGAGAAAACAAGAAGAGAGAAACTTTTTAGGGTTTTGTGTGTGCACACAAAAGGTACCAAAGTTTGATCCCTAGGTTTGCTTATATAGTGAATGAATATCTTGGAGGACAAGTTAGGGCAAGGGAATCCCTTCCCTTTGAGGTTCACGACCGGCCATAGCCCAAGGAGGGTCTTCTGGATCCTTCTTGTCCTCTAATTACATTCTAGTCCTTATTGTTTGCCTTTAACGATAGTTAGTCCATACGTTTAATAACCAACGATCATTAATCCTTTTACTTGTGTTTAATTAATAAATATACATAACATTTAATATTTATTAAACTTTAATTCTCGTTTGTAATGTGTGCAATCCCGAGGTCTCGGGTTCGATACTAGACATTTAACTAATTAATATTTATCCAATATTCCAACAGCTCCCACTTGGATATCTATTAATAGTAAAATGACATTGGTTAGCGTCTAGGAACACGCCAATGCCCCTAGTTCAACTCGAGGAAGGTTTCCTGGAAAACCTTTAATGATTCATCATTATTATTATCCTTTTGTTTCTAATACTACGTTAATAAAGATATGGATCTAAGTCATTCTTTAATTAACAATTCTGTTTCTCGTTGTTCATGATTGAGCAAGATTACCAAAACATCTGAACGTATTCCAGATAGACTTTGGGCGTGCGCACGCAAACATCTTGTCAACCCTACGAGAGGCCCAGCAGTATTAAACTTCAAAACAAATTTGAAGGGACAAATTCTTTCTTGACTACAAGAATAACCCATGGACTTTGCAACACTTCTGAAAACAACCCTTATAACTCCCTGTTACGGTTAGCGGTAGATTGCTTCACAAAAATGCACTACATCCATGACTCTTATCTGGTATCTCAAGTCTGAGGATAACAAATTCATGATTTACTTACTGACAAGATCCATAAAATAAAATCATGCAGTTGGGATAAGTCCTATATTCAATTCATCGAATATCATGTGAAATTGGTATGTCAACGCATCAATATACTTTCAAGTACATTCTTAACCAATACTCAGATTTGTCTTAGTTTAATGATATTCCCATATTATTAATCGACAATGGACAATTTAGAATAACATAATTTATTCATGGATTTAAACATGTAAATATAGGACACAATTTATTATTAATGAAAACAAACATACTAAGTATTTTAATTCATTATAAATAATAATTGCTTAATGTCCTTTATCCAAATACCAAAATAGATCAATGCATGATAATTCTAGTTAATGAATCTTGTCTCTAGTAATAACTTGTAGACAATTATGCCTCAAATAATGACAATCATACTTGTTGACAAGGCATTATTTCATCTAACTATGATCTATCCGAATTTTGAGAATACTTCTTTCAAGAATTTAATAATTAAAATTCTTGTATGTGTATATCCAACTATCTTGATATAGCTACATAATTCTTCATAAATAGTGTGATATCCTCAATCACTAATTTATGATAACCAAACTTTCAAACATTTTAAAGTTCCAAGTATTCTAATTCTTTAATGTATAATGCAACTATGCTCTTAGTTAAGCACAACTAGTTCTCATGGCTATTTATAAGGATGAAATCCTTCCATGACTAGTTATTGAGTGTCATCTCAATTAAACCAGCATCATTGTATATTAAACACAATATGCTCTTTAAAATTTCCGTAAATTTAATATCCATTGTGTAATGTTTAGGAGCTATTCCAGGTTGAGGATCATTATTCTAAGTTCAAACATATTTCATTAGAATATCTCTTACACAAGTTATATAATAACTTTAAATTGGATATCAGACATTTGTCAAATCATTAAGCACTTAAGCATGATATAACAATAATATGATACACATGAAAATCCTTCAGTCAAACTTAGATTTTATTCATGTTCTATCTTTACAAATATGTATATCCATTTAGTCTTCCAAAATGATATCATATTCCATTAGATTTATTTACTGCACATGTTTATTAAATAATAAACTTTAGTTCCAAGGTTGTATGTTTTATTTCCTAAATCTTTCAAGTAAAGTTTCATTCCAAATTAAGTCTAACCTTTTACTTATATGGAATGTTACTCTACAATGTATATGATTTAGTAAATCAAACATAATACTCCCACTAGCTTTCAGGAATACTTAGAAATCATCTTATTTCAATTATAAATCTATTCATGGATATAATAATTAAACATAAGATTAATCTCCTAGATGCATGCATTTATCCATTCATGGATTATTGCACTTTGTATACTTCCAAAGATTTGCATGAATTCATAAACTCCTTTTGATTACTTATCGTCCTCACTCAAGTAATTATTCAAGAAAGAGTTTTTGATATTCCATTGTCAGATTTCACATTCATGTAAATATGACAATTACCATCTTTAAATCTTTAATGTGCTTAGGAAAGAGTATTCAATCATAGTTAATTGCTTAAGTATGATTAATAATCTTGTCATAAGATATTCATTAAGATATGTGTACAATTTTGTCCATATGATCTTTACACAAAGATTTAAACCACTAGGGTTACATTATCTTTGAACAAACTCATCTTTATTCTCTAACCATTAAGAATTAAGATAAATCAAATTTTAAATTTGATTATCTTTATGAACAGCATCTATCACATTCATAGTATGAGTAATTTACCCAATTCATTATTTGGTAATACTACATCATATAATTGTCAGCATATTAATTAAATACCTGAGATATCCAAGTGGATCTATGAATGATAATTCCATCATCTTGAGGTTTATCATTTACATGTTTTGCCTTATCATGATTTTTACTAGTGTGTTTTTAGGAGATTATGTATCTTGTAATTCTATCTTATCAAGATAAAATACTCCCACTTGCCTTTAGTATTATATAGAATAAAATACTTAGCAATTAGAGCAACAATCCGACGTTCTCTTTTAGGACATTACAAATACACATTGACAGTTCCTGACATTCTTTTGTTAACATCCTACCCATAAGTAGCTTTAACAAATTCAGAACTCCAATTTAAGACTTAATGTGATTCATCACATTTCATAATGTCTTATTAATCTTCTAGGAGTCTAATTGAGTATATTCATTACATACTCAATTTTCTAACCTTGATAACTTTCGGAAGAAAAGAAGTCATAGTTATCTTTAATCAAACATCTAACAAGAGTTTTGATTTCCCTAACTGAACATACCATAAAATGTGGTATTTCAATTAGAATTAATATTGTAAGAAGATCTAACAATATATATAAGATAACCATAATCCTTTTGGTATACCTATTTACCAACTAAGTCAACTTAATGGTATAATAGTATTTCCAAACCAATTGCATGCTTTATATAACACAAGTACTTTTGACCAAGTCACTTCATGTTCATGTCTCATCAAAACATGAACGTGTTATAAACCCACTATACGTTATTAATCATTGATCATCTCAATGACTCCTTGTATATGTCTTAATTAAAAGACCATAACAAGCTAACGTCTTACTTTATTATAAGTCTTGTAATACTTAAAAGACTTCATGTTTATAACTATACAATAAAGTATAAACATGTATAATTAAAGTAATTATTAACACCATCATTTGGTTTCAATAATATTTTCAAGTTAACACACTACTTCATTTATTTATGTCATTCTAAGAATACATAATTATTGAAGTAGTATTCTATTACTTCATGCATTTATGTCATTCCATAAATATTAAAGTTGAAGTAGTATTGTTATTGACACATTTTCTAATAGATGTCTAGTTTAGAAACTGTAAATTATCCATGTTGGTCTCACGCATACATGGAAATTCACCTTGTTGTTAATATTTAGCATGCGTCTCACGTTTACTAAATTTCAACACCAAGTGTTTCTTAGATTAGATTTATTTAATCATATTAGAACTTTAGTCTCTTACTTTGCAGTTAAGAGAATCCGTTAAATCATATTGTTATGTGTTGTACCTTGCACATAATGTAGATTTCTCCCACTTGTGCATGAAACAACATCATGTACCACATAAACAACACGCATGCGCTTGTTAATGTGAATAATATGATTTGTGTCATTAGTATAACTAGTAGTTATAGAGTTTACTCAATCAATCAAGGAAACGCATATGACTATCCTTGAAAATATTAGTGTCTATATTTTGAAAGTATTTATCTTGAGATGTTCAAAGATAAAATAAAGTATTACCAAGATAACAATCCTTGTGACTCTCACTGAATTAGAGATCATTACTATGATTCCTTATTCAGTAATACACACATAATACTCCCACTGAATTTGACAACATTGTAAATGTTTCATTAATCCAGTGAAAAGAAAAAGTGTGCTATTCACTTTGCTACATCTTTGAGAAAACCCATTCGTAACAATTAATTAGGTACCTAAAGAATGTATTCTACTACGTAAATGTGATTCATCACATTCCAAAGTATTAACTTGAAAAATTGAGCATACAATTTCTTCCTTAATTAGGTCTACCATTCCAACAATTAAATGTAGTACCTTTAAATGATCAAATCAAAACAACTAGATAAAATAATCTAATTCATCTTTTACCATTTTGCAGTAATCAGTCTAGCTTCTTATTAAATAACTCATAAAGTGCAAATTATCATAACTATTAACGTTTGCAACGAGTTATGTATTAAAACATAGACAATTCTAACTTTCCTATTTTACCTTTCTCATTCATGAAAAGGAATAGGATTAAATCTCACACTTCTCTTATGTAAAGAAGACTTTGTTTATTCTTTTAGTAAAATTGACTCTAACCAAAAACCCATACAGGTGTAGATCAATTTATTTGATAAAAGAATAACTTACGTTTACGGTTTAATGTTGCATTAAAACATTTAAAAGAATTTACAAAATTCAATTTTAGTATTTTCGATAATTCATATTTCCAAGAAAATATAATACCCAAGGATATATTCATATAACCAACTAATTTTCTTGAAAATCTAGGATCCAACTTTACATAGATTCCACCACATCAGTTGATCTGCTAGTGGTGAAAGTATAAAAGATGGTAATCTGTCAAACAATAATTGGCAAACACTTTTCCAATTCCTAGATCATTATGGGATTTACATCAAATTGATTCATCAATTTGTCATGTAAGCATGTTTCATCCCATCTCATGCCTTAAGTTCTAGGTCTCACGCATCAACTTAATTAAGTCGTCTAACTTAGAAACTGTAAATTCTCCATGTGTGGTCTCACGCACACTCGGAAATTTACCTTGTCATTAAAATTTAGCCTGCGTCTCACGTTTACTAAATAATAACTTTAAGTGTTTCTTATAGTTAGATGGCATGTAACTTAAATTTTTAAGGGTATTCAATTTTGATGTGACTATCAAAATATGTATAAAGATGCATGCACACATCCTTATAGCATAAGTTTTCAAAACCTTTTTATAACCTATTAATAAGATTAATACAAAAAGTTTTACTTGAGGTAAAATACCTTAAGATGACTTTCTACAAGAATGATTTTAAAAGAAATTCGTTTAAGACGTATTTAAGAGTGTGATAACCAAGGCAGACTCTAAGGCTCTTTTCTAAGCCTTCATATCACGATTATGAATTTGTCTTAAAAGAGTTACTTTTAAAATCATGTTGTACAAAACATCAATCAAGCAAAAGTTTATGGATTCAATCTCAAAACATGTAATAAAGTATGAATCTTGCTAGTATCGCCTTGGAGCGAATTACCGTGCGAAGCGAACCGTTGTTGGCACATAAGACTCCGCAAGATTCAATCTTTATCACTTAGGGTTTCACCATTATTAGTCCGTATTATTTTCTTTATGAAAAATCACCCTTTTATTGCTTACAACATGTCAAACAATTAACAATAAAACAAGTAATCAAAGAAAACAAACAACTAATAATAATAATAATAAAGTGAAACAATTAGCCACATGCAATCCTTATAAGAAGATCCTAATAAAATCAAGTATAGGTATATATTATGCATGTAATCAACTAAGGCCTTCTCCTCTTGATGGAAGAGAGTCACATACATTGACGAATCAATTGCGTAGGCCAAAGCTAATATACACACCACATAGCAATATATTGATTTTAATATTATAATTGAGGTTTTCCACAATATTAGATCTAACTAAACATGTGACAAAGCTTAACAATTAATAAACAATTAATAACCCATGACTAACATGCATGTTTAGTCACGGATCAAAGCATAACAATTACCAATTAGGTCAAGGATACGCCCAACTAACACATAAACATGTAGGCAACCTAGGGTTTCTAATCCAATTAAAATTAAAAACCACAAACCCTAATTTGGATAAAGAGGAAATCGACCCCCCCCTCAAATTTTTTAGGGTTTAGGAAATTTAAAGAACCCTAGATCTATAAAACAACCTAACATGTATCTAAAACAATCAAAAATTTGTTTTTTATGTGTTTTATGTAATCAATTACATGTTATAGCAACCTCGTGATACCACTGTTAGAATATAAGAATCATGACAATCATATAAACAGGTAAACACATATGCGGAAGCGTAGGAACATCAATAACATATAAGAGATTAACATAAATTAAATAGGAACGTACCTTTAGTGATTCTAGCAAAACAAGAATAAATAATTAATCTTGAACATGTGATGAACCCTAATTAGGGTTTATATGGATCAATGATTAACCCCTTACCGTTTTGTTAATCGATCCCTTGATAACAACAAAAGTATGTTGTTACCTCGTTCTTGTACACACAAACTATTAACGAATTAAAGGTGATGCTAGTAACAAAAACACAAGATTTTCTTATTGAAAATTTCGATCAAGGAACCCTAAGGGTTTGATGATCGATCGGCCTAACAAGGAGAAAACAAGAAGAGAGAAACTTTTTAGGGTTTTGTGTGTGTGCACAAAAGGTACCAAAGTTTGATCCCTAGGTTTGCTTATATAGTGAATGAATATCTTGGAGGACAAGTTAGGGCAAGGGAATCCCTTCCCTTTAAGGTTCACGACCGGCCATAGCCCAAGGAGGGTCTTCCGGATCCTTCTTGTCCTCTAATTACATTCTAGTCCTTATTGTTTGCCTTTAACGATAGTTAGTCCATACGTTTAATAACCAACGATCATTAATCCTTTTACTTGTGTTTAATTAATAAATATACATAACATTTAATATTTATTAAACTTTAATTCTCGTTTGTAATGTGTGCAATCCCGAGGTCTCGGGTTCGATACTAGACATTTAACTAATTAATATTTATCCTATATTCCAACATAATCAACTAACATTTTCTTTCATATATAATTTGTATTGAAAAATGTATTTCGAATGCTTGCTAGAATGTCACCAAAACGTACATTTCGCCAAGAATAACAGGATTTGATAAATTTCAAAATGCCAAGCATGCATGCACAACCAACTACACGTGCAATTCTATATTGTTTTCCAAGTTCCAAAATCGTTCATATGTTTTTATCCCGCAACTTATTAGTCTCTCACCAAAAGAAATACTCGATTCGGGTTATGATTTTATGTTGTGCTTATTTTGAATAACCATGGAGAAGTTTAGCCGATTATATATGTTTAGGCGACGTACATACGATCGAAAGAAAAGAAAACAACAAGAAGAAAATAATCGAACAAGTTCGGAATTCGTACCCTCGTAGCGAGACACAGGAAAGAAAACAACCAAGACCGCTCCCAAAGTCGAACTTACATTTGAACACTCTCAAACCAGGAGTAAAAACCCACGACCAAGGACCTTTACTGAAATAACAATCCAACTCCTTCGAAACATAAACAAAATACCCACAACCAAGCACCTTGTCGAACCAGAAAAGTACACGAGCAAACTCACCTTCGACCATGTTTAAGACACCACACTTTGGACCTTCATGCACTTCTTTGAATCGACAAGTATGAGAGAAAAAGAATTCCAGCTGGCACCTCTTTGTTTTTAGGGTTTTATGAGTTTTTGTGAAAAGTGTAAATGTGATATAGGTTTGATATAAGGCAGAAATGGGTGAGATATATTGGGGGAGAAGAGTGCCGAGTCTTTAGGAGGTTTAGGAGACCATATCCCTTCCAAATTTTAAACATATATTTTCGGTATCATCTCATCAAGTTTTGAAATGGGATAATTACCAAAATGGCCCGTTGCCCTGGGCAACTAGCTTATAGCCAACTACAGGATGACACGTATCCGACCAACCACCGTTGGTACGAGGTACATGGAACGTATTGTATTTTGGGAAAATTTTGTTTTTTGGGCAACCAATACATGACCAACTGGGTACTTTGGTCATTTTACACCTTACTCTCACACAACATTCAACTAAACAAAATCATATGAACCATCTCACAACCCTCTCCACTAGATAAACCAATCACAACTCACACCACCACAACCACCCAACGCCACCACCACCTGATGCCACCTCCACCGGACTCCAAGAACACATAAACCAACGCACCATCGAAACCGTCCACCATCAAGTTTTGAGGTATTTTGATAGATCTATGGACTTTGAATTTTTTTATAGATCTATACATCAACTCATCCTCTTTTGTTACCTATCCAACATCTAGGGTTTCGTTCTCTTTCTGATGTAGTTTTACTCTGAGGTAGATGTGAAATTGGTGTTCAAAAGCGTTTCATCCAAATACCTACGAAGACGAATAGTGGAGGTATGCATACAATCACTATCAAGAGATTTATTGAAACATAGTATCATAGATATGATGGAGACATTATATTTGATATTAATACTGCGTTGAAGGATGTTTTTCATGTTCTTTCTATTTTTAATGCATTTGGCCCAATTTGGAGTTCTATTCATCTTAGCGCATCAATCAACTTACACTTGTGTTCTTCGTAAAGGGAGGAAAAAGAATTGATGGGAGAACTTCAGAGGAGATACATGTTATTGACTCAGAATGTGGGTTACTTCCTAGAGCACATGGGAGTGCTCTTTTTACACGCGGGGAAACACATGTCAGTTCTATTTTCTATTGTTAAATTCACAAAATTGCATAATAGCAATTATGAGATTTGTAGTTTGGGGTCATTTTGAGTAATTTGTAGCTTCACATTTCAACAAGAACTGTATTTTAACAACTACAACTACATATTTTTTACTTTAGAGATCGGAAAACTGTTTTAGATAATTCAGAATAAAAGATATGGTGCTTATATTCTGATTAAAGATGAAATTGTCTACTAAATGCAGCTGCAACTTCAATCTTTAATGGAGACTTTGAGTACAACAGAACCATTTATATTTAGAATCTTTAATGGAGACTTTGAGGAAGATCCTTTACCTATTGCTTGTTGCTGTAGCATCGTTATTAAATGCAACATTAGTTATACCAAGGTTTCTGATAAGGCGAAAAGTGTACCGCTTTTAGGGGGTCATTTAAGCCCGAATTCATGATTATTTGATCAATTATTACCCTAAATCGTTCCTTTTGTCATTTTAGGTACTTTTGAGAAGAAATCTGGAAAAGGAAGCATTTTGGACGTTTTTGGAGCGATTAAGTAAAGAAAATGACAAAGTCTCAAAATCCTTGCTGGGAACAGTACCTGACGGCGTCAAGGCCATACAAGTGACGGCGTCAAGCTTGGCAAAAGAGGTGGATATGGAAAATACACATGACGGCCCAGAACTATTTCAAGGCAAAAATGCCTGACGGCGTCACCAAGGCTGTCAGGATCAACTTATACGTGACGGCCCAGAGCTTATTCTCATCATGACAGCATCAAGATTGGATCTAGGCAATACGACACTTGTTTTGGCGGCAAGTTGACGGCGTCACACACTACAACGTGACGCCGTCAAGGTGTAAAATATATATATAGTTTTATAATTTTCATTCATAGAGGGGGGAACTTTTGGAGAACTTTTGTGTGCAAACCCTAGACGAATTTTCTGTAACAAGGGTTTCAACCCTTGTTCCATCCATGTTCAATTGAAGATAAGTTTTCCAATAATCATTCAATATGTCTATGTGTTGTTTGATTTTATCTTATGTTTGTCTTCTTTTTAACATGCTAGGCTAGGTTTTTCTTGTGTTTGCTTAGATGTAATGAAACCTAGATGTTGATTATTGGTTGACGGTTTGTTTATAATTGTTGTGGATGATTGAATTTGATGTTAGACTTAAGAAAACTGGTAGACTTCCATTTGGTAACTTGCTTGAACGTCTTAAGAAACATGATCGGAGGTGTACTACGATTTATTGGTTGTATTTAATGCGTAGGAAACTGCTAGTGATACTACGTTAGGAGCTAGTAGTCGGCTCGACCTAGAATGAAGTAGAAGCCTATAGAGTTTGGGAATATCGTACACGGCCCTACGACTAGTATTAAGGAATATAACCCGTCATCCATACAATTGTAACAAGCTAATCAACCGGTAAAAGATATCAGGGGATAGTGAAATCTAAGTAAACACATTTTCTCTTATTATTGTTTCCACCACAAATTAGTTTAAGTTCATTTTATTTTATTTTTATTGCATCTTTAGTTAATTTGGTTAGTTGAATAGCAACTAATTCCGCCCACTCCTTCAAAACCAAGATTTTTATTTGCTTTTATAAAAATACAAAAATAATCATCCATCACCTTTAGACCTAGTTTAGTAGACTTTTTAATCCTAGCGAACACTATTCCTGAGTTGAACGATCAATCCCCCGGTACTTGTCACTATACTATACTACAACGATCAGGTACACTGTCTGGCGGGGAGTGCAAGCTTCTCAAGATCCTTGAGAGGTAAAACCTTTTGTGAGGGCGCATTCCCGCACATCAAGTTTTTGGCGCCGCAACCCTGGGAGTAGTTTTTGTCTAGGTTAAAATTTCTTTTTATTAGGTCTACTTGCTAGATTCTTTCTAGTAAGATTTTTTATTTTCATTTTTAGGTTTTCTTTAGTCTATCTTTTTCTTTGTACCTTTGTTAGTAAACTAAGTTCATTGACTATTCCGTTGGCCACTATGGAAAACGCGAATCCACCCTTTCACCTAGTGAAGTTGCTTTGTTGCGTGAACAGATTGAGAGTGAGATTAGGGAACTTAGGGAACTTAATAGGTTGATTAATGTTGAGCTCGATCATGCATTTAGTGACCTAGCGACCGCCTTGTATTCAAATGAGGACCTAGGACCTAATGATTTTGAGTTTGTTGTTGAGGATGTGGAGGAACTTAAGGAAGGGGAGATAGATCCAAAACAGGATGATTATTTCAATTTATATCCCACTAAGGAGGAAACCGCTTACTATAATAATCTTCTTGATAATCCTCGGCCTCCTTTTGTTAAAATTGACCCTAAGATTAAGAAATGTGACCCTAAGAATGTTAAGATACCATGTATGATTGGGTATAAGTGCGTTGATAATGCCTACATTGATTTCGAATCTCCAATCAACATCATGTCTTCAAGTGTTTATAATGATATAGTAAAAACAAGACTTGAACCTCGGAGGGACCTCAAATACCCCGGCGGGGTTTGTAATTTTGTCGGGAGAATTAAAGGTTTACATGTCTTTGTTGGGGACTTTACTTATATCAGTGACTTTATGGTTGTGGAGGACTTGTCCAGTGTTATAGATTGTCGCTTATCCCATGTTGTATTAGGTAAGCCATTTGCTGAAGATTCCAAGTTAAAATACGATCGGATTGAGGGAACGATCCAATTTTCTAGTGAAATTGATAGGATTACATATAGGATGCCTAATAGAATGAAGGAATTTCGTTATGTGCCTCGACTTGATATAGATAACATCGGTGCTTTTGAGGACATTAATGAAGAGGATAAGAAAAAGGGCATGGATTATGTATGGGAAAAGAGGAGCCTTTACTATAAGAATTGCTTAACCCTAGGGCCAAAATATAAAATTGATAGAGAGATGGCCAAAAGGATTATAGGAGTAATTGAGAAAAAAGTGGTCGATCTTTATAAAGAATATTTACAATCGAAGCCGGAATACAAAACTAAGATTGAGGATGACCTAGAGACCGTGACCAATGACGAGGTCACGTGATAGCCTGTGACCTTGAGTCTAGCTACAAGACTCGTTAATAAAGAAAAGCGCTTCTTGGGAGCAGAGTTTTAAAAATCGCGCCTAAGGCGCGCCTAGGCGCTAAATCGCACGAGTCTCTAGCCTTAGGGATTTTTTTGAATCGAGGCTCACGACATGCATGAATCCCACAAAAATCGCGCGACTTGGGGATTTTTGCGCCTTGGCGCCTTAGGGATTTTTGCGCCTCAGAGATGTAACGGGTTTCTGGGCTTTTTTTCTAAATATTAAGATAAGATACACGGGCCTTATAAGTTATATGCATGGGCCCTTTAAGTCACATGGTGAGTACTTGTATGATTTGTAAATTTGAATTGATTTTATGTTTATTTTATTGATTGAAATTTTATTTAAGAAGTTACTTTGTTTCATTAAATATTTTCTTTACGACATATTATCATGAAATGTGGTATTGTGCCTTGAATATTAATACGTTGCTTGCTTGATATTTTGAGTTAAATTGTGAGCTTTGTTATATGTAAGTCTACAAGTGTAGGATACACGCATATTTAGTCTGATATGGATTTTAATCTCTATATAAGTCATCAAATGAAAGAGTTGATCCGTTTGAGAAGTGACAAATGATCCATTTTAATCTTTATAATGGCAATATATGTCATGTATTAGTATTTTAATGTTATTTTGTATTATTTAATCTACATAAATGGTCACATATGTTATAAAAACCTTAATGTATTTAGTGCGCCTCGCATTCATGAATCCCGCGCCTTAGAATGCGCCTCGACTTGAGGCTCTTTGCCCCCCCTTTGCGCCTTAGTGCGCCTTGAGCCTTTCAGAACATTGCTTGGGAGGCAACCCAAGTTTTATTTGTTTTATTTGTTTTGTTTGTTTGATTTTATTTGTTTCCGTATGCGTGTTTTATTTTTATCGTTTGTGGCTCATGATTCAAAATAAATTGTGAAAATGCTTTATTTTGTTTTTAACTTCATCTTAATTACATATAAAGGTATTTTGCAAAAGCTAAGTGTAAGGTAACCCGAATTTGTTTATAAGAACGAAATTGAGCATGAACCACAACAATATTAAATGAACATGTGTATTAGTAATTGTTTGAGTCAAATGCTTGTATCGACTATCGAGTCATAATGATGTTTTGCAGGATTTTCCAGGAAGTAAGGCATAAGTTTTTCCAAAAATTTTCTGGAAACTTAACATGAGATTTTTGCAGGAACATTCTGACGGTGTCAGGAGTTATAACCTGACGGCGTCAGGTACATAAATTCTGAAAATTTTTGCGAGTTTTGTTTATACCGGAGTCTTAAAGTTTTTTGTTGATTCTTTAGTTTTATAAACTCAAGGAAATCTGCAAACATTCATTCCACAAGCATTATATCTTAATTTGCTTTCTAGGATTTTTAGTATATATAGATTGCCGCCGATTTTACGCGAGGTTTGCCTTGATTGTTTTCTCAGGTTTAACATGTTACATTGGACAAGAGGGTGATTTATATTTCTGGAGGGAAGCTTTCAAAGTTCATTTTCTTGGAAGAAGATCTAACCTTGTTGACATACTATCCACATCGAACGAATCACGGGAGTATTTGTTTTCATTCTTTTACCTTCATTACTTTTACATCCTTTTCATTGAACATTGGGGACAATGTTCAGCTTAAGTGTAAGGGGAGGATAAATAATGATACCTTAGAGAATACAATTGCACTTGAGTTTATTTATTTGATAGTAGGTGTGTAATAAAACTGAGAAAAATACTTGTTAGGGCAATTTTAGCGCTAAATTTAAATTTTTTTACAACACTTAGGAGTGAAGCTTTAGCCTTAATAAGCGTCTCATGGATAGGAGTTGTATGACTAGCACAAAAACCGTACCACTCAGAAAAATTTTCCACCCAAATATGTGAGGTTCGCCTTTAGATTTGTTAGGAAAAGCATTCATTATTAGTGCTTATAAGTGTACCGGTAGTACTTAGATTCCAGAACTTGCATTAGTGATGCATCCCGAGACCGCTAGTGAGACTACATTCGTGTAGTTAGGATTTACTACATGATAAGAGGCATTAGGATCACCCTTGTGTTAAACCCATATCATAATTACTTGACCATTTAAGTCAATTACCTTGACTAGTAAAGTCAATTAGTTTTTCCCACACCTTTGCGTTGTACTCATTTTTAGTACACGATACCCCTAGTACACCCCTCCGAGCCTATTTTTTTCGTTTCTAACTTTAAGCATTTTACTTAAAGATGGAATTTGTTACAATCCACCCCAAATGTACACCCAAATCGCCATAGCCTTCCGTGTATGCACTCATCTTTAGTGCATTATTGTTACATGTTTAAACCCTTAGTTAATTGTATAATTGATTACATGGTTTCTAAGTCGAGTCATATCTTGTACATATTGTTTTGGGACGATTGGGACTCATGGGTAAAGTACTAGTGTTATGGAGTAATGAGGATGACATCAATTATTACCCCCATATGTGCGTTAATTTTAAAAGTACTCCAAGTGTTTTGATTATCTTGATTCGAGTCATTAGAATAGTTGATTGTAAAGTATGTAAAAGTTCAAGTGTAAGGGGGACGTAAATCCCCTATGATGTATTATTTTGGATGGTAGGGCAAGAGCGTATGCTGCAAAAAAAAAATCAAAAAATCAAAAAATCAAGAAAAAAAAGAAAAAAATAATAATAAAAGAAAAAGAAAAACATACGGACTACCATCCCGTTTCATTTTATGTTTGTTTCATAGTTTGTAGTTTTGATTAGCTTTAGTCGAGTCGAGTCTTGGCTTAGCAACACCATATTATATATGTAATTAACCAAGATGATTAACTCGCCACCAGTAAATATTGCCTTTATCCAACAAAACCGTGTTTATCATATCCCTACACCTAACGCTATAACCCTTTAAAAGACCTCTTTGATAGTTTATCCTAGGTGCTTATGCCAAGTGGTGGAGGTTTGATCCTTTCCCAAGCCTATGGTAATCTATTTGCTATGACAGGTAGTGAAAGATGTTTTCCATTTCCATATTGTGATATATACTTTATTACACCCGAGAGATGTGAGTATCTAAACACTATTTGTGAGGTGCTAGTGTATAACCTCCATGCTTGTTTTTGGTTTTAAATGGAACGATTATTTGTTGTAATTACTTTTATATTAGTGTTAAATGACCCCTAACTTGTATTTTGATTAGAATAAAAGCGCATTTGCTTAAGGACAAGCAAATCTCAAGTGTAAGGGTATTTGATAAGGCGAAAAGTGTACCGCTTTTAGGGGGTCATTTAAGCCCGAATTCGTGATTATTTGATCAATTATTACCCTAAATCATTCCTTTTGTTATTTTAGGTACTTTTGAGAAGAAATCTGGAAAAGGAAGCATTTTGGACGTTTTTGGAGCGATTAAGTGAAGAAAACGACAAAGTCTCAAAATCCTTGCTGGGAACAGTACCTGACGGCGTCAAGGCCATACAAGTGACGGCGTCAAGCTTGGCAAAAGAGGTGGATATGGAAAATACACATGACGGCCCAGAACTATTTCAAGGCAAAAATGCCTGACGGCGTCACCAAGGCCGTCAGGATCAACTTATACGTGATGGCCCAGAGCTTATTCTCATCATGACGGCGTCAAGATTGGATCTAGGCAATACGACACTTGTTTTGGCGGCGAGTTGACGGCGTCACACACTACAACGTGACGCCGTCAAGGTGTAAAATCTATATATAGTTTTATAATTTTCATTCACATAGGGGGGAACTTTTGGAGAACTTTTGTGTGCAAACCCTAGACGAATTTTCTGTAACAACAAGGGTTTCAACCCTTGTTCCATCCATGTTCAATTGAAGATAAGTTTTCCAATAATCATTCAATATGTCTATGTGTTGTTTGATTTTATCTTATGCTTGTCTTCTTTTTAACATGCTAGGCTAGGTTTTCTTTTGTTTGCTTAGATGTAATGAAACCTAGATGTTGATTATTGGTTGATGGTTTGTTTATAATTGTTGTGGATGATTGAATTTGACGTTAGGCTTAAGAAAACTGGCAGACTTCCATTTGGTAACTTGCTTGAATGTCTTAAGAAACATGATCGGAGGTGTACTATAATTTATTGGTTGTATTTAATGCGTAGGCAACTGCTAGTGATACTACGTTAGGAGCTAGTAGTCGGCTCGACCTAGATGAAGTAGAAGCCTATAGAGTTAGAGAATATCGTACACGGCCCTACAACTAGTATCTATATATATAATAAACCAAACTTTTTTTGAAATGTTGACAGCTCATTAAAGCCCCGCTGGCACTAACAGCCACGTCACAAATGTCAGGTCAGAAAATACACTGCCTTCAAAGCGTTAATAACATGTTTCAACCTAATAGTCTGTTTCACTTTCAACCTTTAAACCATACTTTGACTTTCCCAAACCCACCTTCAAAGCATTCCCAAAATCAAGCAATCACTTACCATATATTTCAACTTTTCCAAATTGTTTTAATTGAATCTCTAGAGATCAACATCTCTACAAGGTATAATTGAATCTTTATTTCCTAATCTCAAATCAATACAAGGTATAATTCAATCTTTATTCTTTTTACAAGTTGTTACACCTCAATAACAACCGAAAATCAAGCTTATTCTTTTGATTTTCAACCTTTATTATTCAATATTCAGTTTTTACAATTGATTGACGGTATAATTCACAATCGAATTGATTGAGGTTTTTTTGGGGGATAATTGAAAATCGAAATTATTGAGTTTTTTTGGTACTATACTAATTTACAGTGCTTCAAGTTTTGTTATGAATTTCAAAGGTATAACAAATAAGTAAATGTATGTACCCTAAGTACCGAGCATATCCTATACATGAATTCAAGCTTCAGGTCAATGTTGAGTTTATAAATGAAGTAGGCGCGAATGTCTGTTATGCATCTTAAAGCGACCATAGTTTCTATTAGCTAAGTTAACCCCACAAACTATACATAATTTAGCGCAATTTGTGTTTAGATTGGGTAAAAAATGTACAAGTGAGGCATAGTTTATGGAACCCTTTTTATCATACAGGTGAACAACTGAACCAGTAACTTATATCTCTTTCATGCAAGTTTGGGTTGGAGAAGGAGTGATTAAGTATGGACGTAAACTTCTTGGAGCCACAGATCCATAAATATCAGAACCGGAACCATCATGGGTGATTTGGCTGTTGTTGAAAGGTATGACTCTTAAAAACTACCAGCTGGTATCCCTTCATGTTTTGCATCATTAGTCTTAAAATGTATATTGTTAATATCTATAGTAACACATGCTTGAGAAAGATATATAATGCATTAAGCCTATTATGATTTTTTCCATACAAAATTTGGTCCAACAAGTCATAAGTGGCAAAATGAGCAGCTACGTTGGATGATAGATCAAACGTGGTTTGTATTGGAGGTTTTGGTATTGTTTACTATGGCTTGAAATTGTGTCATCCAAAAACTAAAGTAAGAGAACACACAACTTTTGTAAAGTAAGAACAACAAAAAAAAAACTTACGAATCTGTTTTCAAGATTCATGTTGAGAAATGTTTGAGTTTCTCATTGAATCAGGTCTTTTTTTACTGTAAGGGGTATTTGCCTGGATTATTATCTTATTGTTTTTGGGTATTGAAAAACTGCCTAAAACGGTTTTCAATACACCACTTGATATTGCTTATTTCAATTGATAATCTTGGTGGCATCAAAATCACAAGTTAACACTTAAAGCAACATACGTTGTTTTCTGTAGGCATGAGCTATTTAAACAAGCAAATCCCATACACCCCCTAAGCATGAGATTTTTAAAGATGTTTTACAAATCAAGATTTTCAAAAAAAATTCGTTACAATTTAAACAGTATTGGTATCTATTTTTTAGTTGCATATTACTCAATCGTCGGTTAGGACATTTTGCTATTATCTCATAGCTGTCAAATTTCTTAAATGTGTATAACAACTATTTAGTCAAAATTTGTGTATATGGGTTTTATTTTTTTCTAATTTACTCAGTTTTTCAACGTTGACAAGCTTTGGAACGACACTCGAAAGGTATGAACTTTCAGCTATGTTTATGGTTATGTTTCTCCACGAGAGTAACATTTAATAGTCGTGATGGCATACAAGTCATTGATGTGTTTAAAATGCTTCAACAATGTTAACTTATACAAGTATCTTTTAAGAACTATTTCATTAATGTGTTTAAAATGCTTCTAATGGTGTAGCACTTCAGCAGACTTCATGTTAGTTGTATTCTTAAGAGAGGATCTCATATTAGTCAAAGTCAATAGTGTGAAGGCATACAAGTCATTGATTTAATGACATGGTTGCCAAAGATGATCAGAGAAAAGACCATTATATACAAATTTGTTTTGGTAAGTAAATTTCATCTGTACCTTATTGATTTGAGTTGGTCTTTGGTGCCAAATTTGTTAGATGTGATAAATGCAGGATCATGGGCGGATGTGTCATTTTACATATATCGTGAAAATTGGTCTGGTCGATGGCCCGATGTGCTTAAACTGGATAGATCTTAAAAAACTTGTGTGCAAGGGCCACCACTAACATTTTGTTGTTTAACATGGTCACTTGTGTTCATGAGTTTAGTATATGTTAACTTGAAATTTGAAAATGGTTGGGGGTTGGCCTTACTATTCTTTCTCCATTTTATTAGTTTGTTTAATTGAATTTAGTGTCGTCTTTTTAATTTACTCACAAAATCAAAATGGTCAGTCGGTGGGGGTGAGTCATTGTTTTCCACCTCGAAACTTATAGTGACATAAAATGTCACGCCCTTTACGATGCTGTCTTCCCCTTTATCTAACATAATGGATATAATTGTTTCATTCTTATGCTCCTTTTACGTTATTTGACTATTATATATTCTCATTTAATGTTATTTTGGTTTATATTTCCAGGTAAGTTGAACATTCTACATGTTCTAAAGCTTACAGGCTAAATTTACATGCACAAGGTTTACATGATACCGAATGAAATCAAATTGTGGTGCCCTTTTGCTTGGCATGAATGTTAAAAATACAATGGCTGATGTACGTAGTTAATTCACGATCATGTTATATAAATTATATTTGATGACCATCATATGAACCATTTCTTAACATTTAACATTTGACATTTAATATATGATAATGTTCTAATCTCTTGACATTTAAATAATCTTTTTAGACTCACTGAAGCATCATGTATGCATATATATTGTGTTAAGTAAAGAGTTAAGTTATATGGACAATCAATAGTAATATGCATAAACGTGTCTTTTCTTTAAATTGTAATATCCATTTACAATTTTGAAATTGCAGTCCTTAAAATTACAAGTCTATGCAAATTTTCGCTTTTTGTTTCAAGATCATACATAGTTTATAAGCTACCCGTGATTTATCACGGGTTTATAGGCTAGTTAAGGAATATAACCCGTCATCCATGCAATTGTAACAAGCTAATCAACCAGTAAAAGATATCTAGGGAGTAGTGAAATCTAAGTAAACACATTTTCTCTTATTATTGTTTCCACCACAAATTAGTTTAAGTTCATTTTATTTTATTTTGATTGCATCTTTAGTTAATTGGGTTAGTTGAATAGCAACTAATTCCGCCCACTCCTTCAAAACCAAGATTTTTATTTGTTTTTATAAAAATATAAAAATACAAAAAGAATCATCCCTCACCTTTAGACCTAGTAGACTTTTTAATCCTAGCGAACACTATTCCTGAGTTGAACGATCAATCCCCCGTTACTTGTCACTATACTATACTACAACGAGTAGGTACACTGCCTGGCGGGGATTGCAAGCTTCTCAAGATCCCTTGAGACGTAAAACCTTTTGTGAGGCGCAATCCCGCACATCAGTTTCTTTTCAACAACGTGTGGAAGGACCCCAGGTCTGCGAGTCGTTTATTTTTTTGATTTTACAATTTTATCCCATTGTCTTATGGGAACTGAGAAAGATTATGTTTGATGCCTATTTGTGTGATTCAGCTAGTTTGGCGATATATATCAAGAAGACTTTTTCATAAAAATGTTAAAGGATGACGTCAAGATTGTAAAGGATCTTCCTCCTCATTTGCAATCACTTGACTTTAAAGAAATAACAAATTTTATCCCATTTACAATTTTATCCCATTGTCCTTTTAACTTTACTTTGCGTACCTGCTAATTTGATGTTAGTGGAATACCTTATATGCCCTTCAGTAATAACAAATTAAGAGGAACTTGTAGACCAAAGACAATAGTATGACAATGGGCAGGTAGGTGTTGCTTTGAAATCTGACCAAAAAGAAGAAGGCCTAAAATGAAATTTGTTGCAGATATAACGGGACTGAAGAATTATGACACACAATAAAAAATTGGGTGTCAATTGTCACAAAGATAATGTCTTCTCTGTTGATTTTCAGGTAACTGATGCAGATATCAGTAAGGAGGCAACACCAGCTGAATATATTGAGAAAATACTTCCAATATTGTTAAAAAATGGAGTTGCTCATTTTCTTGAATACGGAAACCGACTTGGATTTGACCCGTTACCTTCTGATCTTCAGGTTACAAATCACAACATCCATATTTATAGTTTTTCAAAGTTCTTTTTTTCAAATAATAACTCTTAGAATTTTGTTGCAGAGACTAAGATGCAAATGTAACTATCATGCTTTGAAGTTTGTGCCCAAAATTCAAGAAACCAGTTCATTGTTGATTAGAAGGATAAGAAAATATGATGGCCCAAGAACCAAATTAGATAACCAACTACTAGGAAACTTTATCATGGGTTCTCAATCAAACAGGTCTGATATGGATAGAAGCCCGGTTAACTATATTGCTTTGCACTTGAGGTTTGAAGTCGACATGGTGGCCTACTCTCTATGTGAGTTTGGTGGTGGAAAACTCGAGAAAACCAAACTCCAAGCTTATTGGGAAGACCACTTTCCTTTGCTCATGCAACGATTGAAGAAGTCAAAGTGAGTAAGTTCCCTATAGCACAATGGGCGGAGCTGAGCGGGTTGGGTAATGGGTCAAACTGGTTCATGTCAAAATGGTTGGGTAATGAGTCAAAGTGAGTAATTTCCCTCTGCACTCGTTCTTTCTGCTCTCAGTTTCACAAGTGATACATATATCTATCTTGTCGGATCCCAAATATATGGAGGAGAGTCAAGGATGCTTCCTTTGACTAATTTGTATCCTCGTCTGATCACAAAAGAGGATCTCCTCACCCCAAATGAACTTGCACCGATAAAAAACTTTTCTTCTCAGGTAAATCCTCATTTTTGTTATCTTTTCAGTCATAGATCACTATTAGAGTATATTAAATGAGTCTTGGAATCATGTCAATAAAATGTTTGGAACGTGTGACAAATTTTGACTTTGGTTTGTAGCTACCCGCACTGGACTTTATTTCCTGTGCCACTACAGATGTATTTGCTTTAATGGATTCAGGCAGTCAGTTATCTTCATTAGTCTTTGGTTTCCGAACATATTATGGTGGTGGTCGAGCTCCGACACTAAGACCTAGCAAGATGAGATGAGTGTAAATCTTGTCAGAGAATCATACCATAAGTTGGAAAGATTTTGAGGCCATAGTAACAAACATGTTCACTGAAGCACAAACTATACGACTGAGGGGTTGGGGCCGAAGCATTTATAAACAACCAAGATGCCATGAATGTATGTGCAGGTTCCAGTGAGAACATTTCTTCTGACTTTTTGATTGAATTTTTGTTGCTTCTCGTTAAAGAGTTAATGATGTATAAACGATTAACAGTCGGAAAGCACAAAGGAACATTCTTTTACTGTATACATTTTAGAGAGATTATATAAATGAGTTTGATTAAATTCATACTTAAGATGTTGAATTTACTTTAAATGCTTTTATAAATTGTATTAGAATCCAAAAGATTGTTAGTACTCCGTAATTCCGTATTAGTTAAGTCAAAGATGACAGGTTTCAGAATTGACAATTCAACAAGTAGTAGGCTCAAAATTAATTCCATACATTAGAATAAACTTGGACAAAAAAATTTACATGAAATAAATCAAATTTAGAACAGTAACCTATCATGCTCTCATGAAAAATAACACATCACAAACTTTCTAAGCATCCCCCTTCCCAACCATAAGAGATTGTGATCAGCACTAGGGATGGCAACGGGGCGGGGGTAGCTCCCCCATCCCCAAACCCGATTAAATAAGTTGGCCCCAAACCCGCCCCAATACCCGTCGGGGATCTTATCGGGGTAACCAGTCGGGGAAGGTTTCTCCCCCGAACCCGCCCCAAATCCGTTGGGTTTTCGGTTTTGCTCATCGGGTTTGGGTTTTTTTTGCCATCCCTCGTAGTCTTAATTAAAAATCAGAAACTGCTAATCAATGATGCATTATATAGAGCAATCAATGATGCATTAGTAATCAATGATGCACTATATATATCAACGAAACGGGACCAGTTTAAGAACAAGAAGCCAAGGCGACTCATCTATCTAAAGAATGTAGAATTAAGACGTAAAAACTCGGACTATCATAGAATATAACAAATAGTTATTACACCTATATGACTTTAAACTAACCAATATAGTCGATTCTAAATTGGAAACTGTTTTTTAGCTTCCAGATAAAACATTCACAGTTCTAATCATCACAAACTGCAATATGTAGAAGTCTGGGACAGTTACTACAATCATAAGTGCAAGTCTAAGGCATTACTTTGGCTGGAGATCCAAACAGAATTTAAATAAAGTATAGCTGGCTTAAAATTCACAAAACAATCAAGAAAATAGTATCTCATAAATTTAGCTAGGCTTTTGCAAAATCACATAGACAAGAAATTACTGCAAAACAATATTTGGAAGTCTGAAGAAATAGAAACCAATATATAAAGTCTACAAAGCCCATGCCAAACAAAACTAAATAAAATGGCCCGATTTTGACCCGATTTTGCAATATTCTTGATTTAGCCCGGTTGCCCTGGGTCTAGGCATTTTTGACCCCCTACTTAATCTTCTTCCTCGCCCTCGTTCTCAGCAATGTTGAAGTATCGTAGCTCATAAACGTTGCGGTCCTTGTTTGAGGCAATCACATGAGGCCAATCTCTCACATTGTGCTTCTTCAAGTACTTCTTTGTCAAGTATTTTAGGTACCTATAAAATGTAAAAAGAGAATAAATTGATCAGTGTCAGATATTTTTTAGTTACATGTATTTCTTTGTCAAGTAACTTAACACCTAGAAATCAACTATCCAATTTGAAAAAGTGATATCAACATGTTCATGAACTAGAAAATATGAATCAAACATTTCCTCAAGCTAAAATGAAAACATATGTTAGCTTTATATCCTTATACATGTAAGACCCTTGTACGTTTTCCAATAATTAAGAACGTTCCAAACCAGTAAAGCGCTGATTATTTTAGGTCCTGATTGTTCCTTGAAAAACTTATGAGGTAACATGTCATCTAAGGTATTCCAAAACATAACGAAATGAGCTTAACATTATTATGTCGGTAAATGCGACGAGTTCAAATATAACACATTTCAAACATACCATCTAAGGTATGACAAAATGTTAACTATATTATGTTTGCAAAAGTAGCACAAGGTTTGGTACCATTGACACATTACATTTACCAATACTAGTGTTAGTTACAGCTGTTCACAACATGGACAATAATAAGATCCTAAAAATAACAAGAGCTATGATCAAATCGAAGCTAATAAACTATACCATTAGTAATTTTTTAACAAGACACCTACCTCTTTGAGAAATTGCTGTCAGCAGCGACAGAGATCTTGTTCTTCTCACGTGAAATAGTAACTGAATCACCAAGGTTTCCAGCTTTACCACCAACCTTGATCCTCTCCTAGAGAAACTTCTCAGGTGATGCAATCTCCATAATCTTGTCCTCAACAGGCTTACCACAATCAATCACGAAAGTGGAGACCTTTTTCTTTCCACCCTTTGCTACTGCTCCATGACACATACGTACACAAACACATTTGAGACAAAAACGTATGACAATTTTTTTTTTAAAATAAAACATAAAAATAAAAAAGGTAGATGGATCAATGAGTTTTATTACATACCTTCCCCTCATCGAGCTTTTTAAACTCGAGCCAACTTGTGTGTTCTTCTTCTTTCAAGGGAACTTCTTCGACCCTTGAACTCAACTACGCTAGCATCGATCCCTTGAAATATATAACCATTGGTCCTGTCTATCAACTTCACAAGATTTGTAACACTCTCTTTGTCCTACAAAAAGTCAAAACAACTTATAACAAATGAAATATACATACCAGACTAACTATATAAAATGGTTAGTCGAAACAACTTCCCGAACCTGGTGGACCAATTACCACCTGACCAAACACCATCTTTTACCCCTTCTGCATAATCCCATGATCAAAACAAAGATTATTATAAATATATGAAATGGGACTCGTTTCAAATGTAGAATAAAGGTACAAACGAGAGTATATATACGGTACGGTGGTTGCCGACAATAAGGCTTAAGGAAGAACAGTCCCTGGGTAGTCGTTAAGCAGCAGCTGTTTCTTCTGCTTCAGCCGCTGCTATAGCAATAACAAAAAAATCTTATAAGTATCTGAAAACTTTACACACCAAGCTTTTATAATGAACAAAAAGTTATGACATAAATTTCTATCAAGCCCCTGAAGTATTATTAATGAAGTTGAAATATGATTACTCAAATTATCAAATGCAAAGTTAATTTGGAATTGGTTATCAGTTATTACGACTTTATCTACAATCATAAAAATGATTGAATTTGAAACATTTGTTCTATCTTTACAACGGTGGAGGGTTACGGCGGTAACTTGGTGGTGGTTAGTCTCGGTGCTAGGGTTATGGGGGTGGAGGGTTACGGCGGCGGTGGAGGGTTACGACGATGGTGGGATTCGGTGGTGATGAGGTTTCGACTATGGCGGGATTCCGGTGGGGAGGGAGTTGCAGTGGTGGTGTCAGATTGAATTGGTGATGGTAGTGTTATATGAAATGTGTTTGAGATAGATGAAACATGTTTGTAATAGATCTGTATTTGTGTTATAAAGAGAGGGGGAGGGGTATATGTAAATAGTGTATAATTAATATGTAAAATGACAAAAAAAAAAAAAAAAAAAAAAAAAAAAAAAACCATTTGCCTTATATACGGTTGCCCAACTGCTAATAGTTGCCCAAAATACAATATGTGACACGTGTCCTCCTCTGATGGAAGATGCCCAATTTTAAAAGTTGCCCCGGGCTAAATCGAGAATAGTTTAAAGTCGGGCTAAAAATGCCTAGACCTAGGGCAACTGGGCCATTTAACTATTTATCCCTTTTGAAATTGTGTACCATATTTACTAGCTACGAATGGGTTCCACATAACACATAATGTGTGACATGTATTTAGGAGTGCTTGTTGTACAAAATTTAATAAGTATTTGGCCTTTATAAGACTTCTATCACGTGTGAAGTTCAAAAGAAGAAAAGAGTGCCGAAATTTAAAGGATAATAGACACATTAGGTTCGGTGTAGTGTAACATAGATTAGGAAACTATATTTTGTGACATTTAATTATAATGTAAAGTCTAATTAGTTTTTATTTAATTAGGTGACTTAGGGTTTTTTATTTATTTTTTATTTTTATTTTTTTTATCTTAGGTTATAATCAAATAATAATTTGTATGCTTTTATATGTTTTTCAAAATTTAAAAATTAGAGGGGTATAATGGTCACTTCAGATTATTGAAATTTTAGGGTTTTACAACTCTTCCCCTCTAAAAAGAAAATTTTCGGCTTCGAAAATTAGAGGGAAAATGAAACGGAAACACAACTGACTGTGAACGGAAATGTGGATGACTTGTTTCTCATGACTTTATCTTTTTGATCAAAATAGCTTCAGTTTCCTCAGGAAAGACATATCACACTGAATCCAAATCAAAAGAATAATATACCAAACATAACAGATGATAATCGTATCCCCTCAGAAGAGATACAAGGAAGATGTTAAGAATATGTGATAATTGCGGAGGTAGAGCTAAACTATAGGAAACCTCCACAATACGTTCAAGGGTTTCAAACGGTCTAAAGAGTCGAGGACTAAGCTTGTCCTTGATCTCACAACATTTCATTCCCATGAACGGCGAAACTTACAGAATCTACGATTCCTAACATGAAATTTTAAATCACGTCGATACTTATCAGCATAATTCCTTAGTTTATCAAATAGTCTCTTTTCTCGTATAGTACTTCCAAAGACATTCTCATAAACAGACAGTTCTTGATCCTCATATAACAAAATTCTCAGATTCTACCCATGGCAGATCATAGCAAAACAAATCCAACGAACGCGGAACGTACATGCATCAAAACATTGGTGTACTTCTTCATAGTAACAGATCGAATCCAGACTGACAGAAAACAGATTGGTTGATAACATCAAATGGCAGAAAGCTCCACAACGAGTCCTTAACAGATGAACAGAAGTTAGCAACCGCGGTCAAGTGTTCAAATGTATCCAGTCGCCTGACGATAATGGTAGAATAAACGCATCGGTAGAGTAAATCTATAGTCTCACTCCGCAGATAATTCTGATAAGATGCTGGATATCTAAGCTTCCAAGGCACTTCTCCAGATATCCTATGCCCACAATAAGTGCACGTTATATATGTAAGTATTATCATGTTCATCAGGCGTCATAATACTAGCATCATATAAATATTCCCTCATGATGGTCATACTTTATCTCAAGTCGTGAACAAAAGCAACCTATCTTAATCCACCTAGTCCTTTTACGGTCTCAGAGGTCAACAAAATCAAACAACATAACCAAAGAGGAAAACAAAACTACTCGTAAGAGTAACGAAAATCCTAGAATGTCTATCAGAAGTAAGGTACGTCGTCAATAGTGTCAATCCTTCATCTCTCACAGAAATCAATTCAGCCAACATAAATGGTTGCTTCAAAATCCGCCCATTCATAAACATAAATCTCAAGGTTCCTTCCAAACCCGAGTAGTCTGTCTACGTTTGTCCATCAGATCATTAAAGGAATCATAAACTTGAGTCTGGTTCCTCAAGCCTTCGACAACTCTTCTTGGAATTATGGTGTAGTAATGCGAATCTCTGACATGATCATTGTGCATCTTTCCATCCGCAAGTCTGCTTCTGCTCTCAATTCATCTTAGTACAACTAAAATGAATAGAGAAACAAGACTGCGTGTCTTCGACAGGTATTCTGACTCAGCTCACGACTCGTCATCTTGAATTTTGTTCTTCACAGACTTCGTTTCTGCAAGAACGTCTTCTGATCTTCAAAGTGAATGTTGCTGCTGTAATTCCGACAACTGTGTTGAATAGTTCGCCTCCTATGATTTGGTTGTCTTGATGTCCAAAAAGTAATCTCCACGTGTTGCATAATTAAAATCGAGTCCTTTCAATGTTTCTCTCCTTTTCTCACATGCTTCAATGGTACCGCCAATCGTGTACTCCTACCTTTACTCTTCTGCACGCTCCAAACTATGGCAACCATCATCGATCTTGGCCCTTGGGTGGATATCTCAGTCCTCATAGATCCATAGTAGTGCTATCTGTGGCACTTATGAACACCAATCAAAATTTACTCATTCCCAGTCAAAGGGGTCATTCCAGTTTAGTAAGAAGATGATCTTCACGTTCCTCTCTCACCTCTAAACATAGCACAATGTTATAGCATAACAATTTGTCCAATTACTCTTGAAAGACATGAATTCGTCAGATACATGAGAATAGTTGACATATTCGTCAATATAATTGGCATCATAACCATTTATAGAGGTCATAAGGAGTACAAAAGGCACTTCAGGAATATCTTGCCTCTCACACGAAATAGATGATAGTCAGATCTTCAGTCACTCCTAGGGGAAACTTCACATTCCTTCCACGTCACATTCCTTCTTTATCATGACTATAACTAGAATACTTCACGGAGGTTACTCTTGGTTAGTTAACCCACTTGAGAAGTTCTTGTGGTTGCTTCTTCAGCCCTTCAAATATAAATGATGCAATCTGATACGGAGTTTCAAAGGTAGACAAAATCATCCATTAATACGCGGAAATGGATAATGATTACGGATAGTGATACGGTTAAGTTGACGATAGTCGATACACCGCCGCATACTTCCCTCTTTCTTCTTCATAAACCAATAGGAGCATCCCAAGAGAAACATTAGGGTGAACAAAATCATATTCCATCAATTCCTTCAATTTCTCAACTTTTATGGTACCATACGGTACTGAGCTTTGGAAATGGGTTCATCAACTGAGATCAGTTCAATGCCAAATCTACTTCCCAAGCAGGAGGGAATACCAAGAGGTTCATCAGAGAACATCAAAAAATTTCCGTACAACAAAATACTTCCAATGCCAGAGCTTTCCTAGGGTGGATACTAACAGGTGTCGGAAAAACTTGACAATCAAAAGAGATCGGAGTCTGTACTTCCATAGCAGAATTAATCTTAATATATTTAAGTGGTTGAGAGCCATCATAACAAAAGTAGGGTGAAGTAGATTGCTAAAGGTCACATATCGGATATGGTAGTCTATGGTAGCTTTATGAGGAGCAAGCCCATACATAACCAAAAGACCTCGAAATCAATCTTATCAATAGTAAACGGATTCGTAGAACGAATACGGTCATCAAACCATATGGATAGTTCATATATCAGGGTCAAGTACATGGTTCATCATAAGTGTTGAGATAGATAAGCGAGCAGTTCAAGGTGTTGGAATCCTGTTTAACTCCTTAGCACAAGTGACAGGTAGAGTGTGTAGCATCGGTAATGTATGGTTGTCAAAAGTGAGATGTATGGGATGACAGTTGTCAGCATCATCATGCTCAGTTAACAAATCCATACTGAGATAATATTAACATCTTAACCTTCCGAACTGATCAGCAGACAAAGTTCATCATCCAAAGGGAGGGAACAAATCTTCCTATATCAGTGGTTAATAATCACCAGAGTTCTCATAGGGTAGCAATAGATTATGCAGAGTCAAGTAGTATCAGATGATACATTGTATGTCAAGCATAAGTAACGAATTTACAGAATATGTCAAACACATTATGGTTGTAAAACCTTCAGGATGGTCGGAAAGGTATCAAACGGTTTGTCAAACAATCATAGATGAGGGTTTGGATCAAAATGTAGAAATTAAAGGTGTGAGGTATAGAGTTAGGATCAAATGAGAAATATAATTAACATGAGAAGAATGAGAAGAAACCACAACCACAAATATTAGATGCACCCACAAAAATAGATGCATCTCTCTATTATTTCTCTTTCCTTATTTAAAATATGTGGCTACAATTTCTTCTCACTGGATCCATACTCGTGAGGTATATCCATATAGTTCTCGAGACACTCTAACCTACTTGGTTACTAAACTTAGGTTGTGCTTAACTTTTAAATCTCTTGAAATGAGTGTTCTAATAAGGCTTAACTAAAGGCAAAGGCACGAATCAGAGTGATGCGGAAACAGTTCTACTTAAGTAGATGTCCTAGTCTACCCAATCCTCACCGGTCATAACACATACTCCTATAGGGAGATCCTAAGGTAAAATTGCAAAGGTTTTCTTATGAGCGCCTACAGTGGAAGCTTAAGGGTCCAAACTTCACATGTCAAGGTTTAATGTACTACAAGTCGCAACCTGACTTTGATACCATAATTGTAACACCCCAACCCTATAAGGGTAGAAGTATTACGTTATGGTGACATATCAAAGCAAACACAAGCATAAAACTTAAATAATACAAATGAATTTCAAAGGCTACAAAAGAAAATCTGATGTACAAGGTTTACAAATGAGAACAAAAATGAATACTAAGTCTGATAATGAAATCACTTCTAGTCATCTCTAATCCAGGATAGCGAACAAGGTATAGTCCTCTAAGTCCAAAAGTACCCAGCTTCCCACTAAAACCTGCCGCAGGAAAAGAAATGCGTCTGAGCTTAAAAAGCCCAGTGAACAGATATATATATATATATATATATATATATATATATATATATATATATATATATATATATATATATATATATATATATATATATATATATATATATATATATATATAGCAGAATAATGTAATGGAAACAGAGATAGGCAATATAGTGCATTAGGGAATATCAGAAAGCAAAAACAAATGAATATCAAAGTGTAATAGAGGTCAGTAATCAATCCCGAGCCCAAACAAATCAAATCATAATCATAGCATATCATCAGTAACCATAGAGGAGCGACCTTTCAAATATTTGAAGGACGTGTATTACACACAGCATCAATCACCAAATCATATCATATCATATCATATCATATCATATCATATCATATCATATCATATCATATCATATCATATCATATCAAATCAAATCAAGGATGCATCCATACGCCCCGTAGCAAATCATAGTGGCCATAACAAATCATAAAGCGCGCATATCATATCAAAGGGGACGGGACGGAATATCACTCCACCGCCCTAGAGTCATGCCATTGGTGCATCAATGACATGGTCATGAAACCCTCATGACTAGTTACAAATTTTGGATGGGTATCAAATTGAAGGGTCAAAGGAAGTCAAACGAAAGTCAAATGTCTAAGTCATATCAAAGTCCAAATGCCAAAGGTTTATATCAAAGTTCATATCAAAGGTTCACAAATCTAAAGGTGCATAGAAAAGTTCAACAAAGCATAAGTCAAAGATCATATAGAAATCCATAAAGGAAAGGCTCAGAGCAAAGGCATCATGCAAAGCTAAATATCAAAAGATGTGTACAAATCATGAAACCTTAAGAGATAAGGTCAGAATATATGTACCTCATACCGCAATGAAACCATATCAGAAACATAAAAGTAGGAAATCTCTTATTCTTCAGCGAATCTACACAAATTCATGATCGTCTTATTATTAATAACTTATTATTAATCAGATTACTCATTTTAGTCGGCTTCCATTTTTAGTAACTTTCCATTTATAGCAATTTTCCAAAAATAGTAACTTTCCCAATTTAGTCATTTATAACCAAGGTTACAGTTTGACAATTAATAATATTTAAGGGTTAAAATGACAATTATAATAGTTTAGGGTTAATTATGTCATTTTAGTAAAGTTTATGGTCAAAATGTAAATTATTAAAATTAAATATTAAAATGTCAAATAAAATTATTTTAAAGTTTATACTATAATTTTATATTAATATGATAATTCTAGACCCCGTTGTTCATAATTTATTAACGTTCCCTCGACATTAATCTTAGACCGTGACGACCAAAATATGATATTATCACATGCATAATCACACGACTCGCGTATATTCCCTTTTAACACATACGCATGCAACATAATTTCTTGTATATCGTTTATATTAAAACACTAGTGTTTAATCACATGTCTTTTAAATATATTAACACTCTCTTCGATTCCATTCTATATCATAAGTTCTATTATAACTTCATATATATGATCACATGTTTATTTAATGGAAACAATTATTTACAAAATGTGAATTTGTAAAATGTCATGTGTTTTATCTTATGTTATTTGCAAATCCAAATAAGGTGATTTGGTGCAATACAGTTGGCAAAACTTTAGTCAACTATCATTTTCTTTCATATGTAATTTGTATTGAAAAATGTATTTCGAATGCTTGCTAGAATGTCACCAAACCGTACATTTTGCCAAGAATAACAGGATTTGATAAATTTCAAAATGCCAAGCATGCATGCACAACCAACTATACGTGCAATCCTATATTGTTTTCCAAGTTCCAAAATCATTCATATGTTTTTATCCCGCAACTTATTAGTCTCTCACCAAAAGAAATACTCGATTCGGGTTATGATTTTATGTGGTGCTTATTTCGAATAACCATGCAGAAGTTTGGCCGATTATATATGTGTTTAGGCGATGTACATACGATCGAAAGAAAAGAAAACAACAAGAATAAAATAATTGAACAAGTTTAGAATTCGTACCCTTGTAGCGAGACACAAGAAAGAAAACAACCAAGACCGCTCCCAAAGTCAAACTTGCGTTTGAACAATCTCAAACCAGGAGTAAAAACCCATGACCAAGGACCTTTACTAAAATAACAATCCAACTCCTTCGAAACAGAAACAAAATACCCACGACCAAGCACCTTGTCGAACCAGAAAAGTACATGAGCAAACACACCTTCGACCATGTTTAAGACACCACGCTTTGAACCTCCATGCACTTCTTTGAATCGACAAGGATGAGAGAAAAAGAATTCCAGCCGACACCTCTTTGTTTTTAGGGTTTTATGAGTTTTTGTGAAAAGTGTAAATGTGATATACGGTTTGATATAAGGCAGAAATGGGTGAGATATATCGGGGAGAAGAGTGCCGAGTCTTTAGGAGGTTTAGGAGACCATATCCCTTCCAAATTTCAAACATATATTTCGGTATCCTCTCATCAAGTTTTGAAATTGTGTACAATATTTACTAGCTACGAATGGGTTCCACATAACACATAATGTGTCACATGTATTTAGGATTGCATGTTGTACAAAATTTAATAAGTATTTGGCCTTTATAAGACTTCTATCACGTGTGAAGTTCAAAAGAAGAAAAGAGTGCCGAAATTTAAGGGATAATAGACACATTAGGTTCGGTTTAGTGTAACATATATTAGGAAACTTTATTTTGTGACATTTAATTATAATGTAAAGTCTAATTAGTTTTTATTTAATTAGGTGACTAAGTTTGTTTTTTTTTTTTTTTTTTTTTTTTTTTTGTTTTTTTTTTTTTATCTTAGGTTATAATCAAATAATAATTTGTATGCTTTTACATGTTCTTGAAAGTTCAAAAATTAGAGGGGTAAAATGGTTACTTCAGATTATTGAAATTTTAGGGTTTTACACACTCAATGTATTTTAATGCCTAAAATGCTAACTGGCCACTCTAAGATGGTGTATGATGATGACTAACAACTTTGGTATATGATGGTGAGGTATGATGACACAACAATAATATACAAGGTTACACAAAAATGTATATGATGACATACTAACTACTATAACACTTGGAAGGTTGTAATACTTCTTGTGTTCTTTACTTGGGATGAAAGTGAAAATTAATGATCACTTTGAATGTGTTTTAAGGCAAGTGGAATGATCAAAGAGTGTTTAGTGATTGCTAGAAAGTGGGTATGATTGAGAGAATTTACAGAAAATTACTTGGAATGGTTGGTTGAAAATGAAGTGTTAAGTCTCTATTATTAGTAGGCTTTCTGCCTGAAAACCACTTTTCAGCGGATCCGCGGAGAGTCTGTTGACACTTCTTTGTTTAGTGTATTTTTTACTTCCTTGTGCCAAAAATTAATTTAAAACTAATTCTTCTAGAATTACTTGGGCACTAAGGGTTTAATTAAAATATATTTTATTTAATTAATCACCTAAATTAAAATGTTTAGTAATTTAATTAATGTAATTTGTGTAAAAAATTTATTTTAAACGTGTTTAAAAATGTTTTAAGTGTGTTTGAAAAATATTTATTTACTTGAGTTCTGTAGGACCTTAGATATATCAACTTTATCAATAATATAGAAGCAAAGATGGTGACTTGTAAAGATATGTGTGGCGTTAACTAGAGAGAATAAGAGATAAAGATGAAGAGAACTTTTATAAAAAAACACACACAATACACGCACAAGCACACCTTGCAAATGAGGCATAAGGTGACTTATATAGTACTTGAGATAAGATGCCCTAAAGGCTTTTCTATGGGCTTGGGCTTGGACTTGGATTACATGTATTACAATAGGCTTATATAACATAACACTTAACATATTAGCTTACCAAGTCCAAAGCCCAAATACTATTCCTACCACACGACATACAAGGTTCTTACAATGAGAATGAACATCACTTTTCTATTACATAAATTTAATGCTAACAATCTCCCCCTAAGGGGTGGTCATTCGAATGATGCTCCACGTGATTAGGTCTTTTTTGTTCTTTGTTGTTGACCATTGTGTGTCGTATTAGAATAGTCTTAAGTCTTTGTTCCTTCATGCTTTGTGATCTTTGATGACTGACTTTTCATCATTCTTTGTCTGCCTTTCGTGATGTGGAGCAATCTGCCTTTCGTCACTTTTTCGTCTGTGGTGGTGAAACGCCTTTCCTACATGCTCATACATCTTCAGTCTTTGTGATACATGCATTTGTAGTTCCCGTTCTTTCACACAGATCTTTGTTACTATACTTCTATAGATTCTATCACATTGCGCAGAATCTTTCTTTGAACTTTTCTTTGCATTGACCTTTGTGAGAACTTTCCTTAGACTTTGAGATGCATGTATGAGCATGTGGAATCCTTCGCCATGGAGATGATGTATAGCTGCAGGTAAACAGTTAGCAACAAACAACCGGTACTTATAGGTTCGAATTAGAGATCGTCAACAGCATAGTGTGAAGACTCCTTCTAACCCTTACCAAGGCCGTTCCCAATTCGGGTACTCTCGAGAGAGCTTACGAGACCTACTAAGTAGATCAACGAATGGGTGAGTCGCTGGGGATCACTCCACGACTGTAGACCGTTTGAGACCACCGCGAACACTAAGCGTAACTCATAAAAAATTACCAAAGTGACCTGCTGTCATGGCTGCTTGATGTTGACCATGGCAGGAATTTCCGTTCAATCATTGAGAAAATACATAAGTAAATCCTCTCATAAACGTTCTGGCAGATTGCTAAGATCTGCGTAGGACTCTTAAGTTTACATCTGGCATCCTTATTGTTGGATAACCAGTGTAGAAATATCATGTGTTCCTATGAGATCTTTTGATGAAATCTCGTGGCTCTAGACTCGATAAGTGCACATTAGGTTTCCTATGCGGAGATTAGGGAGAGGTCTCCTGCTTCAATATCAACCATCTCTAAGAGACAGGCTGATAGATTACACCGGTTCCCCGTGAGAATTAAACAAGCTTGATAAAGTCTTTTCGTAGTATATAATTATTCCGAAGAAATACTCGTGAGAGTATTTCCCGGGTCGTTTTCCCAGCGAAGGTAGAATGGAGTCGTGAATTATCGAATCGCGAAATCGAGTCGTGAAAAGTGGTAAAGTGAAAAATATGATTTTGGAATTCAAATTATGATAAGAAATAATGAAATATGAAGAATATACAAGCTATATATGTACAAACGTTAAAAACGCAAAAACGGGAATTCAAACGCGAAATTTAAACGTAACGTACGAAATAAAACGCGACTTTTAATCTAAAAATGATCCTACAAATGTGAAACAATTTTCTAAAAATCTTAAACTATTAAAAAGAAATTTAAGAAAAAGAAAAATATTTTTTTAATTTTTTATTTAATTATTACGAATTAATAACTAAAGTAAAGAAATTAAATCTAGAAAAATAGCAAATGAGAATTGAAAATTATGAAAAATTTAGGAAAAGTCTGTTACTATACAAGAGACTTGGGAAAAATATGAAAAGTTGAAAAGCTACTATGAAAAGCCAAGAAAAAGCTATAACAGTTTTGATAAGCTAAAATTAAAAGGTAAATGAAAGAAAAGTTAAAAGATTTAAACATGCAAACCCCTTGAGAAAAATCCCAAGGGTGCAGATGGTTACAGGATGTATGTTGTGAGGCTTGGTAAAGGGTAGTGACTTAGGTTCGAATCCTGGCACTATCTTTTTGAAAACTTTTATTTATTTATTTATTTATTTATGTTTATAACTTGTTGATCTAATGAAATTAAACAGATTTTATACAAACAACTTGTTAACAAACTTAAAGAAAAGCAAGATTAAAGCTAAAAATCGTAACAGTTGTGAGTAAAATCCAAAGTAAAACTCACATTATATGCAGCCACTTAAAAGGACAACAAAGTTAATTCCAAATGAAACACAAGCATTCTAACTCAATAGAGACCAGACAAACTCAAGAAAATAATCAATCAAGCTAAATCAAAATGGAACTTCCTTAAACAGCCTCAAGCTAACTATGCATACTCAATAATCAAGCAAGCCAAAAGAGAAGCTAAAGACAGAAAATAAGCAAGCAACTAAGCATGAATAAGCACTGAAACAAACTCTAAAGCCAAATTAGATGAAACTCATATTATCAACTACTACTAAACCAGGAATAAGGAAAAAAAAAACTATTATGGAGCTGTAGAGGGAGTAGTGCAGCTTTTTATAAGATGTTGCAGGGTTGAGGAGTAAGAAACAATGGTGCAGGGGAGTAGTCCTAAAGGGGCTAATTACAGGCCAACAATGAGCTAGCAAACAGGCACCAAATTATATAATAAGCTCACGCAAACAAGAATAGTACTGAAAGCGACTAGCAAAACTAAAAATAAACACCTAAATCCTACTTAACTGCTATGAAATCAAAACGGGTCATGTGGGATAGAAGACTGATGTAACAGCAGACTCTAAGGGCTGATTTGCAGCCCAAAATGAGTTATCCAAATAAGCTGCAAACTACAAATTAAGTTCAAAATGATGAAATGTATACTCCTAACTAAAATCAGAGCTTAAATCATTCTATAGTTAACTTAAATCTAAGGTTGAAAAGGGAAAATTTGTTAACTGATGCAGTTATGAGTTTTTTTTACCTAAATGACTTTTTATCTAAAATACTTATGCAAGGTTCCTACGTATGAAATATTAGACCATTATGAACTAATTTTAACAACTAAAATGCTTAGAATCTAATCTAACCTACATCTAACTGTTATAAATCTAAAACTTTTAAACACTTATGCTAATCCTAATATTCTATTTAAAACAGGTTCAAGCAATCTCTAAACAACTTAAATGATCATATAACAGTTTAATCAAAACTCAGAAAATTACCTAAACTAATTTGACCTCAAAAGTTAAGCCTAAACCAAACACTACCTAATCTATTAATTTTCACTATGAAGCAATGAAATCATACACAAACCATCCAACTACTGATCTAAACTACTTTAATAACTATAACAAAAGCAGATTCAACACTCACAAACAACAGAATCATACAGATGCAAAGTCACTCAATTATATAACAGATTATACTTCTAAAAAGCCAAGAGATGTAAATAAAACTTACTTTAATCAATATCTCAGCTAGAACAGAGATATGTCACTAAGCTTGCCTGTCACTCGACAGGCTGAGATCATCCAAGGCTATCTCAATCTATCATCCAAATCATCACAGCTTCCATTTATTAACATCAGTTGACCAACTTTGACTATTTTTAAGAAATAAACAATGACTTTTTGTGAACTCAGAACTCAGACTAACAATAACTATGATAACAGAATAAGATTTGAATTTCCACTTATCAGCTTATTAGAAAGCTGAAACAAACAACAAGCTATTTTTAAACTTTTCTAATTTTTGAAAAAAAAAACTATTAAGTAAAATAAAGACTGAATTGAAGGTAAACAATTATGAAATGACAAACAATGATAAAAACAGTAGAAGAGATTATCAATAAGCAGTAAAGATCAATTATGCTAAATGATTTAAAGAAAAATTAAACTAATTTGCATTAAAAATAAATCGATTACAACTAATTTTAAAACTATTACAACCAAATAAAATTTCGGCAGAGCTTGGCTACTCCAAGACTCCACACCTCTACTCTATTACAAGCTTCTATTTATAGGATAAGTGAGGAGTGAGCTCACGGATTTCCATGTTGGCAATCCGTGTGAGTTTGTGTTTGTTTATAGCAATCCTGAGCCATAAGATCATATCCCAATCATTGAAAGCAATATCAGCCTTAGGATCAAGCCCTTGTGACGCGTTCTGTCCAATAAGATGATGCCACATAGCCATGCGTGTGCTTCTTGAGCTCTGACAAGTACTGAACTTCCCTTTTCCTTCTAGAACGTCCTTGATTTGACATTAATACCCTTAATGATGGTTAATTTGATGGTACGGTAATTAGGGTTCTTGTGTGAACAGTGAAAGTCTGGGTGTGGGTGAATTGGGGGTAAAATAAGGCGCGGGGTGAATTTTTATATTAATTTGACTGAAGGTGAGGTTTGGACCGGGTCAAGGATTTAAAAGTTGGGCTTTGGGTTATATTTTGGTGGGATTGGGCTGTGGTGTAAACCTTTGGAACAGGCTTTGAGATTGTGAATATTCAGATTTTAGTAACAAATTGGAATTCAAGGACTAATTTTGTAAATTTCCAAAATTTCAAGGACTGAAAATGTCAACTCTGAAAAGTATATCCAAGGACTATTCTTGACAATCTTAAATAAGTGAAGGACTGATGTTCGACTTTTGAATCCCAACTCTGATTTTCTGACCATCTTCCACTCTCGTGCCCGTGATTGTCGATTTTCCATGATTTTTGTCTTTTTCTTAAATATCCATACCTGCATAATCACAAATGCAAAAACACAACATGTTTGGCATAATTTGGTTAGTTTTTGATCATTTGAGTCCGGTTTTGGTCTTAATAAAGGTGTGTAAATTAATACACACCAAAATCCCCCCGACTAAGGTATTGCTGTGTCCTCACGCAATGTGATCAATTCACGCTTTTGGGATAAATAATTTCAAAACTCTTTTTACTAACTTTGAAAAGTAGCAAGGAGGTTCGAAAGAATTAATAAAATCATTTATTCCCGAAAACGCACCGTTTTCCAAAATTTTTCTTTATTCCTTTATTCCACTTACACTTTCTATTTTTGGATTTTTCATACTTGATACTTGTGACGATTTGTTGAACTTTCATTATCTTGCAATAATTTTTAGGGTCAACGAGTAGAAACACTTCTCATAGAAAAGTGACCATACGGATAAAAATCGTCATCCTTGATTTTTCACGAGTCCCCAAACTAAGCGTACAAACAAGATCACAGCTTATCTACAAATTAGATGCTAACACTACTCATAACAGTTACTTGTGGAAACTCCTTACTCCCATTTCCTAGGTTTTGTATCTCAATATTTTATTTTTGTTAAGAAATGAATTGCTTCATATTTTCTCGTTTCAATACTTTTAAGTCCGATAGTGATACCTAAGTTAAAATGAAAAGTAGTTATTCATTTTCTCTTAAGAACCACTGCAATAGAAATTCGGTCCACATCAAGGAATTTGGGGTACATACAATATCAAAGATATAAGTTGCGGAGTACAATCACGTGCACCTCATGTGACTGATTACTAATCACTAATCACATGCACCTCACGTGCCAACAACTTATTTATACATAAGCTCTTATTCAACAATACTTACAACTTTCACTTTTTCATTTTTCACTTTTTTTCACTTTTTTCATACTTTTCACTTTTTTTCTTTCTTTCTTGACTTTTTTCTAATAACATCAATGGAAGCTTATCGGGTAGCTCCAAAACCACATAGATAATCAACTTTTGACTTTTGATTTTTTCACTTTTTGCTCTTATTTTTGATGTTCCTTGATATGTACCCAACTTCTAAAGCAAAAATTCTCTTAAGAAAACAAAGAACTAAATATTATTCAAACCGAAATACCACTAATTAACCTAGAACATCTATTATATATGGGTGACGTATCTGATGGGAGTAAAAAGCCACAAGTACCTCTCATGAGCTCTAAAGAGAACCACTACTCCACGTTTAGCATCTAATTTCTAAATAAACTCTATCATTTCTCGCTCTTCGCAATTTAAGATTCCAAATAATGAAACCAGCGAATACTTAGCCGATAATCAGCCACGCATATATAAAGTCAGATACGGAAACTTGCAAATTCTAGAAGAAGAATTCGGGTTTTCTAGCTCCTGATGTAAAAGACTAGCGAAAGCTTTTAAGCTGCGCATGTATAAAGTCAAGTACGGGAACTGGCAGATTCTTAAGAAAGAATTCGCATTTTATAGCTCCTTGTGTACAAAACTAGCACAAGCTTATGTGATTATCATTGGTTAAGGGAACAAGCTAGGGCTCAACACGCCCGGTCAAGTCGAAATATTTATTCCTACTCTCGCCAGCAAGAAAGTCAACAAGGTGTCAAAACACTTATTCAATCTTTAATATATTTTTGTACAACTTTTTCACATCTTTTTGTACTTTTTCATGACATTTTCATCAAAATTTTTGAAAATTTTCAATTTTTTCAATTTTTGGTGGAAAAACGGAGTTGCGAGAGTTCACAGCAAAGTGCAAGGCAAAAATCAGATCGAACGATCACCCCCCCCCCCCCCCAGACTAAAACGAAACATTGTCCTCAATGTTTAAAAGGTAAGGGTTCCCCTACATAAATCTACGGCCGTTTATTAATTATGCCAAAAGATAAATGTTAGACGATAAGATTAGGATATTTGGATAAGCAACGAATGATGAAACTCGATTGAAGACAAAACCACGAGCACGAGAGTCTTCATTATTCGGGCAAATCCTGGACATTCACAAACAACCACGAAACACAAGAAATGGAAGAGGTAGCCCTCCTCATGTCACATTAGAAAGAAAATAGAAATTTAAGAAGATGAATGATAAGCATGGGGTGCCTCCCACGAAGCGCTTGTTTTTATTCACCGAGTCACATGAGCTTGACTCGATCCCCGAATTAATTCGTCCTTGGGGAGAGCAGATAGAACGGACAACCGACACAAAAGATAGAGATGCCAGGGTGAAATACGGTGTCTTCACTCCCGGTGGAGTGGAAAGAAGAAATGATGGTATAAGTATAAAATGGTTGAAACACACAGATAGTAAAAACAAATTCGAGTTCAGAAACCTCGTCCACCAATCTAAAAATATCTTCATCCGCATCGGATTCAAAAACTTCATCCGGTGGTTTTGCAGGTGGAGGAGAAGAAAGCAAATCGGAAGAAATATCATTTTCGTCATTCTCAATACCCGGTGGTATCGAGTCATCCGTAGCAAGAAATCGATCAACATCCTCTAAAAGAGGGTCACGTAACGGATTATCAGAAATAGGTATAGAGTAGATCTCAAAGGTAAAGCATTCATAGCCCGGAAGAGAGATATCAGCATGAATAGTGGGATTGCCACTACTCGTCTCTTCAAATCGAAAGATTTCAAGCTCGGGTAAAGAATCACAATCCATATCTGGGATAGGAGAAAAAGTCGGTGGATCATTCAATGCCTCAATACGAGAGATAAGAAGATTGACATTCAACAATGTTTCACAAAGAGCTTCATCTTGTATTTCCGTATCAACATCTTCTTCATTCTCTCCTTCTAAGCTTACGAGCTCAGAAGGTTCTTCATCAACATAATCGATTTCTCCACAAGATATAGAATCGTCATCGTCAGAATCGGAGAATATTTCAACACGATTTTCATCAATCGGTATATCATTCGTATCAACATGTTCATCAAAACGATTATTTTCAACATCGTTAGAAATCTCCTCGGACTCACTTGGGATTGGGACGAGGTTCTCAACACTTGACTTATTGAATTCGTCCGATTTCGCTGCCGAAATAGTGTTTAGATGCTCGTCCCCCATTGTTAGAGAGTCTTCGGGTTCTACGGAAGGAGGAATAGATTCTTTTTGAAGGTTAAGAACAATCGTAATCATGGAATCGTCATCGTCATACATACAACACTCACAAAATTGAGCTTTTCTTTCTTCGGCAAGAAGTTCTTCCATCGATTTCTCATTAGGCTCGGGAGTAGATGTATAACGATTAATCACCATTTCTTTTAACGTCTCAATAATGGATTTAATTTCAAAAATTTGATTAGTAAATTCAGAAGTTTTTGGGGGTTGGTTAAAACCATGAGAATCGTAATATGAATTCGGCTCATAAAAATTTTCAGACGATCCCCCACAATGTTCAAAATTTGATTAATTTTGAAATGAATCACCATTGTAATACGGGCTTTGCTCATAAAAGTTTTGAGGATAAAAATCAAAGCTCGGATCGTAAGCGTAAGGCGTGTCAGCACTCGGGGCATAGCACATACAGTTCATGTATCCACATTCGTTACAAAAATATCGCCCACACGACATTCCTTCTTCGGAAGGGTTTCCACAAATATAACAATTAAACGAAAGTGGTGGTGGTGTATAGTAATCGGGAATGTTTGACGGATTGTTGAACAAATTTTTATCATACGTGTGAGAATTACAATCCAAACAAACGCCATCATGAATATTATCACCACATTGGTCGCACGTACACCACACACACAACCCTCCGAAAAACGGTTATCCACAATTGAAACAAATCGGATCCATAAGAATTAAACGTAAGAAGGTTTGAGAAAAAGAATCAAATTTTAGAGGATAAGAAGATTATTTTTGTTTTTGATTTTTCAATTTTTTATGTTTTATAGAAAATATTTACAAGATAGAAGAAGACTTATCAAAACACGATTTTTCAAAACGAAAATTCAAAAACTCACGTCGACCTTCCCCGGCAGCGGCGCCATTTTGATAAAGTCTTTTCGTAGTATATAATTATTCCGAAGAAATACTCGTGAGAGTATTTCCCGGGTTGTTTTCCCAGCGAAGGTAGAATGGAGTCGTGAATTAACGAATCGCGAAATCGAGTCGTGAAAAGTGGTAAAGTGAAAAATATGATTTTGGAATTCAAATTATGATAAGAAATAATGAAATATGAAGAATATACAAGCTATATATGTACAAACGTTAAAAACGCAAAAACGGGAATTCAAACGCGAAATTTAAACGTAACGTACGAAATAAAACGCGACTTTTAATCTAAAAATGATCCTACAAATGTGAAACAATTTTCTAAAAATCTTAAACTATTAAAAAGAATTTTAAGAAAAAGAAAAATATTTTTTTAATTTTTTATTTAATTATTACGAATTAATAACTAAAGTAAAGAAATTAAATCTAGAAAAATAGCAAATGAGAATTGAAAATTATGAAAAATTTAGGAAAAGTCTGTTACTATACAAGAGACTTGGGAAAAATATGAAAAGTTGAAAAGCTACTATGAAAAGCCAAGAAAAAGCTATAACAGTTTTGATAAGCTAAAATTAAAAGGTAAATGAAAGAAAAGTTAAAAGATTTAAACATGCAAACCCCTTGAGAAAAATCCCAAGGGTGCAGATGGTTACAGGATGTATGTTTTAAGGCTTGGTAAAGGGTAGTGACTTAGGTTCGAATCCTGGCACTATCTTTTTGAAAACTTTTTTTTTTTTTTTTTTTTTTTATGTTTATAACTTGTTGATCTAATAAAATTAAACAGATTTTATACAAACAACTTGTTACCAAACTTAAAGAAAAGCAAGATTAAAGCTAAAAATCGTAACAGTTGTGAGTAAAATCCAAAGTAAAACTCACATTATATGCAACCACTTAAAAGGACAACAAAGTTAATTCCAAATGAAACACAAGCATTCTAACTCAATAGAGACCAGACAAACTCAAGAAAATAATCAATCAAGCTAAATCAAAATGGAACTTCCTTAAACAGCCTCAAGCTAACTATGCATACTCAATAATCAAGCAAGCCAAAAGAGAAGCTAAAGACAGAAAATAAGCAAGCAACTAAGCATGAATAAGCACTGAAACAAACTCTAAAGCCAAATTAGATGAAACTCATATTATCAACTACTACTAAACCAGTAATAAGGAAATAAAAAAAAAAAAACTATTATGGAACTGTAGAGGGAGTAGTGCAGCTTCAGATAAGATGTTGCAGGGTTGAGGAGTAAGAAACAATGGTGCAGGGGAGTAGCCCTAAAGGGGCTAATTACAGGCCAACAATGAGCTAGCAAACAGGCACCAAATTACATAATAAGCTCACGCAAACAAGAATAGTACTGAAAGCGACTAGCAAAACCAAAAATAAACACCTAAATCCTACTTAACTGCTATGAAATCAAAATGGGTCATGTGGGATAGAAGACTGATGTAACAGCAGACTCTAAGAGCTGATTTGCAGCCCAAAATGAGTTATCCAAATAAGCTGCAAACTACAAATTAAGTTCAAAATGATCAGAGCTTAAATCATTCTATAGTTAACTTAAATCTAAGGTTGAACAGGGAAAATTTGTTAACTGATGCAGTTATGAGTTTTTTACCTAAATGACTTTTTATCTAAAATACTTATGCAAGGTTCCTACGTATGAAATATTAGACCATTATGAACTAATTTTAACAACTAAAATGCTTAGAATCTAATCTAACCTACATCATCAAAGACTAACTGTTATAAATCTAAAACTTTTAAACACTTATGCTAATCCTAATATTCTATTTAAAACAGGTTCAAGCAATCTCTAAACTACTTAAATGATCATATAACAGTTTAATCAAAACTCAGAAAATTACCTAAACTAATTTGACCTCAAAAGTCAAGCCTAAACCAAACACTACCTAATCTATTAATTTTCACTATGAAGCAATGAAATCATACACAAACCATCCAACTACTGATCTAAACTACTTTAATAACTATAACAAAAGCAGATTCAACACTCACAAACAACAGAATCATACAGATGCAAAGTCACTCAATTATATAACAGATTATACTTCTAAAAAGCCAAGAGATGTAAACAAAACTTACTTCAATCAATATCTCAGCTAGAACAGAGATATGTCACTAAGCTTGCCTGTCACTAGACAGGCTAAGATCATCCAAGGCTATCTCAATCTATCATCCAAATCATCACAGCTTCCATTTATTAACATCAGTTGACCAACTTTGACTATTTTTAAGAAATGAACAATGACTTTTTGTGAACTCAGAACTCAGACTAACAATAACTATGATAACAGAATAAGATTTGAATTTCCACTTATCAGCTTATTAGAAAGCTGAAACAAACAACAAGCTATTTTTAAACTTTTCTAATTTCTGAAAAAAAAACTATTAAGTAAAATAAAGACTGAATTGAAGGTAAACAATTATGAAATGACAAACAATGATAAAAATAGTAGAAGAGATTATCAATAAGCAGTAAAGATCAATTAAGCTAAATGATTTAAAGGAAAATTAAACTAATTTGCATTAAAAATAAATCGATTACAACTAATTTTAAAACTATTACAACCAAATAAAATTTCGGCAGAGCTTGGCTACTCCAAGACTCCGCACCTCTACTCTATTACAAGCTTCTATTTATAGGATAAGTGAGGAGTGAGCTCACGGATTTCCATGTTGGCAATCCGTGTGAGTTTGTGTTTGTTTATAGCAATCCTGAGCCATAAGATCATATCCCAATCATTGAAAACAATATCAGCCTTAGGATCAAGCCCTTGTGATGCGTTCTGTCCAATAAGATGATGCCACGTAGCCATGCATATGCTTCTTGAGCTCTGACAAGTACTGACATTCCCTTTTCCTTCTAGAACGCCCTTGATTTGACATTAATACCCTTAATGATGGTTAATTTGATGGTATGGTAATTAGGGTTCTTGTGTGAACAGTGAAAATCTGGGTGTGGGTGAATTGGGGGTGAAATAAGGCGCGGGGTGAATTTTTATATTAATTTGACTGAAGGTGAGGTTTGGACCGGGTCAAGGATTTAAAAGTTGGGCTTTGGGTTATATTTTGGTGGGATTGAGCTGTGGTGTAAACCTTTGGAACAGGCTTTGAGATTGTGAATATTCAGATTTTAGTAACAAATTGGAATTCAAGGACTAATTTTGTAAATTTCCAAAATTTCAAGGACTGAAAATGTCAACTCTGAAAAGTATATCCAAGGACTATTCTTGACAATCTTAAATAAGTGAAGGACTGATGTTTGACTTTTGAATCCCAACTCTGATTTTCTGACCATCTTCCACTCTCGTGCTCGTGATTGTCGATTTTTCATGATTTTTGTCTTTTTCTTAAATATCCATACCTGCATAATCACAAATGCAAAAACACAACATGTTTGGTATAAGTTGGTTAGTTTTTGATCATTTGAGTCCGGTTTTGGTCTTAATAAAGGTGTGTAAATTAATACACACCAAAGCTCTTTTAAGAGAACTTGAGTGGTTAAGAAGGTTAAGTGCAGTGCGTCACTGGGTCCATGACGTCTTTGTCTTCAATACCGGTGTCACCTTAGTAACAACCAGTAGCATTCGAATTGAACCCGGTGTCTGCCCTAAGGTTGAACATATGGAGGGCTATTTCTTTTCACCCTTTTTCACATCATTTTCTTTTTAATTCTTCAACCCCTTCTTTCTCCTTTCTCATTTTCTCCTTTTTTCCAATCATACCTAAGGACTTCTAATTCTAATCTATTGGATTTGTCCTTGGGTAGATCTCTCCGGCTCTGGCGGATCATAGGACGGTTTTTCCTAACCTTAGTCACCTTATATCTTCATGACTATCCTATTGTTGCCATAAAACCATTCATTTGAAAATCTCTCAAAGTGTTTATGATTATTAAACATATTTGTTGACACTATGAGAGTTTTGGTTTCTTTTGAAGGACTCCCCCTTCACATGTGCTCATGTATTTTTAAGAAATTTGCACATGTGGGAGGAGTTTGCACTTTTAAATTGATCCACTTTCAACGAACTTGACCGATTCGAGACACGCTTACATCACTAGTTAGACTAGTTTGAAAATATTACCCGTCCTAGTCAAGTCCAAAGAAAGTCTCTCGATACGGTACATTCTACTCAGACAAGTCCTATTCGAGACACGCTTACATCACTAGTTAGACTAGCTTAAAATTATTACCCGTCCAGGACAAGTCTTTTTCGATTACTGACATTTTAAGCTTCGTCAATTCATTGGTGCTTTCTGAGTCGAGCTCTTCTGAGATTCAGTCACAAACTTTAAACATTTTTGATCACATTTTCATCATGTCTTCTCCTCCTCAAAAATAGCATATCGTGATATTTTTGATATCAACTGATTAAGAAAAAGCTTTTTGGAGAGATAGACAGATTTTATTTTGCATGAATTTGGAACATTTTATTTTTATTACTCCCCCTCAAAAATAGAACATTTTGAGTAAATTTAAGCTTTTAAGGATTTGAGGGAGTAATATCTTGAGCATAATCGTGAAAAGTTTTAAAAAAATTTTGAAACATTTTTCAAAATTTTGCTCAAAAATTAAGACACTTTGATAAGATTTTTGGTGAGAAGTCTTCTTATCTTTTAGGATAGTCGCACAGACATGTACAACAGGGTCCTTTCTTTGAAAAATCACGGGTTGTACACTGTTATGTGTGCATAAGCCATAACGTTTTTAGGATAAGTGCTCAAAAAATATTTAAAACCTTTCTTTTGATTTAAGCATTTTCCTTTCTTTGAAGAACGAGTCCTTAGCTGAAATACTAAGAAGTCATCCGATTAAGTCCGGGTTTCGTAATGAAGTATACGAAAGCCATAATGAAGAATTTTTTTTGAGAAACGACATGTTTTAGGAAAACATTATAAAGAACTCTCACTCAAGCATCTGTACATATCCGTATCATTGTTGAATGACATTTCTAGAAACGTACAGGATATCGATTTATACTAGAGACATGTCGTGAGAAGAATATTTTTGGATTTTTTGATTTTATATTGTTTTTGTATTTTTTGAAAATTTTCTATTTTTGTATTTTGTTTTAGGTGGTTTTTATAAAAGAAAGGGAAAATCAAAAATAGAAAATTGAAAGAATGATTTTGTAGAATTTACAGAATTTGAACCCTTTGAAGAACTGGGTTCTAAGATAGTTGAAGCACCTGTAACCAAAGACGAAGAGGTTTCACAAATAACAGTGTTAGAAGTACATGTTTCCTCACATTGAGGGTAATCACTATCAACGGTTGTAGTGGTTTCTACTTCCTTATCCTGATGATTTTCACTATTACTTGTCTTGGTGCAACTATCAAAAATCTTTCTTGTAGGAATCCATCTAAAACCAACTGTTTTAAATACTTTTCCCGTGGTAATCCACCTAAGGTAAGATCTAGACGTAGTTTTCTTATCAGATGCAGCGGAAGTCTCAGTCTTGGAAAAACTACATCCTTTCGGTATCCACCTATTAGGTTTCTTAACCTCTTGCTTCTTATCAACGGGTTTGTTTCGATTTGGTGTCTTAGTGGATTGTATCTTGACACTTAACTTTCTTATCTTGATAAATTGTGCAATACATGCATCGTGATTAGCTGAAAAAACACATTTTTGACATGTAGGACAGACAAATTCAACATTCTTGTTTAACACAGCAACTTTAACTTTGTCACTACAGTCTTTTGGAAATTGTTTGTTGTTCGATGAGACTTTGGAATTCTTTGTGTTGCATTCTTCGTTCCTAGCATTCTCTTTTGTGCCACTACTCTTAGATGCAAGTCAACCCCTAGTATTTTGTTGATTGTTCCTAGGTAATGGTTTACTACTACTAGCAGTGCTTTGGAATCTTGTAGAATTCATCACACTAGGTTTTGTGCCTAAAATTCCATCTTTTCGATGTTGTTCCTTTTTTTCTAGCTTCTTCTAGATGATGATTTTTGGCCATGTCATTAGAACCAACAGATTCTTTAACAGTTTTTGTGGTCATAGTCGGAGTACTGTTCCTAGAAGAGCCAGGTGTAATCACATTTTTGTTTCTTTCAACAAACAATTTTTGTTTTTCAACAATCTTTTCAATTTCATTTTTCTTGGGCAATGGTTGTGGAGTGACTGGTTTTGTCAAATCCTTTTTCTCATCGACTTTTGGAGCAAACCGTGAAATTGACATTTTTGGTTTGTTAACCGTGTTTGAAATATTAGGTTTCTCCGAAGTCGATGGTTTTGCAAACTTAGTTTCCTCACCCTTCCATTTTTGACATTCAAGCTGAGCCCTCAAAAGGTCATTTTGCTCTTTCATGTTCTTGAAGGCACGCTCATACGACAGTTTGTCATACTTGCATTCTTCTTTTTTTCGATCAAGTTGTTTAAAACATGACACATTTTCTTTTTAAAGCTTTGTAAGAGCATTTTCATATTTGGAAACAATTTCAGAGGTCTCAGCTCTCAGTCTTTCATCGTCTTGAACCGAATATGTTTGTATGATGATGGATATTATATCAGTAGACAGAACAGCTTCGAAGAGAGAATCATTTAACCTTTCTAAAACATTCATGTTTTCACGAGTTTCATTAGCTTCGTTTACCAGGGATTTGTGGTCCTTGACAAAGTCGGCCATTTCTTTTAAGAAAGCGTTTTCAAAATGGATTACCCTCGCACTGATGTTATTCAGTGGGATAGTAATTTCGTTTTCAAACACCTTTTTCTGTTCGATATGAAAACTAGAATGCCAGTTGTTAATATTGATAGTAGTTTTAGATTCAACAATATTTTGAAGTACTTGAATTCTCTTTTTAACGTCATCAAGAATGTCTCTAGCCTCACTTGTATTAAAAGTGTTGTTAGACGACATTTGTTCCATTTTTTAAAGAGATTTGGAAACAACTGTCTTTTTAGAAAAGAATTTCGCGAATGGTCGTTTTATGGAAAACACAGATGGTTCTGTTTGTGGAACAAAAGTAATTCCCGAAAGTTTGTTCAATTTGTTGTAATCAATGGGTTTCAAGTCCTTTTGTTTCATTTTAGTAATACTCTCTTCGACAAGTTCCATCATTTGCACAGAATCCCGAACGACGGGAGGATCATGTTTGGTGTAAATCACATTACCATTATACAAAACATTCTCTTCTTGCTGAGCTTTCTTGAGATTACAAGGAGTTTTGTTGCCAAGAGCCATTTTATGTTTCGTATGGTAAATCGGATTAGTTTGATTTGAAATCATTTTCATTGTTTGACTTGACTGACCCGACTTAACCACTAATTCTTCTAAATGTGCAATCATGTGTTCTGACTCTACGATTTCTTCCAAAAGTTTGTCTTCTTTCTTTGCAAAGTCCTTTTTCAGCTCATCCTTTTCTTGTTCAAGATTGGTATAAGCTGTTTTTTGTTTAGAAAGTTGGTTTTGTAGATCAGAAATTTCCGCGTTTAAAGATTTTATCTTCTTGAAAGAATTAACATCATGTGTATCAAACTTGATTTGCAAAAGTTTTTCCCTTGAAACGGAATTTTGATAACCAGTTTCTAATTCTGACAATCTTTTGTTATGAAACTCAAAAGCTTTAACGTTATTCTTGTAAATCTCAAGCTCAGTGGTCAATTTAACATTCGCGGCCTTAACTTCGCGATTGACCTTTTTCACATTCTCAATTTCAATGCTACAATTATTCAATAATGATTCAAAGAAAGCACGGGTTTCCTCATCATTAGCACCATTTTGTGCAACTTGAACTCCATTAGGATCCATATCTGGAGTTTCATAGTTAACATTTGTAACAATTCGCATTTTCAGGTTAAATTTTATTCCCGAAAATTTTACTATTCACTTTTTACTATTCACTTTTACTATTCACATCCAAAATTTTTATTTCATATTCTCGTAAGTTAAACTATTTTAATGATAATCCGAGAATTTCACACTCGTCGGATCATTTCTGCAAAAATCACGAAGCCGTGTCCGAGATTTACTTTTAGGTTTAAACGTCATTCCAGCATCCCGATATGTCCATAAAACATTATAAACAATAGAAATATGATTTTCTCTCATTTTAGGACAATTCCAAAAGTTTCGGAATTTTACGTTTTCCAGTTCAGCGTTTTACGCGAATTACGCGTTTTAGACCCGTGTTTCCAGTTTTTAGCAGGGTTTTAGCACCCAATAGAACCTACCACTCATTTTATATTTTATTATGGAGTATATTGACATGTTTAACCATACTTTCAAGTTTCATATTTTTAGGATACCCGGTTTTACGTTTCGTGACTTAATAACTTACGGTTAGCATTTTACGGGTCCAAAACTAGTCACATAAGTAGGATAATATCATCCAAGACCAAGTCATCCCTCCTTATCCATTCCAAACCGCCACTAGGGGGGGGGATTCACACTTGTGGCATCATCTCATGACTTTAGCCATTAGATCATACTTATTTACAACTTTGTCACCAAGTTTAGGCACTTTCCTAACACTTTCCTAACCTCCTCATCCTAGCCTATATAAATAACTCATTCATGACTTAGAAAACTCATTCTTCTTCCTTTCTTCATCAATAAAAACGCCACACCCTTTAATCCTAGCACCATGATCCTTTGATCTTCAATATACAAGTTACACTACAAAGTTCAAGGTCTTAGTATTCTCTACCTAGTTCTTAAGTTTGTTTGGTGATTCCATGGATGAATTAGGGGCTACACAAGGTTACTAGGGCTGAAGTTAAATGGTTTTCACAATGGTTAGATCAAGGCTAGCAAGGGTTACAAGAGTTATGGTGAAGGGTTTACAAGCTTAGGTTTAGTGTCCTAGTTCTATACTTGACTTCCTTTCTTTAGAAAGCCAAAAGTTGTAAGCAAACCCTTATACACTTTCTTGCTCAATATCATTTTCATGCTTATTATGTTTCTTTCATGCTATATATGTTCTTGTTATTGTGTTCATGATGTTTAAAAATGGATAAAACAAGTATTGGTATACATATGTTAACTTATGACAAGTAAACAAGCAAACTAGTGATTTTTATGGAGAACCACGACCAAAATAGTACAACTATGATATTTGACACTTACTTACTGTTATAAAGGACTTCAAAAGGAAACCATAGCAATTTGAATCACCCAAAATGAGTACACGAGTCAAAAGTTATGGCCATAAGAAGTTAGCGACACCAAAACGCCGAAACTGCCTATACAAACTGTTTTGCATTCTGCCAATTTGAAAGTCACTCTTCTGGTCCGATTCATCAAAAAGTTAAAACACAAAAGTTGTCCGGAACGACGTTTTCGTTCAGGAATAAAGAAGCTCGAGCCCTGAAAACGCTTTCTGAGTGATAATTTTCTCCAAATTCTTAACAGCCCATTTTTAGACCAAAGTTACTATATAATGATTGTAATTAGATGAGACCAAGAGGTCTAATGACCTAAAACCAAGACCACAACCATGGCTAAAGCCAAGGTTGAGTCTCAAGACCATGGTAACAATGACCAAGGTCACGGCAAAGCCACGGCTAAAGACCATATAACTTTTAAAGATCAAAAACTTATACATATGTTATCAAATACTACAATAGTAGGGAGCCTCATGTGAGGAGTTCATTAAGTAAGCCGTCGAGATGAGTTGTGGATTTACGAATTAAAGTGTCCTGGCTCCTCGAACGTTTACTCCATGACTTCTGAATTATGTCGGCCCGAACGGTAGTAAGAGATATACAACCTATACATGTTTCATAAATGACTTATATTCAAAGACTTACACTATATACTAAGTACTACATCATGAACATTATGCAAGACATATATTGGCAATTCTTCGTATTCTTAGACGTTACTCCAAACCTAAGTCGCAACGTTCTATTATAGGCTGCTCTTAGAGACTTTCGCGATTCGACTACCACTATCATTTCTCATTACATAAGCTTAAGGTGAGTCATAGCCCCTACTCTTTTCATACTTGTTTTAACTCTTTGGGGGAGATACATGCACAACTACTTGCTTACTTGTACAAATACTCAAAACATTTATACTTGATTGTTTTATACTTGATTGTCTTATACTTGATTGCATTATACATGATTTCATACATACATGACTGTTTTATACTTTGGGAAGTGGCTCCCAGTAATCTTTTATCTTTGGGAAGTGGCTCCCAGTAAACTTTTTCTTTGGGAAGTGGCTCCCAGTTTTCTTTGGGAAGTGGCTCCCAGTTGTCTTTGGGAATTGGCTCCCAAGTGAGGTCTTCGGAGATGAAGTAGAGACTCACTACTAATTGTTTAATTGTTTTGATGAACTTATACATGTCTTATTCATACTATATGTTAGCAGTGGGTTGTGAACACACAGGTTACAAGTCTCTTATGGCGGGACTTGCAACTGAGTGGATTCACGATGCCTTTGCTGTGCGAATATTCTTTTAAGGCTTTTCAACTATTTTAAGACAAACTCTATGAACTCACCAACCATTGTGTTGACACTTTAGCATGTTTATCTCAGGTTAGTAAGGCGATAGCTAGTGCGTGGAACTTAGAGTCAAGCTGCATATTCTGAAGACTTACGCTTTTATCATTTACCATTCAAAACTTTGTATACATTTATGTATCTGATGAGTGTGTAAATACTCATCATTTTTGTCTTATATGAACTGCCAAAACATCCAAAAACACCCAATAATGCATCAAAATACTGAAATTATCTCAAAAGTGTGTTTTATATGTTTTAGATGCAAAACGTTTAAAAACAAATGAAAAACGAACAAAGTTTGCACAATTGGCAGTTTCAGTCACTCAAGTTTCAAATATTGACAAAACTAGTCCCTGACGTTTTAAAACGAAAGAAAAGTCAACCCAAAGTTTTTTAAAAAGTAAAAATTATCAAATTTAGACTTTGGGTAAAAAGTTTGAGAAAATTACATGTTTAGTCCTTAAAAATCCAAAGTTTACACAAATGGTCCCCGGGTGTTGAAATATGAAAAATTATATTTATGGTCCTTGGGTAAATAAAAGATGGCAATTTTGGTCCTTATGGTTATTTTGGAATATTGGCAGTCCTGGTCCCTTAACTTTTCAGGAAATACAAAAATGGTCCTTGTGTACCATTTTCTACCAAACGGACCCTTATGTCAAAATTATACAAACCAAAAACAAACCCAACACAAACTCAGCCCACCACTCATACACCCACAGCCCAACCATTACCCAAGCCCACCTCTGAGCCCAAAATTCCCTCAAACCGTTTTAAATAACCACTTGGTCAAACCAAGTTTGACCCGTCTCCCCCTTCCCTGGTTTCCCTCCAATACCAGTGGTATTTCCCCCCCCCCCCCTTGCTCCACTTGCTCTGCTGCCACCACCCACCTTATCCCTTCCACATCCCAAGGCCATCACATCTCACCCCCCCCCCCTATGGCTATACCACAGTCCCCAATTGCAAGAAAAAGAGATTTCCCGCCAAATTGAAGAATGAGACAAATCTTATCCATTTGGTGATTTTATTGGTGGGATTTGACAAGTGGGACCCACACAAGACCCTGGGATTCTATAAAGAGCAAGAAGAAGCTGAGGAGAAGAGTATTAGTTTAGGTAGTGTAGAATAATGTCGTATGTAATGTAGTTTTATTTTAAGATTGTAATTTCAGTTAAATTAAGTTGTCCTCAGTCAATTCAATGTAATTTGAATCATTTTAAATCTCTAATTTCAGTGTGCAAGATATTGTCAGTTCATGAAACTTTTGTTCTTCAAAATCTCAATTTCATTGGTAGTAGTTAAAAGTTGTTGTTGTGTGTTCACTTGAGCTAAATTCCAGTCCTAATAAGCTTTTATAAGCTTACAAAGCTTCTAAAACAGTTTTAGTTTAAAAATAAAAAAATAATCAAAAATATTAATAAAATAGATGAAAAATAAAAAAAATGGGTGTCTCTAGCAAAGAAGCAGAAGCAGGCATGGTTTTGGAATGGTTTTAGAGTCCCAAGGGGGGCATTAGGGAGTGGTGTTGTTCCTGGTTTCATCAGCTTCCATGCTTTGGACCTTTTGTAAGATTAAATTTTCCATTTCTAATCTCATAATCTGTGTTAGTGAATCTTGGTGTTTAATTATGGTTCTTTATTATTTATTTTGCCTCATTGTAGTTAATTAGATGACACTTGATCAATAGAATAGGTTTCAGTTCAGAAATAACTTAGTTTTACTCTTACCAAAGATTTAAAGGAGTGTTTGGCATAGTGGTCTTCACCACTGTGCATTGGTCCCTAGGTATTAAATCTGGTTTGTGTATGTTCCACTAGGTAAATTTAGGTCTTAGAAGCAATAAAACCCAACATCACTTTGCTCAAAAGTCAAACTCTAAGTTTTAGCTTTCTTTTTCTTTCACTGTTGAGGATTTAAGTCCAAAGACCACTGATTTGGGTGTAGAAGTAGGTCTTGTAGCTTAATTCAGCTTCTCAGTAGCTATTTAGTTCATTTTCAGTAGATTAGAAGAGATCAAAACTCATAAAAGTCAAACTTGGGTGTTCTTAGGAAAAGTCAATCTTGCATGTTTCAGTTTTTCTCAATTCTAGCTGGATTTTTGTGGATTTTTGTGAGAGGATTTAGAGCCTGAGATTTTCAGGATTTGTAACCCCCCACCTCTACTACAATTTTCCATAGTTACTTTATTTTTAGCATTTTTACTGTGGGCCCCACATTGCCCCAAAGAGGGGTGCAGGGCAAGGTCTGCTCTGTCTCAGCAGCCTACACCACCACCACCACCACCACTTGGTGGTGGTTTTCTGACCAACATAGTGATCCTCAGCCCTAGGATTTGGGTTCCCCCAACCCCCCTCCTACCAGACTTGAGATATTGACCTTTAGTTTGACCCCAAGGTCTGTGGACCCACCCTGAATCACCACCTAAACTTTGTCCCAGATCTGTGTCCTAGTTCAACATTCCAAGTGCTTATTTTGATTAGTACAGCTTATTTGTGCTTAATTTTTGTTGTTTCTGGCTTATTGAAGTTTATTGATCTTGTTTGAACCCATTTCCATCATTGTGGGACCCACACAAGCTCAAGTGAGCTTATTTGCCTACTTGGTCAACCTAAGTCAACTGATAAGCTAAAAGGGGTGTGCACAGTTTATTTTTAAGTTTTAAATTAGTTGTTTTCACAAAAAGTCTTTGATTTTAGGTGTAAATCAAGTTTGTAAAAGAAAATTCAAAAAAAAAATCAAGTTTAAATAAGTGATAGTTTCTATTTAATTCAAGTTAATTTTAATTTTCATTTTTATATTTTAATTAAGTCACTAGTGTTTTTATATTTTTATTAAATACCTTATATAGTAAAGTAATTTTTATAATTTTTTCAGATTTTTATTTTGTCATTTAGTGCTAATTAGATTTAATTTTAATTTTCTTTATTATTAATTAATATCAAGTATTAAATAGCTTATTTGGTTTTTATAAGGTGAAATCTAGTTTTTATAATTTTCCTAGTTCTAATATAGTATAATAAGTTTTTAGAAAATATATTTTGAGATTCTACTGCTCATTTTCTATTTTTCTTATTTTATTTATTTAAAATAGACTTAAGTTAATTAAAAGGTAAATAATTAGTTGTTTAATCTTAAAACATAATTTTTAGAGTTTTTATAATTTTTTAGGATTCCTGTGATGGTTAAGTAATTTTATAAATTTTCTTGTAATTTTCTAAGTTAATTTAGTATTAATATTAATTAAAAATAGTTTAATTAGTTTAATTAAGTTAAATAGTTTTCTATTTATAAAAAACCCATAAAAAGACAAAAATATTTATTTTTAATTTTTTATACTTTCTTCAAGTTCTATTTTAGGTTTAGAAAATATTTTGGCAAAGTTTTAGTTTAATTTGTATTAGTTATAATTATTAGTTTAATTAAATTAGATTTTAATTTAGATTTTAAATAGTTTAATTAATTAAATAATATTTAAATAGTAGTTTAATCATTTTCATAATTTCATTTTTCATTTTTAATTTTCAAGTTTGAAAAAGTGTCAAAAGCACCCCCTGTAGTTTGTTAAATACCAAAACCCACTTTTTCAGTCCGATTGCGTAAATCTGAATTGTGAATACGTGTATATATCTGTTATCTGATTTTTGTGAATATTATATCTGTGTATAAATACCAAAATAACAGTAGCAATTTCAACTCCACATCATCTGGCTACTGTCCTCAGTGCGACTTTCTCAAAAACGATTCCAAAAGCACCATTTCAATCTCGCTGGGACTTTAACGACCCGGGAATACACTATACTTCCACGGAGATTGATTCTAGGCTGTCTTTGACTTGTTGACCTTGGTCAATAATTATCTGACGGTTCTGAACCAATCAGTATCATACTTTGGAATCTCAAGTTTGTAACTCGGAATTTATTAATCGAATGGTAACTTTTCAAAACGTCTCATTTAGAGTTCGTTTTCTATACCTTGTACTTTGTATTATGAAGTAGCACCCCTATGACACAGTCTTCCGCTGCGGTATTTTGGGGGTGTTACAACATTGCTATTAACTTGTTCCCCCACATATGTATCATAATTAGGTTCAGGTGGCACATAATGTGGCTTCTCATGAGCAAACGGATTAGCATCATTACCATGATTTGGTACCTCATGGAGTGGATCTGAATCATAAGTAGGAGGAAGATCAGAATCACTGCTAGATGTTGTTGCCTGTTGGTTTGCCATAAAGTTGTAGGTTTCATTGAGATATGCAGAATTCTCATTAACTCTTGTTGTAGCTATGAAGTTGTTTTCCTCAGCAGTCAACGGTATTCCCGATTCTTCTTTATTGGCTAGTATCAACAAGTATTGGATCTTTTCAACCTGGTTGAAATTTCTACCAATAACACTACTGTGAATTGCTGATGTAGGTTTCTGAATCGAAGTCATAAAACAATCAATCCCATTTTGATTAAGCACATTCTGATTCACAATCTGATCCATTTGATTTCCTATATACTACCCTGCATATTGCATCTGATTCCCCATCTGTATACTCGAAGCATATCCTTGCTGATTGTTGTTGTGTTGTTGGATGTTTAATGACTTTAAGCATGAGGCAAAAGCATTGGACAGAGCACTTGTGAAACTATCATGGTGAGTTGCCATAGAAGAATGATAAAGTTTATTCTTGGATCGATTCAACGAAGTAGGAGTTGTGTTTAGTGTAAGTTGATGCAAGTTTTTATGGTGAAAAATTTGATCTGAAATCTTAAAACCTCAATAACTTCCGTTCGGAGTGTAATTGGGCCTCGAAGCTTGGCTTGAATGATCTTTAGATATTTCAAGGTGTCCTTCTCGGTCTTACGGTCGTTTTGACAGCAAATTCGTCGAAAACGGAGTTACGGTTCAAAAGTTATGGCCGTTTGAAGTTTGGTTGTCTAAAAGTCAAATTCGTATACGTAAATCCAGATCTTATGGTTAACTTTGAATCTTATGCATAACCTTGAATCTTATGGTTAAGTTGAATCTTATGCGTATCCTTGAATCTTATGGTTAAGTTGAATCTTATGCGTAACCTTGAATCCTTTGGTTAAGTTGAATCTTATGCGTAACCTTGAATCCTATGGTTAAGTTGAATCTTATGCGTAAGGTTAACGAACCAAACAAATCTCTCAAACTTGTCCAAGCTTGAAAGAAATCCCGTGTCGAAGTATTCCACTAACTTGTCCAAGCTAGGAAAGTATTGAGTAACCTTCTGCGTAGAAACCAACCTTTTGCGTAAAATCCAATGTTATGCGTAGAACTTATGCAAAGACTTCAATCTTACGCGTAAGAATCTTATGCGTAGGATCTTATGCGTAGGATCTTATGCAAAGGATTTTGAATCTTAGGCAAAGGATTTAATCTTAGGCGTAGGATTCTGAATCTTAGGCAAAGGATTTGAACTTAGGCGTAGGCAAAGGGCTTTTTGCCTAAAAACTCAATCTTAAGCATAGAAAGAGGGTTTTTTTGCCTAAAACTCACGCGTAAGATGACCAAAACAGCTCAAAAATACGATTTTTCCAACCAAAAACACTTTTTACACTCGTTTCTTTTGATCAAATCTTTCCCAAAACACTTAGAATCACTAAAACTTCAATAAAAACAACAACTTTAACACCAAAACTTGTAAAGATCAAAGCTTTTTAAAGAAAAAGTGCACATATGAATGAAAAGTGCAACTTTTAACAAAAAAAACTTGATAAAAAACACTCCTAAATAATTGTTAGGCGATTGATACCACTTGTAGGACCTTAGATATATCAACTTTATCAATAATATAGAAGCAAAGATGAAGAAAAGATGGTGACTTGTAAAGATATGTGTGGCGTTAACTAGAGAAAATAAGAGATAAAGATGAAGAGAACTTTTATTAAAAACACACACAATACACACACAAGCACACCTTTCAAATGAGGCATAAGGTGGCTTATATAGTACTTGAGATAAGATGCCCTAAAGGCTTTTCTATGGGCTTGGGCTTGGACTTGGATTACATGTATTACAATAGGCTTATATAACATAACACTTAACATATTAGCTTACCAAGTCCAAAGCCCAAATACTATTCCTACCACACGACATACAAGGTTCTTACAATGAAAATGACCATCACTTTTCTAATATAATTTTTAATGCTAACAAGTTCTTTGATCATTCAACGGGATTTATAATCACATTTATTCATACCTGAAGTGATTTACGTCGGAATATAAACTTACAACTAATAACTTGGTTACGTAAACTTTTACGTCGTATAAATTTATTTTTGTCATTATCAAAACTTTGAGAAACCGTAAAATATAAATAATGTTTTTACATGATATTTATATTAACAATCTCCCCATTTTTGATGATGGCAAAATATAACTCATATTTAGTAAAAATGTAAATATGTAATGTTTTTAGTTGTGAGTTTACTCATTTCTCCCCCTTTTTGCTGAAACAAAAAGTGTAGAGAAGCGTGACGGAAGCTTATTAGCCATGGAAATTCTCCCCTCGGTGTCGAGCTATGGAGTCGTGCTACAAAACAAATTTAGTGTACAAGCACGAATATGGTGATAACCACAACATCACAACCACAATATTTAAACAACCATAATCAACCATAAAGCACAACCACAAACATGTCAAGCAATATATAAGATCACGACATGACATGAGAACACACAAACTAAGTAACCTGATTCTATTATAAGAGAAAAAAGGTAAATTTTGACTCTAAGGTCAATAGTCCTAGTTGATAATATGGTTTAACAACAAGCCTATACTTAGTTTGGTGGATTTTTTTGGTGGTGCGGATGGAGCTTAGAAGTGGTGTTGGATGTATGAAAACATCAAGTTTACCCTTTCCCTAAGCATGTAAAGTTGTTCACGGTTGTGGTGACAACACATGCAATGCATGTCATGAAAGTGTCATTTACACTCGTAAAATGAGCGGTCAAATGAACCTCTTGGTGAAGGTAGATGTGGTGGTTCAAGATTTGATGGGTTCAACCACTCAAAAAATCCCGGTGGGTAGTTTTGGGTGTTGTTGAACACTAGTAAAAGATTTCTACCTAGAATGAGTGATGGGGAAGGTTGTGTTGGAGGATGAGATGGTCTTGGTGGGATATCATACATGTTGTTGAGAAATGGATTTGGAGGCGGAGATGTGTGTGAGTGAGGCACCAAGAGTGTCAAGTTGGTTGAAGGTGGTGTTTTAAGTGCACCAATATTAATTGGTGATGGTGAAGTTATGGATGGAGTTTTCTCAAAGGATGAAGAGCTATAGTTTCTCCAAGTTAGTGTTTTGGATAAGGTGGACTTGGATGGTGCACTTGGTGGACTTAGTGACTTTTGTGAAGGTGGTGGAGATGGTGTTGAAGAGCTAAAGTTGTCACTACATGATGATACAAAGTTGACGAACTTTGGTTTTCCTACTCTAATTCTTGCGGTTTGCCTTTTCTTGGCAATGGTGGATAAAGACTTGGATGAACAAGTCATGGTGATAATGAATGAGGATGAAGAAGATGAGATCAATTTGTGCAAGTAACTTGTGATGAAAGGGTTGAGATTTAAGAGGAAAGTGGCGCAGTGATTTATCCTAAGGTTTTTGGTTTTAGAGGGTTTAAGGTTTTATCCTATAGTTTTCACGGAAATATTATGAAAAGAAGTGGGAAAGTGCTAAAAGTTAAAATAGAAGATTTGAACTTTGGCAACGCGGCGAATCCATATTTTAAATGGGCGGATCCGAAAATATGCATCCGCGGACCGTCCGCCTGGGTATGCAAATGTACACTTATGACCTAGGTCGGTTCCGTATTTCTACAGGCGGATCCACATTTTGTGGATACGCGGATCCGCCAAACCCGGCATTTTAGACAGATCTATTGTGCTGTTTGTGATAGTCCAAAAACGACCAAACTACTAACCTAAAGTGTGTTCTCTTGCAATTTGTGATCTCAAAAGCACATAATATCATGCAATTAACACGTAAGAATATCAAATGACCATGACTAAGCATCCTAATTGTCGTCATTTTAAACACATAGTTAAGAATCCTAATATAAAATCTTATTTTCAAAAAGTAGTCTTAGATCATCATAATCTTACCATACACCAAATACTAATAACCCAGATACCTTATACTTGAAGATGTTAGTTTTCCTCCTCAGAACTAGGCGACGACTCCTCGTTTAAAGGATCATCAAAAGGTTGGTATATTGATGATGACTTTGGAATTTGAAAGGATGAGATGTAAGATTCATTTAATCGTTCCATTACTCATGTAACAATAGAGTAGAGAGGGCTCCAAAGATATGGGTGGGAATACATGATATGATGATATAAACAAGTTAAGAACATCCCATAGGGGATCAATTTGTTTTTGTTTCTCTTGAGATTAACAATTCTCTTAGTGAAGAAATAAGCAAGATTATAGTGAAGTTGGGTTAGAAGACAATATATCATGTGGGCACAACATGCAGGGAGTTGCTCATGATTTTCCTTGAGACTAAGAACATTTTCTTTCAAAATGACTGCCCATTGTCGTAATTCAGCACGAATTTCTTTCAAACAAATTTTGTGTGGATGAAGATAATGGATACGTTGTAGAGTACGAATGAATCTGGTTATTTCTTGTGATGAGGGTATGTAAGAACATTATGGACTATTTTCTAATGACCAATCTTCCGTATAGGCACATTGCCCATAATTTAGATGTTTGACTATTTGAGCAAATTATTAAAGGGTTATGACGAACTTATGATTTTGTATCCAAAACGAAAGTGAGAAGGTTTGATCTTTGTTGCATACGAGGTCTATTTGACAAAAAATTCTAATATAAATCTCGAACAAATTTGCTCATTTATAGTAAGTAAAAAATCAAATCTTATCGCACGCAATGTGGTAAAGATGTGTTCTTAGTTGAGAAGTGATGAATCATAATTCTACCTGAAAGTAACGAGATTCGAGATTGTTGAACCCACGAATGTGACCTCCAGGTGTGTTGGGTTCCAGAGGGAATGTAGATGCTGGTTAGTCAGTGATCGAAATCATACTCATGAGACATTTTGGTACCTATAGTAGAAGGATGTTTGTCCTTAATATAATGTAAAAATAAAAATATTAAAATATGCTTGATGCCTAGAGTGTGGCTAGATGCAAACGATGTGAAGATACAGTTATCTCAACTCGATTATAAAACTAAATTTTGAGATAACTCAAAAAGTCATCTTCTAGGTTTAATATTTCTCACTTAAATGTGGTGAAAATACGCATTAGTTACATACATTCAACAACATTAGAGAGGTCATCTTACATGAATGAAAACATTTTTAGTTTGTTTAAACAATGCAATCAAAATCGTTTGATGATTTTCCTAGTTGTGAGATGATTTTATGAAAATTAATTTGAGGGTTTTATAAAATTCAAATTTATGCAATGATGAACATGTTTATGCAAATAAGCCTAAACGTAAATAAACCTAAAAACGCAAGTTACGGGATTCTAAAACATACCTAAAATGTGAAATTCTTAAATTTAAGTTCTACAAATGTAAAAATAATTTTCCTAAGTCTTAAATGATAAAAGAAAATTTTAGAAAAAAGTTCATATTTTTTTTATTTTTATTTTATTTATTATGAATTAAAAACTATTTAAAAAAATAAAAAATAGCAAACTTAAATGGAAAATTCTCAAAAATTTCAGAAACTATCTTAAAAGAACTAAATAGAATAAGAAAATTTGGATAAAAATGAAATCTAAACTAGAAACGCGAAGTTACGGGAAAATCCCAAGCTTAAAAAGCAAACCTATGAAAAATTGATCCTAGAAATATAAATCTATTTTTCCTAAATCCTAATTAATAAAAGAAAATTTTAGAAAAAAAAGATTTTTTTTTTATTTTTATTTTACTTATTATGATTTAAATACTAAATTATACTAATTAAATGCTAAAAAATAGTAAAACTTAAGAGAAAAATCCCAAACTTTTGCTGAAAGTACTTTAATGTAACAGAATCTTGGGAAAGATAAGACAAATAATTTAGCTTATTGAAATAAGCTATATAAAAGCAAAACAGAAAGTAAGCTTATAAGGGCTAAACTTGGTTAAGAATAAAATATTGGAAGGATAACCCTGAGAAGTCCCTAGGGCGAATGGTTGTGATGTTGGCTGTGTGGAGGTCCATGGATCGAATCCCTGGATCTATTTTTGCTAAAGTTTATTATTATTATCATTATTATTATTATTATTATTATTATTATTATTATTATTATTATTATTATTTTTTTTTTTTTTTTTTTTTTTTTCTTTTTGCAGAATGTAAGTAAATGAAAAATAAGAAACTTTTAAAAAAGGATTTTTTTTTTTTTTTTTTTTTTTTGAAACTGAAAAAATAAGCTGAATATAAGACTAAATGATGAGCAGTTTTGAAGAAAAAGGGTTAAAAGGAAATTTTAGCAAATGAAAAGCTATGATATTAAGCTATAAGCTAATCTAAAGGAAGAATAAGCTACTAACACCTTAAGCAAACCTAAATGAGCAAGAATGGTCTAATAAGCTGAAATGAATAAGTTTAAAAGCTACTGAGAACTAAAAAAGCTGACAATACCTATCTAATCCAAACAATCATAATGGGCAACTTAAAGCTATCTATAAGCTACCCTTAAGCTAATTTCAAAAGCTAAAAATGATGAAACACAAAGACAATGCACCAATAAGCTAGTACACAAAATATCAGGTCATAAAAGGCTATTAATAATCAGAAATAAAGCTACAAATAAGTTGTCTCGGCCCTTTTTGAATGTGCAGAGGTGAAAACAGCCCAACAAGGCCTTCTTGCACTTATTTTTAAGCCAGGTTATGGTACACGGAAGTCACTAAAGTTTTACCAAAATTTGTACTAAGGAAACAAAGTTTCATTTTGTACTTCTAGGTTACTGAACTTTGAAACTTTGTTCACTCAGGTAACTGAACTTACAAAAGTAAATGTTCAGGTTATTGAACTTTGAATTTTGTTCACTCAGGTTACTGAACTTATCAAAAAATATACATTCAGATTACTCGGACTAACACTGAATTTTTGAAGTGTAGGCTTACCGAAAGTTCAGTAACCTAGAAGAACAAAATGAAACTTTGTTTCCTTAGGACAAATTTTGATGAAACTTTAGTGACTTCCGTGTACCATAACCCTTTTTAAGCCACCTAGGCAAAAGTTTACCTAATGAAATCTAAAAACAGAATTGATTGGCCAACCAAAGACTAGAAAAATGATTTTTCGGGTATTTTGAACTTCTTTTAACCTTTTAAAAATGATCTTCAAATCAAGCAAGTAAGCTATTATGAAACAGCAGACTTAAACCAAACAGACTGATCCAGGATTTTTGGACTTAAAATTGAGCTAAAACAAAATTACAAAAGACACTAAATGATTAATAAATGAGTTAAAACAAAAGACACTAAATAATAAGCAACCAAGAACCCTATTTTTTTTTTTTGGATTATAAATAAGAACTTAAACAGACCTATGAATAGACTGACTCAGGACTGATGTTTTTGTTTTTCTCAAATTTGTGAGACAGGCAAGTAACCTGACCAAAAGGACTTTAGTACTAAAAGACACTTAACAAATTCTTTAAAACACACTTGTTACACTGACCTAGACTCAAAATGTAAGACTCATAATGGCTTATAACTGATTTCTAAAAATAAACTTATATAGACTGACTCAATATTAAAAACATAGAAACTTGGACTTTAGACCTAAAAACCTATTTAACAAAGCTTAAGATGACTTAAAAACTGAATCTAAGAATAAGTAAAAGCTTTTTAAAGTTAAACATATGACCAAAACTTGAAGAAAAGCTTATACCAAACACACCATTAAGTTGACTGATTTGAGTTTTGAACTGTATAAGACCTAATATTTGCGAGATTATGAATAACAGACCTAAATTAAGCTATATTGAGTACTTTTAAGCTAAATTAAACCTAGAATAAGCACTGAAAATAAGCTAATGCACATAAGATGTTTGTGGTATTTTGAGATTTCAAACACAAACAAGGACAAATAAGATATGAACAGAAAATAAGCAACAATTATCAAATAACAACACAAATAAGCAATCAAATAACTAAATAAGCACTATATTAAGCAGAAACAAGCTAAATGCATAAGAAGAGAAATTTAAATGGAAACTTACAAAGACCCTTGCTAAAAACAGTGCCAAAATAACAATCTACAAGATCTAGCTTGTCAAAGACAAGCTAGTAAACCCCATAAGCCCATCTATTTCTGGCTTATCATCCAAATTGAGCTTATTTGACTTTTACTTTGACTTTTGTCGACTTTTCTAAAATTATGAGATTAAAACTGATTTGATTAAGTAATAAGCTCACAACAAGCTATGAGAGCTTGTATGAGCTTATACAGATAGAAATAAGAGCTTAATCAGCTTATCCAACTATTTTATGATTATTTTTGTATTTTTTTGACATTTTCTTATTTTTTTGGCTTTTTATAAATAAAACAGAAAGGAATAAGTATAATCTCACAATAAGCTGAGGATGAGCTTATATGAGCTTAGAAAGACAGAAATAAGGACTTTTATAAACTAATTAATCATAAGTAAACATGAAAGCTTTAAAGTAAATTGCAAAAGGATTAAAAATGAAAACTACTTTATTAATAACTAAATGCTTATTACAATACTGAAAGAAATTACAATTTAAGCTAGAAAACCAGTAGCTACAACTATTTTACACTAAAACTTAACCTAAAAAATTACACATTAATGTGAAAAGAGGAGGGGGTATTCATAGCCACGGGGTGAGCATTAGGGTTTCTGTGAAAGCCTCTGGATCACTTGATTCTGTCCCTTGGATCAATCAATCATTAGCAGCCATTTGATCAAAATAATGAGGTGTAGCAACCAATGAGAGGGCTTCATCCTGCCACTTTGGCAATCCCAACGTGTATCATCTGCCACATGTGTCAGGTGAGCTTCTAGAAACTTACTTATTGTACGGGTAAATGTCATTTTATAGGGTAAAAGGGAAGGGAAAGGTAAATAGTGAAAGAGGGGTTTGTTTGGCGAGTAAGGGGTGTTTGTATGACCGGTTATTTAAGAGGGTTTGATCGGGTAGTGTTGGTTCGGGTTATTAGGGGAAAACGGGTAATGGGTAAAGATGGTGTTGGGCTTGGGTTGTAATAATAAGGGTGTGGGCTGGGTATGAGTTATTGTTGGATTTGGATTAAATTTTGTGATTGGTTTGGGTTTATTTAAATATAGATCCAGATAAGTATTTTAGGGATTTAGGATAGTTTTAGGTAAAGGGATTAATATTGCCAACTTTGTGAAGTCAAGGGACCAATTCTGCTATATTTGAAAAATACTTCCAAGGGCTATTTTTGCCATATAATGATACTTCAGGGGCTAATGTTGACATTTTGAGCTTAACTATGATCCATAATTGAGAAATCCTTCCCCGGCCTCGGTTTTTGAACTCTTTTCCAAATCCCGTGCTCGTTTTGTCTTTTTGCCTTTGTTTCTGTCTATTTTTCACATATCCGTACCTGCACAATCACAAACACAAAAACACACATATCTTTGGCATATATAAGCAGTTTTTGGTATTTTAGGTCCGTTTTTGGTCAAATAAAACTATGTGTATACACACATACCAGGGGTGTTACAATTACTCTCTAATGATGATTCAATTATGATTTTTTTGATGAAAGATCACAATGCGTCAAATCTATTCACCTTGTAAAGATATTCAAAGCCTGTAAGGCCGCTCTACGAAACGTACTATACAATACACCATTCACCTTGTAAAGATATTCAAAGCCTGTAGGAACTTTAACATGTTGCAAAAGTATACGTAGATAGAACCGCTCTCCTTCAGCAGGATTAGCGAAAACCAATCTTCCTCTCATTTGCCCATTTTTTCAAAGGTTTCACTTACGTGTACTCTTATTCCATGTATAGTATTTGGGGATGTCTTTATACAAGTATTGCCTCGCGTTTACGTCTGACTTGTTCAATTCAAAAAAGGCAGTCAACATCGATCTCTTTTCCATTTCTCTCTTAAGAATATCAGTCATTACATCATCTTCTGAGAACCTAACCAACTGGTTATTTGGTAGATGAATTTGGAATGACATGACAGAAGGATGGATATTAGATAAAAGGAAGCCATAAATTCGACACATAACTTCAGGGGGTAATACATAACGTGCATCTTGGAATCCCTTTATCTCATTAATGACTTGTTCTCCATCTTGATCAATGTTTACAACTTGTTTGTCATGACCGTTGTAAACATACTTGAAGACATATTTAACGGATTTTATACCTGAGCATACCTCCACATTGATGTGACAATTGAACATCATCAATAATTTGGGGTTATATGGAACAACCCATCTATTATCCAGGATGTTGTTCCATATGTTTACCTCAATGCCATTGTCTTTCCGCCGATACAATGGATACGAGTCATCTCCTTGCTGCGTTGCTTCGACGAATTGCCTAGGGTAACTCCAACGAAATTTCTTTGGTTCACTCTCCATACAAGGACATTAAGTATTTAAGTGACCACAAGGACCACGAATCATGTGCTTTAGAACCAGTTGGTGCAATTCATGATGCTTATTTGGGTATGGAATTTCAGCGCAAACAACTTTGTCATAATGATCGGGATTTGACAGCTTATCAGCTGATCTCATGATCAGAAGAAAATGTGCATGTGGCAAACCCCATTTTGGAAACTCGATAACATATATGTATGACACAAAAACGCCAAGGATAGTTTTGCATGAAAAACTCTTGTACTAGATATGGTGGATCTTGGGCCATTTGTCTGGGATAAAGGTTAGTAACAATTTCTGGCCAATTGGGACTGCAAGTTGTGGTAAGAAAGATGTCATGTTTCCCAGCATCTTGAACTAACGTTATTGCATCCAAAAATCGTCTTCGCATGTCACATGGCCCTCCGATAAAAGACGACAATATGTTGGCCAACTCTATTCTATTGAACCTCTCCGGCATTAACACAATCAACGATTCCTTGATAAAAATGTTGTTAGCCTCGCTTTTTTATAAAGATAACGTCACACAATTGAATTGGACTAGATTAGAAACTACAAGGACTACTATTGTCAAGTAGGCAAACATGTAGTGTTAGGAGCCTATACATACCCCTCATGACTCTCCATGAGGGGTGTGGGAAAGTGTGTAAGTTCACTTCATTTAATAAAACACATAGTTTCCCACCTTTCTCTCTCTAGAAACAACCATGTATTTCGATCAACCTCGACCTCCGGAACGTGATTCTTGGTCATAACAAATGTGCTCTAATCTTGGATTGGTTATTTTTCACAAAAATTCAAGCGTGAAGTCTCAATCGTTATATATGTATCTAGTATCTACCATAAATTGCTGAAACAATCACCCTCCAAACAGGATCAAGTTATGATATGGCCGCATATGGAATTTGTAACAATAATATTATTGCATAGTAACTCTTTTTCTACCAGTTGCTGTGTTATTCCCTGTGTGTTGATGTTAAAAAGGATGTAAGCCATACATATACTATATGATACTATTGTAACCTGGCATTACACAAGATAAAGTGATATGATTATAATGATTGCTTTAGTACCTTCTTCATCTTCATCGACAACTTCATTTATATCTACACCTTCTATTGGTATTCGAGAATGCCATCCAGCCTCACCATTTGGAAATAACATTGGATAAGACAAAGGATCATAGGAAGCGAAATAAGGTTGTATTTGCGTAGGGTGTTCATACCTTCCATACACAACGATACTTCTCTTGTATGCAGTGATGTTGTTATTACCTTCTACCCAAATACCAGCGACCTACATGATAACATATTTAAGTTGACAGTATAAGATTAGATATATAATGGTCAATTTATATAAGACGTAGGATGTTTAGAACCGTATTTATACCTCGGACATGGTAGGATGATTGTAAAGTCTTTGATCGAATTTAATAGATGCATTTAAATTGACCCTATACTTGTCAAGCGGACCAAGGTTACCATGTGTTCGAAATGTATGAACATATGGGTTTGGCGCAAGAACACGTGATAATATCTTAGCAATATCTTTATCAAGATTAGGCCATTGTAGCCTGTGCTCAAGTTCAGATTCTGTGTCATAAAACTACAATTGCAAGTACCTTGGTTGTCCGTCTCTAGGATGTTTGCGAGAAATGTTCTTTATTTTTATTCAATGACATAATCGCTGGTGAATGTATGTTGATTCTTGCATGTAGTCTTTGTTATCTCCTTTGACAAGTAGTAGAAAAAATAAAACTCCAAGCATCATAACATAAAAAGCATAAGCAAGTATATACTTATGATGAGAACTAAATGTGTCGATCATAATCAATCATAAAAATGAAATATCTTAAAAGGTTTTGCACTCATGGCAGGATGACATTATCCAAAGAAAAGGAACAAATGTTCGAATATTAAAATGTCGTAAAAGGAAAAGCAAATGAAATTTTAAGAGATGTCTCATAGCTTCATGTTCTTCAGGGGTTCAGCTTCCCACATCATTGGGTTATACACAATTTTTGTTAACTCCGTGTCCGCCAAAAAGTTCACTGTAATAGAGGTACATGACGCATTATTAGCTTATTATATAGAAACGAAATAACATATGAGAAATGTGAATATAAAAACAAGTAAAGTATATACTTGTTTCGGTATGGACGAGTTTAACACGGATATGAATATAATTGCTTATTCTTTTAAAACCGTTGCCCGTCTCACAGGTTCTTCTCGTAAGGTATGATATGCAATGAACTTAACGTCCGCCCCTCTATCAGAATTCAATGATTGTTAGATCGGGAACATAAAAAAAATGAATATAAAACCTTTTTTTATAGACACACTTACATTACATCTCTCAAAAATAGCTCGCACGAGGTACCACCTCTGTGGTATATCAATCCTCCTTTAGTGACTCTGTCAATGGTATCTATAAAGAAATCATGAAAAATTTTGATAACGAATAGGTAATATTAATTAAGCTCGATGCATAGATTATCATTAAGTAAATTATGCGTACTGATCATCATCTTCCTTATTGTTTTGTCAGCAGAAAGAGCCCTAATAGAAGCTATCCACAGGTGCGTAAGAAACCTGGAATGGTCAGCAAATGGAATTTTGGTGAGGACCTTTCTACTATTAAACGCTATAAACCAATCACGACGGATCAAACTGTAGTTTAGATACATTGGATATTGGGTTGGGTCAGTATACACATTTGAAAATGGTTCAAAGAAAACACATTTTCAACCAGGTCCATGTTTTTATACAAGTACACCAGGTCTCAAGGCACTTCTACATCCATCCTTTATCCCTGTTATTAGACGTATAAAATTTCAAACATATACTTGATGGTTAGTATTTATGTATGTTTTAAAGGATGTATTATATAATTCACAACCCTTACATATCTATCGAGCAAGATCAAGTAAAGTTTCTTATTTTTTCATCCATCCAAACGAAGTGTACCGGACTTTGTCTATCTTGTACCAGGTGTATGGGTTTTTAAGTGATGAGAAACATTAAAGTACAGATCCCATGTCTTCAAAAAATAGATGAGTGGTGATGAGAAACCTTCAACATTAACTAAATAGGTAAAGTGGTGATGAACCGATACTGATGTTGGTTAACTTTTAAAAAGTAAATTAGATCTATAAAATATAAAGTTGTAAACTGGTGTTCGTAGTATATTTGTAAATTAGACAAAACACTGATGTTCCAAACACCTTGCTAGTATATAGCTTGTTATAAGGTATAATGATAAATTACTTGGTTTAGCAATTTTTGTTCTATCATTGTAGAGATACTAAATTAGTATGATATTTGGTTTGAGAGTTATGTGTTGGTATACTTTTATTTTTTGAAGACAACCATATGTATTGTAAGCATACTTTGGTCTCAGGTAACCAACTTGATTAGTTGGGCTTCGCTTTATTTATGGGCTAACTATTTGTAAGCAGACTTAGCCAACCTACTACTTTTTATAAAAATAATTACCAATAATAACATCTTTTATGATATTAACCAAAATTTACTTTCTAATAAAACCCATTGGTTTTTCTGGCTAGCTGAAACTTTAAAGATGGTAAAAATAAAGTAAAACATAAGCGTTGTAGGCTTGTAGCGGTTGAAGAAGGCGACTTGGTTGATAATAAAACATATATTTACTTGTAAATATATATGTTGCCTATATGTCTTTAATGTAATAAGTTTTTTTTTTTTTTTTAGATCCAACATATGCAATTTCAGTGTAAACTCTTTAAAAGTCAAGAATGCAAGTACGTAACTAATATGAATAGCTTAAGGGTGAAAAACATATAACATAAACATCTCAATTACACTAACATGCCACTCTAAAAGGCCAAAATTGTGATAGAGTTTTGGTTAAGAAATGTATAGTTTTGGTTATTATTAAATCTTTATAATAATAAGCGTTTCAAATCAACTCAACAAACACTGTTATTAGTTGTGACACATATTAAATAATCGTCTTTTTATCGTTTCAAGCCTAATTAGCAGGTACTAAATGCACAAAAAGCTTAGCATTAACGTAGTATATTCTATGCACAAAAAGGAAATGGTATATCACGTTTACCTCAACGTCAACAGAAGCATTAGCAGGGTTGACAACATAATCAAGTTCCATAGGAGCAAAACACTAAGTATTTCAGAGTCAATCTAACAAGCACAAATAAGATATAAGATATTGGAACAATATAACAAACATATATGATAGCTAAAAAAAGAGGTACAACGTAAACCTCATATCCAAAAGGAACGACATTAACAGGTTCAACAACATCCATATCCATGTTAGCAGTAGCGAAATAAACTTGAGCATCAATGGCTTCCATTTTATGTAGTAATTGGTACAATTGACATTGAAGTGTTGTATTATATACTAATGAGAAGATGTCACAAATAATTAAAATACACGGTTTGTATTTTATATAATCATTTCTATACTTATCAAATTACAAGTTTCGACTATTTCATCAAATCACAAATACATGATTGGAATAAGTTTCAAATCATTACTATATTTGTACACGATTGACATAAGTTTCAACTCTTTTCAACTTTTTTCAAATCATTTCTATATGTTGATAAAATAAATTGTTAGTTTTGAATTTTATAAAATCATTTATATACTTATCAAACAAAACACACGGCTTGCAATATGTTATTATGAATATGATTTGTATCATTTATGAATGTGATTTGTAGTAAAGTTTGACTTACAATATGATTTGTAGCATTGACTTGCAATTGTTTACATATCTTTGACTTGCAACATGAATATGATTTGTAGCATTTATGAATATGATTTTTGGTAAAGTTTGACTTGCAATATGAATAAGTTATAGTTTAGATAACGAATATGAATAACGTAATAACTTAAATAACTTAATTGAGTTGAAAACAATGTAGTACGAGTAAAAATATTGTTCCACATACACGATTGGCAACAGTTGTGAAGATTGACTTGCCATTCCTATATTTACGATTGAGTTGTAATTCCTATCATTCCTATATTTACGAAAGTCAAATCATATTTAATTGTTTTCCAGTTCAAAGTTCAAGAGTCTTTAAAATTCAATATTCTTTAAAATTCAAGATTCAAGATTTGGGTATAAACCCTTTACATGTTTAGGTTTTGACAAAGTAAACCATTTAATGCTAGAATAAAAAAAGGTAAACCCTAACTATATCATTTGGCTTTAATGTGCAGGAAGTTGTATCGTCAAAAACTAAAACCTAAATCACAACTACACTTAATGTTAAACGTTTGAAAAATCACAACTTAAATTCATATAAGAATAACATAAGGTTTTTGATAAGGTAAACATAGTCGAAAACAATATGCAAGTTTAAATGTAGAATGCTAAATACGAATATGAGGGCTTTACCTGGTTTGAGTCTGTGTGTCGGTGGGTTCAAACCCCATGGATTAGTCGGCCAAAAGGTCGAAAATCATGGTTACCAAAAAAAAAGTTATTGGGTAAACATTGGTTCCAGTTATTCCATCCATCCAACAATATCTTTCATCTTTTGTAGAACAAGCTTCATCAAACCTTCAATAGCATTCATGTCACTTTCTACGTTCCGCAAAGTCTATTATATCCAACAATAACTTGATCTCCTTACGGACCTAGTCTACCCATATCCACTGTAGCTCCGACAAGTTGTTCGACATCAACATGAACATCAATTGTATGAGAGTTTGTGTTTGTTTCTGAATTTGTCTATAAAACGATAGCATGCTTAAACAAAACATAAAAGATTCTTACAAATACTCGTCAAAGACAAGACCAAAGCAATAATTAAGGAAGTTCGACCATTAAATAACTTAACACCATGACTGTCATTAGTTGTTTTAGGATTTAACATATACTACTACTGTAATTAACTGTGTACATTAATGAAACCCTAACTAAAAAAATCAATACAAACTCTAAACCCCAAAAGTGGTAATGGATTCGTTTAAAGAACATAAACAGGGTTAACAAGAAATCATAAATCTATTTAGATATATACAACATATTTACCATGACATTTGTTGCACTTTGGTCAATCACGTTGACATCTTGATTGTCATGAACATATGTTTCATTCGCGAATGTGTTGGAATTCATCATTGCAGGCATAGTGATAAATTTTGAACCCGAAGTAGATTATGATGTGTTTGCGTTATGTACGTATCTATATATAGAGTTTGATTTTGTATACATAAGGTAATAAATATATTTTCTAGTTATAACAGTGCAAATGTGATATACATTTTTAAGTGATAAACTGCAAACTATTCACACTTTTATAATAGTCTAAACAATTTATAACAGTGCAAAGTATTCACACTTTTATAAAAAGAACAAATGATATAAGAAGAGCAAATAGAAAAACACAAAAAGAAACTAACGAAACAAAGACATCGTTTATATTTTTTGTTAAACAAGATGTTTTAAGAAGAAGCAAACACATGGACGCTTAAAAAGGAAAACATAAATTCTATTCTTTACCACTGCCACTTTCATCAATTTCCGACCAACTACGATTACTCGACTCTCAACAGTGGGTGTTGAAACTTATTCTTCTTCATCATCTTCATCATCACTTTAGATGACAATAATATCATCCCAATTCCAGTTTATCAAGTTAGGGTTAAAAAAAGGATTAGGATGTGGAGCAAGGTTAGAAGAGGGATGAAGCTGTAGGAAAACAAACAATAGAAGGTGTGTCAATGCAGATTAAAAACAACAAAGAAGTTCGTAATGCAAAATAATGACATAACAAAGAAAAACATGTCTAAGCTCAAGATCATCATCAACATTCTTTTGATTTTTCATTTCCATTTCTTCATTTCTAATCTTCACGACTTGATTTATGAAATATGTCCAGCAAATCATGTTTTCAGCCTTACATTTGAATGATTCCAACAATAGCTTCTTTCATTACTTTTCGTAGAAAGTTAACAATAGTTTCCTTCAATAGTTTCTATTAAATCGTGAGAAGTCAGCCTTTATAATTCTGAGTTGCCTTTAATATTTTTCAGCCTTTTATTTTTGAGTTTCTTTCAATAGTTTTCAGTTTCCTTCAATAATTTTTAGTTTTTCGCTTTCAAGGTTTTTTCATTTTATGTATTTAACTATTTAAGATTTAAAAGATTTAAGATAAGATTAAGATATAAAAAATATATATATGATTTAAAAAGGGAGTAGATATGAGTGGGGATCGTTTTCATAAATAAAAAAGAAAAGGAAATAATGAACAGCTATGCATCCGCCCCTTCACTTTCATTTTGCATGACAGCTGCGCTTTTCGACTGACTCACTTTCTTTCTTTCACTTCACTCCCTCCTCCTCACTATTTTATTATTCTACTCAATCAATTAATTAATTCATTAATACCCATCTTCCAAAAAAAAACGTCGGATTCATATTCTCCGTAAGATTACTACTGTTTGATATAGCAATGTTTTTGGATTACTTTGCATCTTTTCTTTGCTTGTTTGTTTGTGGATTTCTATATAAGATTTCATGTGAATGAAGAATGTGTTTGGTTAATAATAATAATTATAGATTTGAGTATTAATCTTGTTTGAATTTGCGGGGTGGTTGGTAGGTACCTGCCATGACATCATATCCTATTAATTTGATGCTTATTTGTTAATAGCTACACTATTTGTTTGTTTTTGAATTAAACTTGATCCAAGAGCTTCAAATAAGTTTTTATTAATTCTGATTGCAGGTATGTATATTTGATTGAATCTTAAGATGCTACTAATCCTACCTACAAACTAAGAATTGACACTGCCTGTCTCTTTCATGTGCAAAGTGAGTCATGCGTCCGCTTCTCATTCATGGCTACCTCACCTGCTGCATTCTTGCTGGACATATCTTAGTTATCGCGTCTTCTATGAGTTTGGCCCAGTACGAGAGTCATTTTTCCCAAGGTTATGGAATTTTGAGTTCCAAGTATACACAAGAAGCATTGGATTATCCACCGTTGTCGTATAATGAGATGTCTTGTGAAGAGCTGGGAGGTGTGGGCTCATTTGATACCACATGCTTATTAACTTCGGATGTAAATATAAGTTCCGATCTTTATGTTTTGGCTAGTGGGAATATTGAGATCCTTCCTCGTGTTTTGATTGCGTGTCCTGTCGAAGGTTGTGTAATTAGCTTCAATCTCTCTGGAAACATCAAAGTTGGAGAAAATTCTGCTATTATTGCTGGTTCTGTTATTTTCTCCGCTGCTAATATGACTATGGGATCTAATTCCGTCATAAACACCACAGCTATGGGCGGAGCACCACCTTCCCAAACTAGTGGCACCCCGGTAGGGTATGAAGGTGCTGGTGGTGGCCATGGTGGTCGAGGGGCTACTTGTTACAGGGATGACGAAACAAAGAATTGGGGTGGTGATGTTTATGCTTGGTCTACGTTGCCTTATCCATGGAGTTACGGGAGCAAGGGTGGTGGCACATCGGATGAACATAAATTAGGAGGAAATGGTGGTGGGCGAGTTAAGCTTATCGTTATGGATCTTCTGTATATGAATGGGTCTCTACTGGCAGAAGGAGGGTATGGAGGATTAAATGGCGGAGGCGGATCTGGTGGAAGCATTGTTATACATGCTTTAAAATTGTATGCATTCTTGCTTTGTTTCCATTTATCTTTGCATGGTATTGTTGTGTCTATGGTTAGAGCTTTTAAGTACGATAATGCCATTATACATGAAATACATTTGATGAGGCTAGTAGTAACTAAGCAATTGTAAATATTTAACTGTCACTAGCAGATCCGTCATAGTAGCTGACACCAAAAGGAACAAATTCCAGTAATGATGGATTTATCAAGTGCAGTCCCTCCTGATTGTGGAATTTTCTTCGACGATATCCATATAATTTTCTGATAATGCATGCAAATGTAATGATATGTTAACATTAATTTCACTTTGTATAGTTACGTGTATAAAAAAGGATGATCTGTCACATGATTATTGAAAAGCCACAAGTCTGTATTTTGACCTTCATAATGTCACCATAGGAGGGGTTCTTTATCTTGAAATGTTTAGAGTTGCATTGTTTATGACATATGCGCCATGTGTTTCTGCCCTTTTATTGAGTTCTGAAAGAGTATTTTTTGTGATGAATGAAGCCTTTGTAATTGAGAAGATTTTTGAATTTCAAAATATATGAATTGGATGCATTACTTGTTCTTATATGGAAAAAGGCCATGAAACATTTGATCATCATTGTCATGTATTTCATATCTTAATGAATTTTTTAATTGTTCTTTCACCGCTTCTATGGATAGGAAGGGATTTGGTATTGTAAGTGCATCTGGCGGAAGTGGGTGGGGTGGTGGTGGAGGGGGAAGAATTTCCCTTGACTGTCACAGCAAGCAAGAAGATATAAAAGTCAAAGTCCATGGTATGTCCTGATCAAACCCTTTCAGTTCGAAGAACATGCTAGTTTGGAATGAAGAACATGATATGAGTATCGATATCTTTCTTGTGTAAATACAGGTGGTCAAAGTATTGGTTGTCCAGTGAATGGTGGTGCAGCGGGTACTTGTTTTGATTCATATCTGCTGAGCTTAAGAGTTGACAATGATAATGTCACTACAGAAACCGAAACTCCTTTACTTGATTTTTCCACTAGCCCACTCTGGACGAATGTTTACATTGAAAATGACGCTAAAGTTTTGGTGCCCCTACGATGGAGCAGGGTTCAGGTTCGACTTACTGTTAAAATGTTTATGTTTGCTCAAGTTCAATTCTGTGTCTTGTTCATGCTGTGGGTTTAAAGTTGAAACTAAAAAGTCTTTATTAATTGCCAGGTTAGTGTATAAAGTTTCTCCTGGCTTCCCAAATTATATAATCATGTGTGTGTGTGTGTGTTTTTATTTATTTATTTATTTAGTTATTTTTTTCTTGTAAATGAACAAGAAAGTTTGTATTTAGGATCAATATTTTATATTTAATGTATTAAATTTCACTCTACCAAAATTATAAATATATAACTCCGTATTCTGCTTTTGGCCATCTTGTTACCTTAGGGGCGACTTGGCTTGCACGGTGGCATGTTGTTGCCTAGGCATTTTAGGACTCTTATGACCAAATTGTCTGTTTGACACCCACACACAAACAAGCACCTGTGTTAATATTACCTCATTTGGTTGTCATCAAATCACTCTTCTTTATATACGATGATCAGGTGAGAGGCCAAATTAAACTAGCTTGTGGTGGGAGCATCATCTTTGGGTTGTCAGAATATCCTGTGTCAGAGTTTGAGCTTGTTGCCGAAGAACTTCTGATGAGTGATTCAATCATAAAGGTTGAATCCCCCTCTTTTTTTTTTTTTTTTTTTTTTTTTTTTTTTTTTTTGTAATTGCGTCTTTACTTTTGGATACTTGAAGTGCCTGTCTTCTGTTCTTTTGAGATAACCGCTTTTCAAATTTTAAAGGTCTATGGTGCACTTCGAGCTACTTTCAAAATGGTGCTCATGTGGAACGCACAAATTCAAGTTGATGGTGGTGGCAGCACCCTTTACACTATTTCTGTCCTTGAAGTTCGCAACCTTATTGTTCTGCGGGTATGGTCATTTAGTTTCTGGAGAATATTGTGAAACCTTACAGAAAAGATCTTTGTTGAGGTGGAAAGATAGATGGGGTTGGGTAATGGTTTCGGTCAAACCGGGTTAATTTTAGTACGGTCAATGTGGGTTGGCTTGGCCTATAGACACTTTTTGGTATTTTTTTGAATTTCATTAATGTTTCTATAACGTTATTTTGTTAAAATGCATGAATTTTTTGAATAAAATTTGGTTTAGCTGGATTTATGCATTCGAATGTAACTTCAGGAGACTTTCGACCTGTTCTTTACCTTAAAAACTTTAGGGTTACCCAGTTGACCCATTAGTTATCAGTTATAACCTACATGAGCACGTTTACCAGCAAATGTGTCAAGATTGCCTTCTCTAGATTTTCACTATATAGAGATAATATTCTGAGATTGATTGTAGCTGCATCTGTTTTGGCAGGAGAACTCGAGCATCAACTCAAATACAAACTTGGCTGTTTATGGCCAAGGACTTCTGAGGTTGTCTGGTCAGGGTGACGCAATTAGAGCACAAAGACTCTCCCTCTCACTATTCTATAACATAACTGTAAGGTTTTCTCTGAAAATATATATGTGACTGTTTACCAGGTTCTTTTATGTTCATATGCTTTTTACTTGAAGTCTGCTTGGAGAATTTCTTATATAACTACCTACTATTCGCAGATTGGGCCAGGTTCTTTGCTTGAAGCCCCGATAGATGATGATCAGAGCAGAACCATGTGAGTATAAAGATGTAGCTGTTTTTTTTCTTTTTCTATTTCGCTTACTAAGGAGCTGGTAACACCATCTGTGTATCAACCTATCTAATACCCTCTATGGCAGCGTAACCAAATCCCATTGTGAGAATCCAACATGCCCGAGAGATTTGATCTATCCACCTGATGATTGTCATTATAACGACACACTTTCGTTTTCACTACAAGTAAGAATCACTTTAAACTTTCTGGGATATGCATCAACAAATCAACATACTATAGATTGCAAGCTTTTACTATTTAACTGGATGAACTTTGTGCTAATTCTGTGACTTACATTTGAACGTTTGGCAGATTTGTCGTGTTGAAGATATAGTTGTGAACGGAATGATTAAGGGGAGTATCATTCAGATCCACAGGGCGATGAGCGTCATTGTGGACACACATGGCATTATAACTGCTTCCGAATTAGGTATTGTTTCTAGTAACCAAGACTTACGCTTAACATTTTATTTTCTAGTCAAGTTTAGAGGTGACATTGGGCGTGTCTGGCAATCACGTCACTGGTCAAACCTGTAATTTCTAATACCGGTCCAAAGGCGTTGGGGGACCACCAACACTTTTTGTGTCGATTTTAGTGTTTAATAAAAAATGATCTTTTTTAATAAGATCTATAAACTACATTGCTACAAATAGTCATCTATTATAGCTTAGGATGTTTTTAAGCATTTGAAAGAAACTCTGGGTGACTTTGACCCATTTGACCCACTCAAACCTTTACCATTTTAGTTAAGCTTTAGACTTTTACTTGGAGATGATATACAAGCTAAAACGACCCATTTTTAGGTGGGTCGGAATTACCACTTTAACTAAGTTTGGTTTCAACTGTTAAATCCCATATTCTTTGTTAATCGTGTATTCTTTGGTTTCAACGGAGTATTCTACAGGCTGTCAAAATGGTTTTGGTTTGGGAAATTATTCAAATGGAGCTGGCGGTGGTGCTGGGCATGGGGGCAGAGGGGGTTCTGGATTGTACCGTGGAAGGTTGAGTGAAGGTGGTAGCACATATGGTAGACCTGATCTTCCCTGTGAATTGGGTAGTGGAGCTCTTGGTCCTAACGAGTCTGTTGGACGTGTTTCTGGAGGAGGAATGATTGGTAAGCATATTTTAAAGAATTTATGACATCATTAAGATTTAAATATTAACTAATTGTATTCTGTTGATAACTGACAGTGATGGGAGCTATTCTGTGGCCTCTTACGAAGCTTGACATATATGGATCTGTAAGGGCTGATGGTCAAAGCTATGAGAATGCTACAACAAACAGTAATGGTACTTTGATTGGAGGGTTAGGTGGCGGTTCTGGTGGAACAATTCTTCTTTTTATACAAGCGTTTTCCTTATTTGATAATTCCTCTTTGTCCGTTGCTGGGGGCCGTGGTGTCCCTATTGGTGGTGGCGGGGGAGGAGGTGGAAGAGTTCATTTCCACTGGTCCAAAATTGGTGCAGGAAATGAATATGTTCCTCTTGCAGTCATAAATAGTACCATCAGCACATGGTGGGTTTGCTATTTGAGAACTTCATTACACATTTAAACATAGCTCATACAACATCATATAATAACTCTAGTTTGTTGCTTAACTGATTATTATAGTGGTGGCGAAGGGGATGGAGAGGCTCTTCCCGGAGAGGATGGTACAATAACCGGAAAGGAGTGCCCTAAAGGGCTTTATGGTACGTTCTGCGATGAATGTCCAGTTGGCACTTTTAAAGATGTTGAAGGCTCTGATTATGATCTTTGCACTCCTTGTTCCCTTGAACAACTTCCCAGGCGTGCATATTTCATACACGTTCGAGGTAATTGTACATTACCCATAAATCTTAAAACACACACACACACACACAAATAATCACATTTACAAGTGAGAACCATGCAGGTGGAGTGTCCGAGTCATTTTGCCCCTACAAATGCAGGTCAGACAAGTACAAAATGCCAAACTGTTATACACCTCTTGAAGAGCTAATATATACATTTGGAGGACCCTGGCCTTTTGCTCTTATGTTGTCATGCATTGTCGTTCTTCTTGGTCTGCTTTTAAGCACACTTAGAGTTAAACTTGTTGGTCAAGCTTTCTCGTATGAAAAAGTAGATTCAGTTGAGCACAGTAATCACCACCATATGCCTTCTCTTCTCTCCTTATCTCAGGTATAATAATTAAAATCTCTTCATGATCGATGCATTCAGATTACTTGTGCCTGTTGTAGCCCCATGCCATCGTATAACATATAGGCACTACAAGTTATATTTGACCAGGTTTCCATAATTACTATTCATTACTTGACTCCACCAAAACTTCGAACTATTCTGTTTTAAAATCTTGAATCTCACACAATCAGTAAAACACAGTTGGAAGCCTTATCCCTCAAGTCTCCTGTAGGTCCACATAGTATGATTTCGTTTTGAATGATTCAAAGGCTTTGCTAGATTTGCTTCTAATCCGAAAAGCATGATTGACAGAAAATTACCTTTTTAAACTTGCCGGTCCAACTACAGGCACACTAACAATATTAGCGGATCCTATTTGTTAACATAGAAATGGAGCTTATTGATGTAAGCTATTGACCTACTTCATTCACAATTTGTATAGGTTCGAGGAACAAGAGGTGATGAGACTCAGAGCCATGTCTACAGAATGTACTTTATGGGCCCCAATACGTTTAGAGAACCCTGGCATCTTCCCTACTCCCCTCCTGATGCCATCATTGATATTGTGTAAGAAGACTACTCATTGACCTCCCTCAATTTGGGAAAATCTGTGATTCTTGTTCCTGTATATGTGATGTGCAAACCCTATTTGAGATGCAGATATGAAGATTCATTTAATAGATTTATTGATGAGGTAAACTCGGTTGCTGCATACGATTGGTGGGAAGGATCAGTCCACAGTATACTTTCATTGCTGGCTTACCCTTGTGGCTGGTCCTGGAAACAATGGCGTAGGAAATATAAAATTAATCGGCTTCAGGAGTTTGTCAAGTCTGAATATGACCATTCTTGTCTTCGTTCCTGCCGATCAAGAGCTTTATACAAAGGGATGAAGGTTTATATTTCGTTCATACTATATTATAAATTTCGTATTAAAGTCGGTCTCTCCCTTCCACAGTATTGTATTCAGTTTTAGTGATAATTACTGCAGGTTGGTGCAACACCAGACTTGGTGGTTGCATACATCGATTTCTTCTTGGGTGGTGATGAGAAGCGGTTAGACATGGTGACAAGTATTCAGAAAAGGTTCCCAATGTGCATACTTTTTGGTGGAGCTGGAAGCTACATGTCCCCTTACAATCTTCATAGTGATACTTTACTGACAAGTCTTATAGGACAGGTCTGTCCTTTTGTGATAATCTCTCTTTTATTAGCAATAAGCCAACAGGTTTATGGTAGTAATTTGAATCTTTGAATTAAACAATTTATGATATATGCCTTAAAAATAGACTTTGGCTTTCAACTGGTTCTAGTTCTTTTTTAGCTACTATATTTTTTTTTTTTTTTTTTTTTTTTTGACTCATTTGAGATAAAACACAACCCAATTGACCCATTCATAATTAAACGGGTCGAATTTGTCACCTCTAATTAGTGACAAATCTCATCTTCTGATATTTAAATTTGTGGCTGGCCAGCATGTTCCCGCTACTGTTTGGAATCGTTTGGTAGCTGGTTTAAATGCCCAGTTGAGAACGGTGAGAAGTGGATCAATACGGTCTGCTTTAGTTCCTGTTATTAATTGGATAAAAACTCATGCAAACCCTCAGCTTGACTTTCATGGGGTTAAAATTGAGCTTGGATGGTTTCAAGCAACTGCTAGCGGTTTCTATCAGTTGGGTATTTTGGTAATTGTTGGTGATGATTCTTATCACAACCCTGATTTGATAGGAAACAGTCAAGAATCACCTAGGTAACTCTATTATATGCAATATTAATATACAGATTTCTTTAAATATTTTAAGGAATTTAGTTTAATCAACTTATTAATCATCCAGACATCTTGGGACTGTTCCTGAGAAGAGTGTTAAGCAGCTGCAACCGAGTCAACCATATACAAGTCACGCATTAACTCGTAAAAGGGTAGTAGCAGGTGGAGTTAATGGTGGCATCATTAATGATTCTTCCTTGAAGTCGTTGGAGTTTCAAAGGGATTATTTGTTTCCATTTTCTTTATTTTTGCACAACACAAAACCTACTGGACGCGAGGTTTGTAACTTTTCTTAAGACATTATTTTTAGAGTTGGCAAATAAGCATGTTGGGTAACTGGCCAACCGGGATATTTTTCCATATTTGAAATTGGTCAAGTAAGGTCGGACTGAGTTGAAACACTACTTATCCAAAATATTTGATTTTTATTTATAATTACCGTGTCAAATACAGTTACCAATGAAATTTTCTTCTAATAGTATGATTTAGGAGGTTTGATTAGTATTAAACATTCACTTTAGGCGACTTTCAACCCGTTTGGCCCGTCTTCTTGTTAGCTAATCTTTTGCTTTTACTTGTTTAACCTGTTAGGCTTTTAGTATAAACGGGATTGAATTATTCATAAATCAATGCTTTTAATTTGCCACCACTAAGTGTGTAATTATCGTTCATACATGTGATTTTTTGTTACATTCATGTGTTACAGGACACACTACAGCTTCTGATATGTATCCTGCTTCTATCAGACCTCTCTGTCACAATCCTCATATTGCTTGAATTCTACTGGATATCTCTTGGAGCTTTTCTTGCTGTTTTGCTTATTCTTCCTCTATCATTGCTTTCTCCCTTCCCTGCGGGTTTGAATGCCTTGTTTAGTAGAGGTCATAAGAGGGCTTCACTTGCTCGTATCTATGCTCTGTGGAATGCTACCTCTATTTCAAACATTGTAAGTGTTTTATCGATGTGGTTTTCAGTTATATATTAATTCAATCTCTTTATGTTGCAACATACAGTATGTTTATTTGCCTACACAAACTGAACGAAAGCGGGTCAAAATAGCACTTAGGGTGCATGAAGTATGAGAATATGGACTAAATGGAATCTCATAGTCATATATAACATTTGTGTGAAAATTATGAATAGAAAAAGGTGTAGAATCTATGGTTCCACTAAAGGATGTTAGCATAAATCATGAAATCATAAAAACCTGCTAGTCGTTAGTTGCAAATATTTTTTTTGCATGCTGTAATTTACTCATATTGACTTTCACCAGGTTGTTGCATTCATATGCGGCATGATTCATTATGGATTTTTGTCGTTCCAGATGTACGAAGAGCCGAATGGGTGGCAAAACAGGAGGTAAAGTCATGCTTTAAGTTCAGAATATTAGAGAAAATAGTGGTAATACGTTGGGTTGATTGGTAATGGGTCAAAATGGGTTTAAGCACGGGTCGGTTGATCGGCCCACCCAATTTGTTCCCTTGATAAAAAAATTTGCTCTGGGTGACTTCTATAAACACACTGCTTCAGTATGATAAAAAATTATAAAATTTTAATAATAGTCTTGGTTACTACATAAATACTTCAAGATATACTATATATGCAATGAAATTTTGCTCTGGGTGACTTTTGACACTTTTTCATGTCATCCATCTCTAGGTTCCTTGTATTTAGAGTTTTTAGAATACACGTTTGTTGTGTTAGAAAAAAAAAAAAAAAAAAAAAAAAAAAAAAAAAAAAAAAAATTGCCACCTCTACGGGTAAAGAATAAATCCTTCATTATGACATCAACTAATATAATGCATATGTTTACTTTTCCATGCTGTGAAATTGCATAAAAACTGACACTGAATTTTGTTTAATCGAATCATTGAAAGGACTAAAATATCATTCAATGGTGTCAGATTTTTTAACATAAGAAAATGCCATGTTAGAAAGGAAGCATTGGAATAACTTTTGACCTGTTCAACCTGTTCAAACTTTATATTTGAAGTGTTTGATCTTGTCCTTAAACAACCTGAATTAACTCATTTTCATATAAATGTTCCTTGTCAACTTATTAGGTTAAAACTGACAATTTTATGCAACAGTGAGGATGGGGACTGGTGGTTGTTACCAACGCTGCTGGTACTAGTCAAGGTGATACAAGCACGTTTTGTTGACTGGCATATAGCAAACCTTGAAGTCGAAGATTTTTCACTCTTTTGTCCTGACCCGGATACCTTTTGGGCTTATGAGTCGACTTTATGAAATATGGCCACACTTTTTTCAGTTGGCATGCGAGCTTCTTAGATGTATATAATGTAGAAAAGGGGGTGGTATATTCGTGTACATTTGTTTGCTAGTTTTTATTTTTTTTGTGCATTATGTGAGTAACTGTAGAGATAGATAGGTTGACGGTATATAGAGATTGGCGAGGTTGAAAGATGTTAAAACGAAGATTCTTGGTACGCCGTAGACCTTTTTATTCTTAAGGTGATCAATTTTTGCCGGTGATTAAATAGATACGTTTTCTGATTTCTGATTACTTGTGCCAAAGTTTTATCGTGTTGTTGAAATATGTTATACGGAGTAATATTTATTACCAAAAGGGAGACCAGATAAAGATTATTTGGTTCCGTTCTTGATTCTAGAGTTTGTAGGAAAATAACCATTTTTAAGCTTTCTATCTCAAAATGATTTACGGATATCTGGGATTTGTCCCAACTTTTTGTCGACACCTCTTTTTACTTTTAACTACACTTTCTGAAATGTTACCAAAAGTTAAACAGAGCGTGTTGATAAAAGCGATATATATATATATATATATATATATATATATATATATATATATATGAGGAGTTATTTTAAAGACCAAGTTTTATGTTTTTTTTTTTTCTTTTTTCTTTTTTCTTTGTCTTTTTGTATTTCTTATTTATCCACTTTTTTTTTAATCACTTTTTTTAGATATTTTTTTCCTTCCCTTTTTTGCCTTTTGTTTTTGAGTCACGTTACTATAAATCAAGGTTTATTTTTATTTTTTTATTATTATTTTTTTTTGAATCACGTTATTTTTAAATCAAGTTTTTTTTTTTAATATATAAATTCACGTTTTTTTTCACTTTATTACGTTTCTGTCTGTTTCCACATGTTTATAAACGTTTTCCGACGTTTGTGTCCGTTTTTATACGTTTTCATCCATTTTTGTCCATTTTTTACGTTTTCGTCTGTTTTTATACGTTTTCGTCCATTTTTATACGATTTCATCCGTTTTCAGACGTTTTCGTCGGCTTTTATACATGTTCGTCCGTTTTTGTCCATTATATACGTTTTCATCTGTTTTCGTCTATTTTCAGGCGTTTTTATCCGTTTTCATACGTTTTCGTCCATTTTTTACGTTTTTGTTTGTTTTTAGCGTTTTCGTCTATTTTTATACGATTTCGTTCGTTTTCATCCGTTTTTATACCTTTTCGTTCGTTTTTTGTCCGTTTTCATATGTTTATATACGTTTTCGTCCATTTTCATATGTTTTTGTCCGTTTTTATACGTTTCCATCCCTTTTTATATGTTTTTGTCCGTTTTCATACGTTTTCATCTATTTTCGTCCGTTTTCATAAATTTTCGTTCGTTTTCTTACTTTTCGTTCGTTTTAGACGTTTTCGTCAATTTTTATACATCTTTGTCCGTTTTCAAGCATTTTCGTTCGTTTTCGTACATATTCTTACGTTTTCGTCCATTTTCATACATTTTCGTCCATTTTTAAATGTTTTTGGTCATATTTAGACGTTTTCATACGTTTTTGAATATCAAAAGTATTATTCCTTGATACTCAGAATATCACAAGTGATATTCTAAATATCAAAAGTGATATTCTGAATATCATAAGTGATTTTCTACTAATGTTTTGTAACATGAAAATCACTTGTGATATTCAGAAAATCACAAGTGGTATTCAGAAAATCACAAGTGATATTCTGAATATCACAAGTGATTTTCAACTAATGTTTTGTAATATTAAAATCACAAGTGATATTCTAAATATCAAAAGTGATTTTCAACTAATGTTTTGTAACATGAATATCACTTGTAATTTTCTGAATATCACTTGTGATATTCAGAATATCACTTGTGATTTTCATGTTACAAAACATTAGTTGAAAATCAGTTGTGATATTCAGAATATCACAAGTGACATTTAGAAAATCAAAGGTGATATTCAGAATATCACAAGTGATTTTCAACTGATGTTTGTAACATGAATATCACAAGTGATATTCATAAAATCACAAGTGATTTTCTATTAATGTTTTATAACATGAAAATCACTTGTGATATTCAGAATGTCTCAAGTGATATTCAGAAAATCACAAGTGATATTCAGAAAATTACAAGTGATATTTAAAAAATCACAAGTAATATTCTAAATATCACAAGTGATATTCTGAATATCACAAATGATTTTCAACTTATGTTTTGTAACATTAAAACCACAAGTGATATTCTAAATATCACAAGTGATTTTCAACTAATGTTTTGTAATATGAATATCACTTGTAATTTTCTGAATATCTGTGATATTCAGAATATCACTTGTGATTTTCATGTTACAAAACATTAGTAGAAAATCACTTGTGATATTCAGGATATCACAAGTGACATTTAGAAAATCAAAAGTGATATTCAGAATATCACATTTGATTTTCAACTAATGTTTTGTAACATGAAAATCACAAGTGATATTCAGAAAATTACGAGTGATATTCAGAATATCACAAGTGATTTTCACTTTTTTACGTTTTCGTTCGTTTTCGTCAATTTTTATACGTTTATGAATATCATTCTTAATATCACAAGTGATATTTTGAATATCACAGGAGATCACTTATGATATTAAGAATATCAATTGTGATATTTAGAAACATATGAAAACGGACGATAAGATAACAAAACGAACGAATACGTATGAAACTATAAAAACACGCCTGAAAATGAACGAAAACATATGAAAAATTGTTGAAAACAGATCAACAGATGAAAACGTATAAAAAATTGCCAAAAACATATAAAAACTGGTGAAAACGTATGAAAACAAACGAAAACGGACAAAAATACATAAAAACGGACGAAAACGCTTATAAACGTATGAAAACGGATAAAAACGAACGAATACTTTTTGTTTGGACACGCGTTAAAAAAAATAATGGAGTCGCACATTCGCACGTTCGCACATGACTGTTTTGGAAAAAAGTATTATTTTTGTACCCTTTTTTGAAAAGAGTTAAGTTTTTGTACTTGAGAATTTTTTCAATTTTTAAACTGTATATTATCTTGGATTTTCTCCATATACGAAACTGCATGTACAGTATTCCTTTTTAGATTAACACTCTAGGACAGAGTCATAGAGATCAGGCATACATTTCTTTAAACTAGACGAGTATCGGTGCATAGCAACAAGTTATAGTGACAGATAGTTATAGTGATATTTTGGTTAAGTATTTTGTATAACGTTTTGTGTAACTAACTATAGCTGTTTGCAGCTAGAAACTCCCGTTGCTATACATGAGTACTCGTCTAGTATATATAATTGACAAGCCAAACTATCAAATATGTTTTTATATAGTTGACAAACCAAATATTCAAACGTGTATGTGTTAAGTTTTCATTTTGTGTTTCCTAATTTTCAAATGAATAGAGTTGATAAATATGTGTGCGTGTGTGTTCATTTTAAAGAATGCATGTAACTATGTAAACAATTTTGGAAAGTATTAAAATACTTACTATCCTTACCGGTAGGGGAGGCCCGGAGGGGTGCAAACCCGATTCCCGCACAGGGCACGTTTTCGAATGTGGCACAAATTTTTGGAAAATTTTCAATATATATTATATATATAATGTAAAAGTGTTATATATATAATAAACCAATTTCTATAAAGAATGCTAGGAGAGCTTTACGAATCATCGGTTAACTACTATGGTATGTATTTTTAATACTATGATTTTGTTATGGATATAATTAACTGTTATAACATTAGTTATCATTTATAAAAAAAGAAAATTTGCTAGGAGTTAGGGGCATTTTTTTTTCTTGCCTCGCACTGGGTACTCAAATTCTCAGGGCCGCCACTGCTTACCGGTATATATATATATACTAGCTTCAAGACCCGCCCGTTGGGCGGGCTAGCTCTATAAATTTTTGTGGTTTTTAAGTATCATCTATCATAATAGGATGTAGAAAACAATGACTTCATTTGTGAAAAAACTAACACTTGTATGAAATACATATGCTGGTTAAAAAAACTAAACATAAAGTGCGAACGATATTAATAACAAAAAACAATTGAAGTACAAAATAGTTTTATACAAAATAACATAACTGGCATTAGTATCAGCAGGTGGGGTTACAAAAACCATCTTGAGCAGCCTATGATGAGTGATAGACAATTTGTTTCCAAAGAGTGTAGTATGTAATACCTTGTGTGTGTTGACAAACAATACACAATACAATTTGAAAGTTGATACAACATGCGCGTTACAAAAGACTTACTGACCAACTTGGAAGAAGTAGTATCAGGTTGTGGGGTTTCTAACTTTCTAACTCATCATGCACATCCTGTTATTGGTTTATAAAAAAATGTGTATATAAAGCTGAGATTTGTTAGGTCATTAAGCATCCATATTAATCTATAACACATATAAGCAGCCGGAAGTGTTTGGAGAGAAAAAAAAATTATATGCTTATTTTAGAGTAGAAAAAAGTAGTACAACGACTTGTCATAGTTGAATCTATATCCGAAAATATGTCGGAACTATAGTATACTTTCTCTCTACCAGGGAGTTTGGACATCATGTGTTCATTTACTTTGTCAACCTCTTCGTAGGTATGTGCAAGAATAGCTTTATCTTGGAAATAAATCGGATCCCACATGTTTTGTTTCCAATTCTCGTAGGTTTCTTGTATTACAAACGCTATCAGTAACATCAATCAATAATGATCAGTTACATACTTAATTACTTAAATACATTATTCTTGGTTATTACAATTTACTGTCACACATCAAGCACGTATAACCTAATAAGATGATTAACATGTACCTTTGAAGAAATTTCTAAACATAAAAATACTTTTCTTATTTGGCTTTCACGAATCTCAGCTTCATTTGGCCATTCTCGATTTGTTAACATGTTCCATCAAATGTAGATGTGGCATGAAAATACCAATAATATTTAATATAAGCTCATTAACCAACATATATACAAAACTACATATAGTATTATAGTACAATAATATAATTACAAAATATGTATCTTAATCTTGTATATATGATAAAGTAAATCAAAACAATTTACATTAGGAACCACAAAGTACACATGATTAAACTAAAATACTACAGGAACCAACCTGAACATCATAAGAATAGCAATATAAATGCTTGCTAAAATGAGAGATCGTTAACTATTGTGGTTTTTTTTTAACCGCAGAAGATAACGATTGTGATTTACCTGAGGTTAAAAGGTAATGTCATCTCCTTGTTCAGTAAAGCGCTGTTGTTTACATAGGTTGTCCAATTAATCCATTGTTAGAGGCTCGACACCATTAATTCACTGTCATTCGACATCACCATAGTCAAAGTTAATTGTGCACTATGCACAGTCATTTTGTATGTCATGATAGAAAATTTTGAGTACTTTATGGATAGCAAATGTGAGAAACCAATAGTCAGATTGATAAATAAATGAGAAGCTAAAAGGCTTCCCATTCATGTTTCTGACTCGTGATGTTAAGTGCGCATTGCCGGTTAATCCAAGACAGACTCTAAGACAGAAGCACAAAGCTAAAAAAGAGGATCTCAATGAGCCACATGGACCACTACATATTACAATTGTAGTTCAAAATGATGTCACAAATGGTTCACAAAGACTAAATAAAAATAAAGCAGAGCTTGTCTAACACCCTTGTATATTATTCATGCTTTTACAATGGGGCATTTCAGATTCGTTAAAGTATGCCATGCCGATTTTATTCCAATTAATTTCCGACTAAATATATCAAGAACCTAGTTATGTTTCTTCTCGTAAGTTGTAACTTATAATCGGCTTTCAGCAAGTGAGCCATGCCAACTTCCATAACAATATGCTTATTGCAAGATATACGACCACAAATAAATAATATTATTAGCACACTTGGTCAAATCAAATGATAAAAGTTAAATAGTGATCATACATTTATACCTCAAAATTAAATACTCTCTGTCACAGTTCTTTTTAATCTTCTTCGCCTATGTTTAACAAAGTTTCAATCAATATTCATCTAATAATAATTGTTGACTAATATTAGTTTGTGCGGAAAAAAATGCATCTCTTACTAAAAGATGAATGAGCCTCTCTTTACTCATCATCTCTGTAATTAACATTAAATGTGCTTAGGTATTTGTAATCAAATATATAAATCAAGGGCAGCCATTGACATATTTATTAAAAGTGGTTTTAAGCAACAAAAGAGCAAATGAGTGACTTACCAGGAAAGAGAGGTGCAAAAAAGGTTTGGTTTGAGTTCTTCCTTTTGACTTAATCTTCAAAATTATTCTTTTACACTTCCATGGGAGGTGACTGAAAAGCCCAAGTGGAGGCTCTTACTCGAGTGACATGCCTCCATCCTCTTAACTGCTACTACATATACATCACTATATTTAATTCCCCTATGTAACATCAATATGATCCATTAAACTTATGTAAGATGAGAAAAGAACTAACGAAAGTAAGACAATGTAAAGATAGAGGTAGTGATTTAATCAGCTGAATAGTCATAATACTTATACAAAAACTTTGAGAATATGACTCAAGGAGTTCTTATAGGATGTATATTCAAAAGAAACTACATAGAAACACCTACTACTGAGTTTAGGTTTTCCCTTAGGTGCTTATTACGTCTACTATTACAACATCAGCCTACACAACTAAATCTTGTACAATTCATCAATAGATAGATTATCAATAGAAAAGTTAGACATATTATCAATAAACAGGTGAGGTTCTGAGGGACTAATTTGGATGAACATTTTAGATTCTCCACATGCAACCACCAACAAAACAATTCACATTAATGATTCAAAATCCTGCATATACACTAAGAATTTTTAAATTTACCTGATGAGATGAGTCCTGTAGTAAATGTGTGAGCTTTGAATATAGGGAATATGACACCGAGTGCGGATAGAGAGCCGTTAATATTTTGAGCCTCATTGAGTCATCCACCACAAAAGAGATGTGCAAATGAGGTATGAGTTATTCCTTATGACTTAATTCACAAATCTCATTTACACTTCCAAGGGGTACCAATACATGAAGTTTACCCTTTTATGATCATGTCAATTATATAGAGTTAAAAGAGTGATTATGGTTAAGCAAAATAGAATTGAGTGAAGTGAATCCAAGTTTGTTAGCAGCAAAAACTGACTTGATTGAAAGGGGTAGAGATCTGTATAATACCAAAAGAGGAGCGTAAAAGCCTCTATTTATAACAATGAAGGACTATAGATTGCTTATGCTTGTCATCTGTACCTCCACCTGTTTTTTACTTAAGTATTATAATAAATGGACAAATCCTTAATGTTATTTTCTGTGGGAGAACTTGAGGAACATATTTCTTATTGAGAGCTTTCAAAAGTAAAGATCCTTTTTAATTTCATGTAGTTCTTTAAGCTAGTATATGTTTGTATGATCCTACAAACCATCTAATAAATGCAATTTATCAATCCTAAATATCAGCACACTCTAGAAGAAATATCACAATACAAATGGTGCAATTAATCTAAATGAAATGTGGCAATTTGTGGCCATAAATTGCAAAATACACCAACCCAACCAGTCCGATTTTACTCTTCTTACCGCAGAATGGGCATTAGTGAGAATAAAGAGATACATGTAAGCAACACGTGTAGCTTTACAGGCCAGCCTAAACAGTTAGAAAAAGGTTTTATTGGCCAACCTAAACTGGCTTATTTTTTACCAGTGCCAAGCAAAATACTTTTTGACCTGAAATAGTTTTGTTATCAGACATATCTTATTAGATGCATAGGAGTTGACTTTATGTGCTGATATTATGCATACTAAATAAGTTACTATAGAACTCACTCGTTTGTAGCAAGTTGATGTGTGTTCCAGTCTTTGTTACTTGTCCATTTTGTACAACTACAATCATGTTTGCGGTAATAACCGTTGACAACCTGTGTGCAATTAGAATGGATGTCCTTCCTTTCATTGCAATCTCAAGTGCATCTTGAACAGCTTATGAGATTATCAAGTGCACTTGTTGCGTTATCAAGCGAAAGAATCGGAGAATCTTTCAATATGGCTCTTGCGATAGCAATTCGCTGTTTTTGTCCACATGATATCTGGACACCCATTTGCCCTACCTATTTATTTTGTAGATCAACATTGTAAGCTTGTTAGCAGAGAATGAGGAATTAAAGCAAAGTTTGTTACCTTTTATGTAATAATGTGCTGGAAATTCAACTTACATATGTTAAGTACTGATTTGGGAGTTGGGATATGAAAGATTGTGCGTTTGCCATCATTGATGCTCTTTGGATATTTTCGTCACATGTGTTCCAAGAGCACCACAATTGCATCAGTTTCATAACCTTTTTAATCACCTGCAAATGAACAGAATACGACAATGGTTCAAAATGGCTGAAAGTCACCAAAAATATTCGAAAGTTACAATATATAGTTCTGTTTTAAAATAAAGTTTCTTACATTAGTATGATAACATAGTGTTCCCTATTCTTATACAATAGCATCATATCTACACAGGCTCATACTCATATGGCTCAACCCCATATTCCGCTAGTATCTCCGCTACTTCAGCAGCCTCTACAATTTGTAAATAGAATCATTTTAGATAGCATACTTGCTTTTGATTCTTTATCTGTATATGGGGTTGGATAATCACTTTTGTATCAGTTGCAGCAATAAAACTGCATAAACTTAATCAGATAATTTTTTTAATTCCAATTCACAAGTTGTCTATCTTTTCACGGAGAATGTAGATCTTGTTCACTTTATTAATTAATATTGTAACACATCCAGAAATGTCACTTGCTCAAACACTATAACAACCACATATATGTTTCTAATTTATAATATCACATAATCACTTACCAAATGCACATTCAAACAACCCTTTGCATAAAGGAGCCTAGATCTAAGATAATGAAGAGATATTTTTACCTCTAATTTTGCATTTGTTATTGCCAAAACAATTGCTTCAAATGGTACTTCTCCATCTATGAACCATTGAGATTGACTACCGTCAACTGTTAACCCTGTTTGTGGAGAAAATGAACTAAACTTATGTTAAATCATAGTGAAATACGACTCAGTTACTTCAAGCAAACATCTTTCCCAACTATATCAATAAAATAGTCTAGACATATACTTTTCTAGTTCCATGAAAATTCAAGTAGTTAAGAAGCAAATATGACCATGTGCGCTTATAACATTATTGTTTTGCGGTGTGGGCTTCATATGAAGAGAACCTGATAATGATCCTAAAAGTGCATTTATTTATTCATGTAGATGATAACTAATGTGACACACTAAATCACTAATTATCCATAACTATACATCCTAAGCAAATAACTTTTGCTTTCATCCGAAACCACACTTTTCTCACTTGTCACGTTTCCCACATTCATATTACTTGCATTAATCTCACATGGTATACGCTTGATAATATTTAACACATATAACAGATATATAGTTGATAATTACTCTAAATAAATAACATAACATTGCAACTAATAAGCAATTTGGAGGTCTAAACATTTCATCAAACATGTAGTGTGCATAATTATTACGTTTTCAAAAATGATTCAATCATGCCGCAATAAGAGTCTTTACCTTGGTTTAACGAAAATTGATAATCTAAGTTATTAGTTTTGTGATCACCATTTTCTTTCGATAACTTATTCATTATAAGATCATGTACATGAAAAAAAAAAAAAAAAAAAAAAAAAAAAAAAAAAAAAAAAAAAAAAAAACCATGTTAATCTTAAGAAAAAGGGAAAACTAATAATAAATATAAAAATTACTCCAAATCCGATCGTATCATAGACTTACAATTTAAATCGGTTACATCTTACATCCATCGCATTTGTGCCATTGAAGTCGATTCTGGAACTTTTTCAAAAGATTGGAATTGCAAATGATTATTAGATTGGAATTGAAAAAGATTAATCAGAAAAAAAAGACACAAATCAATTACAAAAACGAATCATAAAGTTCAAACCTTTATCAATTCAATCAAAAAAAAAATAAAAATAAATAAATCCATTTATAAATAATCGAAGGTAAAAAAGAAAAAGATGAAATTGAGACTATACCTGATTGAAACGAAGATTCAGATATGCAAAAATTGTTAAAATCGATTATCATCACGATTGAGAGGTAAGGTATAATAAAAAGAGAATCGGGCTTTTGAAAGTGTTACAGATCTTGAATCAATATTAATTGACTTACCATATTTTCAGGGATTTTGTTTAACCGAATTGATTTCAAATTTTTTTTGCAATCTTTCTATTATTGGGGAGGTTTCCAGGTGTAGTTTTTTAAAAATTTTTGGAGAGTTTTGTGCCTCTAAAAATAGCAATCACATTTGTGCTATATATAGGTTGAGATATATTATTATTATTATTATTATTATTATTATTATTATTATTATTATTATTATTATTATTATTACTACTACTATTATTATTATTATTATTATTATTATTATTATTATTATTATTATTATTATTATTATTATTATTATTATTATTATTTTGAAAGTTTTTAAAAATTAAGTTTTTTTATCAATGCATTATAAATACTGAAGATGAGTCGGTATACCCATGTATGGACGACAACATTAATAAAATCGCGGACCACTAGATCACAGAATTTGTAACTGGCAATCTTCTTGCATATCCTTAAAGTAGCTCGAGTAGAGAAAAGAGTCTGGATACGTGAATGTTTCATTAATAGCTTGATGAGTATGTAAATACTCATCATTTTTACCGTATTTTAACTGCCAAAACGCGTGAAAACACTCAAGAATGCATCAAAATAATGAAAATATCCCAAAGATCGTGTTTTATATGTTTCAAATGCAAAATGATCGAAAACAAACAAAAAACGAACAAAGTTTGCATAATTGGCAGTTTGAGTCCCCCAACTTTCAAAAATTATCAAAACTAGTCCCTAAGCGTTTATTTTGAAAGAAAAGTCAAACCAAGTCTTTAAAAATCAAAATTTACCGAATAATGATCTTTGGGTAAAAATCTTTCAAAATGTACAAGTTTACATCTTTGGTCCCTCAAGTTTCACAATTTGGCGAATCTAGTCCCCGGGAATTTCAATTTTTGGGAGACAAACTTTATTGGTCCTTGGTAATTGGAATGTGGCAAAAATCACCCTTGTGATAACTTTGGAGAATGGGCAGATTTAACCCCTCAATTTTCAGCAAACTACGAAATTGGTCCTTGTGATTAAACCTCTACAAACCAAACGGACCTAATACTAAAATCCCACCAAATCCAAATCCAACAAACCAAATCCACCTAGTCCATACAACCCTTGGCCCAATCCCACTCAGCCCAGCCCAATACCTAAACACTAAAAAAACGTTTTATAACAAAACGTATACTCCCTTTTGGTCAAATCCAAAGTCAAACCAACTCATCCCCTACCTCTCTTTTACCCCGTATATCAAACCCTCCCCCTCCATCACTTTTCCCTGCTAACACGCCATCTCCACCCTCCTCAAAAGCCACCCTCCTTCACGTGACTCCAACCCCTCACGGGTATCCCCTCCATGTCAGCCATCCCACATACCTCTTTTTTCATCGATGGCCAAGATTTAAGGAAGATGCACCAAGTCAATCCAAGGGCTGTAATTTGTGCAAAAAGAAACACAAGAAGAGCAATCCAAGAAACCCTAGAAGAAGAATTATATATAGCTCTCTTTGTAAGCCTATAGAGGCAATTAGGCAGTAGGAATTAGAATTAGGCTTTTAGTAGTTTTTACTTTTTATTTTCTAGTTTAAGTTTTAAATCAATCTCAGTTTTTTTTTATTGTTGTAGTTTTGATGTACTCAAGTTTTTCTCAACTTAAATAAAAATTCAAGTTTCTTTAAAATTCTCAGTTTTGGCTCATTGTGTTCTTGCTAATTGCTTATTTATAATTTCATGCTTAGATATAGCCTTTTCAAATTAGTTTCGTACTGGTTCAAGAGCATAATCTGTTTTTATCTTCACGAATTTCCAACAGTTTGACATGAAGGAGTGTTTGGGAGTAGAGTAATTTTTAGCCTTTGATTGTTTATGGCCATTTTCTAGTTTTTTATTAGCTGTAAGTTAATTTTAGATGTCATTTTAGTGAGTTTTGCTGTAATTTCATGAGGTATCCTAGGAGTTGGATTGATTTCTCAAATAAGATCAGTTTCTAACTACATTTGAATTCGACAAAGGATAAATCTAGGATTAGACTATCTTTAGCAGAAGTTTTGCGTTTAAATGTATTCACTATAGGATTAGTAGTCAAATGACCCACTTTTAACCCACTTCCTTAACTGCCTTATCAGTTGATCATCTGTCCCAACTGTTCCATATTTGAGCTCAGTTTTTACATAGGAATCAGGTTTTCAACTTGGGTTTTCTAGTAGTTTATAGTGTAAATTTTAGTAGTATGAGCTTAATTTGCATGTTCCAACTTATTTGTTAGCTTTTTCTTGGTCAACAAACACACCCACCAGGCCTGCTGCTCCCCTGATTCTGTTTCAGTAGGGTGCTTTTGATTTATAATTTAGATGGGTTAGAGTAGGAGTTTATGCTTGGTCTCGGTTTTATAGGGAGTTAGTAGTGTAGGTTTTAGAATTTTCAGCTTATTTTAGCTTTTCGAGCTTTTCTGATTGCTTATTTTGAGCCTGCTAATCTCCCCATCAGACCTGCATTTTCTTACTCGTCCAATCAGCCTTGTATTAGCTTTTATTGTCTCATTTTGTTTTGCAAGTAGGATTTAGTATAAACTTTAGTTTTTTGCAGCTTTTGGTTTGCTTGGCTTTTAGCCTAGTAAGCTTTTTCATAGCATTTAATTATTCCTCTAGTTGTGATAAAGCGAACCACTTCAGTCCCAATAGCCCACTTTCTTAGCTTAAGATTTAGGACGTAATTATGCTTTTTAGTGGCTGATTTTTGGTGTTTAGGAAGTCCTTAGTTTTTTTTTTTTTTTTTTTTTTTTTTTTTTTTTTTTTTTTTCCCTCAGCTTTTAACTCCTAGCTTTTAGTATTTGAGCTTATGCATTTGCGTTGAGTTGACCATTAAGGGCTGTTTGGTTTCGATGTAGTAAACTCACATCTATTTTGCTTTTTAGCTTTTATCTAGCTTAGTTTGAGTTTCTTAAAAAAGTTGTTTTTATAAATTTGGTCATTTTCAGTAGCTCAATTAAGTTTGCTATACAAATTTTTACTAGATTAATATTTAGCTTTTTAGTTTTAAAAGTCCCCTTTTATTAGCTTTAGCAATCTGCTTATGATTGTCCCATCTATTTGCTGATTTACAGCTTTTCCTAATGACTCATAGTTATGAAATTTGTTGGGTACCTTGTGTTTGATGAGTCTGTTAAAGAAAAAAATAAAAATAACAATGTTTGACAAAAAGGGTGGTTAAGGGATTCGAACCCTGGTCACTAGTACACCAAACAATACCACCACAACCATCTGTGCTATCTAGCCTTTTTGTTAACTTTTTCCTTTGCTTTATATTTGAAGTATTAATTTCAGTTTTATTTGCTTATTATTATTTTCAGCCATCTGTACTGCTTATTTTATGCTTATTCTTGACTTCTTATTTCATGTTTTCATTTTTCCTAGCTTCTTATTAGTATATTAGAGTTTCCTAAAAATTTTCACAATTTTTCAAGTTGTTTTACTATTTTTCTAAGATTTATTTTATAACTTTTGTTTTTAATTCATATTAAAAAATTTAAAAAGCAAAAAATATTTTCCTTTTTTTTAAAAAATTTCTTTTAACACTAGGAATGTAGAAAAATCATTTTTACACCATTAGGATTAGCGTAGCTATAAATTCGCGTTTTATTTTGCGCACTCACGTAGTTTTTAATTAACTTTCGCGTTTTAAAAATTAGATTACGTTTAGGGTTCCCGAGCTTCCTGATTTTCATTCCCGTAGACTTTTAAGTAGTTTTAGTTTCCATTCCTTGTTTGTATTCATGTTTTAGTTACGTTTATTTTTCGTACGTTATTTGCAATTTAGCGTAATTCAACAACACCAAATAATCTCTCACCATTCCTTACAAGCATTTTAATCACGAATCTCACACGATATTGCCCATTCACACCTCGTTGGGACACGACCTGGGTGTATATATATATATATATATATATATATATATATATATATATATATATATATATATATATATATATATATATATATATATATATATATATATTGTATTCACGAGTTTTCGCAAGTCTTCCTTTTCCTAAAGGTTGATTGGTAAATTCCACTCACGTCTACTTTGTATACTTTTGATACGCGCTCAAAAACGCTGTATCAAAATGGCGCCGCTGCCGGGGAGGTTGTGTCGCGACAATATCGTTATGATTTCAACGATTAGTGACTTGTAGAACCTTCATCAAGAAGTTATCGTTTTCAAAAAAACAAAAACAAAAACAAAAACAAAAACTTATAAAACACAAAAATATTTTCCTTTTCTTTTGTATATATATCTATCATATAAAAACACAAAAACATTTTCCGTTTTACTTGTTAAATAAAAAAATAAGCATAAAACACACCGCTGAGAACCAAGGCAGAACACTTACCAACTGGGGGTGTGAACATTAATAAGTTCCCAAACAAAAGATTAAAACTTGCCATTGTATCCTTGTGAATTGGTGTACCTGTTTCAAAGAAGCCATTTACATTGTGATTATTGGTTTAAGTTCACAATTGTCTTTTTGAGTTGGTCTCGTTTTAATTGATGTGTTTTTCGAAAAACCCAAAAATATTTTTCCTTACCCTCTATACGTTTGATTCTACCTTCTTATACCCCTCTCATGTATAATTCTTATGGCGTCTCTCGGCTTCACGTGTTTTCACTGTAAAAGCCCGATTGAGAATGGCTATTGTTGTTTCCGGTGTATTTGTGAGAAGTGTGGAAACAATTGTAGTAACAGCTTTTGCACTACGTGCAATTTGTTCATACATCCAAATTCTCTCGATGATTCACCGAATTCTTCCAACTACCCATCACTGCCTGAGATACGTGCTATTAATGACAAACCATCAAGAATTGACCCTAACCTTACAGGATTTACGATTAAAGGTTTGTCAAGCAAACGTACAGAGCATAGAGCAGTGACTGAAAAGAACGACTTGCCTAATCTTCACGTTTATCAAGAACAAGAGACCATAACGGAAGTGGTGGAAATTCCTAGCTCTCAGAGCACACCACTTGTCCCACCTCTGAATTTTATTCCATGTGTCGGTTGTGGTGAGCCGCTTTTCGGGTTGCCATGTCGTTGGTGTACATGTGAACGATGTGGTAATGATATTCAAAACGGAAGTTGTTTGTTTTGTGGTTCGAGTAATTCATTCGCTTACGATTCTAATCCGAGCTTTTGCAATGAGCCACAAAACAATTTCATTTCATATGAGCGTAATCCGTATTATCAAAATTGCAATGCCGAATCGTTTCAAAATGCACCAACTTCACTACAATACGGTTGTGAGTATTGTGGAGGTCCGCATTTTAGCACCGATTGTCAAACTAGGAATATTTTTCCTTGTGACAACAATTATGACTACCAACCTCCACAATACCAAACTTTTGAAACACAACCTCAACCATTTCCTCAAGAACTTTTGCAAAATGTTTTAAATACTTTAAATGACCTTAAGGATTTGGTTAACAAACCTGCTCTGGAAGAACCTCGTCCGAAGTATTACAAAGAAATTCTAGCTGAAGAAGCAGAAGAAGCAGCTAGAGTAAGATTTTGAATGCGTAAAACTATCATCTACGATGACGATGACGATAGTTATGATGAAGATACCCTTGATATTCGTCAAGGCTCATCAAATTCATCAATTGTGGTTCCTTCCATGAAACATCAGTCTGTTGTTGTCACACCCGAAGAAACATGGGGGATGAGCACCTTAGCAATGTTCCTGATAAGGAATCGGACGAATTCATAAAGTCTAGTGTTGAGATCCTTGTCCCAATCCCAAGAGAGTCACAGGGAACTTTGGACCATATGTGTGATTTACTTTCCCCTCTTGAGTGTTCGAACGATAAATTTGAGACTTTCTCCGATTTTAGCGATGATTATACATCTTATGGAGACATTGAATATGTTGAGGCATCACTTCCGTATTCTGATGCTGATCATCTTCTTGAGGAGTTCGACGATGAACTCATTCACATCAATCCACTTCCAACGGGAAGTGATGATGGTCTCGTTGATTTTGAAGCCGATCTTGGAGAAATTGAAAGTCTCCTCTATCATGATCAGTCACTCAGTTCTTATCCCAGCAGTCCAATAGAGAATGATAATCAATTTGTTCCCGAAACATTTAATACGACTCTCACCAATCCTTTGTTTGAATTCGAATCTGAATTCACTTTGATTTCTGATAATCCAATCTTTGGTACTCAGATTGAGGATTATGATGAGTCTACTCCGGAACATGAATTCACAGATTTACATCTTGTGAAAGATTCTCTTCATGAGGAGTTCTCCGCTGAACTCACTCATATCATGACTCCTCCGGAGTATGATAGCCCGGGGGGAAATGTACTCAATCATGAGAATTTACAAATTCCCACCCTCCCTCCCGGGATGTTTTCAAACCCAATGAGCTTACCTTTTGAAATCCAAATTCAGGCTAATGAGCCTGCTCTCGAGGAAGAACCTCTTATCATGATTTTCATCATGGTTTTCTTCCTTTTCTTCACCTACAGGGTGACTTCTCTTGTTCTTCACTCCTTCGGGAATGAGGATACCATCTTTGATCCCGGCATTTTCATGTATCATTATCTTGAGCCGGATACTTATCTCATCAGAGTGGAACTTTCACGTGCTTCAAATGTTTGTCCAAACATCTTGAATGAAAGTCCGATGGAGATTCCTTCTTCCACATCATGCTTCCCCAAGGACAAATGAATTCGGGGTCGAGTCAAGCTAGCGACTCGGTAAACAAAAACAGTAGCATGTACTTAGGGTTTTCACCCTAAGTGTGAGGGAGTTACCCCTACTGTGGTTACCAATAAAGTGAAAAACAAAATGGTGTTTCCACATTTAGCTTGTAATGTTGCCCTTTTACGTTCAAAGAGTTGGCATAATACCCGGGACTTTGAATATTGAGAACAATATTCATTCTAAGTGTTGGGGGGGGGGGGGGGGGGGGTATTTCGCTATTCTAGCGAATTTTATCACATTTTACTATCTAATACCCCCGTTTTTTGGCAAAAATTTTAAATTTTTTTCACTAAAGTTCAAAATATTTTTTTGTGGTTATCAGTCCGCCTTGTCTAACTGACAAAAGGGATTGGCTAATCCAGGAGCAAACGGCTCTTGGTAAAGATATATCAAATCCGTTTATGGCTTGCAGTTTGCCCAAAATTGTATGGTTCCTCAACTCCCCATATCCTCAAAAGCAAATGAGTTGGCTAGCCCACAAGATTATGACTTGTGGTAAAGGCCGTGGAAAATCCATAATTGGTAATCAGCTCACCAAGATGTTGACTATTCCATCAAGAGCTGGCTAGTCCAGAAGCAAACGGCTTTTGGTAAAGACTAATCAAATCCGTTGACAGCTGGTGGTTTGCTCAAAATCACACGGTTATCAGGTGTGCCACAGTTCTTACACCTGGCTACTCCAAAAGTGATGGCTTTTGGTAAAGAGATTTTCAAATCCATCAAGTTTTCACAAAAGATTGCTAGGGATTAGCAATACTCAAGTGTGGGGGATTGATGAGTATGTAAATACTCATCATTTTTACCGTATTTTAACTGCCAAAACGCGTGAAAACACTCAAGAATGCATCAAAATAATGAAAATATCCCAAAGATCGTGTTTTATATGTTTCAAATGCAAAATGATCGAAAACAAACGAAAAACGAACAAAGTTTGCATAATTGGCAGTTTGAGTCCCCCAACTTTCAAAAATTATCAAAACTAGTCCCTAAGCGTTTATTTTGAAAGAAAAGTCAAACCAAGTCTTTAAAAATCAAAATTTACCGAATAATGATCTTTGGGTAAAAATCTTTCAAAATGTACAAGTTTACATCTTTGGTCCCTCAAGTTTCACAATTTGGCGAATCTAGTCCCCGGGAATTTCAATTTTTGGGAGACAAACTTTATTGGTCCTTGGTAATTGGAATGTGGCAAAAATCACCCTTGTGATAACTTTGGAGAATGGGCAGATTTAACCCCTCAATTTTCAGCAAACTACGAAATTGGTCCTTGTGATTAAACCTCTACAAACCAAACGGACCTAATACTAAAATCCCACCAAATCCAAATCCAACAAACCAAATCCACCTAGTCCATACAACCCTTGGCCCAATCCCACTCAGCCCAGCCCAATACCTATACCCTAAAAAAACGTTTTATAACAAAACGTATACTCCCTTTTGGTCAAATCCAAAGTCAAACCAACTCATCCCCTACCTCTCTTTTACCCCGTATATCAAACCCTCCCCCTCCATCACTTTTCCCTGCTAACACGCCATATCCACCCTCCTCAAAAGCCACCCTCCTTCACGTGACTCCAACCCCTCACGGGTATCCCCTCCATGTCAGCCATCCCACACACCTCTTTTTTCATCGATGGCCAAGATTTAAGGAAGATGCACCAAGTCAATCCAAGGGCTGTAATTTGTGCAAAAAGAAACACAAGAAGAGCAATCCAAGAAACCCTAGAAGAAGAATTATATATAGCTCTCTTTGTAAGCCCATAGAGGCAATTAGGCAGTAGGAATTAGAATTAGGCTTTTAGTAGTTTTTACTTTTTATTTTCTAGTTTAAGTTTTAAATCAATCTCAGTTTTTTTTTATTGTTGTAGTTTTGATGTACTCAAGTTTTTCTCTAACTTAAATAAAAATTCAAGTTTCTTTAAAATTCTCAGTTTTGGCTCATTGTGTTCTTGCTAATTGCTTATTTATAATTTCATGCTTAGATATAGCCTTTTCAAATTAGTTTCGTACTAGTTCAAGAGCATAATCTGTTTTTATCTTCACGAATTTCCAACAGTTTGACATGAAGGAGTGTTTGGGAGTAGAGTAATTTTTAGCCTTTGATTGTTTATGGCCATTTTCTAGTTTTCTATTAGCTGTAAGTTACTTTTAGATGTCATTTTAGTGAGTTTTGCTGTAATTTCATGAGGTATCCTAGGAGTTGGATTGATTTCTCAAATAAGATCAGTTTCTAACTACATTTGAATTCGGCAAAGGATAAATCTAGGATTAGACTATCTTTAGCAGAAGTTTTGCGTTTAAATGTATTCACTATAGGATTAGTAGTCAAATGACCCACTTTTAACCCACTTCCTTAACTGCCGCATCAGTTGATCATCTGTCCCAACTGTTCCATATTTGAGCTCAGTTTTTACATAGGAATCAGGTTTTCAACTTGGGTTTTCTAGTAGTTTATAGTGTAAATTTTAGTAGTATGAGCTTAATTTGCATGTTCCAACTTATTTGTTAGCTTTTTCTTGGTCAACAAACACACCCACCAGGCCTGCTGCTCCCCTGATTCTGTTTCAGTAGGGTGCTTTTGATTTATAATTTAGATGGGTTAGAGTAGGAGTTTATGCTTGGTCTCGGTTTTATAGGGAGTTAGTAGTGTAGGTTTTAGAATTTTCAGCTTATTTTAGCTTTTCGAGCTTTTCTGATTGCTTATTTTGAGCCTGCTAATCTCCCCATCAGACCTGCATTTTCTTACTCGTCCAATCAGCCTTGTATTAGCTTTTATTGTCTCATTTTGTTTTGCAAGTAGGATTTAGTATAAACTTTAGTTTTTTGCAGCTTTTGGTTTGCTTGGCTTTTAGCCTAGTAAGCTTTTTCATAGCTTTTAATTATTCCTCTAGTTGTGATAAAGCGAACCACTTCAGTCCCAATAGCCCACTTTCTTAGCTTAAGATTTAGGACGTAATTATGCTTTTTAGTGGCTGATTTTTGGTTTTTAGGAAGTCCTTAGTATAAGGTTGTTTTTTTTATTTTTATTATTATTATTTTTTTTTTTTTTTTTTTTCTCTTCTTCTTCTTCTCAGCTTTTAACTCCTAGCTTTTAGTATTTGAGCTTATGCATTTGCGTTGAGTTGACCATTAAGGGCTGTTTGGTTTCAATGTAGTAAACTCACATCTGTTTTGCTTTTTAGCTTTTATCTAGCTTAGTTTGAGTTTCTTAAAAAAGTTGTTTTTATAAATTTGGTCATTTTCAGTAGCTCAATTAAGTTTGCTATACAAATTTTTAGTAGATTAATATTTAGCTTTTTAGTTTTAAAAGTCCCCTTTTATTAGCTTTAGCAATCTGCTTATGATTGTCCCATCTATTTGCTTATTTACAGCTTTTCCTAATGACTCATAGTTATGAAATTTGTTGGGTACCTTGTGTTTGATGAGTCTGTTAAAGAAAAAAAATAAAAATAACAATGTTTGACAAAAAGGGTGGTTAAGGGATTCGAACCCTGGTCACTAGTACACCAAACAATACCACCACAACCATCTGTGCTATCTAGCATTTTTGTTAACTATTTCCTTTGCTTTATATTTGAAGTATTAATTTCAGTTTTATTTGCTTATTATTATTTTCAGCCATCTGTACTGCTTATTTTATGCTTATTCTTGACTTCTTATTTCATGTTTTCATTTTTCCTAGCTTCTTATTAGTATATTAGAGTTTCCTAAAAATTTTCACAATTTTTCAAGTTGTTTTACTATTTTTCTAAGATTTATTTTATAACTTTTGTTTTTAATTCATATTAAAAAATTTAAAAAGCAAAAAAATATTTTCCTTTTTTTTTAAATTTTCTTTTAACACTAGGAACGTAGAAAAATCATTTTTACACCACTAGGATTAGCGTAGGTATAAATTCGCGTTTTATTTTGCGCACTCACGTAATTTTTAATTAACTTTCGCGTTTTAAAAATTAGATTACGTTTAGGGTTCCCGAGCTTCCTGATTTTCATTCCCGTAGACTTTTAAGTAGTTTTAGTTTCCATTCCTTGTATGTATTCATGTTTTAGTTACGTTTATTTTTCGTACGTTATTTGCAATTTAGCGTAATTCAACAACACCAAATAATCTCTCACCATTCCTTACAAGCATTTTAATCACGAATCTCGCACGATATTGCCAATTCACACCTCGTTGGGACACGACCCGGGTAATCACTTACCCGGTATCACATATATATATATTGTATTCACGAGTTTTCGCAAGTCTTCCTTTTCCTAAAAGTTGATTGGTAAATTCCACTCACGTCTACTTTGTATACTTTTGATACGCGCTCAAAAACGCTGTATCATAGCTCATGTATATATAGATCGTATCACACTTATAACTAGTGTGTCAATAATTTTCATGGGGATTATAGAGGAACAGATATATTGATAAAAGCTAACAATTTATACACATAATTTAGCCATAAACGTAAAAAAAAAAGATTGTGTGGTACATGCGTGTAGAACCATAAATACATACGAGTGGGAAATACGGAAATGTTTGATAACAGTACATATCTCCCATCATACTCTTGTCTCCATGTCTACCAGTCAAGGATGCTGAGAACTTGAAGCAGAGATGTATTTGGTCAAAGATGGCATGGCAGATGGTGTTATAATTTCGATTGTTGTCTCCAGGGGCAGCCACCTTCAAAAGCATGTTCCAATACATCTTCCATTCTCTTAGCCAGTAGTATCTGTATCAATAAATCGCCCCAGATGTGAGAGGTAGCAAAATGGGTGGTTGATCCACAAAGACCTTTTTGTCCATTTGTTATAGACATACAATTTGTTAAATGTCCATTTGAAAAGCAATTTACTAGAAATAGCAAATCTGAAAATTCTGAAAAAGACAATTTAGAAAAGGTGTATTCATTACAGTTCTTTTTAGCTCAATATTAATTTAAACCACTCGAGAAAAAAATACAATAGAAATTGACCCATTCATAAATTAATAATGGGCTCAAATCGCCACATCTAAAAGTTATTAACCAATTTAAGTTGAACGGGTGGTAGGAGCGATGCTAATTCTGGGAAGTCGACCTAACAAAAGAGCGCAGTCAACACTAAATAAGTTTTATAGACCTTTCAGCATGTTTTTCCAGCAGAAGTGTTCTGTGATCAGATCGAAAGAGTACTCCAATTATTTTTACCTAAATTTTCATAGGCAGACTAAGCAAGGTACTTGTTCAAGTTCTGAATTAACACTATCGCATGTCAAAACAAGCATTTTTAGGCAGCTTGCAGTTGTTATGTAAACTTTGCATACATCATAACAACCTCAAAGTTAAGTATTACGCCGTTTGACCAAAATTCAAAGTACATCACTCTCTTTTTGGTTATGGGATCAGTAGATGTGATGTAAATAATCAGCTAACATTAGGATAATATATTTCCTTTCTGTTAAAAAGTAAACTTACCTCCATACTTCCAAGAACAGCCGCAGGCACTTCAACTAAGTCTTTCAAATTTCTCTCCGGAAGGATAACTCTTTTAATCCCGTAACGGTGTGCTGCCAAGACCTGCTCAGGTGCATATTCGAGAAGAGTAGTAAATTAGGAAAAGGGTTTGTCTGGATTTGTATTTTGGAACAGCATATGTATATTACTGTGATTTGAAGTCGCAATAATCAATTTTAAATGTTTGGATAAACAGATTCTGATTCTAGTTATGATTAATTATTAGGTCAAATGACTAGTTGCCGTTCACACACACACACACACACAAATATTAGGTCAAATGACCAGTTTAGGATGGCTGGTTACTGCAACAAAAATGATAATCCAGTGGTAAAATAAAGATGATTTATTTAAGCTTTACTTGTAAACTTTTTGCTAAAGATGATCTAATTTTAAGGTTTTTCTTTTTCTGTTTCTTTGCAAATATGTCATTTCCGGTCATTTTATCTATTTTAGTTTTTTAAAGAGCAACAGTTTGTCAAACATCAATATATCTAATTATAAGCACATCCAAAACTATCCTTTACAAACTGTTTCACTGCAGCTAGTTATCTGATTCTGATTAAACAGAGTCACAATAATGCATATCTAAACATCCCCTGAAATTAATGCAGTATATATAGTTGTAGAATATTAAAAAATATAGGAAATAAGCAACGACTGACCTTATCCTTAACACCCCCTACAGGTAAAACCAGCCCTCTCAAAGTCATCTCTCCTGTCATTGCAGTATCTGATCTTATCCGTCTACGACTAAAGAGTGAAACCAACGACGTGACAAGGGTGACACCAGCTGAAGGTCCATCTTTTGGCACAGCGCCGGCAGGAAAATGTATATGGACATCCCGTCCTTCAAGCAAATTGCTTTCTTCTGCGGAAGCCAAATTGAGCTCTGCGGCCCTTGATCTTACCTGTGGCAAAACAAAAACATAGGTGGTCACATGCTTACTAATAAGCATAATCCAACATTCAAAGTAGACAACCCGATAAGGTTCATTCATAGAAGAAAAAATTTGATGTAGCCTGTACAATTAACATGGCTAGGACCAACAACTAATCAAAATCAAGACAATGTTACATGTGTGAAACTATATCATCACTCTATAGAACGTAGAGGCTTTTAGACACATTTCTATCAATCTGGGTTATACTTTGTCTCTAATTGGTCAGCTGGGTAAACTTACTAATATAAGCTATAACAAAAACAAGGTCAATAGTCACTCAGAGTGTAATCTATTACGAAAATTAGATTATCACTTTATCAGTGAAACGATACACTATTGTTAAATCATAATAATAATAAAAAACAATTAGCTAGAAAATTCAAGAAAATAGAAAATTGACTAGATGCTTATCCGTTGGCCTAACCCAGTGCGTCAACACATTGCCCAATGCCCATTATGCAACCTCTAATACTACGTAGTAACTTAGTAAGTATTGATATGAACCTCGTCCACTGTTTCTGGTGCATTAATTTTGCTCTTTTTTTTCATTAATAGCAACTTAGAGGAAAGTATAAAGAAATTCAACTGAGAAGATACCCAAGTCAAGGCTATCTGTGCTGACTCTTTGATGACATCCCCCAATTGCCCAGTGAGGTGCAGCTCCCCTTTACCCACCATTGATGTAGCTTCAACGAACTGGACTTCTCCACCAAACGAGGTCCAGACTAGCCCAGTTGCAACTCCAGGAGTTGCAACTCTCTCTGCGGCTTCTTTATCATCATACTTAGGAGGCTGCAATGGATTTAATGCCTCAAATAATTGTAACCAAATCGTTCATCCACACACACGCGCACGCACAAACACACACACACGTAGAGAGAAGACATGTTAACTTATGTTTATATAAATAAATGCTTACCCCAAGTACTTTCTCCAGCATATCTTCATCCACAATTAATGGTGACATAACCCTGAATGCAGTTGATATTTCATGATTGTTAACACCCATCGGTATGACTTCCATCTCTACTTCAGCGCCTCCTCCTTCAGCAAGTCTACTCTCAAGTAATGGTGAAGAAACGTGGTGCACATCTTTGTTAAGTGGAACCATGTGCTCTTGTTCTGCCACTCTTACTGCTGCCGCACGAGCTAAGGCTGCAATGCTTCTCTCCAGGTTCCTCACACCAGCTTCTCTTGTGTATCGTTGAATAACAAGTTTTACCATCGCCTATCATAAACATGATACATAACGTAAATCTGTCTATAGGCAGTCATATTAATCTAAATAAAAAGAAGAAAAAGAGACCAGTTAAGTTTTTATACCTCAGGAACTTTCAGAAATTCAGAATTTAAGCCATGCTGATTTAGAACACGTGGGATTAGGTGGCGCATTGCAATTTTAAGCTTTTCTTCAGGTGTATATCCAGGAAGCTCAATGACTTCCATCCTGTCTAAGAGTGGTGGAGGAATTGGTTGTGCCCTATTAGCAGTTGCCACGAAAATCACTTTTGATAGGTCAAAAGGAACGTTTAAATAGCTGTAAGGAATGAATTAAGGAACCAATGTTTCAAACAAAGTGAGGAGTCTAATTGTATAAGCTGACTAAAATCTACATGAATGGATTATAAAAAATAATATGAAGGCGTAAAATAGGATACTGATCATTAAACGACTTATTTTGCTCAGGGTCGAGAACCTCTAATAGTGCTGAAGCAGGATCACCGCGCACATCAGATCCTGTTTTATCAATCTCATCCAGCAACATAACGGGATTGCAAACAGAAACTTTCTGAAAGGAAGAAATATAACTAATCAAAACATAGAAATAAGTTGTACATATTACACCTCTCATATAAAAAAAACTTCCGGAGTTTCTATTTTGCTACATGCAAAAACTGCGTCATGAAACCACGATCTTAAATGTACATAAGCAATATGAGCACCATTTAACACATAACCTTAGGTGAAGCTCTAACTGAATGTTTAATACACATGCAACAAGGTATCAAACATCAATTTGTACTAATCATGATTAAATAGATCTGTGGTTATAAATTGAGCTTCACCTTGAGTCCATCAATGAGCCGCCCTGGCATGCTTCCAATGTAAGTCCTCCTATGCCCTCTAATATCAGCCTCGTCTTTCACACCACCAAGTGATATCCTAACAAACTTTCTACCCAATGCAGCAGCAATAGATGATGCTAATGATGTCTTCCCCACTCCTGGTGGCCCTACAAAGCATAAGACTGGGCCTCTCGCATCAGGCTTAAGCTGTAATGCAAATTCAGAACTCGGTTCATTTCAAGTATCAAATATTAAATGGATATTATTTTTGACCAAAAAACGAAAGAAAAGATAGATGCCTAACCTTGCGAACAGCTAGGTATTCAATAATCCTTTGTTTGACCTTCTCTAAACCATAATGATCACTGTCTAGACGCTCTTTTGCAGCTTTAAGGTCCAGCTCTACTTCTTCACTAGTTGTCTGCCATGGCAAATCAGCAAGAAGCTCAAGGTAAACACGAGAACTGTTATACCCGGGTTGCTGAGGTTGCATTTTCTTCAGTCTCCTGAACATTTATGGCAACAGTTACAAATGAGGAGACATCTTATAGCCAAGATATAGTACATCAAGAAACTAGTCCTAGACTACATATAAGATTAAGACACACTTCGATTATGATAAGTATGTAGAACTTGAAAACTTTAAATTAACTCATATACTGTAAATTGCAGAGGCAAAAAAATTCTCTCTTAATACGCAAAACCATCATATATTCCCTAGTGAAAGTTCCATAAGGTAGACCTTAGTTCTCTTTGTGCATGCTTCCAGACATTTGGAGGCATTCCAGCACCTTGCATTTTTCTTTCAAGACCAGCTACATCGTCATCTTCATCATCATTGTCACCAAGCTCTTCTTTGATGGCCCTCATCTGGTTATGCATAGAAAGACAAATAAGAAAGAGCACTGACAGTAAATAATAACCAGTCCATAAGCAACTTTTCATAGGAAACAACAGCATTCTACACACAGAGAATGTTATATATAAGTACATATTGCATGGTCAGAAAAGACTGGTAATGTCATTTTAACAAGTATTACTTGGTTCTATATCACAAGGTTATTATCCAGAATTATGTAAGAAAGCACACCTGCTGACGAAGAAGATACTCCTTTTGTGATTTTGACAGCTGCCCTTCAACCTTTTTCGTTATCTTCTCTGCCACTCGTATTGACTGGTATAAGTAATAACCACATTAGACAACTAATCGCTCGTAAATTTCTAGTAATAAGATGACAAGTATATAAACGAAATCAATCATTTGATCATCAGGTTACCTGCAAGTGCCTATCAACTAATTCTGTGGCCTTTGAAAGCCTTACTTTGACATCAACAGAATCTAGCATAGACAGTTGCTCCTCAAAACTAATCTCAAAACTTGCGACGAATATATCTGCCAATTTGTGCAGAGGGACTGTTTCGAGCAGAACTTTCGTCCTCCCACCAGTTTTTTGTTTCTAAAATAAAATATCAAGCATAGAATTTGGTTAGACAAACCCAGCACATCTCAGATTTCAGGCATGGGCTATAATCCCTGTAAACTTCAACAAGTCATATAATGCAGCTGGAGAGCAGCAAGGAATCAACAAGTCATTAATATCTCATGAGGGTAAATCACATTGAACACTATACTGAAGTGCACAAAACAAATAATCAATAAGAAATACCAAGTCATATAATGCAGCTGGAGAGCAGCAAGGAAAATGACAAATAAAAAGTTCAAGTCTTCAAGAAACTACTAATATCATAATTCAAAGTCAAAACCTAACAAACACTATAGATAACCAACTTCAAGATGGGATGACTAGTTCTATACTTCTATAGACACACTTCAAGATTGTTGAACTTGCATTACAAATTATGACATCTTAAAAAAAATGGGGACGTTATATTTAGGGTGACTAGTTATTCACATAAATGGAAAGGTAAAATTTATAGTATACCTCAACCCACCATCAAACCCCAGTTATGGCAGCTATAAGTTACTGAATAGAACTTGAAGTGAAGGTTCACACAATGAAACGGTGACATGACAAACAAAACATGAAATAATGACCCTTGCATGAGGCCAAAAAGTTCTATTCTTGTTTACTATTTCTAGTATTGTTGAGAATACTGGGAATCTAATTACGTAGAAATAATAAATGGCGATCGAAATAGCAAGCAATACCTGCTCGAGAACAGAAATAAGCTCCATGGCAGTTACTTTGAATTGACGAGACAGTGCGATGAAATCTGGGTCTTGTTCAACTCGCTCCATCTCTATTTAGATCAGAAAATAGTAGCAACTCAGCATCTTGATACAGCAGGGATATTAGGCTAGCATTCTACATGCAGCATGTGAACAACAAATTTTCTAAGTCTAAACCTATGAGATGGAGTATTTTGATTGAAGCAGATTAGAATTAAACCTATTTATGATCTCTGCATATACAGTTTTATGGATAAATGGACATATATTAACATTGGTTTTGAATATACTGGCATATGATTATTTAAAAGTATGACATCAAGTAGATAGAGGAAAGAAAAACTAGAGCATCAACTAAGAGTAACCAAAATGACTGGAATAGAGTAACACATCCTGCATACCAGTCTTTGTCATATCAAGAGGAGATATTCTTGCAGTGGAATATGTCCCCTTAGTATTAAGCTCTAAGACGCCAAATCTGCATAGACCCTCAAGCACAACTGTGTATGTGACCCTCCCGCTTGGTTTCTCAACTCCTCTAGACAGATGCAATGCGCGAGCAGCAACACCCCTACCATTAAAATTTAATAATACTACACATCACATCGTGAAGTAATTAACATATGCAATGTTATACATATACTAGCTATCATCTATTAATATGTACCGTGTATGCCAATGAATAGGCTCTTGTTGACTTTTCCCTTCAAGCTTATGAGAATCTGACTGATTCTTTAAGCTTCTATCTCCCAAATCAGTCCCTGCATACGTATATGAATATGAGTTACATCCTAGTGACTAGTGAGATAATAGATTCCTCAACGTAAATGTAATGTGACTATATTAATCACCTTGAGTTAACATGGAAGCCACTGACAATGTCTCTGCAGCATCTCGAACTGGCAAAATGCCTATCATACCTTTCTCCTCCCTCTGCCATAATTCTTGTTCCACCAATTTCACACTGCAGCAATCAGAATTACTCAGTTACATTGAATGAATGATAACACATAAAAGCACACGCATCTTGCAGTTTTTTGCAAACTCATACAAAGTAAAGAAGTGTGTTATCATTCGATAATAACTTCCTTATGTTCAAAAGAACATACCCACCCACCATCACTAAAGTATTATCCAGAAACAAGAAATGCAGTACGTGCACTTAATGCAGCTATTAGCGCATTAATACAAAGTTACACTATTAATGATAAGTGTAAAATGGGAAAGCTAGAAGATTAGAAGTTGCAACTTTTTAAAGTGGCTATAATTTCAATATAGAAAGGTAGAGTTCAAAGATTGAAAGTGCAAAGAGACAAAAACATGAACTTAACAAAATTTACATTGACCATCTTTTTTTGTTTTTTTTCTCCATAACAAAAAGTTCCTACTTTAATACTCTATCTATACCAAGTTACCAGATTTTCCCTCTCCCGTATAACCTTAATCATAAGTCTTCCTCTTCTCAACAACAGCTCTATTCACCCAATTCACTTTATTCGAAAAACGTTAAATTTATCATCATAGAAATCAAGCCTAATTCATATTCCATTATGACCAACAACAAAATTACCAAACTTTAAATAAGAAAAATATTTCACAACAAGAAGTAACCAATAAAGCTTGAATCATTCTTAAAGAAAAACATAAATACATCAAGTTTCAATAGCACATATAGATTACAACTACAGCAAACCAATAAAGACTGCACCTTTTTTTTTTTAATCGAAAATTAAACCTCAAAAAAAAGAAAAAACATCAAATGAAACATAATAGATTAATGAAAAATAAGGAAATAGAGGACCTGCTAGGAGAAGTGCATCGAATACGAATAATAGCACCAGGCAATAAAACTTTGTTTCTGAATGGAAGAATCCCAATTCGATTTGGTAGCTCTACTGCTTCCCCCATTCAATTTCTATTCTTTATGATTCTTTCTTGTGTTTATATATATCTATATATATAAGGGTTCTTGATTATTCTTTATTTTATGTGTATGTATGTATTTTTTTTTTTTTTTTTTTTTTTTTTCTCAATGGTTTTCTGCCTACTTTTATGACGGCTTTCTGTTCATTCCTTTTTTTTATTACTTGTTGATAATCATTGAGGAGATGTTACCAATATTTTTCTTTTCTTTTTCATACAACTTACAAGTCTCGTATATGGGTTTACATATGAATCAAGTTTATAACAAAATGTTTGTTTAATATACACAGAGTTTAAACTATAAGTATAACTAATAATTATTTGTATATTTTAACTAAATTTGTTTGGTGCGTACTTATAACTCTTTTTTTATTTTTATACATATAATCTCGCATCTACAGACTATTTGTATTACAACTAAATTTATTTATTGTTATCCGTATTCTAATTTTTGAACAGTTATTAAACACGATTTAGGTTCGGACAATAACAATACTAATTACTCCCTTCGTCTCAAAATAATTGTCAGGAGACAAAAATCACAAATTTTAATAAAAATTGGACGACTACAATTTACAATCATTCATATAGAATATTCCCCCACTAAATTTTTTATTTATTACTTAAAATGATAAGTGGACAACCTTTTTTAGACATCCCAAAAAAGAAATATGGATTATTAATTTGAAGAGATGAAGGGAGTATAATATTACAATTATATTTACTTGGGTTTAGAAATATGAACAAATTTATTTAATAATCTTATTGTTTGAGTAGTTTAATTTGAACACAATCAAATTCATTGAATACAAAAGTCTTATTTTTTTTTGGTCGCTGGCAATTTTGGCTAAATAAATAAGTTTTTTTAATTAGATTTATGAATTTTTGTAAGTTCTTATTACAACATAATAAATTTATACATAAGTTAATAGGTTTCGAAGTAAGTTAAAAATATAAGCTTTAAAACATAAGTAGAAACCATATAAGTCAAAAAATAATGTTAAACAAACACCCTTTTAGAGCACTCGCAATAAAGCTCGTTCTTGCTCAACGTCGAAAGGAACTTGATCGACATCAACTGGGCTCACCCTTCCATGGTCAGCTAGGCTTCATGATGATCGTGATGGTGAGACCGAACGGTTCGAATGTTTGTGTTCTTTTACCTTTTAAGTGGTAAATTTTTGTTTCTCTATTCTTCCACATAATTCCCTTATAAATACCATTCAACTTTAAAAATTATGTATGTGGCTTCATTTTCACCTAAGTACTTGGACTAAAAAGAGTTTCATTTTTGTTTATAAGCTGATTAATTTTGTCCTTATATGCACACATAATCTTTTTATTTTATTGTATACAAATTCGTTTTTTACCATTACCATCAATGTCATTTATACAATCAACAAATGAAACACTACATAACCTAAATACAAATACCTTGCAAAAATAGTCATTACATGTTCTAGACTTCAATTTCACAATGAGAAAGGGTTTTTATAATCGAGCTAGAGTTAGATGAAGTGTTGATGAAAAAAAAAAAAAAAAAAAAAAAAAAAAAAAAAAAAAAAACGCACCTACCAATGATAACTCACAGTACGACGTGAAAATCATATAAGCCAAAGAATGGCGTCGACAGTTTTCAATCTGTTTCAGCTAAAATGAAAAGATTTATATGTACATGTATAATGACAATTTGAAGCTTGTCAACCTTTTGTTTTATGCAATGGGTTTAAGCTTATTTTTTGGTGTTAGTAGTTTCAACTTAAGTTAAAAAGAATATAAGCTTAAAACATAAGTCTAAACCACATAAAAAGAAATAATATTAAACAAACACCCTCGTAGAGCACTCGCAGTGAAGCTCGCTTTTGCTCAACGTCGAATAGAACGTGATTGACGTCAATTGGGCTCGCCCTTCCATGGTTCTCGTGGTCAGCTAGGCTTCATGACATCGTGACGGTGAGGCTGAACGGTGTGAATGTGTGTGTGTGTGTGTGTGTTTTTAAAGTGGTATATTGTTGTTTTTCAATCAAAATAATGTTAAACAAACACCCTCTAATAGCACTTGGTGAAGCTTGTTTTTGCTCAACGTCGAATGAAACTTGATCAACGTCAATTCAGCTCACCCTTCCATGATGGGTGATGCTAAAGATGGTTTAATACCTTGATGGGTGATGCTAAAGATGATGATGTTGAAGAGGTTAGATATGCAGGCCCTGGTTGTGGTGGACTAGGTGGTTGAGCACGGCAGGTGGCGTAAGAGGTGGTGCACATATTTTATGAAGGTACAAATCGATCTCAATCTTTGAAGCTTTAGTATTGTTTATTTAGAAAATGAACATGCTTATAACTAATATGACCTGATACGAGTATACAACATTACAACATTAGTTATTAATTTAGTACTATTCAATTCAAGAATGCTTCCATGGGGCCACTGGAACTATTCAATTTATACGTACACATTAAAGTCGAAATAGAGGTGACAAAGTGATAGGTAGAAGAGGTTGGGTAATGAGTCAAAACGGGCAACATTTATGCATCATGTAGGCTGAAAGGAAATGGAAGATTATAGATTATTTGTTTAGATGATACTAGCTATTAGGACTTTATTGGTTCACCATCTTATTGGTGACTTCAATGTTGCCTTTCAGGCCGAAACTGGGGATTTGCGGTTTAGCTACCAGAAGTTAAAGCTGCCAGACAGACGTGGGTAGGATGATGAGATACTTTGTTCGTGCTTTCCGTGGCTATGCTCAGCCTGTTCTCAAAGAGAATGTTCACATATACTCGATCGGGTGAAAAAGAAAATGGAAAGTTTGAATAGAGAGACCTTTCTTGACACACGCAGTTTGGAGGCATTTTTTTTCTGTTATACTTCAGGTGATTCCCATGTCGACTTTCTTTTCTATTAATATTTGATTCACTGGTAATGTTATGCAGTAGGATCTTTATTTGAACATATATAGTGTTCTGCATGTTCCGACTTTGTTACTTAATTAATGGTTGTTGAATTTTGAATTGATATGTGTTTGATAACAATTAACTTCGTGCATAGCACAACATAGATTTCCTTCTTAAAAAAAATAAAAACCAATAAACCTCAAAAACTTAAATACATGGCAATATAATCTTCTAAAAAAATAGCAGTTTTTAACCTCATAAGAACTTGCTCTAAAAAACAATTTAAGTAGATTAAGATACCAAAATAGGGCCAACTTCGACGCCCAGCCGCAACGATGGACCAACGCCCAACTCGTTCTCTTACAAATACCATTCTACTTCTAAAATCATGTTTGTGGCATCATTTTCACCTAACTATTGACTAAAGAGAGTTTCATTTTAGCCCTCTTCTAGCCCGACACAACTTGATTAATAAGCGGGTCAAGTGGGCCAAACCAATCACAACCCAAGATACGCTTATACTCAATCCTAACACATTAATTTTTGCGACACTCTAAGGTCATGTTTCTCCATACATGTAATTATATGATATTAGCATTCAAAAAACTTGTATGTTTTATTCTACGATTTTGCAAAAATAAAAATACTGTGATTTTTATAATAAAGAGATAATATTTGTGAAGCTTTTATAAAAGAAATCATCAACACTTTTATATTTTAATTTCTCTAATTATCCGATAAATCTCATCTAAACAACCAAAATTAAAATATAGATGTAAATCACGAATCAATGAGTTTATTTACTAGCCTTTATTTACTAGCCTGAAGTTATATCACATAAAGTTTCATTATAGGAAAAGTAAATCGCATAAAAGATAATATTGTTGTAGTTCATAATGAGTTATTTCATCACGTTTTTTTCAAGCTATATCACTTCAAATCAAATTTGGATCCCTCGTATCATTAGACACAAAATGTCAAACTGGGCCATAGACACATTTAAAGAGAAGTATGATAGTTTATAACGCAGCCATGTATTTCTCATGTTTACATAATAAAGTCACAAGACAATGCAATTTCATCCAATTACATTTGTTTTCTTACGACAAGATTTGATAGATCACATTTCATAATGTACATGACATCATATATATGACATCATTTTACAAAGTGGATCACTTGTTTGAACTTCTAATGTTTTATTAAATATATTTTATTGTTGACCATCAATCATTGTAAACCACTAGAAGGGTACTCGCGCAATGCGACGGCGGGTACTCGGTGACTATGTTTGTGTCGAGCAAATGTTTTTAATTTTAAACTTTCTTTATTTAATAGTATCTAAAATACTTTAAAATGTAGTATATATATGTTTTTTAAAAGTAGAACATTTAAATTATTAATAGTGTAATGTGTATTTAGAAGCTCAGATGAAACTGTGTTAGTTTGTGGGTTAGTTTGTAGGCTTTATATATATATGAAATATGCATTAAAAGGTAGTTACAGTATAGACGTTTCTTTTTTTTAATCATATTGCAGTTTATTTATTTTTTATTTTTTTATTTAATTTTATTAATTGGATTGTTATATCAGATTTATTAAATGGCCTATTGCAAGTTAATGAGGTTTATAAATATTAGTGGCTCATACAATTAAAGACAATAAAATTCATAATGTTACTTAACTCCTATTCATATGTAATTAAGATTAGTTTGAAATCCTTCCAATTAAAAAAATGTTTTTGGTCTTATTTTTTAAGACTTCCTTTCTAGTAATGGCCTAAATGCATTATAATGTAGTTAAGATTATCGAAGGCCTCATGGTCCAGTGGTATATGAGTGGTCCATTAAGTTAGAAGTTGTGGGTTCAAGTCTCGTTGAAGACATGTAAGATAAGTGATGGAGTTGTAAAAATTTGCGGTTTAAAAAATGAATAAAAAAATAAAAATTGTAGACCATTCTGTTAATGGTCATCTTAATATATCAACATTACTACGCTTATCATGTCTTTCTCGGAGTTGCGTTGTTTTTTTTTTTTTTTTTTTTTTTTTTTTTATATATATATTTTTTGTCAAGTTTGAATATTTATTACTTGTCTATATATCAGTGTGTTACACGTAAGAGTGAAAACAAAATACAAATAATGACTCGACATAAAAAATAACATATTTTTTACTAAGTCGTACCCGCGCATAGCAACAAATAATTATAGTAACAAACTTTGGTTCAATTTTTTGTATAACGTTTATGCGAATATAAAAAAATCATCATAACCTAAGAGTTAATAGATATATACATAAAAAATAAAAAATAAAAATAAATAAATAAATAAAAAGTTTATTGGCTTTTCAATTTCATCACTAACCTCATATGCCCAACAATTTTTTTTTTTTAACCTTAGACAAACACCCCCATTTAACTTTTAAATAATATTGAAACTTGTACAAAATACCTTTAGTACACGTGCAAAGCAACGTCAAATGGATATTTTTCTACAATTTTTACTTTTTTATTTTTCACCGTTTCTATAATTGATTTGCCAGTTTATGGTGTGACTCTTAATGCAACATGTAAGTGTTTTATTGTAACCATTGCAAATTTAACCAAAAATTGATTAAGGTTTGATGATTGAACATTATTTAAAGGGATAATCACTAAAATAGATCGGGCAACCATGGTGAATTCGGTTCCTGCCCCAAGATCAAAAAATCTATTTTTTAGACAGGGCAACTGGGCAACCGATTAAGTGTCACTTTCTGCAAGTGACAAATATTGATTGTTTGTTAGGTTTTTGGCAACCTGTCAGTTTTTTGGGCAATAACCCCAATTTTTGGGCAACTGAGTCTACTTGTCATTATATGGGTCGAGTTGCCCAATTGCCCTGTCTAAAAAAAGACATTTTTGGATCTGGGGGCAGGAACCGAATTCACCATGGTTGCCTGGTCTATTTTGATGATTATCCATTATTTAAATCATTAGCTTATTGATAAGCTTATTGATAGATGTTATTACCCTATTTAATTAAGGGTATATTCGTAAATAAACCTTTACATTTTTCATTTTGTAAAATTTTAAGTAAAAGTGTGTTTGATTTATAAGTAACAGAGATAAAAGGTTCTCACTATAATCCTCATTCACATCTTATCGTATGCAAAGTGTTCACAATTAATGTTTCATGAATTAAAAGTAAAATGTGGAGGCTTCATGTGTTAGTACATTGATTTAATAGTCATGCATAAGGGTAAGTACATAAGATTAGTGATTTGAGTAATTGAAAAAATTTGAACGGTACAAGGTAGTTTAAGCAACATCAAAAGTATATCAATTACACAATATTGGGTGACTTAATTTAATGTGCAAGTGGATTTGTGCACAAATTGTAGTACGGTACAAGGTAGTTTAAGCAACATGAAAAGTATATCTTCTACACTATCTAAAGATTGAAGTGCTTAATTTAATGCGTGATGAGTGTGTAAATACTCATCATTTTTATCATATCTGAACTGCCAAAACATCCAAAAACACTCAGAAATGCATCAAAATACAGAAATTATCCCAAAATTGTGTTTTATATGTTTTAGATGCAAAATGTTTAAAAACAAATGAAAAACGAACAAAGTTTGCATAATTGGCAGTTTCAGTCCCTCAAGTTTCAAAAATTGACAAAACTAGTCCTTGAAGGTTTAAAATGAAAGAAAAGTCAACCCAAGTCCTTTGGAATTCAAAAATTATCAAAACAAGTCCTTGGGTAAAAAGTTTAAGAAAATTACACATTTGGTCCCTACAGTTTGAAATTTGGCAAAAATAATCCCTGCAAGTTCATTTTGGAAAAAAATTTACATCAAAGGACCTTTGGTTATTTGAAGTTGGCAAGTTTTACCCTTGTGATGTATTTTGGAAACTTGTCAAATCAGGCCCTCCAACTTTCAAGATTATACAAAATGGTCCTTGTGAATTATGTCTACAAACCAAACCGGACCTAATGTTATTATTACCCCAAAAAATCCAAATCCCATAACCAATCCAAAACACCACCCCAAGCCCACTCCACTCACTCCCTTCCTGGCCCAATCTTCACATAATCCCAACTACAAACCAAACCTCCCACCCCGTTTAATATATTACCCCCCTCGTTGACCCCAGTCAAACATCTCACCCTTCCACCTCACCCCACTCAAACCTGCAACCCTCCAATTCACCATCATCACCACCTCTGCACCCCTCCCTGTTACACTCAACCCTCCCCCTTGCATCTCCAAACAAATGCTACACTCCAAACCTACCTTCTGGCATCAATTATCACAGGAAAATGCCAAATACCAATTGGGCGCCAAAACTAATAAATGGTGGAGATTGAATTTCAGCCAATCAATGGCCAAGATATCAGCTGGGAAAAGTCCAAGAGGCACTCAGAAACCCTAATTTCTGGGTATAAAAGAGGAGGAAGGCCTGGAGCAGTGTGTGTAGTTTTTATCTTAATTTTAATGTATTTCAAATTTATGTTTCTAGTTTAAAATAGTCAATGAAATTGTAATCTCAGTTGTAATTTGAAATTTTCAATCAATAAGAATCCAAGTTTCAAGTTATTCTCAGTTCATGAAATTTCATTTTATTTCAAAATATTCAAAAAAGCTCAATTGTTGTTTTTAGTTGTTTACATTGACTTTCTAGGCTCATATAAGCTCCAATAAAGCTTATTAAAGCTTTTAGGAACCCTATAATTCAATTAGAATCAAAAAGCAAAAATACAAAAAAAAAATCAGGAAAAAAATAGAAAAGAAAATAAAAAAAATGCAAGAAGACGCAGTGGAGCAGGATAAATCAAGGATGGTCCTGGTTTAGAGCTTCTTGGGAAGCATTAGGTTTGGTATTGTGGATCCTGGTTCATTTGGTTTAGCTTGGAAGCACACTGTGAGCTTAAACTTTCACCTCTTTTGATTCTTAGTGTAATAGTAGAGTAAAATTGCATAACTCATAGTTCTTAGCCATAAGAGTAATTTGTGTGTGTTTCTGCTTTATCTGAGTTAGTGTAGCTTGTTAGATATGTTATAGTTCAGGTTTCACAATTTGGATAACATTTCATCACATTTTATCATAACTGCCATAAAATTGTATTCTTGTGAATTGTGGATAAGTGTTGTTAAAATGTGTATCTTTGAGCTCAAACCAGTCCCTTTAATCATAATATAGCAGTGTAAAGTGAAACCTTGGCTTAAATCACCCTTAACTCATTGAAAAACACAAGACCATAGTCTTTAAGGGGTGTTTGGCACAGGGGTGTACCTTGTGTTCCTGTGAGAGTTGGGCTTTAAAATTAGTTTAGACAGGGTACTGTAGGTCATACTAGGATAGCAGTAGCACAAAATCAATAGTTTTTTTTTGTTAAATAGTCAACTTAGCATGGAATCCCTTGCAAATTAGTTAACTGCTTAGATTTTTAGATCAGTCATCATCATAATCTACTCATTAGTTGCTAAGCTAGCTTAAATTAGGCAAACTATAACTTATAACATCATTCACAGCCAATTAGAGCTAATTGAAACTCACCAAAGTCAAAGAGTGGTCAAAATCTCAAAAGTCAAAACTCCTTGTTTATGCAAAAAACTCACTTTTTGGGTATTTTTCTAGATTTGTGTGGGTTGAATCAGACCCTGAAATTTCTTGAGGGTTAAGAGTACCAGCTAGGCTACAAGATTCCACAATTATATGATTTTTAGAAAAAAAATTTATTAGCTTGTTTGGAGTCTCAACTGACCTGCAGGGGAAGTCACCTCCCCTGCACCATAGGCTTGTCAGTCCACCTTTTCTTTCCAAGTCACATTTCTAGTCAACCATTTGAGATTAATACAGGATAATTGTTGTTTTGAGAAGCTTGTTAGGTTGTTTTGTTGGATCAATACTTGTTAGGGATTGAGGAGCTTATCTTCTTGCTTGTTCTAGCCTCCCAAAGTTAACTGATTGGCCATACTCTTCTGTCTTTAACTCAGATTTGGTATAAGCATTTACTTTTTTTTGGGTAAAGGGGAGTAATCCTGCACCATGGTAAAATATTATTAACCAAACGTTTTTAGTACAAAGGGCGAGGGTGATTCCCTCGCCTCAGTCCCTTAGGACACTTACAGACACTCATATAAACGTGACAAACCACGCTTATAACAAACATTGAACACAAACTACAACGACTATATATAAAAATAAAATGCAATTCAAGTAGACAAATCCTTGAATCTTCAAATCGTCACGAGTTCAAACTTCCAGCTTCAACGAATTGCGTCTTCTATTAGTGTTATGCAAAATGCATAATCTAATAACCTAATAAGAGTGACTTCCGTAGCAAATCGACTTTGAAGCATATACATGGTCTAATCGACCCAACCTTCCAGCATATCCGAACTCGAAACCAATCTTCCAACAAATACAAGTGAAACACATGAAGACAAACAATGATCAAGTCACAATGCCATCACACCTCCCATGATCACACTAAGACTGAAATTAGTAACATACCAGCCTTTTATAAGCATGTGATCACTAAAGGACAACAACATGAATCCATAAGCATGAATCCATCACGTCCAGCAACAAGCAACACACGGCACCAGTTCGAACAGCCAACAAAGAATGAACCAGGATCACTACAAGGCCACCAAACCAAAGCAACATGTGTACACAACCATAGGGCAAGATGACCCTAACAACCAATCCCTACGTACCCAATCTAGATAATACGAATGATATCAACGAATAAGGTCTGAATGTGATACAAATCAAGGATAAAACCTAAGGTGAAATCACACCCTAATTAACACCTCATATCACTATAGCAGCAGATAGAACAAACCCTAACAAGGGTTTTATAGAATTTAGAATAAATCTGCCATCATGCGATAATTATAACCACTCTTTCAACCCACTTCATATGAAAACGGATCAATAACATTCATCATATACGAAACATGAACAGCAGCAGCATTAAACAAACCCTATAAAGGGTTTACTTCCATTAAAAATCGTAAACAGAACCCATAAATTCTGTTAGGACGTTATAGCATCAAATCCATACCCAAAAATCCCTAAGTCGACCTTATGAGTAGCCGACTTAAGGAAAACCCCATCATAAACTGACGATCGGCAAGAAAAGAATCGTTTAGGGATAGAGACGATCGACCAGAAATCAAAAAACCCTAAAACCGATTACAAATAATCGTTAAGGGTTAAACACGCATCAATGATCGCACCTTATATAGATACCAGCGATTAAACACCGACTCTAGTTAAACATAATAAGAGGCACGATCAAGAAAACCACAACGAATCAGAACCCTAACAATAATAATGAGAATGTATAAAAAGTTAGGGTTTCTGAAAGTTATAGGAGGAGAGATCCGATTATGATGTAAGAATTAAAGTAAAACCAACCACCCTCCAATGATCTAACTACTATAATCGTATTGCATATCACCTATAAGAGAGATATAGAGGACGATAGAGCAGTTTTAATGGCCGAAAAATAGGGAGGGTGGCGGCCGGAAATCTCCACAAGGGAGAGAGAAAACGCTAGGGTTTTTTTTGTATAAGCATTTACTTGGCTTATTTAAGTGCTTATCTGATTGATTATAGGGGTTTTGTAGTTGATTTAAGTTGTTTGAGTTATGTGAAATTGAATATGGGCCAGTTTTTCCACTAGTGCTTATTGTGTTACTTTTGTTTATTTCAAATTTCACTTTGAGCCTTTGGCTACTGAACCAGTTTCCCAAGACCACAACAAGCTCAAACCTTGAGCTTAACCCTTGGTCTTGGGCATTTTGAGAAGCCCTCCTAGCAACTTTTTAAGTTCCAAGCTTACTTTGTACCCTGGGTTACCCCTGTGGGCCCCATCTTGGGCTGCAAGTCCATTTCCAGTCCTGTTTGGATCTATGACAACTGGAATTGCTTATTTCCATTTTGAACTTATTCTGTGGGATCTGTTGGTTGTGATAGCTCATTCTCAGTGCATCTAACCTGCTTGTGTACTAAACTACCTTTGGGTCTCACTGTATAGCCTTTTAAATAGCTTTTGCTTCATTAAAAAGCTCAAAAAGCTCATCTGTTTGGATTATTGCATTACATAGGGCTTATTCCTGAGATCCAAGACAAGTACCTTCACAAAAGTTTCATATTTTGAGTAGTTAAACAGTTTTGTAAAAGAAAAATTAGAAAAATCCAAAAATAATTAAAGTGATAGCTTCTATTTAAGCTATTTTGGCTTATTTTCTGCTTATTTATAAGCATTTATCATTTTTAAATTTTTCTCAGGTTCCTTTTTAGTTAAAATAATTTTAGAATTTTTTTCAGATTTTTCCTTGATCATTTAGTATTTTTTATAATTTAGTTTAGTTTAAATTAATTAAATAATTAGTTTTACTTAATAATAAATAATTAAAAAGTAGAAAAAATAGGTTTTCTGTTTTAAAATTAGTTTTATAATATTTTAGTTTTTTCTAAATTTAATTTTCATTTTTCTAGTTAATTTTCATAATTAATTAATAAATAGTGTAATTTAGTTAATTAAAAAGTAATTAATAATTAGTAATTAATTAATAGTAATTAATTAAATAGTGGTAAAAATAATTTTAATTTTCTAAAAATTTTCTTATAACATTAGGATTGTAAAAATATAATTTTCACATTCGTAGGACTTTATTTGCTCACGTTCACTTTTTATTTGCGCGTTTGCGTTTATTTTAAATTCAAACGCGCGTTTTAGGTTTAACTTACGTTTCTAGGATATCTGATTATCAGTAATAGTTATAATAGTGTTTCTAAGCTATTCTCAATTATAATCTCATAGTTTAATCATAATAATCAAATTCCTGATCCTCCTGTTAAATCACCCGATCACTTAAAACGTTTTTAAATACAATTGCTTACCTCGCTGGGACATAACGACCCGAGAATACACTGTACTCCTTGGTTAGTTGGTTTTAGATGTTTGACTTGGTTGACCATTACCTGTTCAACTTAGTTGACCATTTAGGACCAATCAAAATTTGGCGCCGCTGCCGGGGAGGTAGCTGCGTAATCAAAATGTTTTTTAGAGATTAGTTGTTTTTCATTCATCACTGTATATACACCACCAACTTTTTGTAAATCTTAATCATTAAACAAAAACGTCATTAACACTTTTCCTAAAGTGTTAACAACACCAAAAAAATCAAAAACAAACAAAACAGATCATTACATTTTCTATATCGTGTTTCTTTTAAAGTGATTCTTAAAGAGATATGATTTTGGTAAACGAAACGACACCAAAAATATTGTCCAAAAGTTTTTAACCCATACACAAAAACCCAAAAACATTCGTCTCTTTCTTGTGAATAATAATTCTACATAAAAATAAACCGTCGCAAACCAAGACAGAACACCTACCAACTGGGGGTGTGGACATAATAAGTTCCCAAACCAAAGATTTAAAACTTGCCTTTGTATCCCTGTGAGTGGTGTACCTTTCTTAAAGAAGCCACTTACTTGTGATTATTGGTTTAAGTTCACTGTGGATTTGCCTCGACTTTGTTTTGATTGATTTTTGCTCCTAGTGCATGCGCACTCGCTCTTCTAGGTCTACTAGCCCATTACGTGAGCTTGTAAGAAAACCTAGAAGACCTCGTAGACGTTCAGAACCAACAGTCGGATCTGAGATCCGTACTGTTTCCACTTCAGCTGTCACCATGGCGGAAGACCGCCCCATGTGTGAGCTTCTCCAAGCACCCATTGAGGGTTACGGAGATGCCATTGTTGTTTGATTGGTGCTAAACCGTCAACTTATATTGACCAATGAATGGCCAACAAAGTTAAAAAGCCTAGAAACAATCTCCGGGTAATATAAGGTATCACCAGGTCGTTAAATCCCGACAAGGTGTGAATTGTGACTGAGCGTGCTTTGTGATCGGGTGATTTTTCACAGAAAGGGTTTGTTATAAGAATTATTTGGAGATTATTAACAAAAATAGCTTAGGAAAGCTATGTGGATGATTATGGGAATAAAGGTTGAGAAGAAATTACTTAAAACCAAAAACCGTACGTTTGCTGAAAACGCGAACAAACGTATGAAAAAGTGAATAAGGTAATCTGGAAAGGCTACTGGTTTGAAAATGGTATTTTTACAAACCTAATGATGAGAGAAAATTTTTGGAAATTTAAAATTAATTTTTACACTAATTTTATAATTACTATTAATTAAATACTAAATTCTTAATTTCTTTTAATTAACTAAATTAACCTAAATTACAAATAAATATGAAATTAACTTGGAAAAATAAAAATTAAACTTGGAAAAATCTAAAATACTATAAAACTAATTTTAGAAAGGAAAATATATTTTTAAGACCTTTTAATTAATTATTACTAATTATTAACTAATTATTAATTACTTTTTAATTACCTAAATTCTAATTAATTATTAAATTATACTAGAAAATTGAAAATAAAATTTGAAAAAATCAAAAATAACTAAAAACTAATTTTAAAATTTAATTTATATTTTTCTGATTTTCTAATTAATTATTATTAATTATTAACTATTTAATAATTACTAAAAACTATTTTAAATTAAGAAAAATACTAAATGATGCAAGAAAAATCTGATAAAACTACAGAAATTATTTTTACACACCAGAAGCCTAGGAAAATTATAAAAATGAGAATTGATTATTAATAAGTTGAAGAATAAGCCAATTGGCTTAAATAGAAGCTATCACTTCTATTAAGTTGGGCTTATTTGGAATTTTCTTTTTCAAAGCTGCTTATTATGTGTTTTTAAGCAACTTTTGTGAAATAAGTTTGGCTGAGATCAAGGAAATAAGCACTTCAAGTGCTTATACCCTTGACAGTTGACTTTTTTTGACTTTGGAGAGAAATAAGTACAAATGGCCAAGTATGGGGCCCACAATGGTAAAAGCTGATGCAAATAAGTTATATGAACAAGTTTAAGCAAGTTTCACACAATTAAGATGGCTGAATAAGCCAAAACACCACAATAAGCACTTTGCTTATTGGGTTCTGAAACAGATTTGGGACAGAGATTGGGTGCAATTCTAGGTGGGGTCCACAGGTCAATTGGTCAAACCAATGGTCAAAATACCAACCCTGGTAGGAGGGGGTTGTATGAAACCAATTTGGGTCAATGGGACCCACTGGAGTGGTCACTATGAACCACCAAAGGTATGGTGGTGACTGGGTGGTCTGTGCACAGGGCACACCCTTGCCCTGCAAGTGTTTTCCAAGGGCAAAATAGTCCAACAGAAAAAATTACAAAAATCAAATAAGCATGAAAACCACTAATTCTACTGGTATACTTTACTCACAACAAGTTTCAGACACTAAAACCACCCACAAAAATCAAGAAAATTCATCCCATTTTGGACAAAATCTGAAACTTGTGATTTTGACTTTTTGGAAAAAATTGAGATTTGACTTATGTGAACTTCAAACACTGATTTAATGACTTAGAATGTTATGTTAGGCTATATTATGACCAATTTTAGTGAAAATACAAACTTATGAATAGGTATGATTGGTTTTGAGTCCAAAGATCACCACAGTTAATTGTGGTGATGAGCTTTTTATGATTTTGACTTTTAGAGGTATTTGTAAACAAGAAATTGGTTCCCCTGACCTTGTATCTACCCAAGAAATTAACTGAAACACAGAGTTGTGCAAATAAACAAGTAGAACACTACAAGCAGCCTATAACCAAACACCCCTTTAAAAATAATTTATGATGAAAATGTGATTCAAAAAAGTACACAATGCAACTTAATGATTACAACTAATCTAATTACTAATAATTAACTAAGATAAACACAATTAAACTGCTAATACTACTTATTACTAAAGAAAGGAAGTTTTGAGCTTACAAAGCCTTCCAAGCTAACTGTCAAGTACCAAAGAACCACAAACACCACTCCTATATGACTTCCACAAGTCTCTATTACCCTCTGCAATCCAGAAATCAACCAAATCCCAAGCTGCTTCCACCCTTGTCCATTTTTTTATTTTATTTTTATTTTTCTTAAATTTTTTAGTATTTATGGAAACTGAGTTTAGGATGTTGACAAAAGCTTGTAAAGCTTTTAAAAAGTTGTTTTCTGAGTTTACAAGAACTTATGAATAGCTTAAACACACATTGGAACCTTAACTTAGCACTTGAGAAATTTAAATGGAACTTGAAAAAGTGAAACAGAAAAGAAATTTAGAACATTGCTTTCATTAATTAAAACTGAGTTACAAAGGAACACTAAAACATTTCTAAAACTAAAAATTACAATATTACACACTTAGGCTCATATATGAGCTACAATATATATCAAAACAAAACTAGATCCTAACTCTTCCCACATGGCTTCCTTTTGAAATCTGAGAGTCCTAATAGACTTTGTGTTAACTCTTGACCAAATCCCAGCCGTCCAATTGCATTATGATCAATCATAGCCTTTGATTGTGATTTTGGCGCCAAAATGAGTCGGGGTAAAATTAGTAGAGCTGGTGAGGGTGTATTAATTGTGGTGGTGTGGGTTGGTGTGGTAGATGAGGGACATTAATTGTGAGGGGGGGGGGGGGGCTGTGGAGAAAGAGGTGAGAGGATGGGGAGGCAAGATGCCTGGTTTTGCGCTGGGTGTTGGGGGGAAGATGATGGTCAACTGGGAGGTTTGACCGAGGGGTTTTATTAATAAAATGAAGTGGGCCGGATCTTGTGGTGGGCTGGGATTATTTGTGGGCTTGGGGATTGGATTTGGATTTTGGCTTTGGGTTTAGAAATAATAAGGGTCCGGTTGGTTTGTATTTAACAAGGACCAATTTTGCAATTTTGCAAAACATGAGGACTAATAATGTAATTTTTCCAAATTGCTTCCAAGGACCAAAAATGTTATAAATCCAAAGTCCAAAAACCATTTTTGCCATTTTCCAATTTTCAAAATTTCCCAGGGACCTATTTTACCATTTTTGGATTCTCAGGGACCAAACTTGTAATTTTGGAAAACTTATTACCCAAGTGTAATTTTTTATGATTTTTGACTTTCAAAACCTTGGGTTGACTTTTCCTTTCAAAATAAATGCATAGGGACTAATTTTGACAAGTTTTGAAACTTAGGGGACTGAAACTGCCAATATTGCAAACTTTGTACGTTTTTCCTTTGTTTTTGCACATTTTGCATTTAAGACACATAAAACACAATCCCTGGGATAATTTAAGTATTTTGATATCTTTCTGATTGTTTTTGTATGTTTTGGCAGTTCAAATACGTCAAAAATGATGAGTGTTAGAGCACTCATCAATCCCCCACACTAAACTATTGCTAGTCCCTAGCAATCTTTTTTGAAAACTTGATGGATTTTAAACTCTTTACCAAAAGCCATCACTTCTGGAGTAGCCAAGTGTAAGAACTGTGGCACACCTGATAGCCGTGTGATTTTAAGCAAACCACCAGCTGTCAACGGATTTGTTTAGTCTTTACCAGAAGCCGTTTGCTTCTGGACTAGCCAATTCTTGATGGACCTAGTCAACATCTTGGTGAGCTGATTACCAATTATGGATTTCCACGGCCTTTACCACAAGCCATAATCTTGTGGGCTAGCCAACTCATTCGCTTTATGGGATATGGGAGTTGATGAACCATACAATTTTGGGCAAATTGTAAGCCGTAAACAGATTTGAGTTATCTTTACCAAGAGCCTTTTGCTCCTGGATTAGCCAATCCCTTTGTCGGTTAGACCTGGCGGACTGATTACCACAAAAAATTTTGAAATAAAGTGAAAAATTTTTGAAAATTTTGGCCAAAAACGGGGGTACTAGAAGATATATTTTGATAAAATTCGCTAGAATTCCCCTCCCCCCCCCCACACTTAGAGATGAGTATTAACCTCAATATTCAAAGTTCCGGCTATTATGCCGACTCTTTGAACGGAAAAAGCTAATATTCGAATCTAACTGCGGAAATACCATATTTCACTTTATTTCTATATATACACATTTATTTTTTTTAAAACTTATATACATATATACATTTTTCAAACAGCGGGGGGGGGGGGGGGGTGGCCATTCCCCCACACTTACACTCTGTTCCCGAGTATAAAGCGAAAAGAAAAGAGATGGAGAGGAAAAAAGGAGTGAAGTAAAAAGGAGAGGAATGAGAAATTATTTTATTATCTTGTGTTCCCGAGTTGGAAAGAAAAGAGAATGAAGTAACAAAAAAAGAGCTTTAAAATCAATTGCACTCCATTTCATCCCAATTTGGGAAGTAAATTAGGAGAGTAATTTTGATGTAATTTACTATCCTTTACTTTCCTCTCCCCTACTAAAAAATCTAAGGAACACAACTTTTTTTTACTACCATCCCAAACCGTTCCCTTTCACTCCAAAAAATAAACTCGGGAACAGAGTGTTAGGTGGTAGAAAATAGAAAGAATCAGAGATACGGGTGAAAACCCGTATTGTGCTATTGTTTTTGTTCATCGAGTCGCTAGCTTGACTCGATCCCCGAATTCAATTGTCCTTGGGGAAAGTTTGGAGATCCGGGACAACCATGGATGGTATGTCCTCTCCAAAGTAGTGCTTTAAACGATGTCCATTCACTTTGAAATTAGGACCGTCATTTTGAGATAATTCGACGGTACCATAAGGATAAACTTTTGCGATAGTGAATGGACCAGTCCATCGGGTTTTGAGCTTTCCCGAGAAGATCTTGAGTCTAGAGTTGAAAAGAAGGACTCGATCACCAACGTTAAAAACACGGTTTTTGATTTTTGAGTCATGAATCTTCTTTGTCTTCTCTTTATAGATCAAAGAATTCTTGTAAGCTTGATCACGAAGTTCGTTTAATTCATTTAGTTGAACTTTTCTATGATCACCCGCCGTTTTGAGGTCAAAATTGGCATGCTTGAGAGCCCAATAGGCTTTGTGCTCAAGCTCGATCGGAAGATGGCATGCTTTCCCGTACACAAGTTTGTAAGGCGTACACCTAATGGGTGTTTTGTAAGCCGTACGGAAAGCCCAAAGTGCATCATCTAGTTTATCCGACCACGATGCACGATTTTCACCCACGGTTCTTTCTAAAATCCTTTTAATGCCCCGATTAGAAACCTCGACTTGTCCACTTGTTTGAGGGTGATACGCAGTAGAAAGACGGTGAGTCACACCGTACTTTTGCATGACTTTGTCAAATTTGTCATTACAGAAGTGCGTACCACGATCACTAATAATAGCACGTGGAGTTCCGAATTGGGCAAAAAGAGCTTTTAGGAATTTCACAACTACTCGGGCATCATTTGTAGGTAAAGCTTTCGCTTCAACCCATTTTGACAAATAGTCAACTGCCACGAGTATGTATTTATTGCCATGAGAGGATGGAAATGGCCCCATAAAGTCGATGCCCCAGATGTCAAAAATTTCACAAACTTGAATTGCATTTTGAGGCATTTCGTTCTTTTGTGAAATATTTCCGTGACGTTGACAAGCGTCACAGGACTTGACCAATTCTTGGGCATCCTTGTAGATCGAGGGCCAATAAAAGCCGGAATCAAACACCTTTTTGGCGGTGTAGTTGGGATTGTGGTGGCCCCCCGTGGGACCAGCATGGCAAGCCTTTAAAATTTCAGTGGCTTCCTGACCATACACACACCACCGGATGACTTGATCCGCGCATATTTTGAACAAGTAGGGGTCGTCCCAGAAGTAATGTTTTACATCTTTGAAAAATTTATTTTTTTGTTGGGACGACATCCCTTTCACAACAAAGTTACCCGCAAGATAGTTTGCAAAGTCGGCAAACCATGGGGTAATCGAGTCTCCACGAAATGAAACCGCATTGAGGGTTTCGAGAGGAAATGTTTCATCTATTTCCTTTTTCTCGAAAGCATCTTGGTGAGGGTTTTCAAGACGGGAGAGATGATCAGCAGCTAGGTTCTCAGCTCCTTTTTTTATCACGAATTATGATATCAAATTCCTGTAGGAGGAGAACCCAACGGAGGAGTCTCGGCTTTGCATCTTGTTTTGCAAAGAGGTACTTCAAAGCCGAGTGATCCGTATACACTATGCTCTTGGTCAGTATCAAGTATGGCCGGAATTTTTCAAAAGCATACACCACAGCTAATAATTCTTTTTCAGTGGTGGTGTAATGACTTTGAGCCTCGGTCATAGTCTTGCTGGCATAGTGTATAGGCTGAAAATGTTTTGTTTTGCGTTGCCCCAAGACTGCCCCTATCGCATAATCACTAGCATCACACATGAGCTCGTAGGGCAAGTCCCAATCGGAGGCAACAAGAATCGGTGCCTCGGTAAGCCTTTTCTTTAATGTTTCAAAGGCTTCGATGCACTCAGGGGAGAAGATAAAAGGAGCATCCTTTTCGAGGAGATGGGTCATAGGCCGGGCGATTTTAGAAAAATCTTGAATAAACCTACGGTAGAAACCGGCATGACCCAAAAAGTTCCTAACACCTTTCACAGTTGTGGGATGAGGCAATTTTGCAATGACGTCCACTTTGGCTCTGTCAACCTCAATCCCGTTCTTTGAAATTTTATGGCCGAGGACAATGCCCTCTTTGACCATAAAGTGACTCTTCTCCCAATTTAGACAAAACTTTGTGTCTTCACAATGTTTTAGCATGCTGTCTAAATGGGAGAGACATGATTGGAACGAATCCCCAATGACCGAAAAATCGTCCATAAAGACCTCCATAGTTTTCCCGATCATGTCGGAAAATATGGCCATCATACATCTTTGAAACGTGCCCGGAGCATTACATAAGCCAAATGGCATACGTTTATATGCAAAAGTTCCATAGGGGCACGTAAAAGTGGTCTTTTCCTGATCTTGCGGATCAATGGGAATCTGAAAGTAACCCGAGAAACCATCGAGGAAGCAATAGTACTCATTCCCCGCTAATCTCTCGAGCATCTGATCCATAAAGGGCAGAGGAAAATGATCCTTACGGGTGGCGTCATTTAACTTACGATAGTTAATGCAGACACGCCAACCCGTAACCAAACGAGTTGGAATTAACTCATTCTCCTCGTTCGTGACAACAGTAATGCCACCTTTTTTTGGAACACAATGAATTGGGCTAACCCAAGGACTGTCCGAGATAGGGTAAATCAATCCGGCATCAAGAAGTTTTAAAACCTCTTGTTTGATAACCTCATGAATTTTTGGATTCACCCTTCTTTGTTGTTGGACTGCAGGTTTGAAGTCGTCCTCCATTAAAATCTTGTGAGTACAAAATTCAGGGTCAATGCCCTTGATGTCGGAGAGTCGCCAAGCAATTGCTTGTTTATGAGACTTCAAAACCTTTATAAGAGCAGCCTTTTCCTCATCACTTAAGTCTTTAGCAATTATGACGGGCAATTTGTCATCACCCTCCAGAAATGCATATTCAAGATGAGGCGGCAAGTCCTTAAGTTCAACCTCGGGGAAGTCATCAGTTTTCTCAACATTTTTGACTTCCTCTTTATGAAGTGTTTGTGGTAGAACAGGAAGAGGAGAGGGATCTTCGTTTAATAAATTTTCAAGTATGAGAATATCCCTCTCGAGGTCGATCTCTTGGTTATCGATTCCATCAGGAATCGAGTCACTTTTGAGAAACGCCTCCATTTCTTCTAAGGTGAAGTCACTTCCCTCAAACGGAGTGAGGGAAGGAGAAGAATTGGCTATGATGGGATGAGAAGATTTAGTGAGGTTTTCACTCGAAGAATCATCAATGAAACCTAAAATCTCTTGAGCATACTCCTCAGCAACAACATCGATGACATCTATTTTGTTCACCGATTCACAGTCATAATTGGAGGAGTATCTCGAAGTTTGATTTAGGTTGAAGGTAATAGCTTCCGTCCCAACACGTAATGTGATCTCATGCTCAAATACATCGATAAGAGCGCGCCCAGTTCTAAGGAATCCCCTTCCAAGAATGAGAGGGACCCTAGAATCGGCATCAAAGTCAACAATCACTAAATCTGCCGGAAAATGGAACTTTCCCACTTTAACAAATACGTCCTCGGCAATGCCAAGAGGACGAGAAATCGAACGATCGGCAAGCTCTAAAGTCATGCACGTGGGAGTGAGTTCAGGAAGAGAGATTTTCTTCCACACAGAATATGGCATTAGGTTAATGCTAGCACCTAAATCAGCTAAGGCGAAGCATTCAACCATACCCGGGAAAGTACAAGGAATGAGAAATTTCCCGGGGTCTCCAAGCTTTTCAGGAAGCTTTTTCAAGAGAACTGCTGAGCAGTGCTCATTCAGAGGAGTTCTTGCCATCTCAAAGAGTTTTTCTTTATTACTCAACAGAATTTTGATTGTCGATGCAAACTTGGGCATCAAGAGAATAGCATCCGCGGAGCTAATATCGAAGTGCAAATCTTGGAAGATTTGGAAAAATTTATCCATTTGGTGATTAGCTTTTTCGCGGAGCTTTTGTTCATTGAGACGTGATGGATAAGGAATAGAAGTTTTGGATTTTGGGTTGTCCCCTGGAGTTTCTGGTGATTCAAAGACAACTCCAGGTTTACATCTGGCTTCAGGATTAACCTGAGGTTGGACGTATGCTGTACTTTGTGGGCTAGGAGTTTGCACCTTGTCCTTTGTCACCTCAGGCTCACGATCCACTACCTTAGGAGGAGAGGAAGAAGAGGTAGTAGGAATCGCGGGTTCATCATATGAAGCACCACTTCGTGTTGTGATCGCCTTAGCATCGCCCCTCGGGTTAGCGATCGTGTTGCTCGGTAAAGTAGTACCTGAGCCCGAGGGTCGATCATTTAAAGACTTCTTGATGTCAGAAATCTGGCTGACCAGCAACTTGTTCAACTCATCTTGGGACTTCATGAATTGTTTTAACAATTCATCAGATGAAGGCCCGGTTGGAACAATGGCTTGATTCGGATTAGGAAGATTTTGAGCTCGATTGTTCGGATTGGGGCCTTGATTGAAATTTCCTTGGTTTTGATGATGGAAATTCCCTTGATTCTAGTGATTGTTTCCATGAAAGTTCCCGGGATTGAAATTACCCTGACCTTGGTTCCAGTTAAAGTTTCCTTGATTTTGGTGTTGGAAACCCTGATTTTGGAAACCTTGGTTTTGATTTTGGAAACCGTGACCCTGATTGAAGTTACCTTGGTTTTGATAACCTTGGTTCACTCTATTTTGATTTTTGCCACGGTTTTGGACATTTTGGTTTTGATTAAAACCGGGAGGTCCAGGATAATGGTGAGGACGATAGTTCGGGTCCATAGGAGGGCGATATTGATTGCCTCCTTGATTGTGGGACCCGACAACAGCATTAGCTTCGTATGGAGTACCATCAGTCGCTGTGCAATTGTAGTAGGTATGCGGCCCACCACAAGTTACACAGACTTCCACTTTTTTAACCTCAGCAGGGGGAGGATGTTGTGGAAATGAAACTTTCTTTGTTTGGGCGAGAACCAAAGCTTGGATCGCTTCAGTGAGCTTGTCAAGCTTAGCATCCGTGCTAGATTGACCCACAGAAGATGAAGAAGAAGGACCCGCATTAATTTGAGAAACAATCGGTTTGCTTCGTGTAGAGCAGACCTTGGACTTGTTTTCTATGATTTGTAAAGCTTCTTTTGTGGTTCTACTCAAGAAATTACCTCCCGCGGAGGCATTGAGAGAATCCTGATCAGCTTGGCTCACGCCATTGTAGAAAGTATCGAGTTGCATCAACTCGGAGAAACCATGATGTGGACACTTGCGAAGTAATTCTTTGAAACGATCCCACGCTTCACCAAAAGATTCATCATATTTCTGAGTGAACTTGGTGATTTCGTTCTTAAGACTCGTGGTCTTAGAAGGTGGGAAGAATTCATTCACAAATTTTTTCACAAGATCTTCCCATGTCTCAATAGATCGTGGAGGTTGTTTTTCAAGCCAAATCCGGGCTTGTCCCTCCAGGGAGAATGGGAAGAGAAGAAGTTTGATTGCTTCACACGGGACATTTTTGTATTTGATGGTCGAAGTGATTTTATTGAACCATCGAATGTGAGCATGAGGATCGTCCCTCTCAAAACCGTAGAATTGACTTGAGGTTACAAGATTGAGTAACCCAGTTTTGAGCTCAAAATTATCGGCCACGATGGCTGGAACAACAATGCCATCTCCGTAACCCTCGATGGGTGCTTGGAGAAGCTCACACATGGGGCGGTCTTCCGCCATGGTGACAGTGGGTGTGACAACAGTACGGATCTCAGATTCGACTGTTGGTATAGAACGTCTACGAGGTCTTCGAGGTTTCCGGACAAGCTCACGTAATGGGCTAGTGGACCTTGAAGAACGAGTGCGCATGCACTAGGGATAAAAACTTTTTGGACAATATTTTTGGTATCGTCCCGTAATCTAAAATTGTTTTTCTTTAAGAATCACCTTAAAAGAAAACCGAATCAGAAAACGTTACGATATGTTTTGTTGTTGTTGTTTTTTTTTTTTTTTTAATTTTTTTGGTGTTTTAACACTTTAGAAAAAGTGTTAATGACTTTTTTGTGTTTTGATTTTGAAAATTTACACAAGTGGTCGTATTTGTACAGTGAGTGAGGTGAGATAACACTAATCTCAAAAGACGCTGCAGAAACGCGCACACCTCCCCGGCAGCGGCGCCAAAATTTGATTGGTGCTAAACCGTCAAATTATATTGACCAATGAATGGTCAACAAAGTTAAAAAGCCTAGAAACAATCACCAGGTCGTTAAATCCCGACAAGGTGTGAATTGTGACTGAGCGTGCTTTGTGATCGGGTGATTTTTCACAGAAAGGGTTTGTTATAAGAATTATTTGGATATTATTAAAAAAAAATAGCTTAGGAAAGCTATGTGGATGATTACGGGAATAAAGGTTGAGAAGAAATTACTTAAAACCAAAAACCGTACGTTTGCTGAAAACGCGAACAAACATACGAAAAAGTGAATAAGGTGATCTGGAAAGGCTACTGGTATGAAAATGGTATTTTTACAAACCTAATGATGAGAGAAAATTTTTGGAAATTTAAAATTAATTTTTACACTAATTTTATAATTACTATTAATTAAATACTAAATTCCTAATTTCTTTTAATTAACTAAATTAACCTAAATTACAAATAAATATGAAATTAACTTGGAAAAATAAAAATTAAACTTGGAAAAATCTAAAATACTATAAAACTAATTTTAGAAAGGAAAAAATATTTTTAAGACTTTTTAATTAATTATTACTAATTATTAATTACTTTTTAATTACCTAAATTCTAATTAATTATTAAATTATATTAGAAAATTGAAAATAAAATTTGGAAAAATTAAAAATAACTAAAAACTAATTTTAAAATTTAATTTATATTTTTCTGATTTTCTAATTAATTATTAACTATTTAATAATTACTAAAAACTATTATAAATTAAGAAAAATACTAAATGATGCAAGAAAAATCTGAAAAAATTACAGAAATTATTTTTACACACCAGAAGCCTAGGAAAATTATAAAAATGAGAATTGCTTATTAATAAGCTGAAGAATAAGCCAATTGGCTTAAATAGAAGCTATCACATCTATTAAGTTGGGCTTATTTGGAATTTTCTTTTTCAAAACTGCTTATTATGTGTTTTTAAGCAACTTTTGTGAAATGAGTTTGGCTGAGATCAAGGAAATAAGCACTTCAAGTGCTTATACCCTTGATAGTTGACTTTCTTTGACTTTGGAGAGAAATAAGTACAAATGGCAAAGTATGGGGCCCACAATGGTAAAAGCTGATGCAAATAAGTTATATGAACAAGTTTAAGCAAGTTTCACATAATTAAGATGGCTGAATAAGCCAAAACACCACAATAAGCACTTTGCTTATTGGGTTCTGAGACAGATTTAGGACAGAGATTGGGTGCAATTCTAGATGGGGTGCACAGGTCAATTGGTCAAACCAATGGTATACCAACCCTGGTAGGAGGAGGTTGTATGAAACCAATTTGGGTCAATGGGACCCACTGGAGTGGTCACTATGAACCACCAAAGGTATGGTGGTGACTGGGTGGTCTGTGCACAGGGCGCACCCTTGCCCTGCAAGTGTTTTCCAAGGGCAAAATAGTCCAACAGAAAAAATTAAAAAAATCAAATAAGCATGAAAATCACTAATTCTACTGGTATACTTTACTCACAACAAGTTTCAGACCCTAAAACCACCCACAAAAATCAAGAAAATTCATCCCATTTTGGACAAAATCTGAAACTTGTGATTTTGACTTTTTGGAAAAAATTGATATTTGACTTATGTGAACTTCAAACACTGATTTAATGACTTAGAATGTTATGTTAGGCTATATTATGTCCAATTTTAGTGAAAATACAAACTTATGAATAGGTATGATTGGTTTTGAGTCAAAAGATCACCACAGTTAACTGTGGTGATGAGCTTTTTATGATTTTGACTTTTGGAGGTATTTGTAAACAAGAAATTGGTTCCCCTGACCTTGTATCTACCCAAGCAATTAACTGAAACATAGAGTTGTGCAAATAAACAAGTAGAACACTACAAGCAGCCTATAACCAAACACCCCTTTAAAAACAACTTATGATGAAAATGTGATTCAAACAAGTACACAATGCAACCTAATGATTACAACTAATCTAATTACTAATAATTAACTAAGATAAACACAATTAAACTGCTAATACTACTTATTACTAAAGAAAGGAAGTTTTGAGCTTACAAAGCCTTCCAAGCTAGCTGTCAAGTACCAAAGAACCACAAACACCACTCCTATATGACTTCCACAAGTCTCTATTACCCTCTGCAATCCAGAAATCAACCAAATCCCAAGCTGCTTCCACCCTTGTCCATTTTTTTATTTTATTTTTATTTTTCTTAAATTTTTTAGTATTTATGGAAACTGAGGTTAGGATGTTGACAAAAGCTTGTAAAGCTTTTAAAAAGTTGTTTTCTGAGTTTACAAGAACTTATGAATAGCTTAAACACACATTGGAACCTTAACTTAGCACTTGAGAAATTTAAATGGAACTTGAAAAAGTGAAACAGAAAAGAAATTTAGAACATTGCTTTCATTAATTAAAACTGAGTTACAAAGGAACACTAAAACATTTCTAAAACTAAAAATTACAATATTACACACTTAGGCTCATATATGAGCTACAATATATATATATATCGAAACAAAACTAGGTCCTAACTCTTCCTACATGGCTTCCTTTTGAAATCTGAGAGTCCCAATAGACTTTGTGTTGACTCTTGACCAAATCCCAGTCGTCCAATTGCATTATGATCAATCATAGCCTTTGGTTGTGATTTTGGCGCCAAAATGAGTCGGGGTAAAATTAGTGGAGCTGGTGAGGGTGTATTAATTGTGGTGGTGTGGGTTGGTGTGGTAGATGAGGGACATTAATTGTGGGGGGGGGGGGCTGTGGAGAAAGAGGTGAGAGGAGGGGGGAGGCAAGATGCATGGTTTTGCGCTGGGTGTTGGGGGGAAGATGATGGTCAACTGGGAGGTTTGACCGAGGGGTTTTATTAATAAAATGAAGTGGGCCGGATCTTGTGGTGGGCTGGGATTATTTGTGGGCTTGGGGATTGGATTTGGATTTTGGCTTTGGGTTTAGAAATAATAAGGGTCCGGTTGGTTTGTATATAACAAGGACCAATTTTGCAATTTTGCAAAACATGAGGACTAATAATGTAATTTTCCAAATTGTTTCCAAGGACCAAAAATGTTATAAATCCAAAGACCAAAAACCATTTTTGCCATTTTCCAATTTTCAAAATTTCCCAGGGACCTATTTTGCCATTTTTGGATTCTCAGGGACCAAACTTGTAATTTTGGAAAACTTATTACCCAAGTGTAATTTTTTATGATTTTTGACTTTCAAAACCTTGGGTTGACTTTTCCTTTCAAAATAAATGCATAGGGGCTCATATTCGATGGTTCAATAAAATCACATCAACCATCAAGTACAAGAATGTCCCATGTGAAGCAATCAAGCTTCTTCTCTTCCCATTCTCCATAGAGGGTCAAGCCCGGATTTGGCTTGAGAAACAACCCCCTCGCTCAATTGAGACATGGGAATACTTGGTAAAAAAGTTTGTGAATGAATTCTTCCCACCTTCAAAGACCACGAGTCTTAAGAACGAAATCACCAAGTTCACTCAAAAATATGATGTGTTGATATAAATAATGCCTAAAAACATTATTAACATATATCGATATCTCTATGTTTTGATAATCACAAAACGTAAACCCATTGAGCTAAAAATTATGACGTAAACAAGTATTTAGTGATAAATATATTCACTTTACATCCAAATCACTTAAGGTATGAATAAACAAAGTGTTTAATGCATTTTATGATCAAATGAATTTTTATTTTTACAAACCTTACATTTTTTAAAAAGTGGGACAAACATTTTTAAACTTATACAAAATGTTTTTATTTATAAAGAAATGTTTTATTCAAAATAAACATTTTGAATTCAAATTTCTACCCAAAAAACGGCTATACTCTTCAGGAAAAACCTTCCCCACAAAAAGACAAAAATTCTGAAGAAAATATTTTTTTTGTTAGGCGGCCCCCTTAATCATTAAGGGGACCAGCTAGTAAATTAAGGGGACCGGCCAGACAATTAAGGGGACCGCCCACGCTCCCAAACAGTATTTTTTTCCCTATAAATACTGGTTCATCCTACAGAATTTTCTCACCTTTTGCACTCCAAAACTTTCTGTTCTAGATCCACATTTCCTTTCTCTTAATCCTTTGATCATAAGTACATAATTCTTTGTTTCAAAGTGATTCAAACATCATCCTCTCAAGTGCATGAGAAGAATACTTCTATCCCCTAAGACAAGAAGTATTACAACTTGTTGTGACCTCCACATACAAGTTGTTGGTACATCATCAAGATTATTTACATCATTCTTTGTGAAGATTGTTGTGTATATTTGATTGTAGATAGTTGTGCTAGATATATAGATTGTGTGATTAGTTAGTTACTTGGTGTGAAGAAGAAAAGTTAGGAATTAGATTGTAGTGAAGAAGCTAGGTGTGGAGTAGTTAGTTGTGAAGTGAATTGGTGTGAAAAAGATAGGAGTGGAGTAGTTAGTTGTGAAGTAGATTAGCTTGAAGAAGTTGTGTAGAAGTTGTGACTTAAGTTGTGAAGAAGTTGTGGTGTGTAAAGTGGTGTGTAAATTGGTGTGTAAGGTTTTCTCCGCCATAAGGGAGCTTGTTGACATAGTGAAGAAAACTCTCGAGTAGGTGACTCGAGGAGTGGAGTAGGGCAAGGAAGGTGTCCTTGTAGCCGAACCACTATAAATCCTTTGTCTCGCGGTTAGATCTTTCCATATCTTACTTATTATCTTGCTTATATCGTTATTACTTTTGTAGACGTAGACGTATATATATATTTGCTCATATAGTGCTAGTATTGATTTTACTTAAAGATCAAACAAAAGTTTCATTCACAAAACAAAGTTTTTACAATCAAACTAAAAAGGTAACATACATATAATTGATCATTTCGATCAAGTAAAGTTTTCATACAAAATATAACTAAGGATTATAAAATAAACAATTACTTACTTATCTCTCGTATATAGCTATAATTGTTTATAGGTGCATGTGTTGATTTCACATACTTAGCTTATATTATTATTGTTCATACTTAGATATAGTTGTTCATATTGTTCAAGATTTGAGTTCACATAAGATTGAATCAAAGTTTTAAAAGCAAACAAGGTTTTAAAACTAAACTAAGTTTTCATAATAAAATTAAAAAGACGTAAAACTATTCAACCCCCTTCTAGTTTTCCACAATTGGTATCAGGAGCCACGTCTAGCAAGATTTTTAAAATATATTGTATTTTAAAACTTGTAACGATCTATGGAATCTGAAAAATATTTAGAAGGGCAATCTATGCAAAGACCACCATTATTTGAAAGTGATGGTTTTCTTTATTGGAAAAATAGATTCGAAACTTATGTGAAATCAAAAGATCTTGATCTTTGGCATGTTATTACCTTTGGTGATTTTCCTCCTATTCAATATAATTTTGAAACTAAAAAGGATGAAATTGTATCTTTTGAAAAACAAAATGATGATTTGAAAAAGAAACTATCAAAAAATAATGAGGCTAAAATGGTTATTTATAATGCGTTACCACGCAAAGAATATGAAAGAATTTTTATGTGTAAAACCGCAAAAGAAATTTGGGATTCTTTACTAATCACTCACCAAGGTAATAGTCAAGTTAAAGATAACAAAATAGATCTTCTTGTTCAACAATATGAACAATTTACGATTCCGGAGGAGGAATCAATCGATAATGCTTTTGCTAGGTTTAACACTATCATCACAAGTTTAAAAGCACTTGATGAGAATTTTTCTAGTAAGAATTTTGTTAGGAAATTTCTTAGGGCTCTTCATCCAAAATGGCGAGCTAAAGTTATGGCGATTGAAGAATCGAAGAATTTGTCAACTCTTCAACTTGATGAGTTGATCGGCAACCTGAAAGTCTACGAAGCAATAATAAAGAAAGACTCCGAGATGGTCAAAGGAAAAAGGGAGCAAAGCAAATCAATTGCGTTGAGAGCTAAAAAGGACTCTAGTGACGAAGAATGCTCAACCTCCAAAAGTGACGATGAAGAGTATGCTATGGCCGTACGAGACTTCAAGAAATACTTCAAAAGATGAGGAAGATATGTTAGGCAACCATATAATGAAAGGAAGTATTTTAAATGTGGGCTCATCGGAAAGTGTCCAATGATGTCAAACCGGTTGTTTCTCAAATTAATGCGGGTCCTTCCACTTCATCTTCTATGAGTCAATCTAGTACGGATGCAAAGATTGACAAGCTCATTGAAGCTATTCAAGCTTTGGTTCTCGCCCAAACAAAGAAAGTTTCATTTCCACAACATCCTCCACCTACTGAGGTTAAAAAAGTGGAAGTCTGTGTAACTGGTGGTGGGCCGCATGCCTACTACAATTGCACAGCTACTGATGGTTCCCCATATGAAGCTCATGCTATAGCCGGATCTTCAAATCAAGGAGGCAATCAATACCGCCCTCCTATGGACCCGAACTATCGTCCCAATCATTACCCTGGACCACCTGGTTTTAATCAAAACCAAAATGTCCAAAACCGTAACCAAAATCAAAATAGAATGAACCAAGGTTATCAAAACCAAGGTAATTTCAATCAGGGTCACGGTTTTCAAAGTCAAAACCAAGGTTTCCAAAACCAAGGTTTCCAAAATCAAGGAAATTTTAATCGGAACCAAGGTCAGGGTAACCCCAATCAAGGGTACTTTCATGAAAACAACAACCAGAATCAAAGGAATTTCCAACACCAAACTCAAGGAAATTTCCAAAATCAAGGTCCCAACCAAAACAATCGTGCTCCAAATGTTCCTAACAATCAAGCCATTGTTCCAACTGGGCCTTCATCTGACGAGTTGTTGAAACAATTCATGAAGTCCCAAGAAGAGTTGAACAAGTTGTTGGTCAGCCAGATTTCTGACATCAAGAAGTCTTTAAATGATCGACCCTCGGGCTCAGGTACTACCTTACCTAGCAACACGATCGCTAATCCGAGGGGCGATGCAAAAGCGATCACAACTCGTAGTGGTGTTTCATATAAGGAACCCGCGATTCCTACTACCTCTTCTTCCTCTCCTCCAAAGGTAGTGGAACATGAACCTGAGGTGAAGAAGGACAAGGTGCAATCTAATAGTCCACAAAGTACCGCACATGTCCATCCTCAGGTTGTCCCAGAAACCATGCCAAAACCTGGAGTTGTCTTTGATCCACCTGAGACTCCAGCTGAGAACCCTAAATCCAAAACTTCTATTCCTTACCCATCATGCTTGAATGAACAAAAGCTCCGCGAAAAGGCTAGTCACAAAATGGATAAGTTCTTCCAAATCTTTCAAGATTTGCACTTTGACATTAGCATCGCGGATGCTATAATCTTGATGCCCAAATTTGCATCAACAATCAAGAATCTGTTAAGTAATAAGGAAAAACTCTTTGAGATGGCAAGAACTCCTCTAAATGAGAATTGCTCAGCAGTTCTTTTGCAAAAGCTTCCTGAGAAGCTTGGAGATCCCGGAAAATTCCTCATTCCATGTATTTTTCCTGGGATGGTTGAATGCTTTGCCTTGGCCGATCTTGGTGCTAGCATTAACCTTATGCCATATTCTGTGTGGAAGAAACTATCTCTTCCCGAACTTACTCCCACGTGCATGACTTTAGAGCTTGCCGATCGTTCAATATCACGTCCTCTCGGCATTGCTGAGGATGTGTTCGTTAAAGTTGGAAAGTTCCATTTTTCAGCAGATTTTGTGATTGTTTACTTTGATGCCGATTCAAGGGTCCCTCTAATTCTTGGAAGGGTATTCCTTAGAACTGGGCGTGCTCTCATCGATGTATTTGAGCAAGAGATCACATTGCGTGTTGGAACTGAAGCTGTCACCTTCAACCTCGATCAAACTTCGAGGTACTCCTCCAAATGACTCTGAATCGGTAAACCAAATAGATGTCATTGATATTACTGCTGAGGAGTACGCTCAAGAGGTTTTAGGTTTCATTGATGATTCTTCGAGTGAAAACCTCACTCAATCTTCTCATCCCATCATAGTTAATTCTTCTCCTTCCCTCACTCCGTTTGAGGGAAGTGACTTCATCTTAGAAGAAATTGAGGCCTTTCTCAAAAGTGATTCGATTCCTGATGGAATCGATAACTAAGAGATTGACCCTGAGAGGGATATTCTCTTACTTGAGAAATTACTAAACGAAGATCCCTCTCCTCTTCCTGTTCTACCACAACAACTTCATAAAGAGGAAGTAAAAAATGTTGAGAAAACTGATGACTTTCCTGTGGTTGAGCTTAAGGACTTGCCGCCTCATCTTGAATACGCATTTCTGGAGGGTGATGATAAATTGCCCGTCATAATTGCTAAGGATTTACGTGTTGAGGAAAAGGCTGCTCTAATAAAGGTTTTGAAGTCTCATAAACAAGCAATTGCTTGGCGACTCTCTAACATCAAGGGCATTGACCCTGAATTTTGTACTCACAAGATTTTAATGGAGGATGACTTCAAACCAGCAGTCCAACAACAAAGAAGGGTGAATCCCAAAATTCATGAGGTAATCAAACAAGAAGTTTTAAAACTTCTTGATGCCGGATTGATTTACCATATCTCGGGCAGTCCTTGGGTTAGCCCAATACATTATGTTCCAAAAAAGGGTGGCATTACTGTTGTCACAAACGAGGAAAATGAGTTGATTCCAACTCGATTGGTTACGGGTTGGCGTGTCTGCATTGACTATCGCAAGTTAAATGACGCCACCCGCAAAGATCATTTTCCTCTGCCCTTTATGGATCAGATGCTTGAGAGATTAGCGGGGAATGAGTACTATTGCTTCCTCGATGGTTTCTCGGGTTACTTTCAGATTCCCATTGATCCGCAAGATCAGGAAAAGACCTCTTTCACGTGCCCCTATGGAACATTTGCTTATAAACGTATACCATTTGGTTTATGTAATGCTCCGGGCACGTTTCAAAGATGTATGATGGCCATATTTTCCGACATGATCGGGAAAACTATGGAGGTCTTTATGGACGATTTTTTGGTCATTGGGGATTCATTTCAATCATGTCTCTCCCATTTAGACAACATGCTCAAACGTTGTGAAAACACAAAGTTATGTCTAAATTGGGAGAAGAGTCACTTTATGGTCAAAGAGGGCATTGTCCTCGGCCATAAAATTTCAAAGAATGGGATTGAGGTTGACAAAGCCAAAATTGATGTTATTGCAAAATTACCTCATCCCACTACCGTCAAAGGTATAAGGAGCTTTTTGGGTCATGCCGGTTTCTATCGTAGGTTTATTCAAGATTTTTCCAAAATCGCCCGGCCTATGACCCATCTCCTCGAAAAGGATGCTCCTTTTATCTTCTCCCGTGAGTGCGTAAAAGCTTTTGAAACTCTAAAGAAAAAGCTTACTGAGGCACCAATTCTTGTTGCCCCTGATTAGGACTTGCCCATTGAACTTATGTGTGATGCTAGTGATTATGCTATAGGGGCAGTCTTGGGGCAACGCAGGTCTAAACACTTTCAGCCTATACACTATGCAAGCAAAACAATGACCGAGGCTCAAAGTCATTACACCACCACTGAAAAAGAATTATTAGCTCTGGTGTATGCCTTTGAAAAATTCCGATCATATTTGATCTTGACCAAAAGCATAGTGTATACGGATCACTCGGCTTTGAAGTACCTTTTTGCAAAACAAGATGCAAAGCTGAGACTACTTCGTTGGGTTCTCCTCCTGCAAGAATTTGATATCATAATTCGTGATAAAAAAGGAGCTGAGAACCTAGCTGCTGATCATCTCTCCCGTTTGGAAAACCCCCATCAAGATGTCTTCGAAAAGAAGGAAATTAATGAAACCTTCCCTCTCGAGACACTCAATGCGGTTGCCTTTCGTGGAGATTCTATTACCCCATGGTTTGCCGATTTTGCAAACTACCTTGCGGGTAACTTTGTTGTAAAAGGGATGTCGTCCCAACAAAAAAATAAATTCTTCAAAGATGTAAAACATTACTTCTGGGACGACCCCTACCTTTTCAAAATCGGTGCGGATCAAGTCATCCGGCGGTGTGTATATGGTCAAGAAGTCACTGAAATTCTCAAGGCTTGCCATGCTGGTCCCACGGGGGGCCACCACGATCCTAACTACACCGCCAAAAAGGTGTTTGACTCCGGTTTCTGTTGGCCCACGATTTACAAGGATACACAGGAATTAGTCAAATCCTGTGACGCGTGTCAACGTCACTGGAATATTTCACAAAAGAATGAAATGCCACAAAATGCAATTCAAGTTTGTGAAATATTTGACGTATGGGGCATTGACTTTATGAGGCCATTTCTATCATCTCATGGAAACAAATACATACTCGTGGCTGTTGACTATTTGTCAAAATGGGTTGAAGCGAAAGCTTTACCCACAAATGATGCCCGAGTAGTTGTGAAGTTTTTGAAAGCTCTCTTTGCTCGATTTGGAACTCCACGTGCTATTATCAGTGATCGTGGTATGCATTTTTGCAATGACAAATTCGATAAAGTCATGCAAAAGTATGGTGTAACTCACCGTCTTTCTACTGCGTACCACCCTCAAACAAGTGGACAAGTAGAAGTTTCCAATCGAGGCATTAAGAGAATATTGGAAAGAACCGTTGGTGAAAATCGTGCATCTTGGTCGGATAAATTAGATGATGCACTTTGGGCTTTTCGTACGGCTTACAAAACACCCATTGGGTGTACGCCTTACAAGCTTGTGTACGGGAAAGTGTTCCATCTACCGATCGAGCTTGAGCATAAAGCCTATTGGGCCCTCAAGCATGCAAATTTTGACCTAAAAACTGCGGGTGATCATCGAAAAGTTCAATTGAATGAACTAAATGAACTTCGTGATCAAGCTTACGAGAACTCTTTGATCTACAAGGAAAAGACAAAGAAGATTCATGACTCCAAAATCAAGAACCGCGTTTTTAACGTTGGTGATCGAGTCCTTCTTTTCAACTCTAGACTCAAGATCTTCTCGGGAAAGCTCAAAACCTGATGGACTGGTCCATTCACTATCGTTAAGGTTTATCCTTATGGCACCGTCGAGTTATCTCAAAATGATGGTCCTAATTTCAAAGTGAATGGACATCGTTTGAAACATTACTTTGGAGAGGACTTACCATCCATGGTTGTCCCGGATCTCCAAACTTTCCCCAAGGACAATTAAATTTAGGGATCGAGTCAAGCTAGCAACTCGATAAACAAAAACAGTAGCAACAACATGGGATTTCACCCATGTCTCTGACTTCTTTCTACTTTCTAACACCCTAGTGTGGGGGAGTGGCCGTCCCCTGCAGCTATTTGAAATGTATATATTTTTGAAAAAAAAATGTGTGATTGTATGTACAGATAAATAAAGTGAAAAATGCAAAACGATATTTCCACAGTTAGCTTATAATATTATCTTTTTACGTTCAAAGAGTCGGCATAATAGCCGGGACTTTGAATATTGAGGACAATATTCAATTCTAAGTGTGTGGGGGGGGGGGGAATTCTAGCGAATTTTATCACATTATATCCTCTAGTACCCCCGTTTTTGGCCTAAAATTTTCAAAATTTTTTCACTTTATTTCAAAATTTTTGTGGTTATCAGTCCGCCATGTCTAAACGACAAAAGGATTGGTTAATCCAGGAGCAAACGGCTCTTGGTAAAGATATCTCAAATCCGTTGATGGCTTGCAATTTGCCCAAAATTGTATGGTAAATCAACCCACCATATCCAAAAAAGTGAATGAGTTGGCTAGCTCGCAAGATTATGGCTTGTGGTAAAGGCAGTGGAAAAACCATAATTGGTAATCAGCTCACCAAGATGTTGACAATTCCATCAAGAGTTGGCTAGTCCAGAAGCAAACGGCTTTTGGTAAAGACAAATCAAATCCGCTAACAGCTGGTGGTTTGCTGAAAATCACATGGTTATCAAGTGGACCATAGTTCTTACTTGAACTGATACATTTGGCTACTCCAGAAGTGATGGATTTTGGTAAAGAGTTTCAAATCCATTAAGTTTTCTCAAAAGATTGCTAGGGACTAGCAATAGTTTAGTGTGGGGGATTGATGAATGTGTAAATACTCTTCATTTTTATCGTATCTGAACTGCCAAAACATCAAAAAACACTCAGAAATGCATCAAAAAATACAGAAATTATCCCAAAATTGTGTTTCATATGTTTTAGATGCAAAATGTTTAAAAACAAATGAAAAATGAACAAAGTTTGCATAATTGGCAGTTTCAGTCTCTCAAGTTTCAAAAATTGACAAAACTAGTCCCTGAAGGTTTAAAATGAAAGAAAAGTCAACCCAAGTCCTTTGGAATTCAAAAATTATCAAAACAAGTCCTTGGGTAAAAAGTTTGAGAAAATTACACATTTGGTCCCTACAGTTTGAAATTTGGCAAAAATAATCCCCGCATGTTCATTTTGGAAAAAAAATTACATCAAAGGACCTTTGGTTATTTGAAGTTGGCAAGTTTTACCCTTGTGATGTATTTTGGAAACTTGTCAAATCAGGCCCTCCAACTTTCAAGATTATACAAAATGGTCCTTGTGAATTATGTCTACAAACCAAACCGGACCTAATGTTATTATTACCCCAAAAAATCCAAATCCCATAACCAATCCAAAACACCACCCCAAGCCCACTCCACTCACTCCCTTCCTGGCCCAATCTTCACATAATCCCAACTACAAACCAAACCTCCCACCCCGTTTAATATATTACCCCCCTCGTTGACCCCAGTCAAACATCTCACCCTTCCACCACACCCCACTCAAACCTGCAACCCTCCAATTCACCTTCATCACCACCTCTGCACCCCTCCCTGTTACACTCAACCCTCCCCCTTGCATCTCCAAACAAATGCTACACTCCAAACCTACCTTCTGGCATCAATTATCACAGGGAAATGCCAAATACCAATTGGGCGCCAAAACTAATAAATGGTGGAGATTGAATTTCAGCCAATCAATGGCCAAGATATCAGCTGGGAAAAGTCCAAGAGGCACTCAGAAACCCTAATTTCTGGGTATAAAAGAGGTGGAAGGCCTGGAGCAGTGTATTTAGTTTTTATCTTAATTTTAATGTATTTCAAATTTATGTTTCTAGTTTAATTTAGTCAATGAAATTGTAACCTCAGTTGTAATTTGAAGTTTTCAATCAATAAGAATCCAAGTTTCAAGTTATTCTCAGTTCATGAAATTTCATTTTATTTCAAAATATTCAAAAAAGCTCAATTGTTGTTTGTAGTTGTTTACATGGACTTTCTAGGCTCATATAAGCTCCAATAAAGCTTATTAAAGATTTTAGAAACCCTAAAATCCAGTTAGATTCAAAAAGCAAAAATACAAAAAAAAAAATCAGGAAAAAAATAGAAAAGAAAATAAAAAAATGCAAGAAGAAGCAGTGGAGCAGGATAAATCAAGGATGGTCCTGGTTTAGAGCTTCTTGGGAAGCATTAGGTTTGGTATTGTGGATCCTGGTTCATTTGGTTTAGCTTGGAAGCACACTGTGAGCTTAAACTTTCATCTCTTTTGATTCTTAGTGTAATAGTAGAGTAAAATTGCATAACTCATAGTTCTGAGCCATAAGAGTAATTTGTGTGTGTTTCTGCTTTATCTGAGTTAGTGTAGCTTGTTAGATATGTTATAGTTCGGGTTTCACAATTTGGATAACATTTCATCACATTTTATCTTAACTGCCATAAAATTGTATTCTTGTGAATTGTGGATAAGTGTTGTTAAAATGTGTATCTTTGTGCTCAAACCAGTCCCTTTAATCATAATATAGCAGTGTAAAGTGAAACTGTCACACCCCCAAATCCGGGTCCAGCGGAAGCATATGTGTAGCTGGGGTGTAATTCAATTGGTATTACAACACAAGTTCAAAAATGGTTTTCACTTTACTTATTTAAAATAAAATCGTTTAACCAAAAATATTGAATTTACATCGTTAAAAGTAGTGCGGAAATAGGCCCTTAAAATAGTTAAGAACGGTCCCCATATGAATATCAGAGTCTTCTATGACCATGCCATGCCCTGCCAAAACCTCCAGTAGCGTGTTGTTGCTTAATACCTGAAAATACATGCTAAAGTGTCAACACGAGGTTGGTGAGTTCATAGAGTTTGTTTAACAAATAATGCCTATAGAGAAAAGATCGCCCAGCAAAGGCATCGTAAATCCACTCAGTTCCAAGTCCCGCCATAAGAGACTTGTAACCTGTGTGTTCACAACCCACTGCCAAATATGTTATAGTCTACGGAAACAAAAGTAATATGTGGACCAATAATCAAAGATAAGTGTAGTTTGACCAATACATTTGGTTATGTGACCAATTCATTTGGTTATGTTACCCGTACATTCGGATATGTGACCCGTTCATTCGGTTAAGTGACCCGTACATTCGGATATGTGACCCCGTTCATTCGGTTAAGTGACCCGTACATTCAGATATGTATGTACATAGTGGTGAAGCTAGATCATTTGGTTAAGTGTGCATCGTAATGGAAAAGACTTGGGTCCGAAGATAAAAGATTAAGTGTGATGCAAATGAATATACACTACATTCGAATGAGTAAGAAATTCATAAATGGAGCAAGTAAATGTTTGACTAAGCATGAAGCAAAAACCAATTAAATCAAGTATACATTTAGATGGAAACGAGCATGTATTCTCCCCCAAAACCGTTATAAAACAAGTTAAAATAGTAGGGGCTATGACTCACCTGGTGCGATAGCTACGATGACAAGAATGGATACACTGAAATGAGGCACGATCTCTAACCGCAACCTAATATGAGTAATAACGATCTACCTTAGATCATGACGTGATGAAATGAATGCATGTGCACATGATGCCTATACCACTCGTAACTTGGAAATACTAGTTATTGTCAAAGTAAAATAGTTTCCATACTTAGGAAAATAAGTCCAAATATAGAAGTATATAACTTGTCGTAGTATATCGTATAAAAATGTTAGTGTTATATTCCTCGTCTTGAAAACCTTATAATAGTGTCTAGTAGTCGCGTAATAAACCTTGGGTCGTACGTATTTCGTTAGTTAAAAATAAACTCCTTGAATAAGAAATCTAAAAATATGTCATTTAGTATGTAGTTATATTATTTTCTAGTAGTGACTAAATATATATATATATATATATATATATATAGTTGTGACGATTTTAAAACGTGTATAACTTGGTCGTTTTAAGTTCATTTTCCTCGTTCTTTATATTCACGGATTCGTTTTAGTATATACTAATATATTTTCGATAGCTCGGCTCCTCTAGGTTACGTTTAACGCCTCTATTTGTCCGTCGAAAAATGTCAAACAGCATGCAGTTTTTCAGAAAATAGTTTTCATCGTTAAATTTACAAAAATCATATCTCCTTCGTTATAAACTCGTTTTAATCCGTTCTTTCGTCAAAAGTTTCGTTTTTGAAAGTATTTTCTAAATCTTTGGTCAAAAGTTAACCACCATCTACTGATTTTTCCACGTTTTAAAAATAGGGACAGTAGGTAATTATATTGTTTCAAAAACCATTTTCAAGGCTCTAATCTAGTTCCAACCTCAACCAAACCACTTTCAATCACCACAAAACTAATCTAATCCTACCATACACCTCCTTAGGGTGTCATGGGTTCCTAAACATCACAAACCAAGTGGATCTAACAAAGAAATCCAAAATAAACATTTCTAGGATTTATAAGTTAATAGTTTATAAAAATGAAGTGGTATAAGCTAACAAATGCATAAGATCTTGTATGAAAACCATATGATAAATATAAATACTTGAAGAAATAATGAAAATAAACTTTATAAACTTACTTTGAAGATTTAAGGAGTTTAGATGATGAAAAACCTACTAATCCTTGAGTTTTTATTTCAAAACTCCAACAAGGATAACTATATGAACAAGATTACACTTTGATCTTTGAAAAATGATGGTTTTTGCTTCTTGGATTACCCTAGGCCGAGCACCCTTATGGAGAGAAAAAGAGATGAATATTTTCTTGGCTAGTGAATAAATGAGGTAAAATGAGTGTAGGATATCCTTTTATGTATTATTATAAAATGAAGTTAGTACATGTAATTAATAAGACTTGTGTGATTTTCTAAACTTGTAAGTGATTGGTAAGGTTAGGGGGGGGGGGGGGGGGGCGGCAAAATGGAGAATGGAAGAAATCTTGGACAAGTAAGAGAGTTGGTAAAAATAGTGTAAGAGTTTATGTTTATTAGTTGTTTTAAGATGTACCGGGTACCGGGTTAACTAAAGATAAATTTTAACGGAGTTAACCGGGATAAAATAAAGTTGTAAAAATTATAAAAATAGGTTGGGTAAAATTATTGGGTGTTTAGATAATTACAGTTTAATTTCTACGAAAACCGTCGTAATTTTAGAAATCTTACGATAATAATTAAAATAAATATCCAAAATACCGGGTAAATTAATATTATAATTTTTATATTATAAAAATGAATATAAAAATATATTGGGATCATAGTCGGGAGTGTCGGACGTGTTAGTCACATTATTGATCGCTTGTTAACGTTTATTTAGAAATAATTATACGTAAAAGTAAATTATACCAAAAGTATTAATTTAATTACCCTACGAGTAGAATAGTATGCAAGTGCCATAATGATAATATGAAGACTATTTCTAGTCCGTATGAAGTGTCCCAATGATAATGCATGAATTCGCTCCTGAACCAATACGGTTACGTGAATTTGAATACTCGTAAACTAAATTTACGATGACATGAGTAATGCACATGAATAGTGGTTTTCTCTCGGAAATGAATAGTGTCAGGTGAATAGTAAAAATTTCTGAACGCTTCTCAGAATATCAAATTGACCTCAAAAATGATGAATAGTAAAATGATGAATAGTAATCGGTGAATAGTAACTGATGAATAGTAAATTGTCGAAGTTTGGAAAATGACCTGAAATTACGAGCTGTGACAGTGTTCCCTTCTAACAGGAACTTCGTCCCGAAGTTCAGTTTGTGTTGGTCTCTAGAGTGGTATTGGTGAAAAGATGATGATATTTATTGTGTAAGCTACTGAGCTCTGTGGGAGTTCAAGTCTGTAGGCCACTAGACCCATACTGTCTGAATCTCGGGTTTATCTTCCCAAATTTTTCTTAATGGTATCATTCCTTTCCTAGGAAAAACTTTCAACATAATCTTGCCATTAACTTGAAATTCTAAGGGTTTGCAACTTATTGAACTTGTATCTGATTCTTGACTCGTAAGAAATTTCTGGTTATTTCATGAATGCCTACTGGGCTAGTGAGTTAGGCTTTTCCAAATTTTGATCCGTCAATGGATGTTGGCACTTCGACCATAGAGTGCATCAAATGGTGTAGTCTCTAAGCTCGGGTGGTAACTATGGTTATAAAGGAATCTGATTTATGGCAAATGGTTAATCCAACCATTTCTAGAGTCAACCACTCATGCTCTGAGCATATCTCCCTATGTTTGAATCGTTCTCTAATCCTGACCATTGGTCTGCCGATGATAGGTGGTGTAGTTCCAAAGAATCTTAATTAAATCGCTAGGAGCTTGCGGTGATAAAAGATAGAATATTCATTAGATCAGAATTCGTTAATAGTACATGAAACTTATACGATAGAACGTAGAATTAAACACAAAAGAAACACAACACTAGAGAGTTTAGGCTTTATTTATATACAAGGTAGGAGTTCTCTTTTTAACATTGACATTGTTGTTGTTTTCCCGACGAGCTTCACATTTCAACGAACTCTTCCTCCATTCTGGTTCCTCAACTCTGGGCATTCACTCTTGAAGTGTCCAATTACTCCACACTCATGGCAGGTTACCGTGACTTTCTGATGCATTACGAGAGTGGGAGTCTTGCAATCCTTGGCTTTGTGTCTGACCTTTTGACAGTTTCCACATTGAGTGGGGCAAGGTCCTTTGTGATGAAACTGACACTTGTTGCACTTAGGTAAAGTACCTGCATATCCTTTCTTTTCACTTGGCTCCGCAACGTAGGCCCTAACCACTTCATGTTGTTTGTTTGGCTGCCATACTTGATCGTCTCCTTGGTTGTCATCCCTTTTCCTCTTGTTTTCGTTGTTGTTGTTGACAGTAGTTTCTTGCTTCATCACTTGAGCCATAAGCTTTTGAGACATTCTGATAGCTTCCTCCAGCGTGTCTAATTTAGAAGCAATTACGTTCCCACTGATGTTGCACGGTAGTCCACCGATGAAATTTTCTAGCAGCTTTTCGTTATCTGGAACCATAGTTGGACATAGCATAGCCAACTCCTGAAACCTTCGGATATATGCCTCGATATCATTACCTGCTGTTACTAGCTTATAAAACTCTGTTTCCAACTTCTGCACCTCAGTACGAGGGCGAAACTTATCAGTCATCAATTTCTTGAATTGCTCCCAGGTGAGCTTGTAGGCATTTTCCATACCCATCGGTTGAGCATAAGAATTCCACCATGACATAGCTTCATCCAAAAGCATGCCAGTAGCGAATTTTACCTTGCTGCCATCAGGACAGTTGCACATGAGGAACACATTCTCAGTCTTTTCGAACCAGCGAATCAAAGCAACCGCTCCTTCAGTGCCCTTAAATTTGATGGGATCACTAACCTTAAAATTTTTCCAAGTACATTCGCGCTTATTATCGGATTGTCCATTTGTCCCTGTCTGTAAAGCGGCCTCAGCAGCCCTTGCAGCTACCTCAGCTCTCTCGATCTCTAGAGCTTCAGCGATACTATCCTTAACCAATTTCCGAATAGCAGCAGGTGTCATAGTTGGAGCAGCTTTAGCTTTCCCTGGCGGCATAGCTCTTCAAAACGAGAAAAGAAGGGTGAGACATAATTAAGACGTTTCCTAGTAGTAGATGTTCGAGAGTGGGTTATCGTAGAATGAAAGGTTGATGTTGCGATATGGCTAGTTGACGTGGCTCGAGTGGTTTTGTGATATCCTGAGATTTCTGCTGAGTTTTAAATGATCATAATGTACCTAGGGATTCTCCTTATATATGGTATGGGAAGTCTTTCCTAGGGAGGTCATTGATAATATCCACTTATCAATATTGGGAGTAATGAGTGATGAGTGACATAGGAATCTATAGAGTATCACCTAATTCCTTATATATATGGGGATGGTGAAGGGAAATAATAATGATGGTGAGAAGGGAAAAGACTGTGACATCTGCAACATAATGAGATTGTGATGAAAGTGAATACTGTGATGTAAAATGAAACATTTGGAAATTGGGTAGAGAATTCAATCCAGACAAAATTTTATTATAACCATTCTCAGTGTTGCAAAATTCATTTCTGAGTCAGACATAGGTAGTCAGCCTATGTCCCACTATCCCGGGTTGAATATAGGTGACTAGTCTATATTCCACCGAGGTTCCATGAATTTTGAAATACTCAGCTCAGTTATACTAAGACTATGTCCTTCACAAATACCAAGACGTTCAGAAAGACTAAGGCAGGTGACCAAACTCAAGGTCAAATGATGAAATTATGCAAGGAGATACATAACAGGGTGACATATATGATACGTGAACATGCTTATATGAAAGACAATGATAGTAATCAACTAGAATAAGTAAATATAATATACCAGATAATGAGATACAAATCTCATCACATATGTCAGCAACAAACCACAAGTGAGGCATCATCTTGGCAGGCAGGCACGTGACGGTCATAGGGTTAAGTTTTCGTAAAAGTAGCTATAGTCTAGGTTTTAAAAACACTTAGTTCGCTATAGCTAAAGCTCTGATGCCAATCTGTCACACCCCCAAAACCGGGTCCAGCGGAAGCATATGTGTAGCTGGGGTGTAACTCAATTGGTATTACAACACAAGTTCAAAAATGGTTTTCACTTTACTTATTTAAAATAAAATCGTTTAACCAAAAATATTGAATTTACATCGTTAAAAGTAGTGCGGAAATAGGCCCTTAAAATAGTTAAGAACGGTCCCCATATGAATATCAGAGTCTTCTATAACCATGCCATGCCCTGCCAAAACCTCCAGTAGCGTGTCGTTGCTTAATTCCTGAAAATACATGCTAAAGTGTCAACACGAGGTTGGTGAGTTCATAGAGTTTGTTTAACAAATAATGCCTATAGAGAAAAGATCGCCCAGCAAAGGCATCGTAAATCCACTCAGTTCCAAGTCCCGCCATAAGAGACTTGTAACCTGTGTGTTCACAACCCACTGCCAAATATGTTATAGTCTACAGAAACAAAAGTAATATGTGGACCAATAATCAAAGATAAGTGTAGTTTGACCAATACATTTGGCTACGTGACCAATTCATTTGGTTATGTTACCCGTACATTCGGATATGTGACCCGTTCATTCGGTTAAGTGACCCGTACATTCGGATATGTGACCCGTTCATTCGGTTAAGTGACCCGTACATTCGGATATGTATGTACATAGTGGTAAAGCTAGATCATTTGGTTAAGTGTGCATCGTAATGGAAAAGACTTGGGTCCGAAGATAAAAGATTAAGTGTGATGCAAATGAATATACACTACATTCGAATGAGTAAGAAATTCATAAATGGAGCAAGTAAATGTTTGACTAAGCATGTAGCAAAAACCAATTAAATCAAGTATACATTTAGATGGAAACGAGCATGTATTCTCCCCCAAAACCGTTATAAAACAAGTTAAAATAGTAGGGGCTATGACTCACCTGGTGCGATAGCTACGATGACAAGAATGGATACACTGAAATGAGGCACGATCTCTAACCGCAACCTAATATGAGTAATAACAATCCACCTTAGATCATGACGTGATGAAATGAATGCATGTGCACATGATGCCTATACCACTCGTAACTTGGAAATACTAGTTATTGTCAAAGTAAAATAGTTTCCATACTTAGGAAAATAAGTCCAAATATAGAAGTATATAACTTGTCGTAGTATATCGTATAAAAATGTTAGTGTTATATTCCTCGTCTTGAAAACCTTATAATAGTGTCTAGTAGTCGCGTAATAAACCTTGGGTCGTACGTATTTCGTTAGTTAAAAATAAACTCCTTGAATAAGAAATCTAAAAATATGTCATTTAGTACGTAGTTATATTATTTTCTAGTAGTGACTAAATATATATATATATATATATATATATATATATATATATATATAGTTGTGACGATTTTAAAACGTGTATAACTTGGTCGTTTTAAGTTCATTTTCCTCGTTCTTTATATTCACGGATTCGTTTTAGTATATACTAATATATTTTCGATAGCTCGGCTCCTCTAGGTTACGTTTAACGCCTCTATTTGTCCGTCGAAAAATGTCAAACAGCATGCAGTTTTTCAGAAAATAGTTTTCGTCGTTAAGTTTACAAAAATCATATCTCCTTCGTTATAAACTCGTTTTAATCCGTTCTTTCGCCAAAAGTTTCGTTTTTGAAAGTATTTTCTAAATCTTTGGTCAAAAGTTAACCACCATCTACTGATTTTTCCACGTTTTAAAAATAGGGACAGTAGGTAATTATATTGTTTCAAAAACCATTTTCAAGGCTCTAATCTAGTTCCAACCTCAACCAAACCACTTTCAATCACCACAAAACTAATCTAATCCTACCATACACCTTCTTAGGGTGTCATGGGTTCCTAAACATCACAAACCAAGTGGATCTAACAAAGAAATCCAAAATAAACATTTCTAGGATTTATAAGTTAATAGTTTATAAAAATGAAGTGGTATAAGCTAACAAATGCATAAGATCTTGTATGAAAACCATATGATAAATATAAATACTTGAAGAAATAATGAAAATAAACTTTATAAACTTACTTTGAAGATTTAAGGAGTTTAGATGATGAAAAACCTACTAATCCTTGAGTTTTTATTTCAAAACTCCAACAAGGATAACTATATGAACAAGATTACACTTTGATCTTTGAAAAATGATGGTTTTTGCTTCTTGGATTACCCTAGGCCGAGCACCCTTATGGAGAGAAAAAGAGATGAATATTTTCTTGGCTAGTGAATAAATGAGGTAAAATGAGTGTAGGATATCCTTTTATGTATTATTATAAAATGAAGTTAGTACATGTAATTAATAAGACTTGTGTGATTTTCTAAACTTGTAAGTGATTGGTAAGGTTAGGGGGGGGGGGGGGGGGGGCAAAATGGAGAATGGAAGAAATCTTGGACAAGTAAGAGAGTTGGTAAAAATAGTGTAAGAGTTTATGTTTATTAGTTGTTTTAAGATGTACCGGGTACCGGGTTAACTAAAAATAAATTTTAACGGAGTTAACCGGGATAAAATAAAGTTGTAAAAATTATAAAAATAGGTTGGGTAAAATTATTGGGTGTTTAGATAATTACAGTTTAATTTCTACGAAAACCGTCGTAATTTTAGAAATCTTACGATAATAATTAAAATAAATATCCAAAATACCGGGTAAATTAATATTATAATTTTTATATTATAAAAATGAATAAAAAAATATATTGGGATCATAGTCGGGAGTGTCGGACGTGTTAGTCACATTATTGATCGCTTGTTAACGTTTATTTAGAAATAATTATACGTAAAAGTAAATTATACCAAAAGTATTAATTTAATTACCCTACGAGTGGAATAGTATGCAAGTGCCATAATGATAATATGAAGACTATTTCTAGTTCGTATGAAGTGTCCCAATGATAATGCATGAATTCGCTCTTGAACCAATACGGTTACGCGAATTTGAATACTCGTAAACTAAATTTACGATAACATGAGTAATGCACATGAATAGTGGTTTTCTCTCGGAAATGAATAGTGTCAGGTGAATAGTAAAAATTTCTGAACGCTTCTCAGAATATCAAATTGACCTCAAAAATGATAAATAGTAAAATGATGAATAGTAATCGGTGAATAGTAACTGATGAATAGTAAATTGTCGAAGTTTGGAAAATGACCTGAAATTACGAGTTGTGACAGAAACCTTGGCTTAAATCACTCTTAACTCATTGAAAAACACAAGACCATAGTCTTTAAGGGGTGTTTGGCACAGGGGTGTACCCTGTGTTCCTGTGAGAGTTGGGCTTTAAATTTAGTTTAGACAGGGTACTGTAGGTCATACTAGGATAGCAGTAGCACAAAATCAATAGTTTTTTTTTGTTAAATAGTCAACTTAGCATGGAATCCTTTGCAAATTAGTTAACTGCTTAGATTTTTAGATCAGTCATCATTATAATCTACTCATTAGTTGCTATGCTAGCTTAAATTAGGCAAACTATAACCTATAACATCATTCACAGCCAATTAGAGCTAATTGAAACTCACCAAAGTCAAAGAGTGGTCAAAATCTCAAAAGTCAAAACTCATTGTTTATGCAAAAAAACTGACTTTTTGGGTGATTTTTCTAGAGTTGTGTGGGTTGAATCAGACCCTGAAATTTCTTGACGGTTAAGAGTACCAGCTAGGCTACAAGATTCCACAATTATATGATTTTTAGAAAATTTTTTTATTAGCTTGTTTGGAGTCTCAACTGACCTGCAGGGGAAGTCATCTCCCCTGCACCATAGGCTTGTCAGTCCACCTTTTCTTTCCAAGTCCCATTTCTAGTCAACCATTTGAGATTAGTACAGGATAATTGTTGTTTTGAGAAGCCTGTTAGGTTGTTTTGTTGGATCAATACTTGTTAGGGATTGAGGAGCTTATCTTCTTGCTTGTTCTAGCCTCCCAAAGTTAACTGATTGGCCATACTCTTCTGTCTTTAACTCAGATTTGATATAAGCATTTACTTGGCTTATTTAAGTGCTTATCTGATCGATTATAGGTGTTTTGTTGTTGATTTAAGTTGTTTGAGTTATGTGAAATTGAATATGGGCCAGTTTTTCCACTAGTGCTTATTGTGTTACTTTTGTTTATTTCAAATTTCACTTTCAGCCTTTGGCTACTGAACCAGTTTCCCAAGACCACAACAAGCTCAAACCTTGAGCTTAACCCTTGGTCTTGGGCATTTTGAGAAGCCCTCCTAGCAACTTTTTAAGTTCCAAGCTTACTTTGTACCCTGGGTTACCCCTGTAGGCCCCACCTTGGGTTGCAAGTCCATTTCTAGTCCTGTTTGGATCTGTGGACAACTGGAATTGCTTACTTCCATTTTGAACTTATTCTGTGGGATCTGTTGGTTGTTATAGCTCATTCTCAGTGCATCTAACCTGCTTGTGTACTAAACTACCTTTGGGTCTCACTGTATAGCCTTTCAAATAGCTTTTGCTTCATTAAAAAGCTCAAAAAGCTCATCTGTTTGGCTTATTGCATTACACAGGGCTTATTCCTGAGATCCAAGACAAGTACCTTCACAAAAGTTTCATATTTTGAGTAGTTAAACAGTTTTGTAAAAGAAAAATTAGAAAAATCCAAAAATAATTAAAGTGATAGCTTCTATTTAAGCCCTTTTGGCTTATTTTCTGCTTATTTATAAGCTTTTATCATTTTTAATTTTTTCTCAGGTTCCTTTTTAGTTAAAATAATTTTACGAATTTTTTCAGATTTTTCCTTGATCATTTAGTATTTTTTATAATTTAGTTTAGTTTAAATTAATTAAATAATTAGTTTTACTTAATAATAAATAATTAAAAAGTAGAAAAAATAGGTTTTCTGTTTTAAAATTAGTTTTATAATATTTTAGATTTTTCTAAATTTAATTTTCATTTTTCTAGTTAATTTTCATAATTAATTAATAAATAGTGTAATTTAGTTAATTAAAAAGTAATTAATAATTAGTAATTAATTAATAGTAATTAATTAAATAGTGGTAAAAATATTATTAATTTTCTAAAAATTTTCTTATAACATTAGGATTGTAAAAATATAATTTTCACATTCGTAGGACTTTATTTGCTCACGTTTTACTTTTTATTTTGCGCGTTTGCGTTTATTTTAAATTCAAACGCGCGTTTTAGGTTTAACTTACGTTTCTAGGATATCTGATTATCAGTAATAGTTATAATAGTGTTTCTAAGCTATTCTCAATCATAATCTCGTAGTTTAATCATAAAAATCAAATTCCTGATCCTCCTGTAAAATCACCCGATCACTTAAAACGTTTTTAAATACAATTGCTTACCTCGCTGGGACATAACGACCCGGGAATACACTGTACTCCTTGGTTAGTTGGTTTTAGACGTTTGACTTGGTTGACCATTACCTGTTCAACTTAGTTGACCGTTTAGGACCAATCAATGTGCAAGAGGCATTGTGCACAAAAGTTTGTACGGTACAATATGTTTTGCATGAGGAATCATGCACAAAATTTTGGACGGTATAACATGTTTCAAGCCATCTTTAAACCTTGAAGAATATGTTAGCATTAAAATTATATTAGAAAGTGATGGTCATTCTCATTTATTGTAACGTTGTAATGTGTCGTAGTTTTTGTTATTAGAATAGTCAATGGGCTTTGTACTTGGCAAGCTAATATGTTATGTGCAATGTTATATAAGCCTTATTATCTAGTCATGTAACTAAGTCCAAGCCCAAGCCCATAGAAAGCCTTTAGGGCATCTCATGTTACCAACTATTTAAACACCTCAAAGGCTCATTTGAGGTGTGTGCTTGTGTGTGTAAGTGTGTGTTTCTCTTATAATATTCTCTCTTCTTTCTTTCTCTACATTCTCTACTTTCTCTCTCTAACATACTTCACATATCAAGTCACCAAGGCTATTGTGTGTGATAAAGTTGATAGTTTTAAGGTCCTACAAGTGGTATCAGAGCCTCATTGTGTTATTTCATTGATTTTTTGTGGTTCCGGTTCGTTTGTTTGTTTTAAGCTGTATTTATACAATTTTTTATAGTCCGAAATTTTTTTTCCTACTTGTAATGGTAACAGTTTATACAAGCTTTTATGTATCTAAATATGGTTAAAAAGTCTCAATGATTTACCCAGATTTACAAAACTGCTTCGCGTCATTTCTTTTGTCCAAACAGCTTTGTATGCATTCATATATCATTCTTATGACTTTTTGTACCATCCGTGAAAGGTCAACAAGTGGTCTGTTATTACATGGTCAAAACAAGGTCATAATACATGGTCTGAATATCGTGCTCTAACTTTTTTGGCCGGAATCTGAACAGAAAAGGACGCCGGATATTGGTCAAATGGTCAAATACTCATGTTACGTTCAAGTTTATGCAGAAAACCCTCTCTTTACGCGAATCTTCAGTTTTTCTACGCATAACTTGGACAAGTTATGCGTAAGGTTCATCTAAGGCAAAAAACCCTTGTCTTACGCGTAAGACTTACGCAAAAGACACGGGTTACGCAAAAGACCAAGTTTACGCAAAACTTGTTTATGCCAAAAACCTTGTTTACGCGAAAGCTATCTTACGCAAAAGTCAACCAACAGGCTTACGCAAAAGGTTATGCGTAAAGTGTCCTAATCGAAAAAAAAAGGAGGAAGAGATGTAGCAGAAGAGGACTTTGACCACAACCAAACATACCAAGACTCATTGTACCTCAGTAAACATCATCGGCCCAAGAATATAATCAAGAAAAAGAAAATTTGTTCTAAGCTGAACATCAATGGTTCTCGTAGCACAGCCTAGCCAAGATCCAAAACAACCTCTATCCTAATCTCACAGTCAACAACAACTCCAAATCTAACTATATCCCATCTCAGATTGGACTCAACTTTTACTCTAATCTTTTACAAGATTTTTTTTTAGTTGAGTGTTAATCATCACAGATCGATGTCATAGCTTCACTTAACTTATATCCGACACAAAAAAGAAAAACGATTTATAACAAGAATGTTATAATCGTCTTCCTGGGTCGTTCAAAAACTCGTAAACAAATCAATTAATCCTACCTTAAAGATCTTGAAGTCTTCTATGTGCTTTCTGGATTCGAATCATTTTGCAATAGACATGCAAGAAAAAGGGTAGAGTTATGACTTAGTTAAGAACGCTTGCGAGGGTATGTTAATTGTTGATGGATATGCGATGATGATGATGAATCAGAGATATAGATGGAGATGATTTGATGGTAGTTAGATGATGAGATGATTTTGGATGAGAGAATACGTTAAAAAAAGGGGGCGGTGTAAAATATGTGTTAGGATTATCACAATAAGAGTGTGATTAGGGTATGCTGTTATATCCCTTTGTTATTGGACCAGGTTGTGCTATGGTTGGATTTTATGATTATTGGGCCTACATACTTATTCACACGAAAGTTGAAGTGGGCTGCGTAGTCATATTTGGATTGGGATGTTGGATTTGAGTCTATATCATTTGTTGGAATGGGCTGCAAATACACATATATGTCATCTAAAATTCATTTTTAGATGCAAATTTTTTTATAACATTTGGTATAACGTATGGTATTTTGGTGTTATAAAATTTCACGGGGATATATTATTCATGGCTAGAATTGTTTTGTTTCCGATATTATTGATTTGACTTTGAAGTGGCATTTCAAAAAGTGTACTTATTTATCTCAAAGTCTAGGGGTGGTTGGATGCATGACTTTCGAAGATACTTGTTTGTGCATTCACGGGAAATGATAGTGATTAAGACTTGGATTATCTAGTTATACCCGCTGTAAGGAGTTACATTGTAGTGCTCATGGGTTATAGCTATCACTTTAAGGAGTTACATTGTAGTACTCAGTGTCACACGCAGTTGTGGATAGTTCAAGAGGCGGAGAGTTCATATACTATTTGTTGTCTTGAGTATATGTCTCTATCTATGCTTAAAGGAGTTACGTAGTAGTGCTCATTATAAGTTCTTAGTCACACCATCGTACAAGATTAAGTCACAAGATGGGATGTTTACTTCATTTTCAAGTTGGTCATATCGGGCTGTCTCCATATGTGGTCATTACTAGTAGCCGGTGAATTCAAAGGAGGTTCGATTACAGGTTGATTTGAGAGAAAAGTATTGAGAGTATAATTTTGCGACATATACTCACAGAATGTGCTTCAAAAAGCTGTTATGGCTTCTAAATTGCATCAAGTACAAGGTGATTATACGACATGTATACTACATTATGATGATTCCGATACCTCGCAACCATCAGGAGGGAGAAGAACATGCCAAAAGAAGTAGTGTTTCATCTTCAGCGATTGGATTGGCCGAGAGAATTGTGCTTAACATCGTGAATGGAGAAGTAGTGTGTGTACATCAGGGCTTATTACCAACTTGAATGCAATGCTATGTAAGTTATATTGTCATGATGCTCCCTAAACGACAACCGTGTGCCTACACTTTTGAATCTACTTTATCCGCTGCGTGATGAAAAGAGAGTTGTCGGTTCAGGAGGGAGCAGGAAAAAGAATAAAGGCTCACTAGTTAGGAGGGAGTAATAACCTAACTAGACCATTACAGTTGAAGTTCAGAGCTACAAAGACCATTTCCGTCAGTGTCAAAGATCATACGCCGAGATCGTCGGAAGAGAGAACTTCAAGTCTGCCTCAATATATAGACTACAGAGACTCTGCGCTTCAACAACGTCAACATAGTTTACTATTGTTGTAATTCACATTGTTTATGTATTTATAGGTCTCATTGTAACCATTCACGTGTGACGATATCTTGGAGGGAGATTGTTAGCCTCGCTTTTTTATAAAGATAACGTCACACATGTGAATTGGACTAGATTAGTAACAAGTAGTACCCACAGGGACTACTATCGTACACTAGGCAAATTAATGTTGTAATGAGCCTATAAATACCCCTCATGACTCTCCATGAGGGGTGTGAGAAATTGTGTAACATTCATTTATCCTTAATATAAACCTTTTTCTTCACCCTCTCTCTACTCTTTCTCTCTCTAAACTAAACATGGATATCATTTATAATCATCAACCTCGACCTCCCGAATCACATAAAAATCATTACTTTCGGTCCTACAAGTGGTATCAATCGCCTAACAATGATTTAGGAGTGTTTTTATCAAGTTTTTGTTAAAAAGTTGTGTATTTTTCATATATACATGCACTTTTTCTTCAAAAAGTTTTGATTTTTACAAGTTTTAGTGTTAAAGTTGTTGTTTTTATTGAAGTTTTAGTGATTTTAAGTGTTTTGGGAAAAATTTGATCAAAAGAAACAAGTGGAAAATGAGTTTTGGGTGAAAAAAATCATTTTTTTTAGCTAGTTGGTAATCCTTTGCTTAAAGTTTAGCAAAAAACCCTTTTCCTACTCAAAAGATCCTACTCAGAAGATCCTACTCAGAAGATCCTACTCAAAAGATCCTACTCAAAAGATCCTACTCAGAATATCCTACTAAAAAGATCACTCAAAAGATCCTACTCAAAAGATCCTACTCAAAAGAAAGATCCTACTCAAAAGATCCTACTCAAAAGATCCTACTCAGAAGATCCTACTCAAAAGATCCTACTCAGAAGATCCTACTCAGAAGTTTTACTCAGTACTTCCCTAGCTTGGACAAGTTAGTGGAATACTTCGACACGAGATATCTTTCAAGCTTGGACAAGTTTGAGAGATTTGTTTGGTTCTTTAACCTTACGCATAAACAATTGCTTACGCCTAAGCCAAAAACTTACGCATAAAGTAAAAGTTTATGCCTAAACTTTCAGTTTACGCATAACTTCTCTTTACGCCTAACTTTTTGTTTACGCATAAGTTATTAGTTACGCGCAAGATTCAAGTTAACCTTAAGATTAGTGTCTACGCATAAGATCAAGGTTTACGCATAAGAACAGATCATCAGAGTTGACTAAAAACGCTCCGGGAAGAAGTTATTAAGGTTTTAAGGTTTCAGATCAAAATTTTCACCATAACAACTTGCATCAACTTACACTAAACACAAATCCTACTTCGTTGAATCGATCCAAGATCAACTTTATCATCTATCATTGGCAACTCAGCAAGACATTCATTCAGCCGGTGCCGAAAACCGACCTCCCATGCTGTCAAAGGGTAGATACTCGCAGTGGGCTAGTCGTATGATGCGCTATCTTAAGAGCAAAACAGATTGAACACTTCTTGTCAAATCCATTGTGGATGGACCCTTCAAACCAATACAAGTACTAGACCCTGGAGATCCAAATGGAACCCCACCCATGCAACCATTTTACAGAGATCAGAATGAGACTGAATACATTGTGGAAGACAGAAAACAGATTGAAGCTGATGATCAGGCATTTCATTACATCGTTCTTAGTTTACCTGAAACCATTTATGCTACTGTTGATAGTGAAGTAAGTGCTCATGCTGTCTGGGAAAGAGTCAAGAGGTTAATGTATGGGACGGACATCGGGAAACAGGAAATGGAAACACAATTGCTTAAGGAACTTCGCAAGTTTACTTCAATTCCTGGTGAATCCATAGAGACGTACTACCACAGGTTCTGTAAGATCATGAATGATTTATCAAGACACAACCTCAGTCAGACAAATATTGCTAACAATACCATTTTTCAAAATGAGTTGCAACCAGAATGGGGAAGATACGTCACTATTGTCTATCAGACAAAGAATTTGCATGAAGTAACTTATGATCAGCTGTATGACTTCTTAAAGCAAAATCAAGATGAAGCTAATGAAGTAAGGGCCGAATTACTAGCTAAAAAGCATGATCCTCTTGCATTAATGGCTAATACACCAACACCTTTACCTGTAAACACACAACAACCATCATCATCTTCAACTCACAGCTACATGCAACCATCCTACATTCAACAACCAACACCTGTCTACCAACAACAATTCTACCCACAACAACAACATGTTATTCCACAACAGCAATACCCACAATTCCAAGAACCGGAATTCACTAACAATGATGAAGCTACTGCAGCCTTGACCCAAGCGTTTGCTTTTCTGTCAAAGGCATTCAAAGGATGTTATTCTACACCAACAAACAACAACCAAAGGATTTCATCGAACACTCGCAACAAGCAGATTGCTCAGCCGAGTTTCAATATGGACAACGGAGGCCAAATGGTTGGAGTTTATGGGAATCAGCAGGGATATGCTACTGGATTCAATATGGGTAATCAGAATATGCAGAATGCAGGTCAGTATGTAGGGAATCAGAATGCAGGTCAGTATACAGGGAATCAGTATGGTCAGTTTGTTGGAAATCAGAGGGGTCAGAATGTTGGTAATCAGGCAATGGGTAATTAGAATAGGAATGTGGTAGCTCCAGTTGTTGGGAATTATGGAAATGTGAATCAGGGTTATCCGGTAAAGTGTTTCAACTGCCAAGGTGTAGGTCATATGGCAAGGAACTATCCTACTAAGCCGAAGAAGAAAGATCTAGAGTATTTGCAGAAAGCAGTACTGTTAGCACAAAAGGAAAAGGAAGGGTTTCAATTGAATGCAGAGGAAAATGATTTTATATGGATGACATGGAAGATAGAGAGGATATCGATGTGAACTGCATATTCATGGCAAATCTTCAGGAAGCTAAATATGACACGGATTCTGACACACTGCCTGTTTATGACACCAATGCACCATCTGAGGTATCAAATTTAAACACATATCATAATAATGATATATTTGATATGTCTCCTCATGAGGAACAACATTCTGAGAAGCAAGCACCCACTTATGATACATGCCTGGACACGCCAAGTAGTAGCAATACTCCTTCAGCAACTCCAGATGTGAATCATAATGGAGGCTTCGTTTCACCGCATGCTGAGAATGATGAGGAAACACGTGCTTTATTTGAATCATTATTAAATAATTGTGGTATTGAAATCGAGAAAGTGAAAAAGGTCAATCGTGATGTTAAGGCCATGAATGAGAAATTGACCACTGAGCTTGAGAGATACAAGGAAAATGCAAAAAGTTTTCAAATTCACAAAGAACGCGAGTCAGAACTTGAAATTGGTTATAAGAAGTTACTTGTTAAAGATAGGGAATGGAAAAACAAGTTTGCTATTAACTCTTTAAAACAAGAAATTTCTGAGTTAACAAACCAACTTTCAAAACAAAAAACAGCTTATACGAATCTTGAAAAAGAAAAGGATGAGTTGAAAAAGGACTTTGCAAAGAAAGAAGATAAAATTTTGGACAAAATCATAGAGTCAAAACACATGATTGCACATCTAGAAGAATTAGTGGTTAAGTCGGGTCAGTCAAGTGAAACAATGAAAATGATTTCAAATCAAACTAAACCGATTTACCATACGAAAAATAAAATGGCTCTTGGTAACACAAATCCTTGTAATCTCAAGAAAGCTCAGCAAGAACAGAATGTTTTGTATAATGGTAATGTGATTTACACCAAACATGATCCTCCTGTCGTTCGGAATTCTGTGGAAACAATGGAATTGGTCGAAGAGAGCATAACTAAAATGAAACAAAAGGATTTGAAACCCATTGATTACAACAAATTGAACAAACTTTCGGGAACTACTTTTGTTCCACAAAAAGAACCATCTGTGTTTTCCATAAAACGACCATTCTCAAAAATAGTTTCTAAAAATGTAGTTGCTTCCAAATCGATTTCTAACATGGAACAGATTTCCTCAAACAACACTTTTAACACAAGTGTTGCAAGAGGATATCTTGATGATATTAAAACCAGAATTGGGCAACTTAAAACGACTTTAGAGTCTAAAACGAGACTAAATGAGATCAACTGGAATTCCACGGTTCATTTACAGCTTAAAAAGATTCTTGAAAGTGAATTTGCTCATCAAATTAATAACATTCATGCTCGAGTAATTCATTTTGAACAAGCATTTTTGAAAGAAACAGCTGAGTTCGTCATGGATCACAAATCCCTGGTAAAGAAGGCTAATGAATCTTTTGAGCAAATCACTGTTTTTGAAAACCTAAATGATTCACTCTTCGAAGCTGTTATGACTACTGATATCATGTCCATCATTATACAAACATATTCTGTTCAAGGCGATGAACGACGGAGAGCTGAGACCTCTGAAATTGTTTCCAAATATGAAAATGCTCTTATAAAGCTTGAAAAAGAAAATGTGTCATGTTTTAAACAACTTGATCGGAAAAAAGAAGAATGCAAGTATGACAAATTGTCGTATGAGCGTGCCTTCAAGAACATGAAAGAGCAAAATGATCTTTTGAGGGCTCAGCTTGAAAGTCAAAAAGGGAAGGGTGAGGAAACTAAGTTTGCAAAACCATCGACTTCGGAGAAACCAAATGTTTCAAACACGGTTCAAAAACCAAAAATGTGAATTTCACGGTTTACTCCAAAAGTCGATGAGAAAAAGGATTTGACAAAACCAGTCACTCCAACACCCTTGCCCCTGCAATGTGAAAATGAAAAGATTGTTGATAAACAAAAATTGGTTGTTGAAAGAAACACAAATATTCGTTCACCTGGCCCTTCTAGGAATAATACACCGAATATGACCACAAAAACTGTTATAGAATCTATTGGTTCTAATGACATGACCAAAAATCATCATCTAGAAGAAGCTATAAAAAAAGGCACAACATCGAAAAGACGGAATTTTAGGCACAAAACCTAGTGTGATGAATTCTACAAGATTCCAAAGCACTGATAGTAGTAGTAAACCATTACCTAGGAACAATCAACAAAATACTAGGGATTGGCTTGCATCTAAGAGTAGTGGCACAAATGAGAATGCTAGGAACGTAGAATGCAACACAAAGAATTCTAAAGTCTCATCGAACAACAAACAATTTCCAAAAAACTGTAGTGACAAAGTTACAGATGCTGTGTTAAACAAGAATGTTAAATTTGTCTGTCCTACATGTCAATAATGTGTTTTTTTCAGCTAATCACGATGCATGTATTGCAAAATTTATCAAGAAAGGAAAGTCATGTGTCAAGACACAATCCACTAGGACACCAAATCGAAACAAACCCGTTGATAAGAAGCAAGAGGTTAAGAAACCTAATAGGTGGATATCTACAGGATGTAGTTTTCCCAAGACTGAGACTTCCGCTGCATCTGATAAGAAAACTACGTCTAGATCTTACCTTAGGTGGATTCCCATGGGAAAAGTTTTTAAAACAGTTGGTCTTAGATGGATTCCCATAGGAAAGATTTTTGATAGTTGCACCAAGACAAGTAATAGTGAAAATCATCAAGATAAGGAAGTAGAAACCACTACAACCGTTGATAGTGATTACCCTCAAAGTGAGGAAACATGTACTTCTAACATTGTTATTTGTGAAACCTCTTCGTCTTTGGTTGCAGGTGCTTCAACAATCTCAGAACCCAGTTCTTTAGAGGGTTCAAATTCTGTAAATTCTATAAAATCATTCTTTCAATCTTCTATTTTTGATTTTCCCTTTCTTTTATAAAAACAAAAACAAAATACAAAAATATAAAATTTTCAAAAAATACAAAAACAATATAAAATCAAAAAATCCAAAAATATTCTTCTCACGACATGTCTCTCGTATAAATCAATATTCTGTACGTTTCTAGAAATGTCATTCAACAATGATACAGACATGTACAGATTCTTGAGTGGGTGTTCTTTAAATTGTTTTTCTAAAACATATCGTTTCTCAAATGTTTCTTCATAATGGCTTGTAAGTACTTCAGCTTACAACCCGTGCTTCAAAGAAAGGAAAGTGCTTAATCAAAACAAAGATTTCAAATATTTTTTTCGAGCACTTATCCTAAAATGAGAACCAAACTCTTATCTGGCTTGAGTTTTTCTTTAGAAAAACTTTCAAAATCTTTAAGCTCAAGACCATGATTGTTGATCTAATGATAAATTAGATTTTCAAAATTTTCTTTCATTCTGAGCACTACCTTTTCAAGATTTTTCAAAAAGATTTTCAAAATCTATCAAAATCGGTGCTCATCATCAAAATGACTTGTGTACACCTTACAGTGCACAACTCAAGTTTTCAAAGAAAGGAAAGTGCTACGCAAAAATGATTTTCATCAACAAAGTGCAATTATCCTAAAATTGGACACTGTTGTACGCCTCAGTGCGACATTCCTATTCAAACAAAGAGAAGTCTTTGTTTTTCAAAAAACCTTGATGCAAAATTCAACAAATCTCTTCTTTATCTTTCAGAATTTTGCTTCAAGAAGACTCCTTCCTTCTAAACTTTAAAAAGTTTAACATTTCTCAGAAACATATGCGAGTTTTGAGGGGGAGTATTTCAAAAACAAAAATGTTCCGATTTCATGCAAAATCAAATCTGTCTATCTCTCCAAAAGCTTTTTGTTAATCAGTTGATATAAAAAATATCACGATATGCTATTTTTGAGAGGGAGAAGACATGATTAAAATGTGATCAAAGGTGTTTAATAATTGTGACTGAATCTCAAAAGAGCTCGACTCAGAAAGTACCAATGAATTGACGAAGCATTAAATGCTAGTAATCGAAAAGACTTGTCCTGGACGGCTAATAATTTCAAGATAGTCTAACTAGTGATGTAAGCGTGTCTCGAATAGGACTTGTCTGAGTAGAATGTACCGTATTGAGAAACTTTCTTTGGACTTGACCAGGACGGGTAATAATTTCAAGCTAGTCTAACTAGTGATGTAAGCGTGTCTCGAATCGGTCATGTTCACTGAAAGTGGATCAATTCAAAAAGTGCAAACTCCTCACGCATGTGCAAATTTCTTAAAAATTCATGAGCACATGTGAAGGGGGAGTCCTTCAAAAGAAATGCAAAACTCTCGAAGTGTCAACAATGTGTTTTATTATCATAAACACTTTGAGAGATTTTTCATAAATGGTTTCATGGCAATTATAGGATAGTCATGGAGTTATAAGGTGACTAAGGTTAGGAAAAAAGGTCCTATGATCCGCCAGAGCCGGAGGGATCTACCCAAGGACAAATCCAATAGATTAGAATTAGAAGTCCTTAGGTATGATTGAAAAAAGGAGAAAATGAGAAAGGAGAAAGAAGGGGTTGAAGAATTAAAAAGAAAAGTTATGAAAAAGGGTGAAAAGAAATAGCCCTCCAAATGTTCAACCTTAGGGCAGACACCGGGTTCAATTCGTATGCTACTGGTCGTTACTAAGGTGACACCGGTATTGAAGACAAGACGTCATGGACCCAGTGACGCATTGCACTAAACCTTCTAGCCACTCAAGTTCTCTTAAAAGAGCTTGTTTCATTTTTGCGGGGAACCGGTGTAATCTATCGACCTGTCTCTTAGAGATGGTTGATATTGAAACATGAGACCTCTCCCTAATCTCCGCATAGGAAACCAAATGTGCACTTATCGTGTCTAGAGCCCCGAGATTCATCAAAAGATCTCATAGGAACATATAATATTCCTACACTAGTTGTTCATCACTAAGGACGCCAGATGTAAACTTAAGAGTCCTACGCAGATCTTAGCAATCTGCCAGAACATTTATGAGAGGATTCACATTTGTGATTCTCAATGATTGAATGGAAATTCCTGCCAGGGTCAACATCAAGCAGCCCTGACAGCAGGTCACTTCGGTAATTCTTTATGGGTTACGCTTAGTGTTCGCGGTGGTTTCAAATGGTCTACAGTCGTGGAGTGATCCCCAGCGACTCACCCAGTCATTGAGCTACTAAGTAGGTCTTGTAAGCTCCCTCGGGAGTATCTGACATGAGAACGGCCTTGGTAAGGGTTAGAAGGAGTCTTCACACTATGCTGTTAACGATTTTTAATTCGAACCTGTAAGTACCGGTTGATTTATTGCTAGTTGTTTTCATGCAGCTACACATCACCTCCATGGCGACAGATTCCGCATGCTCATACATACATCTGGAAGTTAAAGAAAGCTCCCTCAAAGATCTTTACAACACAAAGTTCAAAGAAAGATTCTACGCCAAAAAGAAGAATCTACAAAGTATAAAGACTAAAGATCAAAGTGAAAGAAAGGGAACTACATGCATATGAATATCAATGTCCAAAGATGTATGAGCATGTTGGAATGGCAAACAACCACCATAGACGAAGAAGTGACGAAAGGCAGATTGCTCCACATCACAAAAGAACAAAGAATGATGAAAAGTCAATCATCAAAGATCACAAAGCATGAAGGAACAAAGATTAATGACTATTCTACTACGACACACAATGGTCAACAACAAAGAACAAAAATGACCTAATCACGTGGAGCATCATTCGAATGACCACCCCTTAGGGGGAGATTGTTAGCATTAAAATTATATTAGAAAGTGATGGTCATTCTCATTTATTGTAACGTTGTAATGTGTCGTAGTTTTTGTTATTAGAATAGTCAATGGGCTTTGGACTTGGCAAGCTAATATGTTATGTGCAATGTTATATAAGCCTTATTATCTAGTCATGTAACCAAGTCCAAGCCCAAGCCCATAGAAAGCCTTTAGGGCATCTCATGTAACCAACTATTTAAACATCTCAAAGGCTCATTTGAGGTGTGTGCTTGTGTGTGTAAGTGTGTGTTTCTCTAATAATATTATCTCTTCTTTCTTTCTCTACATTCTCTACTTTCTCTCTCTAACGTACTTCACATATCAAGTCACCAAGGCTATTGTGTGTGATAAAGTTGATAGTTTTAAGGTCCTACAGAATACAAACCAAAAATGCCATGAATGCATAAATTAAACACACCAATTAATGGTTAGTCTTTTTACCTTCCCGTCTATGAGTTACAAATATTTTATCAACTATATAATGTGTCAAAAATCAAACACAACAAACCACAACTTCCTCCACACCGCGTGCACATTGGGCTACAACTTATTATGGTGGTAAAGTAAGCATCACATCGTCTTACTTATTTAGCATATTGATTTATATTATTTTATGTAAATTTCATGTGTGTTTTGTGTGTAAGAATGTAGGACATAAATATGATGCTTAGGAGGTTCGGTAGTAACATCATCTTCTCTAATGGTTTAAGAGATCCTAAACATCGGTGTCTTATCAATTAAGTGAAACATGCACGAACATTTTTACTTTGATCAAAAATGCAACATATTGATTAACTGTATTTAAGTTACTAATTATCAACTATATCTAATTGTTTTTTGTAGCGCATCAAGAAGCATTAAAGAAAGAGATCGAGAAGTCACAAAAATTGTATCAAGAACAAAACATGCAACAGGCCAATGAACAACAACGACAAAGACAACAACAACAAGAAGAAGAACAACGCCAATGCCACCGGTGGGATGAATACTTAGCATTCATATTAATAGTACGTTAAAAATTAAACATGCAATATTTTACTTCATGTAATACCGCTAAATGGGCTAATACAATTTATTCGTTAGTAAGTAAGTTTATTGAAAATAATGTGACGAGCATTCAATTTTTAGTCAATAATTATTACTACACTTTGTTGGTGCATTTCAATATTTTTGCTCTTAATGTAGTTTTTTGTCTTGCGGTGTGTTAATGTCACTTTCATAATTAAACGTCTTGGAATATTGCGTGACTTTGATATTTGATATGACTGTGTAAATTATGTCGATGTTACATATTGAAAATGGTAGTATATAATAAAAATATCTTCACACTATCATCTTAATAATAAGAATCTTCTATATCGAAGAAGTATATAAAGGAGAAGGAAATTGTATTTCAAATGTTATCATACACCTATCACGAGGTAAGCATTATTCATTTGTTTGAGATCATGTGATTCATGTCGTCATACTGTAAATACTTAGAGTGAATTACTAATGAATGCTCCAAATTCGATATTATAGTTTATGGAAAAATGTTGTAATAATGCATTAATTAAAAAATAATTTATGCAACTTACTCGTATTAAAAGATTACATATGAAAAGCCTCATTTAAATATAACATTTTACAAAAAACCTCTTCACATTAAAGAAAGGGATCGATAAGTCACGAAAATTGTATCAAGAACAAAACATGCAAAATGCCAATGAACAACAATAAGAAGAACAACAACAAGAACAATGCCATGGCTACCGGTGTCAATATAGATGAATACTTAGCATTCATATTAATAATACGTTACAAATTAAACATGCAATATTTTACTATACGAATTATAATTAATACTCTTAAATATACTAATTACTTTAATGTTTTATGTTTTTATAGTTTTGTTAAAAAGGAAATTTGTTTTATAGTTCAGTTTTAATAATGTAACTTATTTGAACAACGTAGTCCGTCTTTCACAAAAAATGATAGTTTCAAACATGAACCAAAAATTAGTCCCGAACATTACGAAAAAAAACAATTATATCCAACATGTGTGCATTGCATGGGTCCTGAGGCAGTCCAAACCTGTGTGCATCGCATGGGGATGAATATAAAAGGTCTCCAACATTAATGTCATCGCTTCATATTTAAAATAATTTATGTAAATGATGCGTGGAATTGCACCCTCGCAAAAGGTTTTATCTCTCAAGGGATCTTGAGAAGCTTGCAATCCCCACCAGGCAGTGTACCTGTGCGTTGTAGTATAGTATAGTGACAAGTGCCAGGGGATTGATCGTTCAACTCAGGAATAGTGTTCGCTAGGATTAAAAAGTCTACTAAACTAGGTCTAAAGGTGAAGGATGATTCTTTTTGTATTTTTGCATTTTTATAAAAGCAAGTAAAATCTCGGGTTTTGAAGGAGTGGACGAAATTAGTTGCTAGTCAACTAACCCAATTGACTAAGGATGCAATCAAAATAAAATAAAATAAAATAAAATAAAACTAATTTGTGGTGTGAAAAATAATAAGAGAAAATGTGTTTACTTAGATTTCATTACTCCCTAGATATCTTTTACCGGTTGATTAGCTTGTTACAATTGCATGGATGACGGGTCATATTCCTTAATACTAGTCGTAGGGCCGTGTACGAAATTCCCTAACTCTATAAGCTCCTACTTTACTCCTATGTCGAGCCGACTAAAAGCTCATAACATGGGATCACTAGAATTCGCTCATGCATTAAATACAACCATAAATCGTAGTACACCTCCGATCATGTTTCTTAAGACGTTCAAGCAAGTTACCAATTGGAAGTCTGCCAGTTTTCTTAAGCCTAACATCGAATACAATCATCCACAACAATTATAAACAAAACATCAACCAATAATCAACATCTAGGTTTCATTACATTTAAGCAAACACAATAAAAACCTAGCCTAACATGTTAAAAAGAATAAAAGCATAAGATAGAATCATACAACACATAGACATATTGTATGATTATTGGAAAACTTATCTTCAATTGAACATGGATGGAACAAGGGTTGAAACCCTTATTATTACAGAAAATTCGTCTAGGGTTTTCACAAAGAAGCTCTCCAAAAGTTCCACACACTTAATGAATGAAAATTAGAAAACTATATATAGATTTTACACCTTGACGGCGTCACGTTTTAGCTTGTGACGCCGTCAACTCGCCGCCAAGAGAAAATTCATATTGCCTAGATCCACTTCTGACTCCGTCATGTGTAAATTTACTCTAGGTCGTCACATGTATTTTGACCCTGACGGCCTTGGTGACGCCGTCAGGCCAAATTGCCTTGAGAATGCTCTAGGCCGTCATGTGTATTATCCACATCCACCTCTTTTGCCACTCTTGACGTCGTCACTTGCATTGCCTTGACGCCGTCAGGTACTGTTCCCAGCAAGGATTTTGAGACTTTGTCGTTTTCTTCACTTTTTCGCTCCAAAAACGTCCAAAATGCTTCCTTTTGTAAATTTCCTCTCAAAAGTACCTAAAATGACAAAAGGAACGATTTAGGGCAATAATTGATCAAATAATTACGAATTCGGGCTTAAATGACCCCCCAAAAGCGGTACACTTTTCGCCTTATCAAATACCCTTACAGTTGAGATTTGCTTGTCCTCAAGCAAATGCGCTTTTATTCTAATAAAAATACAAGCTAGGGGTCATTTAACACTAATATAAAAGTAATTACAACAAATAATCGTTTAACTTAAAACCAAAAACAAGCACGGAGGTTATACACTAGCACCTCACAAATAGTGTCTAGATACTCACATCTCTCGGGTGTAATAAAGTATATATCACAATAAGGAAATGGAAAACATCTCTCACTACCTGTCATAGCAAATAGATTACCATAGGCTTGGGAAATGATCAAACCTCCACCACTTGGCGTAAGCACCTAGGATAAACTATCAAAGAGATCTTTTAAAGGGTTATAACATGAGGTGTAGGGATATGGTAAACACGATTTTGTTTGATAAAGGCAATATTTACTGGTGGCGAGTTAGTCATCTTGGTCAATTACATGTACAATGTGGCATTGCTAAGCCAAGACTCGACTCGGCTTAAGCTAATAAAAAACTAACAAAACATAAAACAAACATGAAATGAAACGGGATGGTAATCCGTATGTTTTTCTTTTTTTTTTCTTTTTCTATATTTTTTTCTTTTTTCTTGATTTTTTCGATCTTTTTTTTTTTTTTTTTTTTTTTTTTTTTTTTTTTGCATACACTCTTGCCCTACCATCCAAAATAATACATCATAGGGAATTTGCATTCCCCTTACACTTGAACTTTTACATACTTTACAATCAACTATTCTAATGACTTGAATCAAGATAATTAAAACACTTGGAGTACATTTTAAGATTAACGCACATATGGGGGTAATAAATGATGTTCTTCCCCATTACTCCATAACACAAGTACTTTACCCATGAGTCCCAATCGTTCCAAAACAATATGTACAAGATATGACTCGACTTAGCAACCATGTAATCAATTAGATAATTAACTAAGGGTTTAAACAAATAACATTAATGCAATAAAGATGAGTGCATACACGGAAAGCTAAGGCGATTCTGTTACACATTTGGGGTCGATTGTAAACAAATTCTTCCTTTAAGTAAAATGATTAAAGTTAGAAATGAAAAAGATAGGCTCGTAGGGGTGTACTAGGGGTATCGTGTACTAAAAATGAGTAAACGCAAAGGTGTGGGAAAAATTAATTGACTTTACTAGTCAAGGTAATTGACTTAAATGGTCAAGTAATTATAATACGGGTTTAACACAAGGGTGATCCTAATGCCTGTTATCATGTAGTAAATCCTACTACACGAATGTAGTCTCACTAGCGGTCTCAGGATATATCACTAACGCAAGTTCTAGAATCTAAATACTACCGGTACACTTATAAGCACTAATAATTAATGCTTTTCCTAACAAATCTAAAGGCGAACCTCACATATTTGAGTGGAAAATTTTTCTAAGTGGTACGGTTTTTGTGCTAGTCATACAACTCCTATCCATGAGACGCTCATTTAGGCTAAAGCTTCACTCCTAAATGTCATAAGAAAATTTAAATTTGACGCTAAAATTGCCCTAACAAGTATTTCTCTTAGTTTTATTACACACCTACTATTGAACAAACAAACTCAAGCATAATTGTATTCTCAAAAGTATCATCATTTACCCTCCCCTTACACTTAAGCTGAACATTCCCCAATGTTCAATAAAAAGATGTAAAAGTAAAAAAGGTAAAAGAATGAAAACAAATACTCCCTTGATTCGTTCGGTTTGGATAGTGTGTCAACAAGGTTAGATCTTCTTCCAAGAAAATGAGCTTTGAAAGCTTCCCTCCAGAAATATAAATCATCCTCTTGTCCAGTGTAACCTGTTAAACCTGAGAAAACAATCAAGGCAAACCTAAAGGTAAAATCGGCGGCAATCTATATATACTATAAAATAAAAATCCTAGAAAACAAATTAAGATATAATGCTTGTGGAACGAATGTTTGCAGATTTCCTGGAGTTTATAAAACTAAAGAAACAACAAAAACTTTAAGACTCCGGTATAAACAAAACTCGCAAAATTTTTCAGAATTTTAGTACCTGACGCCGTCAGGTTTTAACTCCCGACGCCGTCAGAATGTTCTTGCAAAAATCTCATGTTAAGTTTCCGGAAAATTTCTGGAAAAACTTATGCCTTACTTTCTGGAAAATCCTGCAAAATATCATTATGACTCGATACAAGCATTTGACTCAAACAATTACTAATACACATGTTCATTTAATATTGTTGTGGTTCATGTCCAATTTCGTTCTTATAAACAAATTTGGGTTTCCCCTTACACTTAGCTTTTGCAAAATACCTTTGTATGTAATTAAGATGAAGTTAAAAACAAAATAAAGCATTTTCACAATTTACTTTGAACCATGATCCACAAACAATAAAAATAAAACACGCATACGGAAACAAATAAAATCAAACAAACAAAACAAATAAAACAAATAAAGCATGGGTTGCCTCCCAAGAAGCGCTTTTCTTTATTTACGAGTCTTGTAGCTAGACTCAAAGTCATGGGCTATTACGTGACCTCGTCATCGGTCATGGTCTCTAGGTCAGCCTCGATCTTAGTTTTGTATTCCATACCTAGTTGCAAGCATTCCTTGTAGAAACCAAATATCTTATTCATAACATAGTCTACTCCTCTACGTTTATCCTCATCACTCCTATAGTAGACTGCTTGTTTGTGTTCCTTTTCAATGTCTGACAAGAGCCGAAATTGTTCAATCTTATATGGCATTTGGTAAGCTATCTCATCGCTATCATCTTTGAACCTAACTATCCCTAGGGACGGGTCATAATTCACCTTAGAGGCCTCAACAAATGGCTTTCCGAACACTACTTGACTTAAAGAACCATCTATTACCGGACTAATATCCTCTACAATCACAAAATCGGTAACATAAGTGAAATTTCCTACAAATACATGCAATCCTTTCACTCTTCCCACAAAGTTACTCATCCAACTCGTGTTGGGCATCATCCTACATCCAAGTTGCTTCTTCATTACCCAATTGTAATAAGTCCTAGTGATAATGTTTATGGGAGATCTAAGATCGATGTAGGCTTTCCACTCATGCATATGTCCAATGTTGCATGGTATGTTGATGTTAGAGGGATCACCCGCTTTGATGATGAGGGGTAATAGATCCTTATGGTATTCCCGTTCTTCCTTGGTGGGTAACTTATCGAAGTATTCCTCTACATTTTCTACTTCCTTTCTCTCTACAACTTCCTTAACCTCATCCGTGTCACTTTCTTCCTTATTATTGTCGACCGGCTTAATAGCAACTACATTGACAAAGTGGACGTGTTTAGATGATGAGGGGTCCTTAATTTGGGTTCCGATACTAGTGTCCGTAGTGTCCTTCTTTGGTGTAGTTAGCACTTGGTTGTTGAGAGCTTTCAACAAGTTGTCGATCTTATTGGTCATCTCTGCTTGTTGTTGATTGAATTTGGATTCAAACTTAGCTATGCGGGCCTCTTGAGATGCCATAAATTTGGACATCAATCCTTCATGATTATTGGTACTACCATAGTTGTTGGAAGGATTGTTGTTGAAAGTACGGTTAGAGGTTGGACAGTTTGGTTGGTAACGATTAGGTGGGTTGGAAGAATTGGTTTGGGGCACATTTTGGTTTTGCTTCCACCTAAGGTTCGGGTGATTTTTCCAAGAGGGGTTGTATGCATCACCGTAAGGGTTTTGCTCGGGTTTGAAAGTGTACCATTTGTCTCCCGCTCTGTCGGTACACGAGGATGCGCAATCCGCAAAAGCTTGTTCGGGGAGTTCCACGCAATCTCGAGTGTCATGGGGACCACTACATAATTCGCATGAAGAAGTGATTTTGTTCACTTGGCTTGAAGGTTTAGGATCTGTAACACCCCAACCCGACAAGGGTAAAAATGTCACAATAATATGGTGTTACATCAGAACAAACAGAACAAATCAAAAGCGGAAGTCTTAAATAAGTAACTTACTTTAAATGACTATGGACAAAATCTTCAATTCAACTCTACTCCCAATCCCCAAAAGCTATCCCAAAGCTAACTTGAATACCTGCTGCGATGAAAAGAAATGGGGCTGAGCTTTACAAGCTCAGTGAACAGATATAACAACAAAGTAATATGAAACAAAAACGAATACAGAATGGTGTAACGGAAATAATTGAAGTATAATCAAAGTAATTGAAACAAAAATAAAGGTAAAGGTAAAGGATAGTCATCTACCACAAGCCCAGAAACAAATATCATACCATAATCATAATTCATATATCTTCATAAACATATAGAGGGGAGACCTCTCAGATAATCAGACAATAATGAGGGGTGTCCTCATATGGGTGGAGTAGCTAACTCCCAGATATGTGAAGGACGTGTATTCCACACACAATCACATTCACCAGACAATATCATATCAGAAACAGAAACAGATCTAGGATGCATCCATATGCCCCCACAGAAATCAAGATTGGCCATAATAAATCACATCATAAAGTGTGCACATAATATAACAGAAAGGGGACGTGGCAGAACATCACTCTACTGCCCTAGAGTCATGTCAGAGGTGCATCCCTGACACGGACATGGAACCCCCATGCCTAGTGAAATAAATTTGGCTCGGGTGTCAAACTAGAATAGGTCTTACAGAATATCATAAAATGATACAGAACTAAGGTCATAATAATCAGATCAGAAATACATATTAGAGATTCATATCATATCAGAGGTTCATATCATAAGTTTAATTCAAAGGGTCAAATCAAAAGGTTATATCAGAAGGTCAAATCAGAAGGTTCAGATAAAACAGTGGTTCATCACAGAAAAGGTTCAGAAACAAAAGTTCATACAGAGAAGGTTCAGAAAACAAAGGGTTTCATAGCAATGGCTTAGGGAACCCTAGTTAGAATGAAAGATAACAAATGAAAAGAATCATGAGAAACTTTTACTGAAAAGGTCAGAATATCTGTACCTTATTTAAATGCAAATGACAAAGAAAGAAAAGTCACACAAGAAGATTCACGGATCACTCCCGCTTCACGAAACCTATATGAATTAATAATCAAGTGTTCATGATTAATTTGATTATAATTTCCAATAGTAGTAAATTAGGGTTTTTAACGTACTTAAACATGTAGTAGTCAAATTATATAACATATTTGGTTATATAAAGTTCTTAGGTAGTTCATTTACTGTATTAGACACTTAATTAAAGATTCATTATGATTATGTTATGTTAGAATATAAGTATCATGACAATCATATAAATAGGTAAACACATATACGGAAGCGTAGGAACATCTATAACACATAAGAGATTAACATAAATTAATCAGGAACGTACCTTTAGTGATTCTAGCAAAATAAGAATCAATAAATTAATCTTGAACATGTGATGAACCCTAATTAGGGTTTATATGGATCAATGATTAACCCCTTACCGTTTTGTTAATCGATCCCTTGATAATCACTATAGTGAGTAATTACCTCGTTCTTGTACACACAAACTACTAACTAATTAAAGTGATTGCAAGATCAAATAAAACACTATATTTTTCATTAAGAAAAATCGATCCATAACCCTTAGGGTTAATGGGTCGATCGTTTTGGAGTATGAGAGAAGGGAAAAGAAAACCAAGTTAGGGTTATGTGTACAATAGTGAAAAACAATGACCCTTGGTTTTCTATATATACTAGTAGAATCTTGGAGGACAAGTTTGAGTTGGATTGGGTTACCCCAAACCTTCCCATGACCGGCCACAAGGATCCAAGAGGATCTTCCGGATCCTTCTTGGCATCTAATTACATACTAGTCCTTCTCGTTTGCTTTTAACAATGGTTAGTACTTACGGTTAATAACTAACGACCATTAAGTCCTTATAGTGTTTAAATAATTATATATATACATAACATTTAATATATATAATTATTATACTTTAACTCTCGTTTGTAATGTGTGCAATCCCGAGGTCTCGGGTTCGATACTAGACATTTATCGTATTAATATATATCCATAATTCCAACAGCTCCTACTTGGATATGTATTAATAGTAAAATGACATTGGTCGGCGTCTTGCAACACTCCAATGCCCCTAGTTCGACTCGAGCTAGGTTTCCCGGAAAAACCTTTAATGATTCATCATTATCATTATCATTATCATCCTTTTGTTTCTAATACTACGTTAATAAAGATATGGATCTCAGTCATTCTTTAATTAACAATTCTGTTTCTCGTTGTTTATGATTGAACAAGATTACCAAAACATCTTAACGTATTCCAGATAGACTTTGGGCGTGCGCACGCATACATCTTGTCAACCCTACGAGGGGCCCAGCAGTATTAAGCTTCAAAAAAAATTTGAAGGAACAAATTCTTTCTTGACTACAAGAATAACCCATGGACTTTGCAACACTTCTGAAAACAACCCTTATAACTCCGTGTTACGGTGAGCGGTAGATTGCTTCACAAAATGCACTACATCCATGACTCTTATCTGGTATCTCAAGTCTAAGGATAACAAATTCATGATTTTCTTACTGACAAGATCCATAAAGTAAAATCATGTAAATGGGATAAGTCCTATATTCAATTCATCGAATATCATGTGAAATTGGTATGTCAACGCATCAATACACTTTCAAGTATATTCTTAACCAATATTCAGATTTGTCTTAGTTTAATGATATTCCCATATCATTAATCGGCAATGGACAATTTAGAATAACATAAGTTATTCACGGATTTAAACATGCAAATATAGGACACAATTTATTATTAATGAAAACAAACGTACTAAGTACTTTAATTCATTATAAATAATAATTGCTTAATGTCCTTTATCGAAATACTAAATAGATCAATGCATGATAATTCTAGTTAATGAATTTTGTCTCAAGTAATGACTTGTTGACAATTATGCCTCAAGTAATAATAATCATACTTGTTGACAAGGCATTATTCAACTAACTTTGATCTATCATAATTTTGAGAATACTTATTTCAAGAATTTTAATTATTGAAATTCTTGTATGTGTTCATCCAACTTTCTTGATATAGCCACATAATATTCATAAATGGTGTGACATCCTCAATCACTAATTTATGATAATCAAACTTTCAAACATTTTAAAGTTTAAGTATTCTAATTCTTTAACGTATAATGCAACTCTGCTCTTTGTTGAGCACAACTAGTTCACATGGCTAAGAATAAAATCCTTCCATGACTAGTTATTGAGTGTCGTCTCAATTTATACCGTCATCATTGTATACAAACAACAATATGCTATTGAAAATCCCGTAACCTAATATCCATTGTGTAATGTTTAGGAGCTATTCCAGGTTTGAGGATCATTATTCTAAGTCAAACATATTTCTTTAGAATATTCATTACACAAGATATCAAATATTGTTAAATCATTAAGCATTTAAGCATGATGTAACAATAATACGATGCACATGAAAATCCTTCAGTCATACTTAGATTTATATTCATGTTCTATCTTTCCAAATATGTATATCCATTTACTAAATGATATATCATATTCTATTAGAATTTATTTACCGCACATGTTTATTAAATAATAAACTTTAATTCCAAGGTTGTATGCTTTATTTTCTAAATCTTTCACTTAAAGTTTCATTCCAAACTAAATCTTAACATTTATATGGAATGTAACTTCTTATATGTTTTACAACATATATGATTTAGTAAATCAAACATAATACTCCCACTAGCTTTGAGGAATACTTAGAAATTACCTTATTTTAATTATAAACCTAAACATAGATTTAATAATTTATCATAAGAATAATCTCCTAGATGCATGCATTTATCCATTCATGGATTATTGCACTTTGTACACTTCCAAAGATTTTCTTGAATTCATAAACTCCTTTTGATTACCAATCGTCCTCACTCAAGTAATCATTCAAGAAAGATTTTTGATATTCATTGTCAAATTTCATATTCATATAAATATGACAATAACCATCTTTGTATCTTTAATGTGCTTAAGAAAGAGTATTCAATCATAGTTAATTGCTTAAGTATGATTAATAATCTTGTCATAAGATATGCATTAAGGTATGTGTACAATTTTGTCCATATGATTTCAACACAAAGATTTAAACCACTCGGGTTACATTATCTTTGAATAAACTCATCTTCATTCTCTAACCATTAAGAATTAAGATAAACCAAAATTTTTAAAATTTTGAATATCTTTATGAACAGCATCTATAACATTCATAATATGAGTAATTTACCAATTCATTATTTTTGGTAATACTACATCATATAATCGTCAGCATATTAATTAAATATCTGAGATATCCAAGTGGATCTATGAATGAGAATTCCATCATCTTGAGGTTTGTCATTTACATGTTTAGCCTCATCATGATTTTCACTAGTGTGTTATTAGAAGATTTTGTATCTTGTAATTTTATCTCTTCAAGATAAAACTCCCACTTGCCTTTAATAATATAGAGACTATCTATAATTACTTAGCAATTAGAGCAACAATCCAACGTTCTCTTTTTGGACATTAAAAATACACATCGATAGTTCCTGATATTCTTTTGTTAACAATCCTTCTTGTAAGTAGCTTAACAAATTCAGAACTTCAATTTAAGTCTTAATGTGATTCATCACATTTCATAATTCAATAACGTCTTATTAATCTTCTAGGAGTCTAATTGAGTATATTCAAACCATACTCAATTTCTAACCTTGATAACTTTTGGAAGAAAAGAAGATATAGTTATCTTGAACCAAACACTACAACAAGGGTTTGATTTCCTAACTGAACATACTATAATCTAGTATTTCATTAGAACTTATATTGTAAGACAATCTGACAATATGTAAGATAACCATATATCTTTTAGCTTGTCTATTTACCAACTAAATCAACTTAATGGTATAATAGTATTTTCAAGCCAATTGCATGCTTTATAACCCAAGTACTTATTAATCAAGTCATTTCATGTTTATGTCGCATTAAAACATAAACGTGTTATAATCCCACTATTAGTTATTAATCATTGATCAACTCAATGACTTCTTGTATATGTCTTAATTAAAAGACCATAACAAGCTAACGTCTTACTTAATTATAAGTCTTGTAATACTTAGAAGACTTCATGTTTATAACTATACAATAAAGTATAAACATGTATTATTAAAGTAATCATGAACACCATCATTTGGTTTCAATAATATTTTCAAGTTAACACACTACTTTATTTATTTATGTCATTCTAAGAATACATAATTATTGAAGTAGTATTATATTACTTCATGCATTTATGTCATTCTAATAATACATAAATGTTAAAGTTGAAGTAGTATCGTTATTGACACATGTTCTAATAGATGTCTAATTTAGAAACTGTAAATTATCCATGTTGGTCTCACGCATACATGGAAATTCACCTTGTTGTTAATATTTAGTCCGCGTCTCACGTTTACTAAATTTTAACACCAAGTGTTTCTTAGATTAGATGTATTAATCTAATTAGAATTATAATCTCTTACTTTGCAGTTAAGAGAATCCTTTAAATCATATTCTTATATGTTGTACCTTGCACACAATGTAGATTTCTCCCACTTGTGCATGGAACAACATCATGTACCACAGAAACAACACGCACGCGTAATGTGAACAATATGATTTGTGTCATTAGCATAACTAGTAGATATAGAGTTACTCAATCAATCAAGGAAACGTACATGACTATCATTGAAAATATTAGTGTCTATATTTGGAAAGTAATTACCTTGAGACATTCAAAAGATAATCTAAGTTACAATCAAGACAATAAGTCTTGTAACTCCCACTGAATTAGAGAACATAATAATAATCCCTTATTCAGCCATAAGAACTCAATACTCACACTGAATTTGACAACATTGTAAATGTTTCATTAATCAGTGAAAGGAAATAGTGTACTATTTACATTCCTACATCTTTTAAGAAAACCCATTCCAACAATTATATAGGTTCTAAAAGAATGTACTCTACTATGTAAATGTGATTCATCACATTCCAAACTATTAACTTGAAAAAAAACTGGGCATGCAATTTCTTCCTGTATAGATCTACCTTTCCAACAATTGTATGTAGTATCTGTAAATGGTCAAACCAAAACAACTAGATAAAATAATCTAATTCGTCTTTTACCATTGTGCAGTAATCAGTCTAGCTTCTAATTTAATAACTCATAAAGTGCAAATAATCTTACTATTAAATTTTGCTATGAGTTATGTATTTAGAATTTAGACAATTCTAATCATCCCATTATACCTTTCTCATTCATGAAAAGGATTAGGATTAAGTCTCACACTTCTCCTAATGGAAAGAAGACTATATTTATTCCTTTTGTAACATTGACTCTAACCAAAAAACCCAAACGGGTGTAGATCAATTTACTTGATAAAAGAATAACTTACGTTTACAGTTTTAATGTTGCATTAATACATTTAAAGAATTTGCAGAATTCAATTTTAGTATTTTCGATAATTTTTATTTCCAAGAAAATATAATACCCAAGGATATATTCATATAACCAACATATTTTCTTGAAAATCTAGGATCCAACTTTACATAGATTCCACCACATCAGTTGATCTGCTAGTGGTGAAAGTATAAAAGATGGTAATCTGTCGAACAATAATTGGCAAACACTTTCCCAATTCCTAGATCATCATGGGATTTACATCAAATTGATTCATCAATTTGCCTTGTAAGCATGTTTCATTCCATCTCATGCCTTAAGTTCTAGGTCTCACGCATCAACTTAATTAAGTCGTCTAACTTAGAAACTGCAAATTCTCCATGTGTGGTCTCACGCACACTCGGAAATTTACCTTGTCATTAAAATTTAGCCTGCGTCTCACGTTTACTAAATAATAACTTCAAGTGTTCCTTATAGTTAGATGACATGTAACTTAAATTTTTAAGGGTATTCTTATTTTTGATATGTTAATCAAAATATGTATAAAGATACATGCACTCATCTTTATACCATAAGTTTTCAAAAAAACTTTTAATTTACCAATTCGTGAAATTAATACACAAAGTTTTACTTGAGGTTTAAAAAACCCTAAAATGACTTTCTACAATTATGATTTTAAAAGTAGTTCGTTTAAGACATATTCAAGATTGTGATAACCAAGGCAGACTCTAAGGCTCTTTTCTAAGCCTTCATATCACGGTTATGAATCAAGTCTTAAAAGAGTTAATTTTAAAAGCATATTTACACAAAACATCAATCAAGCAAAAGTTTATGGATTCAATCTCAAAATCATGCAATAAAGTATGAATCTCGCTAGTCTCGCCTTGGAGCGAATTACCGTGCGAAGTGAACCGTTGTTGGTTATCTAAGACTCCGCAAGATTCAATCTTTATCACTTAGGGTTTCACCATTATTAGTCCGTATTATTTTTTTTATGAAAAATTACCCTTTTATTGCTTACAAACGTGTCCAACAATTAAACAATAAAACAAGTAATAAAGACAAATCAAAACAACTAATAACATAACAATTATAAAGGTGAAACAATTAGCCACATGCAATCTTTTTAGAAAAGATCCTAACATAATCAATTCTAGGTTTTTATATGCATATAATTAACTAGGGCCTTCACCTCTTAATGGAAGTGAGCTACATACACTGACAAGTCAATTGCGTAGGCCAAAGCTAATCACATACCACATAGCACATAATTGATTTTAATGATTATGGGTCTTCCCCAATATTAGATCTATCTAATCATGTGTAAAAGCTTAACAATTAATAAACAATTAATAACCCATGACTAACATGCATGTTTCATCACGGATCAAAGCATAACAATTACCAATTAAGTCAAGGATACGCCCAAATTACACATAAACATGTAGGCAACCTAGGGTTTCTAATCCAATTAATTAATAAAACCACAAACCCTAATTAGGGTTCATGGAATAAATCGACCCCCCCCCCAAAATTGGGGTTAGGGTTTCGAAAAAATTAAAAAAAAAACAAAACCCTAGATCCAAAACATGTATCTAAAACAATCAAGATTCGTTTTTTTTATGTGTTTTATGTAATCAATTACATGTTATAGCAAGCTCGTGATACCACTGTTAGAATATAAGTATCATGACAATCATATAAATAGGTAAACACATATGCGGAAGCGTAGGAACATCTATAACACATATGAGATTAACATAAATTAATCAGGAACGTACCTTTAGTGATTCTAGCAAAACAAGAATCAATAAATTAATCTTGAACATGTGATGAACCCTAATTAGGGTTTATATGGATCAATGATTAACCCCTTACCGTTTTGTTAATCGAACCCTTGATAATTACTGTAGTGAGTAATGACCTCGTTCTTGTACACACAAACTACTAACGAATTAAAGTGATTGCAAGATCAAATAAAACACTATATTTTTCATTAAGAAAAATCGATCCATAACCCTTAGGGTTAATGGGTCGATCGTTTGGAGTATGAGTGAAGGGAAAAGAAAACCAAGTTAGGGTTATGTGTACAATAGTGAAAAACAATGACCCTTGGTTTTCTATATATACTAGTAGAATCTTGGAGGACAAGTTTGAGTTGGATTGGGTTACCCCAACCCTTCCCATGACCGGCCACAAGGATCCAAGAGGATCTTCCGGATCCTTCTTGGCATCTAATTACATACTAGTCCTTCTCGTTTGCTTTTAACAATGGTTAGTACTTACGGTTAATAACTAACGACCATTAAGTCCTTATAGTGTTTAAATAATTATATATATACACATAACATTTAATATATATAATTATTATACTTTAACTCTCGTTTGTAATGTGTGCAATCCTGAGGTCTCGGGTTCGATACTATACATTTATCGTATTAATATATATCCATAATTCCAACATGTTACCCATGTTAATGATATAATAAACTTTAAGTGTGTAAATCACCTTTTAATAAAATTCAGCTTTTATCCATAACCAGGTCACAACTTTACAAATTTTTAAACCATATTAGAACTCAAAAGTAAAATTCACAAAAATTCACAGAGATACCTCAAAGTCTTTAGAACCCACACGAAATTTTCCAGAATTTATTAATTAGTTTTACCCCACAAGAAAAATACCCAAACTCAGACTATTCAGAAAACCGACCTGCTGATGTACACAGAAAGTATCCCCTTGAAAGACCCATCATAACATTCAAGAAAAATCCCCAAAAATTCATGGTATCTCTAATCATATAGAAGTTAAATACTGGTGAGTTTCATAGCTCAAATCTTTATACTTTTTGAATGAAAAATCGGCAAAATGGACTGATTTCAGACTCCCGAATTTCAGCTTTAACACTTAATCACACAAAAATAAAAAAACCCGACCTAATCAACTTGAAATCACGTCAAACCAATTGGAAAACTTAACTAAGACATAAAACTAAGTTTTCATCAAAAGAAACCGAATTAAATCATTATACCTCATGCCCTATCTTGTTCACATATTCAGGTATATTTGCTGTCTTGATTTCAGAATTCATGTAACCCATCATATAACATGTTTAACATCTTTTTAGGCCGATTCACTTCAAGTGGTTCATGACACATTTAATCAAAACATTAATCTTCATTTAGAAATAAGAATTAAGTGATACCTTGGGTCGAATGGAGTAGGAGAAGAGTAGCAGCTGATTTAGGGTTTTAGGGATAAATTCTGGATCGTATATTATGTTTCTCTGATGTACGGTTGTATCAAAAAATATAAAAGCTGAATATGGGTTAATGAGGGCCGAATATATGGTGAGGAGAGGGGAGTGGGTCGAAATTTGGGCTTAGGGAGTCCATATCAAACTCTACTTTATCCAAAAATATTTATATTTATCTTATTTTATGTCTTGTATAGTTTATAAATTAACTTTCGGATCCTTTAAGTATTTTTAACGTGCCATATTATTATTAGGATCATGAAAGTATACTTCTTAAGTTATTATGATCATATATTGTGAATTACAAAATTCCTGTAGCTTATTTGGTATTCTATAAGTGTTTATTAATATTTTTGGATGTAAGGGTATTTTAGTCATTTTATGTGCTTTTAAAATTTGAGGTATTACAATTTCTTCCCCTTTAAAAAAAATTCCGTCCTCGGAAATTGAATAAACAGAACAGTCGGAAACGAATCAGATTGCAAAAATTGCTAGAACGGAATGAACACAGAATCTTTCAGTTGTAGAAATAATCCTTAATTCAAAATAACCTTTCTAACAGATTCTAACAGACAGATAGATCTTCTTTATCAGAATTTATAACTTCATATCTTATTCAAATCAAATCATAAATCAATTCAACGGATGCGTACTAGCAACAGATAACTAATATCAGAAAACAGATTGGGTGCGGAATTTCAAACGATAGGAAACTCTATAATGAGTTTTAAATTTCTTAACAGGTGAACAACGATCAACCAACGTACGATGAGAATTCGAACTTATTCAGATATCTAACGATGAAAACAGAGCACAGACGAATAGAATAAATTTTAAAGTCTCACTTATCGCGAATAATTCAACTAGCAGAATTCTAATGCTCCTCAATCACTTCCCAAGATATCATATGCTCACAATGAGAGTACTTCCCAAGATATCATATGCTCACAATGAGAGTACTTTATATGATGGAAATATTATCACGTTTGCCAAGCGTCATAATATTTGCATTATATAAATATATCTTCATGGCGACCATACTTTATCTCAAGTCATGAACAAAACAACCTAATAGCAACCTGACAATTCTTCTCTTCTTCTTAGGATTTTGCAGAATCAAACATCATCAATGAAGTCGAACAGAAAACAAAATGTATCAGAAAACAACCTAAATCTAACAGATCTATCATAATAGAGCACAATACTTCCAAATTTCACCAAAATGCTCATAGCCATCAACTTAACGAACTTACGCTGAATTATCATAATAATAAATTTCCAAAAGAGAACTTAATAGTCTATGATTCAATCACACCAGTGTCAATCTTCCTCATTATCATGTAATATCCTAATCATTATTAACGGAAAGAACTTAGGGAAATCAACCTATACCCAGATTATTGTCAAAATTATACCTTCCAAAGAAAACCCTTAATAAACATAGTTTCATTATCATAATGGAATGAACAATTTCCTATATTCGTGACTAATAACCTCCAAATCTCTCCTAGGAATAGAAAATGTTCATGGAAAATCTAATAGTATCAAAACGTAATATGCCTAACATAAGCAGAAGAATTCACAGAATATATCAAACACTTAGGGTTGTAATAATCTTCCAAATGGTCAAATTGATTATCAGAGATGGAAATAAGAATCAGAAAATGAAACTTAAATGGTGTAAGGCTTAATCATATAGTTCTCAAGACATTCTAAACTTACTTGGTTACAGAACTTTAGGTCATGTATAACTTTCTAATCTCGGAAAGAATGATCTTATCGGGCTTAACTAAAGACAGAAACACGAACCAGAGTGACGCAGAAGCAATTCTACTTAAGCAGTTATCCTAATCTACCCAATCCTCACCAGTCATAACTCAGGTTTCATATAAGGAAATCCTAAAGCAAACCCTCAAAGGTTGTTTCATAACTCTCTATGGTGCAAGGCCTAATACTCACATGTCATAGCCTAAACTCTACGGATTATTAATCCGCCGATCTAACCTGGCTCTGATACCATAATTGTAACACCCCAACCCGACATGGGTAAAAATGTCACAATAATATGGTGTTACATCAGAACAAACAGAACAAATCAAAAGCGGAAGTCTTAAATAAGTAACTTACTTTAAATGACTATGGACAAAATCTTCAATTCAACTCTACTCCCAATCCCCTAAAGCTATCCCAAAGCTAACTTGAATACCTGCCGTGATGAAAAGAAATGCGGCTGAGCTTTACAAGCTCAGTGAACAGATATAACAACAAAGTAATGTGAAACAGAAACGAATACAGAATGGTGTAACGGAAATAACTGAAATATAATCAAAGTAATTGAAACAAAAATAAAGGTAAAGGTAAAGGATAGTCATCTACCACGAGCCCAGAAACAAATATCATATCATAATCATAATTCATATATCTTCATAAACATATAGAGGGGAGACCACTCAGATAATCAGACAATAATAAGGGGTGTCCTCATATGGGTGGAGTAGCTAACTCCCAGAAATGTGAAAAACGTGTATTGCACACACAGGCACATTCACCAGACAATATCATATCAGAAACAGAAACAGATCTAGGATGCATCCATACGCCCCCACAGAAATCAGATTGGCCATAATAAATCATATCATAAAGTGTGCACATAATACAACAGAAAGGGGACGTGGCAGAACATCACTCTACTGCCCTAGAGTCATGTCAGAGGTGCATCCCTGACACGGACATGGAACCCCCATGCCCAGTGAAATAAATTTGGCTCGGGTGTCAAACTAGAATAGGTCTTACAAAATATCATAAAATGATACAGAACTAAGGTCATAATAATCAGATCAGAAATACATATCAGAGATTCATATCATATCAGAGGTTCATATCATAAGTTAAATTCAAAGGGTCAAATCAAAAGGTTATATCAGAATGTCAAATCAGAAGGTTCAGATAAAACAGAGGTTCATCACAGAAAAGGTTCAGAAACAAAAGTTCATACAGAAAAGGTTCAGAAAACAAAGGGTTTCATAGCAATGGCTTAGGGAACCCTAGTTAGAATGAAAGATAACAAATGAAAAGAATCATGAGAAACCTTGTTAGATATGCATAATATAAACTAGTATGGTTCTTGTGTTTTTGATTGGATAAATGGAAGAAAGTTTAGAGAGAGGAAGAGAGTTGGGAGGATTCCTAGAGAGAGAAAGAGATGAGAGAAAATATGAATATTAGATTGAGAATAGAAAAGCTCTAACCCTCTCCACATGTGGAGAGGGGTATATATAGTTTCCTACAAAACGCCCACACCCGGGCTGTGGATCAGGCATACAGTGGGTGAAGACCCGTCCTTCTTCCACGGTGTTACTTAAACTAATACTAATTAACTAATATATAAACTAACTACGAGCTAACTTAATGCTATTACAATAATCAGGTGACCGAGACTTTTATAAGAATATTTGTATTCCTAACAATCTCCCCCTAAGTGAGGTCACTTTTGAAATTAAGCTCTTTGGTCTTTAAGCATTCATACATCTCTGTAGCTCGTAGGATCTGATTCTTCACTTTACTTCACACTTTGTACTTCAAGCAAGCGAACTTGTGATTTGGATTCCTTTGAGTTGTGTAATCTTTGAGCTTCTTTGAGATCATCAGCCATAGTAAATCTCCAAGCTCATCCTTAATAGTATCGCCTTCATGTGATGTAGTGACTTAAGGACCATCATGCTCACACCCTTCTGGATCAAGAGACTTTACATTAGAGTTGTGGATCAGGAGACCTTTTGATCAGAGTTGCGGAAACGTTGTTGGTAGTCTCTCAACATTTGTTGTAGCAAGTCTCTCATCTTCATTAATAATGTGGAGGATGTGTGAGCATGAGGTATGGATTGACCCGATTCAGCTGGAAATAGGAGCCATCAACGCCATCTTTATATGTGTCCCTGAAATAAAACAGTTAACAATAAAGATAGAGAACGAATATGGCTTTGTCATTCGTTCTGCGAGGATAGACTACCCTCCGGTTTTGTGAAAACCGACCTGTGATCAGGTAAAGTCTCTTTTAAAGAAGACTCTCCTTGACAGGAATTTCCAGCTTGTAGTAATGAATTTCCAAAGAATCCACTTTGGAATCTTCATACTTAGCATGTTCTCATACCGGAACGTCTCAAAGCAGACAGCACGATAGAGTGAATCGGTGAATGAATATTCACGGATTGATGAGAAATAGATTTATAGAAATCACTCGTGTGTCCTATGATAAACAATTTTTGAGACACGATGAGAGTTTTGTACTTTGAATCACATTTCCATCAAAAATACTTTTGTTTGAAAGATATTGTACACAATCAATGTGCTCGAAAGATTAGTTGGTGAGCACATTGAGAGGTTTTAGCAAAAGTATCCGTCAATCCATATCCTGGAACAAGTTTGATTCAATTTTGAATCGCACCATCGTTGCTTTCCAATTGTCACTTGATCATTGATCCAAGATGGATCTCACATGTCACCTACTAAGAGCTTGAGTGATGTTCGCTCTAGAAGGATTTCCATCTTCATTGTGAATATTTTCATATCACTCGAATGTTCTGGCAATACCACAAGGATAATGCGTAGGACTCTACATATATTATCTTATTTTCCACATTATGTCCTATCGAGATTTATGGATGATCTCATGGCTCTAGACTCAATAGTACATTTTGATCCGCTCCTGGAGACTGGGGAGGCGTCTCCTGTTTTAGGTATCAACATAGCTCGCAATGAGCGGTCGATACATTACACAGGGTTCCCCGTGAGAATGAAACAAGCTCTTTTAAGAGAACTTGAGTGGTTGGGAAGTTAAGTGCAGTGCGTCACTGGGTCCATGACGTCTTGTCTTCAATACTAGTGTTACCTTAGTAACCACTAGTAGATTATGAATTGAACCCGGTTTCTGCCCTAAGGTTGAATATTTGGAGGGCTTTTTCTTTTCACCCTTTCTCATTACATTTCTTTTTCATTCTTCAACCCCTTCAGTGCTTACCGAGACTTCACCACTAGAACCTTGTTGGGTTTGTTCCAGTCCTAGCTCTATCTCAGTCCGCACTCTTCCCTTTCTCACTTTTCTCCTTTTTTCCAATCATTCCTAAGGACTTCTAATCTATCTATGGATTGTCCCTGGGAAGATCCTTCCGGTTCTGGTGGATCATGGGAACTCATACCTAACCTTAACCATCCTTATAACTCCATGCATAAAGATAAATGGTCGGTCTTTGGTATTACTTCCACAAACGCCTTTTGCTCCCCCTCATTATGTGCATCGATATTTGAAAGAGTTTAGCACATATGTGGGAGCTTATTTATTAAGTCCAAAAGATCACTTTTGATTATCAGATTTCATATTTAAATCACATTCTCTCCCCCGATCAAAAATTTCAAATCTTTTGAGATTTTGGATCTCAATTGATTTAAATAAGTTAGAAAGCTTTTGGGAGAGAAATGCGGTCAGTTTTAATATTGTCTGATAAAAGGAACCCTTTTCTTGCTCCCCCTCAATCTGTGAGGGAGATTGTTATGTGTCAGATTTGATGAGTTTACAGAAGATTTGAAGTTTTAATGAAAACTCTTTGAAAATTTTCTCATTCTAACACATAACCATCACAAAGTGCATTATTGCAAGGTTTTTTTGTACAAAGTGGAGTGTTTTTGATGATACATAAAATTTTGAGAAATCACTCTCCCCCTCAATCAATGACGGATGTTAAAGCTTAAGTAAATGATGTCATTGATTGAGTGAAAAAATTTTATCAAAATTTTGAGTTCAATTTGATTTTCAATCAAAATCTCATGGTACCACCAAGTTTTGCACAAATACTTTCCGGAAAAATCATAGAAGGGAAAATATTTGCGATAAAAAGAAGATTTCTCTTCTTTATCAAGAAATAATGACTGAAGCATACATTAGATCGAGGAAACATGAATATAAAGTAATCCATGCCCAGGTGAACTTCACCCGGTAAAAGGAACAACCGTCTTTTTGGCGACGTGTTTTCCCCATTTTGAAAAACGGGTTGCTATCTGAAGTAATAGCAAGCCATGATTTTGAAGTCCGGGTTACAGCCTAAAATGACTGCAAGCCATAATTTTAAGTTTGGGTTGTAGCCTGAAATGACTACAAGCCATAATTTTGAAGTCCGGGTTGTAGCTTGAAATGACTACAAGCCATATTTTTGAAGTTCGGGTTACAGCCTGAAGTGACTGTAAGCCATTTAGGCATGTTTTGAAAAACCTTTTGAACTTCTGTTCGAACTTCATTTAAAGACCCGTGTCATTATTGAATGACATTTCTAGGACCGTAAATGTTATCGATGCCAGAAGACATGCCTTAAAAAAACTATTTTTTGGTATTTTCTAATTTTCTGATTTTTATGGGTTTTTGTTGGTTTTATATATATCTATATACATTTAGGTATAATATATGTACAAAGGATACTATTAAGTTTAAGAAGATGTTGACATGAATACCGAAATGGGGATTTCGTTTGGCTTGTTGTAGAAACGTGTAGTCGGCATCTCTTAAACATTCACTACCAAAGCATTCGAGGCTCATGAATAATAATCGTCTGAACTTGTGCCTTCTCAGTTGTGATGCTTTGATAGCTTCCCCCCAAACCGACAATCATCTTCATGAGACCACTTCCCCCAGACAGTTGAAGTGATGCAAAAAGTCTCATTGAATGAAGCTCGAGAACCCCGAAGAAAACAATAATACCGAAGTAACAAGTTGAACCATGGATCATCTCTGCGGTAATCAATCCCGGATTGTATGATGAAGCCCAATCACATGACCCTGTTGTACGTCCCCGATGTTCACATTACTTTTGCTGTTTGGAGCAGTTGTCAATTAAGGGGAATCAGATATCAACATCTTCATTTCACTAAATGCATTCCAGTTATGTTACACATACCAACTTAATCCATATTGTACGCATGTATCCAACACAAGAAGAAACGATGACACCAAAGTAACAGGTTAAAGCACTGATCATCTCTGCGGATATCTCCTCCGGAATATATGATTAAGCCCGATCACGTGAACCTGTTGCGTGTCCTTGATGTACACATATCTCTCCCCATGATGGTTGCAATCTAATCGGAATCAGCATAACAATGTGTACATGAAACATTAACCAGAAGCACTTTACCATAACTCTTATAAGCTCATATGAAGATGTCAATAAGCAATATCATCTCATGTTCCACATATCCTTCTCATATTTCTTCCCACTGAAATCTGAAGTAATTCACACCACAAGTATCAAAAGACCACTTCCCCACGTAGTTGGAATAATACACCAAACGTTGCGAGTTAAGACACTGAGTTTCTCTACGGTTATGACATATGTCTTCCCGGGATAACTTCAATTAAGAAGAAGTATTATGTTCATCTCGTGTACTCGTTATGCATTCAGATGTATGTGTCCTTCCCCCTTGCTGGTTTTGATACATCAGAATCAGCAGCAACTTTTACGCACATCTACTTGAAATATTGAGAAGAACAAAATAAGCTAGAATGTATCTAGTGAGAATCAACTGCTATAGAAATGCTCACTAATTGGGTTAATCCTCCCTCCCAATTAGTACGCCCATAAGTGTACTTGCTCCCTCCCAACCTGATGACCCGTTTGAAATAACATTGATGCATGTTGAAGAAGTATCTCTCAATTCTGCCCAAAATGTCTTCAGTCTCTTATCATGTCATCCACAACGTAAAGTGGATCAAAGACTGATAATCTGTAGCTTCTTCACGGGTTTGTTTGGGGAACGACAATTCGACATTTTCAACTCACTTAGAATGTTTCCAGTTCTTTGATAAAAGCCCCGATGTACACATTTCTCCCTCCATGATGATGACGATCACTCGGAATCATCATAACTGTGTGTACATAAACATATCAACTGGAAGCAACATACAAATCACTACCCCATGAATAGATGTCGATAACAATTCTTTTCAACAATTCACTGTGGATCAACCCCTAATAAACCTCATTTCACTTCCACTGGCTAATAGTAAATGACCACGTATGGAGAAAACCTGATATACCAAACTTGAAACTGAAGTAGAGTTCCCCGCTCTTGTGTCTTAAGCTTGCACTAATGTTGGAAGAACGGTGTAGAGAATTTATGCTCCAAGAAAATCTCTAAGTACTCACTACCCAACCAAAGCAGGAGACATTACCACCTCTTGCGATTATCCACAACGACAACGGCGTGTGACACTGAGTACTAAAACGTAACTCCTTAATGTGATAGTTAACCAGGTCTTCAACCATCCACCTCGACTGCTGGTAACTAGATAAACCAAGTCTTCAACTTAAATCTCAAGCACGAGCAAGTTATCGTTGAAAGTCATTCATCCATCCAACCCCGACTTCAAGATAAACTAAAATCACACCTTTGTGAAAGTCAACTTCAATCTCAAATACGTGATACCCAATCAACTCCGTAGTCACATTTAGTCATCGTTACTTAGTGGAACATTAGGTGTTGGAGGAGAGGAGAGTCATTTCATGCATCAATCAACATGTATTTTATTCACACTTCTCCCCCTCAAATATTGCATATGAGGATGCGATTTTTGATTGAACAAGTGAATAGAAATACATGTAGTTTATTCACACTTCTCCCCCTCAAAAATTGCATATGAGGTTGATCCACTGTTCACACTTTTCCCCCTCCAAAATTGCATTTGACGATGCCATTCTTGAACGAGTGGATAATAACAAATACAATGTGATGAAGGTAATCCACTTGAAGACTGAACAAGCATGGAACAAATATGAAGTTTGTTGATGAGAATGGTCAAAAGCAATAACATTTCACAACTTTAGAAGATAAAGCGCACTCAAGCGTACACTTTTCTTTTCTTAGATGAACGGGGCCTGAAGTGTTGTCAGCAGATGCCATAATGATGACAATAAGGACCGAGGCTTGAACTGAAGTGTTCAAACGTCATAGTCATTGAAGAACGAGGCCTGGACTGATGTGAACAGATGTCATTATGCACATACATCAGCATCGACATTCTAGAACTCCTGAAGCTGGGGAAATGATTGCTTTAGGTCTCCAGACTTTGAGTTTTCTCATATAGTGAATGGTTGATGTACCTGCAACTGAGTAAGGACTACCTGCACTAACATCACAAACTTGATTGCACATATATGGGTTAGTGAAAACAGTATCCAAACCCTTGGGGGTTTCATGGTCAACCATGGCATTGCCATCAGTAAGCACCTTTTCGGTAGGTATCCACTTAAGTCCAACGTCCTTAAAAATTCTACCAGTTGGAATCCACTTATAGCAAGGTCTAGGATTACTAAGCTTCTTATGCATAGTAGAAGGCATATCGATATTCCTAGTCTCCAAAGATTTAGCAGTTTGTGTCCACCTAGGAGAAGTTTTAGGTTTGTTTTGCTTCTTATGCATTGTAGATGACTTTCTGTAAATCCTAGACTTTACAGGTTGAACCTTAGCATTGTTCCTCAATATCCTAGGAGGGATCATACAAGGTTGAGAACCTAAGATTCCATCCTTATGAAGTAGTGCTCTTTTCCTAGCATTTTCTAGATCATAGTTCTTGTATAAGTCATTTATATCATACGTGTTTCGAACCTTAATGTTAGGTTTCGACATTGTTTTTGAACTAATCCTAGAGGATCTGGGAGTAGGAGTAACTACTTGTTGAGGCTTAGCAGAACTAGAAGCAATAATCTTAGGCAAATAATGTGTAGTGACTGGTTTGGTCAAAACTTGTTCCGCATCAACTTGGGAGGCAAACCGTGTTTTTGAAAGTTTTGGTCGTTCAGATCTAAACGCAGTCGGTTTCCTAACAACGGATTGGTTTCTAATTGATTGAGAAACTGGTTTCCCCAAGATTGATGGTTTTGCAAACTTAGTGTTCACACTATTCCCTGTTGCTTTTCTTAGCTCATTCTTTAATGCTGTTATTGTGAAACCCTTTTCTTGAAGTTGAGCTTTGTATTCATCATTTTTGGCAGTCAAAGAGATTGTTTGTTCTATCGACTTAGCTTTCATTTCTTTGATTGACTCATTCAAGTTTTTACAATGCTTGTTCAAAGACTCATTTTCCAAAAGTAGTTCAGCCACTTTTAGTTCAAAATTTCTAGTTGCAATCTCATTACTGACCTGTTTAGCCTTAACTTCATTACACATATCACACATCTCAGAAATATGTTTTTTCAGGTTGTTGATTGTCAAGTCCTTGGTTTCTAGCTGAGCTTTCAAATCATTAATCAAAAAGAATTCGCGGAAATCAGGAAGTTCCGGATCTTTACATGGTTGGTTAGTTTGAAAACTTTCTTCCTTTTGTTGCATTGCGATTTCAAGTGAAATACAATGTTTTTCAAGTTGTAAAAATCTCTTTGAAAGTTCATTAAACGTTTCTTTATCAACCATATCATTTGATTTAAAAGACTCAGCTGTAAACAAAGAACTTGACTCATCATCACGTTCAGCATCCTGATCACTTTCTCCCCCTTTATGATTCATAGTTGTTAAATCAGAAATGATATTGCTATCAGTTTTTTTCAACAAATATGTTTCATAACTGGGCATAACTTGATCTGTATGCAGTCGTTCATCATAAAGCACATTATGATGTTCAGTTAGGGGTACCTCAGCACATGACACTTGCTCTTTTATTGGTTTTAATTCAGTGCCCATGTCTGGAGTGTCTCTAGTCACTGAGTCGCAGGGTGTGTCAAGCTTATCAGTCTCTGATTCTTTGCATATCGTGACACCTGACCCTACATCCGATGCTATACCCGAGTCACCAACACCATCACATGATTGTACCCTACATACCTTCACCTTGTCATCATATGCAGGTATATGCTGTGCTTTTTCGTTAATGAATCTTTTCACTTTATCCATAAGTTGGACAAGTGTGTCTCTGAACGTGTCAACCTCAATTCCCGTGTGATCAGCAAAGCACTTTTTCGTCATCTCACTATAATGGTCATACTCCAGAGTGAATTCTGAATCAAAGAACACTTGGAGTTGTTTGTTGATCACACAAAGGGCAGCCATGGATCCCATTTTGGAAAATTCTCCTTGGTCAAGTTGTTGTTGTAGTTGATCTAAGTTAAGACTCATTGTGCATGTGAAAGTCTGAACATCTTGACCAAAGAGTGTTACAAATGCTCGTTCGAATCCCATCTTGAATCCAGTTCCCTCTAAAGGTACCGAGAGATGTGAATGAAGTTGTCGAAAACATTCTATGCAGCTTTCCTTTGCATTGTGAAGCACTTGTTGTGGCTGAAGCAACTCTCTCCCTTGTGAATTAGAGCACAAAGATTCCATATTAGCAATATTAGAATCAAACACCTTTATTTGTTGTACAAGGTTGGAAGATTTTGACATGTTGTGATCGTTCACGCGATTTTACAATTCTATGATTTAAACCGAGAAATAGATTCTTTCGCGGGATTTTACAAAATCAAGAAAAAACCGTGAGACAGTGAGAAACTGTTGGATCGGTAAATGATTAGATGATTGTTTGATGAACTTGATGGTCGTATGATTGAGATCCGAACAAACTCCGTAGATATTCAATAGGCCCGAAAATAGCTCAATACAAAATAAATATCAATCTTGAGTTCTTGAAGCTCAATCAAAAACGTGTACCAAAATTATATACCAAACAAATTCACCACAAGTAATATTAGCCCGCTCGACAAAACTTCCAACACATCAATATCTCATTATAATTCACGCCCAAACGACTGTCACTCTCGAAATCTTGAAGCTCACTCAAACCGTTGTGCAAGATATATCTCTACAATTTAACACCGAGAGTAATGCTCAAACCCAAAAAATAATGGTTAACAAGATATCGTCACTTGGTTCCAACAAAGCAAAGATAAAATACGTCAAAACTAACAAATTGACCCTTGTAGATAACCAGTCCAAGCGAGAAAAAGTGCAAGCCCAAGATCAGTTTCGGTCAGCCCAATAATCACTTAGACAACAAATTAACGCAGCCCACTCAATGTTATAACAATCTCACCCCAATGAAATCCAATAATCCCACACTTGTTTACCTAATTCCACGACTTGTAAATTGCTACTACTAATCCCTACAAACCTAATTATTCTCCCCAAAACAAAAACACGCAGCCACAGATATCTCTTATCTTCAATCAGATCCAGCAGAAAAAGTAAAACCGACCCTTGTGCTTATATGAAATCCGAACACAATAATGAACACAACAATGAGCACACTTGACTTCAGTATCAAATCAAAGAGAACTAGGGCCACGAATAATGATCCTAGGTAAGCCTTTGTTTCAATCGATTGTTTTTGTTATAAAACCAAAGCAAAAGAAAGATGAGAACTTAAAGGCTTTTGTTTTAACTTTTAATATTTTCAGATATTGAAAGTGGCTTTGCTTTGAAACTTTGGTCTCTGATGGTTTTTCGTTCAATAACATGTGAATCATTGAGGATATGTAACTAAGTTGAACAAACACTGAGACCGATTTACATTCTTTTTCCTTTTTGTTTAAAATGAGTGAAAGGGGGTATGGAACTTATAATGTTTTGTGCATCCTTTATGTTTCGAAAATTGAAAAGAAGTGAATCTTCTTAAATCGATCAATGATGGATATGTTCACACACTCTTGAACGAATCTGAGGTCGCTTCCTCTTCCTGTTTTAGTTTTTGTACTTGCATACACCGAATGAAAGAATGAATAAAACGGATTTGTTTTAGTTCAAAGCGTAAATAGATTCTGATATATGAATGAAGTGTGTCGAGCTTCACACAGATCAATGATGATTTATCTCTTGTGGCTCTGTTGTTTGAGCGAATCTAATATTTCACAAAGATAAAAACTGAGATCCAAACTTACTTTTAAGCACTCGGTTTATCTTTTTAGATTCGATTTGTTGTTCTTGGGATTAGATTAGTCTTGGGTTTATAATGAGTGGGATTAGATAATATGTTGTAGATGATGATTGAGGTAGATTTATGTTATGGACTGATGAAGTTATTGACTGATCTCACTACCACGAGCTAATCACTACCAGTAAATCCTGAACACAGCTAATCGCAAACCCAGCAAATTCAGTTAATCGCAACTTTTGAAACAGAGGTACTCGCTGGTTAGAGCAAAACGTAATTATGAATTAAACGCAGTACCAAAAGTTAACCGCAAATGAAAGACTTAACCGCTACTGAAAGGCTTGAGTTAAACGCAAGTAATAAGAACTAATGGCAAGGAAGATATTAGCATTCTCCACTAGCTGCCAAGAACCAGTCGCTATCAAAAGTATTGTATTATTTCCCTTTTGTCACAAATGAGCTAAACGCAATTTAAAAAAAAAACATGATACAACCAAAAACTGTCACAATCTTTACTTTTGACAAAGCACCAAAAGTTAATCACAAGCTGCCAATCCAGTACTACTCGCTAAAAAAACCAATCGCAAATAAGAATATCACACCACGAATTGAAAAAGACTGACTTTAAATGTGTGAAATTTAAAAACCAAGTACTAATCTTTGCTCATATATGATTTCTAATCATGAAAGTACAAGTATATTACGAGTTAACCCACAAACAAAGTCAAATAGAGATATTTCCAAAGAAAGCATTCGAGCCAAATGGAAACAAGTGAAAAACACAAAACCAAACTTAAGAGACGAGTAAACACTATCCCTAAGATGAAACCTTGGCTCTTGATACCAATTGTAAGATATGCATAATATAAACTAGTATGGTTCTTGTGTTTTTGATTGAATGAATGGAAGAAAGTTTAGAGAGAGGAAGAGAGTTGGGAGGATTCCTAGAGAGAGAAAGAGATGAGAGAAAATATGAATATTAGATTGAGAATAGAAAAGCTCCAACCCTCTCCACATGTGGAGAGGGGTATATATAGTTTCCTACAAAACGCCCACACCCGGGCTGTGGATCAGGCATACAGTGGGTGAAGACCCGTCCTTCTTCCACGGTGTTACTTAAACTAATACTAATTAACTAATATATAAACTAACTACGAGCTAACTTAATGCAATAATCAGGTGACCGAGACTTTTATAGGAATATTTGTATTCCTAACAAACCTTTACTGAAAAGGTCAGAATATATGTACCTTATTTAAATGCAAATGACAAAGAAAGAAAAGTCACACAAGAAGATTCACGGATCACTCCCGCTTCACGAAACCTATACGAATTAATAATCAAGTGTTCATGATTAATTTGATTATAATTTCCAATAGTAGTAAATTAGGGTTTTTAACGTACTTAAACATGTAGTAGTCAAATTATATAACATATTTGGTTATATAAAGTTCTAAGGGAGTTCATTTACTGTATTAGACACTTAATTAAAGATTCATTATGATTATGTTACCCATGTTAATGATATAATAAACTTTAAGTGTGTAAATCACCTTTTAATAAAATTCAGCTTTTATCCATAACCTGGTCACAACTTCACGAATTTTTAAACCATATTAGAACTCAAAAGTAAAATTCACAAAAATTCACAGAGATACCTCAAAGTCTTTAGAACCCACACGAATTTTTCCAGAATTTATTAATTAGTTTTACCCCACAAGAAAAATACCCAAACTCAGACTATTCAGAAAACCGACCTGCTGATGTACACAGAAAGTATCCCCTTGAAAGACCCATCATAACATTCAAGAAAAATCCCCAAAAATTAAGTGATACCTTGGGTCGAATGGAGTAGGAGAAGAGTAGCAGCCGATTTAGGGTTTTAGGGATAAATTCTGGATCGTATATTATGTTTCTCTGATGTACGGTTGTATCAAAAAATATAAAAGCTGAATATGGGTTAATGAGGGCCGAATATATGGTGAGGAGAGGAAGTGGGTCAAAATTTGGGCTTAGGGAGTCTATATCAAATTCTACTTTATCCAAAAATACTTATATTTATCTTATTTTATGTCTTGTATAGTTTATAAATTAACTTTCGGACCCTTTAAATATTTTTAACGTGCCGTATTATTCTTAGGATCATGAAAGTATACTTCTTAAGTTTCCTTAAGTTATTATGATCATATATTGTGAATCACAAAATTCCTGTAGCTTATTTGGTATTCTATAAGTGTTTATTAATATTTTTGGACGTAAGGGTATTTTAGTCATTTTATGTGCTTTTAAAATTTGAGGTATTACAATTTCTTCCCCTCTAAAAAAAATTTCCGTCCTCGGAAATTGAATAAACAGAACAGTCGGAAACGAATCAGATTGCAGAAATTGCTAGAACGGAATGAACACAGAATCTTTCAGTTGTAGAAATAATCCTTAATTCAAAATAACCTTTCTAACAGATTCTAACAGACAGATAGATCTTCTTTATCAGAATTCATAACTTCATATCTTATTCAAATCAAATCATAAATCAATTCAACGGATGCGTACTAGCAACAGATAACTAATATCAAAAAACAGATTGGGTGCGGAATTTCAGACGATAGGAAACTCTATAATGAGTTTTAAATTTCTTAACAGGTGAACAACGATCAACAAACGTACGATGAGAATTCGAACTTATTCAGATATCTAACGATGAAAATAGAGCACAGACGAATAGAATAAATTTTAAAGTCTCACTTATCGCGAATAATTCAACTAGCAGAATTCTAATGCTTCTCAATCACTTCCCAAGATATCATATGCTCACAATGAGAGTACTTTATATGATGGAAATATTATCACGTTGGTCAGGCATCATAATATTTTCATTATATAATTATATCTTCATGGCGACCATACTTTATCTCAAGTCATGAACAAAACAACCTAATAGCAACTTGACAATTCTTCTCTTCTTCTTAGGATTTTGCAGAATCAAACATCATCAATGAAGTCGAACGGAAACAAAACGTATCAGAAAATAACCTAAATCCAACAGATCTATCATAATAGAGCACAATACTTCCAAATTTCACCAAAATGCTCATAGCCATCAACTTAACGAACTTACGCTGAATTATCATAATAATAAACTTCCAAAAGAGAACTTAATAGTCTATGATTCAATCACACCAGTGTCAATCTTCCTCATTATCATGTAATATCCTAATCATTATTAACGGAAAGAACTTAGGGAAATCAACCTATACCCAGATTATTGTCAAAATTATACCTTCCAAAGAAAACCCTTAATAAACATAGTTTCATTATTATAATGGAATGAACAATTTCCTATATTCGTCACTAATAACCTCCAAATCTCTCATAGGAATAGAAAAGGTTCATGGAAAATCAAATAGTATCAAAACTTAATATGCCTAACATAAGCAGAAGAATTCACAGAATATATCAAACACTTAGGGTTGTAATAATCTTCTAAATGGTCAAACTGATTATCAAAGATGGAAATAAGAATCAGAAAATGAAACTTAAATGGTGTAAGGCTTAATCATATAGTTCTCAAGACATTCTAAACTTACTTGGTTACAGAACTTTAGGTCATGTATAACTTTCTAATCTCGGAAAGAATGATCTTATCGGGCTTAACTAAAGACAGAAACACGAATCAGAGTGATGCGGAAGCAATTCTACTTAAGCAGATATCCTAATCTACCCAATCCTCACCAGTCATAACTCAGGTTTCATATAAGGAAATCCTAAAGCAAATCCTCAAAGGTTGTTTCATAACTCTCTATGGTGCAAGGCCTAATACACACAGGTCATAGCCTAAACTCTACGGATTATTAATCCGCCGATCTAACCTGGCTCTGATACCATAATTGTAACACCCTAACCCGACAAGGGTAAAAATGTCACAATAATATGGTGTTACATCAGAACAAACAGAACAAATCAAAAGCGGAAGTCTTAAATAAGTAACTTACTTTAAATGACTATCGACAAAATCTTCAATTCAACTTTACTCCCAATCCCCAAAAGCTATCCCAAAGCTAACTTGAATACCTGCCGCGATGAAAAGAAATGCGGCTGAGCTTTACAAGCTCAGTGAACAGATATAACAACAAAGTAATATGAAAAAGAAACGAATACAGAATGGTGTAAAGGAAATAACTGAAATATAATCAAAGTAATTGGAATAAAAATAAAGGTGAAGGTAAAGGATAGTCATCTACCACGAGCCCAGAAACAAATATCATACCATAATTATAATTCATATATCTTCATAAACATATAGAGGAGAGACCTCTCAGATAATCAGACAGTAATGAGGGGTGTCCTCATATGGGTGGAGTAGCTAACTCCCAGAAATGTGAAGGACGTGTATTGCACACACAGTCACATTCACCAGACAATATCATATCAGAAACAGAAACAGATATAGGATGCATCCATATGCCCCCACAGAAATCAGATTGGCCATAATAAATCACATCATAAAGTGTGCACATAATATAACAGAAAGGGGACGTGGCAGAACATCACTCTACTGCCCTAGAGTCATGTCAGAGGTGCATCCCTGACACGGACATGGAACCCCCATGCCTAGTGAAATAAATTTGGCTCGGGTGTCAAACTAGAATAGGTCTTACAGAATATGATAAAATGATACAGAACTAAGGTCATAATAATCAGATTAGAAATACATATCAGAGATTCATATCATATCAGAGGTTCATATCATAAGTTTAATTCAAAGGGTCAAATCAAAAGGTTATATCAGAAGGTCAAATCAGAAGGTTCAGATAAAACAGAGGTTCATCACAGAAAAGGTTCAGAAACAAAAGTTCATACAGAGAAGGTTCAAAAAACAAAGGGTTTCATAGCAATGGCTTAGGGAACCCTAGTTAGAATGAAAGATAACAAATGAAAAGAATCATGAGAAACCTTTACTGAAAAGGTCAGAATATCTGTACCTTATTTAAATGCAAATGACAAAGAAAGAAAAGTCACACAAGAAGATTCACGGATCACTCCCGCTTCACGAAACCTATACGAATTAATAATCAAGTGTTCATGATTAATTTGATTATAATTTCCAATAGTAGTAAATTAGGGTTTTTAACGTACTTAAACATGTAGTAGTCAAATTATATAACATATTTGGTTATATAAAGTTCTTAGGTAGTTCATTTACTGTATTAGACACTTAATTAAAGATTCATTATGATTATGTTAACCATGTTAATGATATAATAAACTTTAAGTGTGTAAATCACCTTTTAATAAAATTCAGCTTTTATCCATAACCTGGTCACAACTTTATGAATTTTTAAACCATATTAGAACTCAAAAGTAAAATTCACAAAAATTCACAGAGATACCTCAAAGTCTTTAGAACCCACACGAATTTGTATAGAATTTATTAATTAGTTTTACCCCACAAGAAAAATACCCAAACTCAGACTATTCAGAAAACCGACCTGCTGATGTACACAGAAAGTATCCCCTTGAAAGACCCATCGTAACATCCAAGACAAATCCCCAAAAATTCATGGTATCTCTAATCATATAGAATTTAAATACTGGTGAGTTTCATAGCTCAAATCTTTATACCTTTTGAATGAAAAATCGGCAAAGTGGACTGATTTCAGACTCCCGAATTTCAGCTTTAACACTTAATCACACAAAAATAAAAAAACCCGACCTAATCAACTTGAAATCACTTCAAGCCAATTGGAAAACTTAACTAAGACATAAAAATAAGTTTTCATCAAAAGAAACCGAATTAAATCATTATACCTCATGCCCTATCTTGTTCACATATTCAGGTATATTTGCTGTCTTGATTTCAGAATTCATGTAACCCATCATATAACATGTTTAACATCTTTTTAGGCAGATTCACTTCAAGTGGTTCATGACACATTTAATCAAAACATTAATCTTCAATTAAAAATAAGAATTAAGTGATACCTTGGGTCGAATGGAGTAGGAGAAGAGTAGCAGCCGATTTAGGGTTTCAGGGATAAATTCTGGATCGTATATTATGTTTCTCTGATGTAAGGTTGTATCAAAAAATATAAAAGCTGAATATGGGTTAATGAGGGCCGAATATAGGGTGAGGAGAGGAAGTGGGTCGAAATTTGGGCTTTGGGAGTCCATATCAAACTCTACTTTATCCAAAAATACTTATATTAATCTTATTTTATGTCTTGTATAGTTTATAAATTAACTTTCGGACCCTTTAAGTATTTTTAACGTGCCATATTATTCTTAGGATCATGAAAGTATACTTCTTAAGTTTCCTTAAGTTATTATAATCATATATTGTGAATTACAAAATTCCTGTAGCTTATTTGGTATTCTATAAGTGTTTATTAATATTTTTGGACGTAAGGGTATTTTAGTCATTTTATGTGCTTTTAAAATTTGAGATATTACAGGATCTTCGTAGGATTTCATGAGAAGAGACTTTTTTCAATAACTTATACATATTAAAATATTACAGAGTATATGTGAAGAGACTTTTTTCAATGTAATATCTTGAAAAAAATCTCTTCACATATACTCTTTTAATGTCAATAAACTATTTTAAATGTGTGTCGTACATGCTTGAAAATATGATACCATCACAACTTAGATATATAATGACGAAAATAAGTGCCGAAGATTACGATATAAAAACTTATATACAGCCCATGTGCAACTCAATAAAGTATTTTAAATACGTATAAAGCTTAGCAAATGTGTGGCACAATGACAACTTAAATATAAAATGATGAAAATAAATGCCGAATATTACGCTATGAAAACTTCTATACAGCTAATGTGCATCGCACGTATTTTAAATCTATGAAAACTTCTATACAGCCCATTTGTATCGCATGGGCATTGTTGACTATCATAAGAAATACTTATAACTTAGCCGGATGTATTAATATTAGTTAGTTCCAATAAAAAACGATAGAGTCAATACCAAAATAAATAGACAAAAAATATTACGTAAAAAATACATTTTAAAAGATTATATGTCAATAAACTATTTTAAATACGTATCATGCTTACAAAATGTATGCAACCATGACAACTTATATATATAATGACAAAAATACGTCTCGAATATAAAATGACAAAAATAAAAGACGAATATTAAACTTTGAAAACTTTTATATAGCCCATGTGCATCAAACAGGCTTTTAGAGTTTGCTAAAATAACAAAATACGACATATTAAAAATATCACATTGAATAATGAATAGAATGGAAAATTACATAATTTTGGCTCGCAGTCATTTATAAATTATAATAACAAACAAAAAAGCTGTGTGCATCGCACGGGTCATGAGGCAGCCCGAGTTATATATTGTATTTTGAGTGTTTGACTCGACCTCAATTAAAAGTAACGAAATAACGGCATCAACATTTTTCATGTCATGCTAACAAACACAACTTAGAAACTTATTGACCAACAAAATCCATCCATGATCAAAATGACGAATATTAGTGTTGAACAATACGCTATGAACATTTAAATCGAGCCCGTGTGCATCGCACGGGTCTGAATGCCTAGTTTATTAACTATCTAAGATTGAGTCTGACTTATTAAATGCTAAGTCTTTAAAGAAAATTAGTATTAAAGAATATACTTAATTACAAAACCAAATCCTCTCTTTACATAATTTAAGACTGGCTATCAATAATCTGTTGTTTATTGCTATACTTATGACACCAAGTCAATCTTTATAACCAAGGAGTGCACTATTAGGCAAAAATTGAGTCTTCTCATTTGCCAATTGAAAGTCAAAATTAAATTTATCTTGATCAAAATTAAAAACTATCGTGTATGACATAAAATAATTATGAAAATATAAAAGTCGAATTTGTCAAAAATTAACTAAAAAAATATGGGTAATAAATAAAACTTTGGTTCTTGAATTTTAAATAAATTATAAAACTTATCACTTTTCATGTTTTTTAATACTCCATTCATCCCAAAATAATTGTCTCCCGACAAAAAACACGCAGTTAAAAAAAACATAACTATTATTGTTTCCTCTTTCTTAATTTTTAGCATAATGACAGTTTTGCCCTAAACTAGTCAATTAATATATTCTTTAAAGTTTGTAATAACAATTTAAGAAAGGTTAATATAGTAAACTCGATCAAACTTTCCTATCTATTTTAATAGTTGAAAATTAAATTCAGAGATCCAAAAATAGAAGCACAGACTATTAAATTTGGGACTAAAGGAGTAATTTTTAAATTTAACAAATACACTTTTATACTATACGAGTCTTGATCCAACCCGTGCGATGCACGGTCTTTTGGTTGAATAATTAAGTTTTTTTTCGTAATTTTGATGCAACCCGTGCGATGCACCGATTGTGTCTAATTTCTCATAGTTTAAATGGAAGCTTTAGGTGCTCGTATTGTTGCTCTGGACTCGCAGGATGCGTTAAATTATATTTTTGATCAAGCTAATGCATATGTTCAACCCGTGCATTGCACCGATTGTATCTAAATGTTTATAGCTTAATGGTTGGTAATAATTAGATTTCCACTATTTAAAATAGTTTCTTCACATTAAAAGAGTACATGTGAAGAGATTCTTTTCCAAAATGTTACATTTAAAATAGTCTTTTCAAAATAACTTGCGTATCTTGAATAACAATTGCATCCATAATGCTTTTCCTTAATGTTCATGAATAATAGAGAGGTTCATACAAAATGTTAATAAATCCATTTAATTTGTCTTATTTATTCACGATTATAATATTTCCAACCAACATTATGAGTTTAATGATAGCTTTTCATATAAAAGATGAATATTGTTTTTGGTGGATCGAGTTTTTGGTCAAAGTCACTTGTATAAATTTTCACTAAAAAGACATCATTGACTAAAATTTGCTACTATACACTGATTTTGAATATAGAATTAGTTACTTTTATTTTAGTGTGATACTTTGTATGATATAAAAGTAGCTAGTTGAATGATAACTTAAAATTAAGTTTCACAAAAAACTTAATGTATCTAATTGTTGATTGCGAAATGTTATACATTGTTGTATTATGAAATTAAGTGTGTCAAAAAACTTAATGTATCTAATGGGGTGTTTGATTTCGACTTAATTGACTTAGGGGGTGTTTGATTGCGACTTAATTGACTTAATATAAAAAAAAACTGAATTAATTAAGTCATATGAAAACTGTTTGTTTGTGACTTAATAGAAAAAGATGATTGAAAATATTAAGTAATAAAACTGATGTTATCTGCATTAAGTCATCTGTTAATTAACATAACTTAATGAAAAAATTAAAAAAACATACCCTTAATATGAAAAAAATTGAATTAATTAAGTTATGTGAAAATTGTTTGTTTGTGACGTAATCGAGAAAGATGACTGAAAATATTAAGTAATAAAAATGAGGTTGTCTACATTAAGTCATGTCTTAATTAAACATGACTTAATAAAAAAGTTTAACAAACTAGCCCTAATTGTTGATTGCGCAATGTTTGAGTAAATTGTTGAGTTGCTACCGTGATGGTGAGTCTAAAATATACAACAATGTATAACTTGGGCTTCATCGGTAGGATTTTGTTATTTTTTAGATAGATTTACCATTTTTTTTAGTTTATTGCGTTGTACACAGTATGGTTGCTCCATCCGATCTGCATCTAATACATTCACATCCATAGACAATAATCAATTTATAATAATACAAAGATATCATAGTACACACAACGTTGTGTTTTTTGATATAAATGATGCCTTCATACAAATGCAAAGAAGCTAGAGAATGTTACACAATTTAATACACCAATACTGATGTTAAGTCTTAAAAATTAAATATCCCATAATTTGATGAATCATGGTTGGATCTCTCGTAAGCACTTATAAGTTTGTACCTCAAAACACAAATGTAAAAAATAGGAAGATGATACGTGGTGCAATATTGGACCAAGAAGTTGTCAAATTCAGTCACAAAATAATACAAAGATGAAAAAATCAATGTCGAGAAAAATGAAAAATAATAGTGCCCTTGGACTAATAAGCTAAAAAAGGGTAACAATGGGAATTGGACTTGATGAGATAGTGATTTGGGCGTGAATGAAGCTAACATATTTAGCTTAACACACAAATCATTTGCCTAAACCTAAACACACACCTCTCTTTTTAACCGCCTACCACACATACTTCTCTCACCTAACTTTCTTCGACATCAAACTCATCACATGATCACAGATTCATCTGTCTCAATCTTCATCAATCAAGCGATTAACACAAATCACATAAAACCTTTCGTGTTTAATCAAAACAAACCCACAATCAAAAACCCACCTATATCTTTCTTGCTCAATCTTTCGTGGCATAGCTTAAAAGGAAACAACTTCAAGATCATTTAAAAATGGTCTCGGGTAGGATTTGTTTTGTTTTTGTGTTTGTATTTAAGCCAACTCAAAGTAATGATTATAACACTTTTGATATAATTCATTCTTTCATTTACGGATATTGAGAAAGAAGCTAGGCTTTTAAAGGGTCTATGATGAAATGTGTTCTGATGTACGTGGGGATCGCACCCTCGCAACAGGTTTTACCTCTCAAGGGATCTCGAGAAGCTTACAACCCCCACCAGGCAGTGTACCTGATCGTTGTAGTATAGTATAGTGACAAGTACCGGGGGATTGATCGTTCAACTCAGGAATAGTGTCGCTAGGATTAGAAAGCCTAATGAGGTGAGGGATGATTTTTTTTGTATTTTTATATTTTTATGAAAGCAATTAAAATCTCGGGTTTTGGAAGATGGGCGGAATTAGTTGCTAGATAACTAACCCAATTTATCTAAAGATGCAATGAAAATAAAATAAAAGAAATGAAAATACAACTAATTATACTAATGTGGTGGTAACAATAATGAGGAAAGTTGTTTTTACTTAGGTTTCATTACTCCCTAGATATCTTTTACAGGTCGATAGCTTGTTACAATTGCATGGATGACGGGTCATATTCCTTAATACTAGTTGTAGGGCCGTGTACAATATTCCCTAACTCTATAGGATCCTACTTCACTCCTATGTCGAGCCGTTAGAAGCTCCTAACATGGGATCATTAAAATTCTCCTACGCATTAAATACAACCAAAAATCGTAGTACACCTCCGATCATGTTTCTTAAGACGTTCAAGCAAGTTACCAATGGAAGTCTGCCAGTTTTCTTAAGCCTAACATCGAATACAATCATCCGTAACAATTATAAACAAACAATCAACCCATAATTAACATATAGGTTTCAGTACATCTAAGCTAACACAAAAGAAATCTAGCCTAGCATGTTAAATAGAAGACAAGTGTAAGATATAATCAAACAACACATAGACATATTGAATGATTTGAAGAAATACTTATCTTTAATTGAACATGAAAGATTCAAGGGGTTGAAACCCTTGAAAAGCTGATAAAATTCGGACTAGGGTTTATTCCCTCAAAGTTGCACACCTAATGAATGAAATTTGGAAAACTATATATAGATCACATATCGTGACGGCATCATGTATTGGATTGTGACACCGTCAACTCGCCGCCATAATAAAATCGTATTGCCTAGATCTACTTGTGACGCCGTCATGTGTAAAAATGCTCTGGGCCGTCACTAGTGTTTGGACCATGACGGCCTTGGGTGACGCCGTCATCTCATATGCTTAAAAACTCTCTGGATCATCACGTGTATTTTCCATATCCACCTCTTTTGTAACTCTTGACGCCGTCAGGTACTGTTCCAGCAAGGAAAATTGAGACTTTACCGTTTTCTTCACTTTTATGCTCCAAAAACGTCCAAAATGCTTCCTTTTTCCGGATTTCTCTCCTAAAGTACCTAAAATGATAAAAGGAACGATTTAGGAAAATATTTGATCAAATAATCTCAAATTCGAGCTTAAATGACCCCCTAAAAGGGTTACACTTTTCGCCTCATCAAATACCCTTACACGTGAGATTTGCTTGTCCTCAAGCAAATGCACTTTTATTCTAATCAAAATACAAGTTAGGGGTCATTTAACACTAATATAAAAGTAATTACAACAAATTATCGTTCCACTAAAACAAAATACAAGCACAGAGGTCATACACTAGCACCTCACTAATAGTGTTTAGATACTCACATCTCTTTGGTGTAATAAAGTATATATCGCAATATGAAAATGGAAAACATCTCTCACTACCTGTCATAGCAAAATAGATTACCATATGTAACACCCCGTAAATTTGATAAGCAGCAGAAGTCTAATCGGGGTCATTACAGTTTAGTACACAGTCATACTCATAGAAAACAATTCAAAAGATAGTCAATATCATTCCATGAAAACTCAAAGTAGTCAGAGTTACAAACATTTTCCAAATGTTAATTGTTTCGCAAAAGAAGTGATGAGTTTGAAAAGAATGATATTATTATTCAAATAAAAAGGGAGGTCCTGTGTGTCCTTTTCTAGCTCCGTGCCACCATGCCTGCTAGTTTCCTGAGATAAACATGCTTAAAAGTCAATACAACGGTTGAGTGAATCCATAGTAGTTTAAATAGTAATAGTGTGAACACAAGTCAAGTATTTGAAATAAAAAAGCCAAGATAGATCGGTCTTGACTAAACTGGTGTCAAATTGCTCCTAAGCCTCATGAAACGCAAGCCTTAACATCGTATCGAAATATCATAAAGATAAAAATTACCTACACCACGGGGGATGTAGATAACAAAGGGGCCCTCGGTGACTAGAAATGTGCAAAATTTCCATGGTACCTCGAATCTAGCACACCTCCTGCCAAATAATCACTTTGACAGAGATGGGCTGTCGTTCCAATAGATCTATTAGCTATATTCGCGCTCACTCGCAAGTGATTAAGGTTCGTGATATGAGGGACCTGTTGCACGAGTGTCAACTTAGGCAATATCAGGTAGTAATAGCATACAGAAAAATACTTGTGCTCGGTTTATAGCATGTATCTCCCCACGGGTTTAGAAATAATTAAAATGTGGGACCATGAACTCACCTGACAGGTGTGTAAATCACAACGGTGCTCAAAAGTGACGGTGTACTGCTACGACTAGCAATGAAATTCCTCCAACTTGCGACCTATATGTATATATATATATATATATATATATATATATATATATATATATATATATATATATATATATATATATATATATATATATATATATATATATATAATCATCGGTGTTTTAGATTCGATTCGTAAATGACATGTGGTATGTCTCGAGTACGGTGATATCCATTCGAGTGTCTTAATATATTCCAAAATAACTTTACATAGTTATTTATAACGTCGATACGAACCGGTAATCAATAAATGTTAATTTATTTGTGATAATAATAACGTTAATAAAAATATTTATAAATAAACATTTTTAGTAAAAATACATATTTATTTTAAAGTTACAAAGTATGTATATATATATATATATATATATATATATATATATATATATATATATATATATATATATATTTATATATATATATATATATATATATATATATATATTTACATATATATATATATATATATATATATATATATATATATATATATATACATTTATATATGCAAAAATTAATTATATAAAATAATTAATTAATAAAGTATCTTTGTCAAAATTGACCTTTAACTTTAATAAAGTTACACTTTTTACCCCTTGGTCAAAAACAATTATATTTTAGTCCTTATTAGTAATTTTCACACTTTACACCTCGATCTTTGGAAAATGTAGTTTCTACCCTCAAATTTCACTAGAATCTAACTGTTTCAGCTTTGGTCCAAAAATTTGGCAGTTTTGTCACTTTTGGTCCCTTAACACAAGATTTTGCAAAAATAGTCCTTAGTTAAGTTTTTGAGAAAAAACAAACTTTTTGGTACAATAAAAGTAGTAATTACAACTTATAAAATCCTTCAAAAAAATCAGTTTTGAAAGTCAATTGTGTCTCGCTATTTTTCAAAGTTTTTAAACCGAAATTCCTTTTGAAATGGTTCATGGGCTCGTTAGCCCAACTCAGGCCCAAGTGGCACTTAATTTGTATAAAAGGGGTGCTCGACTATGATTTGGTTTAGGCTTAGTTTACGTAGCATTAGGTCGAGTATGTTTCGCATGTTTCGTTAGTTTGGTTAAACGTGGATCGAAGAATTAGGACATCGAAAAATATATATATGTAGTACGTGTAAAAACGAAATGGTGAGCCCTTTCCATAGGGGTGTCGAGGTGTGTACATATATATAGTTACTAGTGTAGTGAGTGTTTATGTAATTAGATAACTTCAACGTAATGTGCATCATGTGAAATAAACGTGATATGCATGAATTTAGTAGAGTAGTAAATGAAATAGGAAGCGATGACTTACAACACCAAAAGATGGTGGGGAGTCCAAGTGATACGAGACAACAAGCAAACGTGATACTCCTTCGTGTGGTGACCTTCGTCCCAAAACCTAGTTACCCAAATAACTCTTTACCCAAAAACTTACTTGTGTGCCTTAGATCCTTCTTGTTAGTAACCAAAGAAAAAGGTAGTGAAAGAGTTTTGTAAATTTGAGATCTTGTGTGTCTTGTTAGTGTGAGGAAATTGCATTTAATGTGGGTTTTATAGGGTGATTATGGTAGTTAGCAAAGATCACATGTGACTTGGTCTTGGGTGGTGTTAATCGAACAAGACAAGCTTGTCTCTAGTTCCTTGTGATATGTCAAGTCGAGTGTAAGGTCTTATAGGGCTATAATGATTTAGTTGATTTGTTTAGTACTAGGGCAAAACAAAGTTAGAAACATGTGATGTACTAGGAGGATTAGTTTAATTTGAAAGGTGTTTGTGTTGTTGGTTAATGAGACATTTGATCTTGTGGGTAATGAAATCTTGGTGTGTAATGTAAGAAACCATGGGTTCGACTAGTTTCATAGGTTACATAGGGCGGCTTGGGTGTCTTGCTTTGGTTGATCTCACACGCAAAAACAAAGGGTGGTTTTCATTTCGAGTTACAAGGGAATCCAAGGGAAGAATGGTGTCCAAATGTGTAGTTATGTTTATGTTTCGTGGTATCCAAGGGGCTGTGGTGTCGAGTGTGTAGGGAACCAAAGAAAAGAAACGAGTGTGGTATATATGTGTAGCACACGAGCTGAGCTCGTTGGGTGCCATGCAACGCAAAAGAAAGAAAAACATAAACAGCCATTGGGCATGTGAAAACATTTGGCCCAAAGTAAAACATAACACAAAATGGTTCGTGGGCTTGTGGTTGTGCTCGGCCCAGCAGCAAGGCAAAAAGAAAGAAAAGAAACTTGGGCTTAGGTGATACACGGCCCAATACAAAAAGAAATGGGGTGTCGGTGACTAGTGCTCTCGTAACTTTAGTTTTGGTATCGGTGTCGGTGTCGATTCGTGTAATCCATGAAAATATAAACGATGTCGTTCCTAGGTATATATACTTATATATATACAATGTGTGATAGTAATTTCGTAATAATTAATATATATATATATATATATATATATATATATATATATATATATATATATATATATATATATATATATATATATATATATATATATATATATAATATTATGTATATATATAAATGTATCGGTGTCAATTCAAGGTGTCGGGTCACAAGTGGGAGTTACCGATGTTAACCTCATTTGGTGACATCCAAGAGTGACTACAGGTGATTCCAAGTGACAAACATATGGTGACGAAAGTGATCGGGTATCAAACGAACGGTGTCTCATATAAAAATTTCAAATTTGTGGCTTAGATTAGAATAGTATCGACAATTAGCATTAATAAATGACCTGAGATTTTACGGAGTATTACACCATAGGCTTGGGAAAGGATCAAACCTCCACCACTTGGTGTAAGCACTTAGGATAAACTATCAAAGAGGTCTTTTAAAGGGTTATAACGTTAGGTGTAGGGATATAGAATACACGGTTTTGTTGGATAAAGGCAATATTTACTGGTGGCGAGTTAATTATCTTGGTTAATTACATGTAAAATATGGCGTTGCTAAGCAAAGACTAGACTCGACTTAAGCTAATGAATCAAAGATAACAAAAACATAAAAATAAACATAGAATGAAACGGGATGGTAGTCCGTATGTTTTTTTTTCTTTTTTTTTTTTTTTTTTTTTTTTTTTTTTTTGCATACACTCTTACCCTACCATCCAAAATAATACATCATAGGGAATGTACATTCCCCTTACACTTGAATTTTTACATACTTTACAATAAACTACTCTAATGACTCGAATCAAGATAATCAAAACACTTGGAGTACTTTTTAAGATTAACGCACATATGGGGGTAATAATTTGATATTCTTACCCATTACTCCATAACATAAGTACTTTACCCATGAGTCTCAATCGTCCCAAAACAATATGTACAAGATATGACTCGACTTAGCAACCATGTAATCAATCAGATAATTAACTAAGGGTTTAAACAAATAACAATAATGCACTAAATATGAGTGCATACACGAAAGGCTAAGGCAATTTGGTTGCACATTTGGGTAGGTTGTAACAAATTCTTCCTTTAAGTAAAATGCTTAATGTTAGAAACGAAAAGATAGGCTCGGAGGGGTGTACTAGGGGTTTCGTGTACTAAAAATGAGTACAACGCTAAGGTGTGGAAAAGTTAGTTGACTTTACTAGTTAAGTAATATGACTTAATTGGTCAAGTAATTATGATACGGGTTTAACACAAGGGTGATCCTAATGCCTTTTATCATGTAGTAAATCCTACTACACGAATGTAGTTTCACTAGCGGTCTCGGGATGCATCACTAACGCAAGTTCTAGAATCTAAATGCTACCGGTACACTCATAAGCACTAAGAATGAATGCTTTTCCTATCAAATCTAAAGGCGAACCTCACATATTTGGGTGAAAATTTTTCTGAATGGTACGGTTTTGTGCTAGTCATACAACTCCTATCCATGAGACGCTTGCTAAGGCTAAAGTTTCACTCCTAAATGTTGTAATTTTTTTTTTAAATTTGGCGCTAAAATTACACTAACAAGTATTTCTCTTAGTTTTATTACACACCTACCATCGAACAAACAAACTCAAGTGCAATTGTATCCTATAAGGTATCATCATTTACCCTCACCTTACACTTAGGATGAACATTGTCCCCAATGTTCAATTAAAGGATGTAAAAGTAAAACAGGTAAAAGAATGAAAACAAATACTCCCCTGATTCGTTCGGTGTGGATAGTGTGTCAACAAGGTTAGATATTCCTCCAAGAAAATAAACATTCAAAGCTTCCCTTCCAGAAATATAAATCATCTTCTTGTCATATATAACCTATTAAACCTGAGAAAACAAACAAGGCAACCTCGCGTAAAATTGGCGGCAATCTATACATACTAACAAATCCTAGAAAACAATTTAAGATATAATGCTTATGGACTGAATGTTTGCAGATTTCCTGGAGTTTATAAAACTAAAGAATTAACAAAAACTTTAAGACTTCGTTAGAAAAACAAAACTCGCAAAATTTCCAGAATTTCACACGTGACGCCGTCAGGAGTTAATTCCTGACGCCGTCAGAAGTGACCTGCAGAAATCTTTACGTTAAGTTTCTGGAAAATTTCTGGAAAAACTTATGTCCAACTTCCTGGAAAATCATGCAACACATCATTATGACTCGATACAAGCATTTGACTCTAAAAAATACTTGTACACATGTTCATTTAATATTGTGGCGAATCAAGATCATTTTTGTTCTTAGAAACAAATTTGGGGTTTCCCCTTACACTTAGCTTTTGCAAAATACCTTTATATGAAGTTAAGACGAAGTTAAACGACAAAATAAAGCATTTTCACAATTTAGTTTGAAACATGATCTACCAACAATAAAAATAAAGCATGCATACGGATGCAAATAACATCAAACAACTAAAAATCACACAAAACATGGGTTGCCTCACTAATGTGACGCCGTCATGTGTAAAAATGCTCTGGGCCGTGACTAATGTTTGGACCATGACGGCCTTGGGTGACGCCGTCATCTCCTATGCTTAAAAACTCTCTGGATCATCACGTGTATTTTCTACATCCACCTCTTTTGTAACTCTTGACGCCGTCATGTGGAGAGTCTTGACGCCGTCAGGTACTGTTCCAGCAAGGAAAATTGAGACTTTGCCGTTTTCTTCACTTTTATTCTCCAAAAACGTCCAAAATGCTTCCTTTTCCAGATTTCTCTCCTAAAGTACCTAAAATGACAAAAGGAACGATTTAGGACAATATTTGATCAAATAATCTCGAATTCGGGCTTAAATGACCCCCTAAAAACGGTACAGTTTTTGCCTTATCATGTTCAACTAAAAAAGTCTTTTAAAGATTAGACAAAAAGTCGAACCGAATATGAGATCTGTTTGTATATTCTTTTCTTTTCGAGTATTGTTTAAGCTAATGGAGATTGGATATGATAGTAGGGTTGATTTTGTCAAATCTGATTGTTCCACTCATGATATAAATTGAGGTCGATGACTCGACTCTTTTGGTTTTTGTGAGTGTTACCGACATTGGTGGGGTGGGGTTGGGTGGTGTGGCGTGCTAACTCAAATGAAATTGGTCTATTTATACATTAGAATGCATTAAACGTTTCTAGGGGATATGTATAGACCCCTTTAAATGCAACACTTCATATTCATCTTAATGGTTGCATTTTTTGTGTTTGTAAACAGATGATGGTTTGTATACCTATATTATGGTTGCATTAATCATAGACGAATGCAAACCTTTTGTGTTCTTTAATAGCAACTTTGATGGACTGCATTCAAGTCTCTATATGGATAAACGAAATTGGTTATAGTTATTTTGGTATGCATATTCATGTTTGCACCGTACAATTGGTTGTGCACAACCCCCATTGCACATTAAATTAATGGGGATAAGTTGTATATATAATAGATACCCTTAGAATTTATTTTTTATTTTTAGAAAAAAGAGCAACTTATATGTTTATTTTATTAATATAATTATAGATTATAGATTATATTAATGTATATGTACGGGATTATAAATATCAAATTACAACACAAGTTACTGTTATATATAAATGAATACACGAGATTGTACATATACGAACGACTCATGTTATTTCTTTTTATGAGTTTAAGTAACAATATTCGGAAAATATTTTTTTACTATCTCTGCTCTATAAAGAGTCATGTTATTTCTCTTTATAAGACCCATGCATACACGGGTTTACAAATTAAATACGGCCAAAAGTTATTATTAATGGGGAAATATGTATTAAAATTAAATCAAGGGTATCAAGTGGTATTAATAGATTAAAAACTCGTGCGTTCAAGGATATTATAATTACATAAGTACTAAATGTTTTACATAATTTTATAAATAAAATATGCAGGAAGTAAAAAACAAATGCAGATAAAATTATTATTAAAGAAAAAGTAAATATCAAAATAAAATACATAATACTATGATTTATACCCTTAGCAAACTATTAAGAGTAAATTACACAGATGGTGCATGTGGTTTGCGTTGACTCACACTCTTGGTCGTTTGATTTATTTTATTATTATTATTATTATTATTATTATTATTATTATTATTATTATTATTATTATTATTATTATTATTATTATTATTATTATTATTATTATTGCATAGATAGTTCCTAACTCCGAAACCCTTAACACTAAAAGTCATTTGACCAAATGACGTTAGGTTTTAGTGTTAAACACTACTCCTATGACTTGCATAGGGTAAAACAGTAATTTTAGTCTTTTTTTTCTTCTTAATCATTTTCTCCCACCAATGTGGGTTCCATCATTAAAATTCTTTCTTTTTCATCTTCCCCCACCTCTATTGAACCACCATCAACAAAAGCAACAATATTTATAATGTTAGATAAACTAAAAGTAATGTCAAACACCCCCGGCTTCTAAAACTTCATAACTCACAGTTTCATTTCACCCAAAGCAACAATAGTTATAATATCGGATAAACTAAAATCACTCAAAAATAATATTATTTGTCAAACCAATCAAATAAACATGGATTAAACTAACTTCTTATTGCCTTCATGTTATGGCAACTCATGACAACATCATCATTGCGAATAATAACTGCACCAAATGGACCTCCATCTCAATTATCAACTCCTTTGTACGCTTCTTCAACAGCTCTTGTCAAGAACTTGTAGTCTCTATCTTGCACAACTGCATAACCATATTGAAAACCAGAAAATCATATAATTAAAGCTACACATGCCTAGGTTTTTTTTCTTTCAATAATCAGTAACTTACTGAAACATTACACCTGATACTCGAAATCCAACTATTATTTACCCAAATAATCAAAAAACCACAAGTATAACCACTTTTTACCCAAAAAATTAAGATTGATCATTATAATTGTAATGATAATCGGTTTAGATGCACATCCAAACACCCCCTATCTTAACTTCCAAAAGTATAAAAACAAGGGAGCATTAACACATTTAAGGTTATACAAGTAAATTTAAAAACCAAAACATAAAATAGGATAGATTAACATAAAGGTCTAGTGAAGCTTTTGATCAACATATTTACTAAAGACGTTTATTATCAGATCTTAACCTACTATCCTGGTGGCCAGAAAAAGCAGTAGCAACAACGATTGTTCCGTCTTTAGCTTCAACAACTAAACAAAAAGAATAAGTACAAGGATTAGTGACCTAAATCATTAATCAAATGTAGACATAACATCACATTATAAGTTATACTAATTCCCAAAACTTAACGGGATCATTATTGTTTTTTTACGGGAACCGTTACAAGTTAATATGCCTCTTGATTGGTGGGTTGGTGATGTATTAACATTCACGAGGTTCATTAGTCAATTGACTAAGGTGTTGTTGCTTGCCCATTGGCTCTCATTCGATGGTGGCCTAGCCGTTCATTAGTCAAGTTTGATCCATGGATCCGCTAACAACCTAAAGGATGCAACAACCATAGGGAAATTGGAGTAGAAGACTTAACTTCACTAGGGATGATGCAAGCTCGCAATTTCGGGGAGAAATGAAGTTTAAACTCCAAGGACACGCCCTTTTTGTTTTGACAAAAGGGGGAGAAGAGTGTAAATGGAGAAGGAAATGTAGAAGATATTACGGATACAAGTAAGTAATACAGACACAAATAACTTTTTACATTTTACATTCTATCACATTTACATATTTTGTTATCATCAAAAAGGGGGAGATTGTTAGTGCAAATATTATGATATTTAATCTATACAGTCTCATTTGTTTTGATTGATGTCAAACGTATAACTTGATACATAACGTAAAATGTACAAGTTACTTGTAATCATATTTTGTCTTAACATACATTCAACACCTCTCAACGTCTTGAGTCCTCATATGCTACAACACAGGTTCGTACATATTTGTTATGTGGCATTATGATTAAACCCCTTGACCAACCATTTAGAATGTTTAAAATACTTTTAGAGTCTTTAACTAATTTAGGTGTCAAAGTACACTTTAGCTGTTAAATAGAATAAATGCCACATTAGGTGTCTAAATAATATTAGTAAGTTTACTGATGCGTAGGGATTGCACCAGGCTTTACCTCTCAAGGGATCTTGAGAAGCTTACAACCCCCACCAGGCAGTGTACTTGATCGTTGTAGTATAGTATAGTGACAAGTACCGGGGGATTGATCGTTCAGCTAGGAATAGTGTCGCTAGGATTAGAAAACCTAAATACTACTTCTAAAGATGAGGGATGATTATTTTTGTATTTTTATATTTTATTAGAAAGCAAGTAAATATCTCGGGTTTGAAGGATTTGGGCGGAATTAGTTGCTAGTCAACTAACCCAATACTAAAGATGCAATCAAAATAAAATACTAAAAATGAAAATAAACTAAATTAACTAAGGTTGTGAGCAATAAGTGGAGAAAATGTGTTTACTTAGATTTCACTACTCCCTAGATATCTTTTACACGTTAATTACTTGTTATAGTTGCGTGGATGACGGATTGTATTCCTTAATACCATTCATGGGGTGGCGCACTTAATTCCCTAATCCTATGAGTGCCTACTTCACTCCTATGTCGAGCCGGCTAAGAAGCTCCTAACATGGGATCATTAGAATTTACTCATGCATTAAATACAACCAATAAAACCTAGTGCACGTCAGTTCATATTTCCTAAGACGTTCAAGCATGTTACCAATTGGAGATCTGCCAGTTTTCTTAAGCCTAACATCGAAATCATTCATCCAATACAACCATGAACAAGTAATCAACACATAATTAACATCTAGGTTTCATTAGATCCAAGCAAACACAAGATAGATCTAGCCTAGCATGATAGAATTAAGACAAGAACAAGATATAGACAACCAACACATAGACATATTGATTGAATTGAAAGAATACTTATCTCAATTACACATGAAAGGGATCAAGGGCTGAGAAGCCTTGAAAAACCTGTAAAATTCGTACCAAGTTCGGACTTAGGGTTTCTCCAAAACTTCTCTCTCTTTAATGTGAAAATTAGAAAACTATATATAGGAAATAGGGTCTGACGGCGTCAAGAACAAATTTGTGACGCCGTCATCTCGCCACCAAAATACTCCTCGGACTGCCTTGATCTACTTTTGACGCCGTCATGTGTTATGTGTTTCCAGGCCGTCATGCATTTTACTCTTGACGCCCTACCTTGTGACGCCGTCATTTCTGTACTGGATCGTCATGGAAATTACTCTTGACGCCGTCATAAATTCCTTCTTGACGCCGTCACCTACTGTTCCCAACAAGGAAAATTAAGACTTTGGCGTTTTCTTCACTTTTATGCTCCAAAAACGTCCGAATTGCTTCCTTTTCCAGATTTCTCTCCCAAAGTACCTAAAATCACAAAAGGAACGATTTAGGGCAATATTTGATCAAATAAATTCGAATTCAGGCTTAAATGACCCCCTAAAAGTGGTTCATTTTTCGCCTCATCATATACCCTTACACTTGAGATTTGCTTGTCCTCAAGCAAATGCGCTTTTATTCTACTCAAAATACAAGTTAGGGGTCATTTAACACTAATATAAAAGTAATTACAACAAATAATCGTTCCACTAAAGACCAAAGACAAGCACGGAGGTCATACACAAGCACCTCACAAATAGTGTTTAGATACTCACATCTCTCGGGTGTAATAAAGTGTAAATTACAATATGGAAACAGAAGATATCTCTCACTACCTGTCATAGCAAAATAGATTACCATAGGATTGGGAAAGGATCAAACCTCCACCACATGGCGTAAGCACCTAGGATAAACTATCAAAGAGGACTTTTAAATGGTTGTAACGTTAGGTGTAGGGTTATGAAATACACGGTTTTGTTGGATAAAGCAAGTTTTACTGGTGGCGAGTTAACAATCTTGGTTAATTACATATACAATATGGCGTTGCTAAGCCAAGACTAGACTCGACTTAAGCTAATCAATGAAAAATAACAAAAACATGAAATGAACATAGAATGAAAAGGGATGGTAGTCCGTATGTTTTTTCTCTTTTTCTTTTTCTATTTTTTTTCTTTTTTTCTTGATTTTTTTTTTATTTTTTTTATTTTTTATTTTTATTTTTTTTTGCATACACTCTTACCCTACCATCCAAAATAATACATAATAGGGAATGAACATTCCCCTTACACTTGAATTTTTACATACTTTACAATAAATTAATCTAATGACTCGAATTAAGAAAATCAAAACACTTGGAGTACTTTTAAGGTTAACGTACATATGGGGGTAATATATGATGTTCTTCCCCATTACTCCATAAAATAAGTACTTTACCCATGAGTCCCAATCGTCCCAAAACAATATGTACAAGGATATGACTCGACTTAGCAACCATGTAATCAATTAGATAGTTAACTTAGAGTTTAACAAATAACAATAATGCACTAACGATGAGTGCATACACGGAAGGCTAAGGCGATTTGGGTGTACATTTAAGTGGGGTGTAACAAATTCTTCCTTTAAGTAGGATGCTTAAAGTTAGAAATGAAAAGATAGGCTCGGAGGGGTGTACTAGGGGTTTCGTGTACTAAAAATGATTACAACGCTAAGGGTGTGGGAAAAATTAGTTGACTTAACTAGCCAAGTAATATGACTTAAATGGTTAAGTAATTATGATACGGGTTTAACACAAGGGTGATCCTAATGCCTCTTATCATGTAGTAAATCCTACTACACGAATGTAGTCTCACTAGCGGTCTCGGGATGCATCACTAACGCAAGTTCTAGAATCTAAATGCTACAGGTACACTCATAAGCACTAATAGTAAATGCTTTTCCTATGAAATCTAAAGGCGAACCTCACATATTTGGGTGGAAAATTTTTCTGAAAGTACGGTTGTGTGCTAGTCATACAATCTCCTATCCATGAGACGCTTGCTATGGCTAAAGTTTCACTCCTAAATGTTGTAAAAAATTTTAAATTTGGCGCTAAAATTGCACTAACAAGTATTTCTCATAGTTTTATTACACATCTACCATCAAACAAAACAAACTCAAGCGAAAGTGTACATGTAAGGTATCATCATTTTACCCTCCCCTTACACTTAAGATGAACATTGTCCTCAATGTTCAAGTAAAGAATGTAAAAGTGAAAAAGTAAAAAGAATGAAATCAAATACTCCCCTGATTCGCTCGGTATGGATAACAAGGTGGCCAGGTTAAATCTTCCTCCAAGAAAATGATCAATCAAAGCTTCCCTTCCAGAAAATAAATCATCTTCTTGTCATACATAACCTGTAAATCCTGAGAAAATAGACAAGACAACCTCGCATAAAATCGGCGGCAACCTATATAAGTTACTAAATCCTAGAAAATAAAAGAAGATATAATGCTTGTGGAATGAAGTTTGCAGATTTCCTGGAGATTAAAAAACTTAATAATTCACAAAAACCATGAGACTCCGTTAGAAAAACAAAACTGGTAAAATTTCCAGATTTTTACACGTGACGCCGTTAAGAGTTAACTCGTGACGCAGTCAGAAGTGACCTGCAGAAATTCTTATGTTAAGTTTCCGGAAAATTTCTGAAAAAACTTGGTCCTACTTCCTGGAAAATCCTGCAAAACTTCATTATGACTCAATACAAGCATTTGACTCTAACAAATACGAATATACATGTTCATTTAATATTGTGGAGAATCATGATCGGTTTGTTTCTTAAAAACATATTTGGGGTTTCCCCTTACACTTATCTTTTGCAAAAATACTTTTAGGTGGAGTTAAGACTAGGCCAAAACAACAAAGTAAAGTATTTCCACTATTTAGTTTAGAAACATGATCTACCAACAATAAAAATAAAGCATGCATACGGAAGCAAATAACAAACAATCAAAATAAAATCACACAAAACATGGGTTGCCTCCCAAGAAGCGCTTTTCTTTATTTACGAGTCTTGTAGCTAGACTCAAGGTCATGGGTTACTACGTGACCTCATCGTTGGTTCCACTCTCCGATTGTAAATATTCTTTATCGAAACCAATCACCTTTTTCTCGACCGCCCCCATAATCTTTTGGGCAAATTCTTTATCGACTTTATACCTTGGTCCTTGTAACAATTCGCATTTTCAGATTTATTTACTATTCCCGGAAAATTTTACTATTCACTTTTACTATTCATTTTTCCTGAAATTTTCCCGAAAGTTGATTTTTATTTCATATTCTCGAGTGATAAATCATTTCCATGGCAAATTAAATGTTTGACATTCGTTAGATCATTTTCGTGAAAGTTATTAAGGAATTACACGGAATTATACGTTTTAGGGTAAAACGTCATTCAAAAATTCTACGCACAACGAAACTCGACCGCGTTAAGTGACCCCGCATCAGAAAAATGTTTAGTACTCTCATGATTAATTAGAGAATTAATCATGACTGAGAAAAACATGACCCAAAATAAGCTTCGGCCGTGAAAAACTGGAATTTTCAGTTTTAAGCGTTTTTACTCAGCCGTAACCCTAGCCTATACCTGCACCGCGTTTCTAAGACGATTTGAGTTTTCAACTTATTAGAAAAAGTCAACATATTTTTCCCTCCTCCTTTGACCAAAAATCATTCTTTGATTTTATAAGTCATTCCTTGATTTTTAGGCTTGCGGTTTTAGGTTTAAAAGACATTTAACACCAACCGACACTAGACTGAGCCCAGCCTAGACATTATAAGTCATTTTAAGTCATTATTATCCTATTAGAAAAGTTACATTTTACTTTTCTCAAATTTTACGCAACTTTCGTACGTTTTACGTATTACGCGTTTTAGACCCGTGTTTCCAGTTTTTAGCAGGGTTTACCACCCAAATGGAACCTACCACCCATTTTATATTTTATTATGGGACATATGGACATGTCTAACAATACTTTCAAGTTTCATATTTTTACGATACCCGGTTTTACGTTTTAAGGCTTAATCATTTACGGTTAGCATTTTACGGAGTCAAAATGCACAAACTAAGCAAGATAACACCAAGACTCATCATCTAGTCATCTTATCCCTTCCAAACCGCCATTTAGGGGGGGGGAGTCACCATGGGTGGTTAAATCTTAACCCTTGATCTTTAGGATGGTTACAAGTGTCTAAAACTAACCATGGTTAAATTCTAACCCAATATATGGTTAACTATTTTTCTCATCCTATAAATAGCCAACTAATAACACATAAAAACCTTGCACCACACCTTCTTATAACCTTCAAGTCCTAAAACCTAAGGCACTTTTCTTATATTTTGTAAGAAAGTTAACTAGTTTTTGAAAGAAAACTAGTGTTTGATCTTCAATCTTGGAAATTTTCTAAGAAAAGTTGTTATAACTTTAAAGTCTCCAAAAAGACGTCGTTATAATCTTCAAATAGCTTTGGACTTCAAGAAGGCGTCGTTATAATCTTCAAATAACCTCGGTTTATCATAGATTGCAAAGGAGGAAAGCTTATTCAATCAAAGTCCTAGTTCTTGTCCTAGTTTCCCTTTTCATTAAGGCCAAAAGTTGTAAGCAAACCCTAACATATTTTCTTGCTTAATTATCATTTACATGCTCTTTGTGTTCCTTTCATGCTATATATGTTCTTGTTATTGTGTTCATGATGTTTAAAAATGGATAAAACAAGTATTGGTATACATATGTTAACTTATGACAAGTAAACATGCAAACTAGTGATTTTTATGGAGAACCACGACCAAAATAGTATAACTTTGATATTTGACACTTACTTAATGTTAAAGAGGACTTAACAAGGAAACCATAGCAATTTGAACCACCCAAAACGAGTATACGAGTCAAAAGTTATGGCGATTTGAAATTACCAAAGATTTCCGGCAAAACTGCCAAATAGCTTCCTGATCAAATTATGGTTTTGAAAGTCCCACTTCTGGTCCGATTCATCAAAAAGTTAAAACACGAAAGTTGTCCGGAACGACGTTTTCGTTCAGGAACAAAGAAGCTCGAGACCTAAAAATGCTTTCCGAGTGATAAAATTCTTCAAAATCTTAACAGCCCATTTTAGACCAAAGTCACTATATTAAAGTTATGATTTACTAAGACCAAGAGGTCTAATGACCTAAAGCCGAGACCACAACCATGGCTAAAGCCAAGGTTGAGTCTCAAGACCATGGAAAAATGACCAAAGTCACGGCGAAGCCATGACGAAATGACCATAACAACTTACATAGGCGTAAACGTGAAACAATGAATTAGGCGATAACTTGAACAAGCAATTTGGATCTACTTCACTTAAAAGGGAACCATGAGATTTTACCAAGAGAAAATGGTCATTCAAGACTTATGAAACTACCCCTAATAACAATCTTCATGTACTAATAAATTTTCCTAAGTTTATTCAAATATCGGCCATGTAACTTTTCGGATCAAAACTTATATCTATATATTTCATCAACTACTACAATAGTAGGGAGCCTCATGTGAGGAGTTCATTATGTAAGCCGTCGAGTTGAGTTGTGGATTTACGAGTTAAAGTGTCCTGGCTCCTCGAACGCTTACTAACATGACTTCTGAATTATGTCGGCCCGAACGGTAGTAAACGATATACCAAAACATACATGTTTCATGAATCTTTCTTTCAAAGACTTACGCTATATACTAAGTACTACATCATGAACATTATGCAAGACATATATAGGCAATTCTTCGTATGCTTAGACGTTACTCAAAACCTAAGTCGCAACGTTCTATTATAGGCTGCTCTTAGAGACTTTCACGATTCGACTACCACTTTGATTTCACATCACTTAAGCTTAAGGTGAGTCATAGCCCCTATTCTTTTCATACTTGTCTTAACTCTTTGGGGGAGACACATGCTCGACTACTTGTTTACTTGTACAAATACTCAAAACGTTTATACGTGACTGTGTTATACTTGATTGCATACATACATGACTGCGTTATACTTAATTGCGTTCTTCTATTTATGGGCTAGTAGTTATCTTTGGGAAGTGGCTCCCAGTTGTCTTTGGGAATTGACTCCCAGTTGTCTTTGGGAATTGGCTCCCAAAAGTGAGGTCTTCGGAGATGAAGTAGAGACTCACTTCTAATTGCTTAAATTGTCTTGATGAACTTATACATGTCTTATTCATACTATATATGTTAGCAGTGGGTTGTGAACACACAGGTTGCAAGTCTCTTATGGCGGGAATTGCAACTGAGTGGATTCACGATGCCTTTGCTGTGCGAATATTCTTTAAAGACTTTTCAACTATTTTAAGACAAACTCTATGAACTCACCAACCATTGTGTTGACACTTTAGCATGTTTGTCTCAGGTCTATAAGATGATAAGATGTTGCATGGAGCATAGAGTCGCTTGGCATGTTTTGAAGACTTATGCTTTTATCTTTACCATTCGATATGTCTTAAAACTCTTATATATTGTATTATGGAACTCATGTTTGTACTCGGAATTTATTAATCGAATGGTAACTTTTCAAAACGTCTCATTTAGAGTTCGTTTTCTATACCTTGTACTTTGTATTATGAAGTAGCACTCCTATGACACAGTCTTCCGCTGCGGTATTTTGGGGGTGTTACAGATTGGTATCAGAGCCTTGGTTATAGAGAACTAGGTTGCATTTAGTGCCTAGACTATAACTGATATAAACATTAAGACTCTTCTCTTTATTTTGCCTTACACACACTTCATGCGCATATGCTTATTGCTAATTGTTTGTTTAGAAGAAACCCCAGACAATAGTCAAGTCATCAAAAATTTAGAGCTAAGTAATAATTGTTTAATTAACTTAATCTTGTGACAGTTCTTGTTTGATAAGACATAAGATTAAGTTAAATAAAGATTATTAGTTTCCTGTAGAGATTTGATGATTTGCCTTATACTTACTTTATATGATTCTAATACCTAGAAGTGGTTCATATGTCCTAGTACGACACTCAAACTTTTCTACAAGCGTGACTAGTCCATTTCGTCATATCACCTTCTCTAGATACCCAGACTATGTTACCCTTTCACAACTTAAGAGCAGATGATAGAAAGTCTACCCAATTGTGTAGTACCAATTGTTGTGTTATGTGTGCCTGGTAAATATGTATACGTGTGAAAAGAAGCAATTATAATTATGGTGGCCAACATAATTATAAATGCGTCATGACTCACGTAGACATATGTGACCATGCTTACATTAATCAACGATTGACTCAAATTGACAAGATTTAAGACTAAGTAGTCCAGGAATATCACCTCATATCTGACGTCGACAAAATATCCCTCCTTGTAGATATCATGGCACCAAAGAGAGTAACTCGTAGCACTAGCCGAGGTGGTGCAACACCAAGAGGTGGAAGAACTGGTGGTCGTGGAGGTAGAGGAACTACTCACGACACTAGTAATGATAGTGGAAGAACTGGTGGACGTGGAGGTAGAGGAAATGCTCACGACACTAGTAACCCTAGTAACGATGGTGGAAATCCAGATGTCTCCGCCATTATTGCCCAACAACTACAAAACCTACTTCCCACCATAGTCACACAAGTTGGCAATCACATGAACAATTCGGGAAACCACGGAAGCATAAATGACGCTACAAATGATGGAGGAAGGAATGATAACAACAACAACAACAACAACAACAACAACAACAACAACAACCATAGGACTGGATGTACGTATAAGGAATTTACGTCATGCAAACCAATTGAGTTTAATGGCAAAGGAGGTGCATTGGCATATACACGATGGGTCGAGAAGATGGAGTCAGTGATTGACATCAGTAACTGTGCAATCCACCAGAGAGTAAAATATTCTGCATGCTTGCTATCAGAAAAGGCATTGACATGGTGGAACATGCAGATTCAAGCAAGGACTAGAGAAGCAGCTGTAGGCATGTCATGGGACGACTTTAAGGGACTACTGAAGGAAGAATACTGCCCGGTTAATGAAATGCAAAAACTAGAAGACGAGTTTTGGCATCACTCTATGGTAGGGGCTGGTCATGCAACCTACACAGACCGGTTTCATGAACTAGCTAAACTAGTTCCTCATCTGGTTACCCCTGAATCCAAGAGGATTGAGAGGTACATTTATGGCCTTGTTCCCGAGATTCGTGGGATGGTGAAAACAACCGAACCTCCCACGATTCAAAGTGCAATATTAAGAGCAGGGACCCTAACAGATGAGATGGTTAGGAATGGAACTTTGAAGAATAGTGACAAAAGGAAGGGAACGGGTGAATCGAGCGAACAAGTGGGTACAATGGTTGACAATAAGAAAGCAAGAGGATTTGCGGCAACTCTTTCTAATCAGAAAAAGTATGAGGGTCCACATCCTAAGTGTACTAAATGTGCTTATCATCATCAGGGGTCTGAGCCATGCCCTGTGTGTTATAATTGCAAGAAGTCTGGCCACTTTGCAAGTCAGTGTAAATCAATTACAAGGCAGGCGAATGCGGACAATATAGGAAACAACCAAAAGACATGCCATGAGTGCAACAGCCCAAACCACTTCCGAAATACTTGTCCTAAGTTGAATAGGGCACCGAGACAAGTACTGGATAACCCAACTTTAGCAGTGATGCTTGAAAATAACCCAAAGCGTGAATACAATGTTAGTCCACCTCGGGGTCGAGCATACTACTTGGGTGCTAAGGAAGCCCGCAATACGTAACGGGTACGTATCTTACCCTACTATATTATTCTATTCTAGTTCAAAATCTAGCTTTGTTATGCCGTTATTAAGATAAGAGACCTAGACACACTAAACTTCGGGACGAAGTTTCCTGAAGGGGTAGAGACTGTAACAATTCGCATTTTCAGATTTATTTACTATTCCCGGAAAATTTTACTATTCACTTTTACTATTCATTTTTCCTGAAATTTTCCCGAAAGTTGATTTTTATTTCATATTCTCGAGTGATAAATCATTTCCATGGCAAATTAAATGTTTGACATTCGTTAGATCATTTTCGTGAAAGTTATTAAGGAATTACACGGAATTATACGTTTTAGGGTAAAACGTCATTCAAAAATTCTACGCACAACGAAACTCGACCGCGTTAAGTGACCCCGCATCAGAAAAATGTTTAGTACTCTCATGATTAATTAGAGAATTAATCATGACTGAGAAAAACATGACCCAAAATAAGCTTCGGCCGTGAAAAACTGGAATTTTCAGTTTTAAGCGTTTTTACTCAGCCGTAACCCTAGCCTATACCTGCACCGCGTTTCTAAGACGATTTGAGTTTTCAACTTATTAGAAAAAGTCAACATATTTTTCCCTCCTCCTTTGACCAAAAATCATTCTTTGATTTTATAAGTCATTCCTTGATTTTTAGGCTTGCGGTTTTAGGTTTAAAAGACATTTAACACCAACCGACACTAGACTGAGCCCAGCCTAGACATTATAAGTCATTTTAAGTCATTATTATCCTATTAGAAAAGTTACATTTTACTTTTCTCAAATTTTACGCAACTTTCGTACGTTTTACGTATTATGCGTTTTAGACCCGTGTTTCCAGTTTTTAGCAGGGTTTACCACCCAAATGGAACCTACCACCCATTTTATATTTTATTATGGGACATATGGACATGTCTAACAATACTTTCAAGTTTCATATTTTTACGATACCCGGTTTTACGTTTTAAGGCTTAATCATTTACGGTTAGCATTTTACGGAGTCAAAATGCACAAACTAAGCAAGATAACACCAAGACTCATCATCTAGTCATCTTATCCCTTCCAAACCGCCATTTAGGGGGGGGGGGGGAGTCACCATGGGTGGTTAAATCTTAACCCTTGATCTTTAGGATGGTTACAAGTGTCTAAAACTAACCATGGTTAAATTCTAACCCAATATATGGTTAACTATTTTTCTCATCCTATAAATAGCCAACTAATAACACATAAAAACCTTGCACCACACCTTCTTATAACCTTCAAGTCCTAAAACCTAAGGCACTTTTCTTATATTTTGTAAGAAAGTTAACTAGTTTTTGAAAGAAAACTAGTGTTTGATCTTCAATCTTGGAAATTTTCTAAGAAAAGTTGTTATAACTTTAAAGTCTCCAAAAAGACGTCGTTATAATCTTCAAATAGCTTTGGACTTCAAGAAGGCGTCGTTATAATCTTCAAATAACCTCGGTTTATCATAGATTGCAAAGGAGGAAAGCTTATTCAATCAAAGTCCTAGTTCTTGTCCTAGTTTCCCTTTTCATTAAGGCCAAAAGTTGTAAGCAAACCCTAACATATTTTCTTGCTTAATTATCATTTACATGCTCTTTGTGTTCCTTTCATGCTATATATGTTCTTGTTATTGTGTTCATGATGTTTAAAAATGGATAAAACAAGTATTGGTATACATATGTTAACTTATGACAAGTAAACATGCAAACTAGTGATTTTTATGGAGAACCACGACCAAAATAGTATAACTTTGATATTTGACACTTACTTAATGTTAAAGAGGACTTAACAAGGAAACCATAGCAATTTGAACCACCCAAAACGAGTATACGAGTCAAAAGTTATGGCGATTTGAAATTACCAAAGATTTCCGGCAAAACTGCCAAATAGCTTCCTGATCAAATTATGGTTTTGAAAGTCCCACTTCTGGTCCGATTCATCAAAAAGTTAAAACACGAAAGTTGTCCGGAACGACGTTTTCGTTCAGGAACAAAGAAGCTCGAGACCTAAAAATGCTTTCCGAGTGATAAAATTCTTCAAAATCTTAACAGCCCATTTTAGACCAAAGTCACTATATTAAAGTTATGATTTACTAAGACCAAGAGGTCTAATGACCTAAAGCCGAGACCACAACCATGGCTAAAGCCAAGGTTGAGTCTCAAGACCATGGAAAAATGACCAAAGTCACGGCGAAGCCATGACGAAATGACCATAACAACTTACATAGGCGTAAACGTGAAACAATGAATTAGGCGATAACTTGAACAAGCAATTTGGATCTACTTCACTTAAAAGGGAACCATGAGATTTTACCAAGAGAAAATGGTCATTCAAGACTTATGAAACTACCCCTAATAACAATCTTCATGTACTAATAAATTTTCCTAAGTTTATTCAAATATCGGCCATGTAACTTTTCGGATCAAAACTTATATCTATATATTTCATCAACTACTACAATAGTAGGGAGCCTCATGTGAGGAGTTCATTATGTAAGCCGTCGAGTTGAGTTGTGGATTTACGAGTTAAAGTGTCCTGGCTCCTCGAACGCTTACTAACATGACTTCTGAATTATGTCGGCCCGAACGGTAGTAAACGATATACCAAAACATACATGTTTCATGAATCTTTCTTTCAAAGACTTACGCTATATACTAAGTACTACATCATGAACATTATGCAAGACATATATAGGCAATTCTTCGTATGCTTAGACGTTACTCAAAACCTAAGTCGCAACGTTCTATTATAGGCTGCTCTTAGAGACTTTCACGATTCGACTACCACTTTGATTTCACATCACTTAAGCTTAAGGTGAGTCATAGCCCCTATTCTTTTCATACTTGTCTTAACTCTTTGGGGGAGACACATGCTCGACTACTTGTTTACTTGTACAAATACTCAAAACGTTTATACGTGACTGTGTTATACTTGATTGCATACATACATGACTGCGTTATACTTAATTGCGTTCTTCTATTTATGGGCTAGTAGTTATCTTTGGGAAGTGGCTCCCAGTTGTCTTTGGGAATTGACTCCCAGTTGTCTTTGGGAATTGGCTCCCAAAAGTGAGGTCTTCGGAGATGAAGTAGAGACTCACTTCTAATTGCTTAAATTGTCTTGATGAACTTATACATGTCTTATTCATACTATATATGTTAGCAGTGGGTTGTGAACACACAGGTTGCAAGTCTCTTATGGCGGGAATTGCAACTGAGTGGATTCACGATGCCTTTGCTGTGCGAATATTCTTTAAAGACTTTTCAACTATTTTAAGACAAACTCTATGAACTCACCAACCATTGTGTTGACACTTTAGCATGTTTGTCTCAGGTCTATAAGATGATAAGATGTTGCATGGAGCATAGAGTCGCTTGGCATGTTTTGAAGACTTATGCTTTTATCTTTACCATTCGATATGTCTTAAAACTCTTATATATTGTATTATGGAACTCATGTTTGTACTCGGAATTTATTAATCGAATGGTAACTTTTCAAAACGTCTCATTTAGAGTTCGTTTTCTATACCTTGTACTTTGTATTATGAAGTAGCACTCCTATGACACAGTCTTCCGCTGCGGTATTTTGGGGGTGTTACAGATTGGTATCAGAGCCTTGGTTATAGAGAACTAGGTTGCATTTAGTGCCTAGACTATAACTGATATAAACATTAAGACTCTTCTCTTTATTTTGCCTTACACACACTTCATGCGCATATGCTTATTGCTAATTGTTTGTTTAGAAGAAACCCCAGACAATAGTCAAGTCATCAAAAATTTAGAGCTAAGTAATAATTGTTTAATTAACTTAATCTTGTGACAGTTCTTGTTTGATAAGACATAAGATTAAGTTAAATAAAGATTATTAGTTTCCTGTAGAGATTTGATGATTTGCCTTATACTTACTTTATATGATTCTAATACCTAGAAGTGGTTCATATGTCCTAGTACGACACTCAAACTTTTCTACAAGCGTGACTAGTCCATTTCGTCATATCACCTTCTCTAGATACCCAGACTATGTTACCCTTTCACAACTTAAGAGCAGATGATAGAAAGTCTACCCAATTGTGTAGTACCAATTGTTGTGTTATGTGTGCCTGGTAAATATGTATACGTGTGAAAAGAAGCAATTATAATTATGGTGGCCAACATAATTATAAATGCGTCATGACTCACGTAGACATATGTGACCATGCTTACATTAATCAACGATTGACTCAAATTGACAAGATTTAAGACTAAGTAGTCCAGGAATATCACCTCATATCTGACGTCGACAAAATATCCCTCCTTGTAGATATCATGGCACCAAAGAGAGTAACTCGTAGCACTAGCCGAGGTGGTGCAACACCAAGAGGTGGAAGAACTGGTGGTCGTGGAGGTAGAGGAACTACTCACGACACTAGTAATGATAGTGGAAGAACTGGTGGACGTGGAGGTAGAGGAAATGCTCACGACACTAGTAACCCTAGTAACGATGGTGGAAATCCAGATGTCTCCGCCATTATTGCCCAACAACTACAAAACCTACTTCCCACCATAGTCACACAAGTTGGCAATCACATGAACAATTCGGGAAACCACGGAAGCATAAATGACGCTACAAATGATGGAGGAAGGAATGATAACAACAACAACAACAACAACAACAACAACAACAACAACAACCATAGGACTGGATGTACGTATAAGGAATTTACGTCATGCAAACCAATTGAGTTTAATGGCAAAGGAGGTGCATTGGCATATACACGATGGGTCGAGAAGATGGAGTCAGTGATTGACATCAGTAACTGTGCAATCCACCAGAGAGTAAAATATTCTGCATGCTTGCTATCAGAAAAGGCATTGACATGGTGGAACATGCAGATTCAAGCAAGGACTAGAGAAGCAGCTGTAGGCATGTCATGGGACGACTTTAAGGGACTACTGAAGGAAGAATACTGCCCGGTTAATGAAATGCAAAAACTAGAAGACGAGTTTTGGCATCACTCTATGGTAGGGGCTGGTCATGCAACCTACACAGACCGGTTTCATGAACTAGCTAAACTAGTTCCTCATCTGGTTACCCCTGAATCCAAGAGGATTGAGAGGTACATTTATGGCCTTGTTCCCGAGATTCGTGGGATGGTGAAAACAACCGAACCTCCCACGATTCAAAGTGCAATATTAAGAGCAGGGACCCTAACAGATGAGATGGTTAGGAATGGAACTTTGAAGAATAGTGACAAAAGGAAGGGAACGGGTGAATCGAGCGAACAAGTGGGTACAATGGTTGACAATAAGAAAGCAAGAGGATTTGCGGCAACTCTTTCTAATCAGAAAAAGTATGAGGGTCCACATCCTAAGTGTACTAAATGTGCTTATCATCATCAGGGGTCTGAGCCATGCCCTGTGTGTTATAATTGCAAGAAGTCTGGCCACTTTGCAAGTCAGTGTAAATCAATTACAAGGCAGGCGAATGCGGACAATATAGGAAACAACCAAAAGACATGCCATGAGTGCAACAGCCCAAACCACTTCCGAAATACTTGTCCTAAGTTGAATAGGGCACCGAGACAAGTACTGGATAACCCAACTTTAGCAGTGATGCTTGAAAATAACCCAAAGCGTGAATACAATGTTAGTCCACCTCGGGGTCGAGCATACTACTTGGGTGCTAAGGAAGCCCGCAATACGTAACGGGTACGTATCTTACCCTACTATATTATTCTATTCTAGTTCAAAATCTAGCTTTGTTATGCCGTTATTAAGATAAGAGACCTAGACACACTAAACTTCGGGACGAAGTTTCCTGAAGGGGTAGAGACTGTAACAATTCGCATTTTCAGATTTATTTACTATTCCCGGAAAATTTTACTATTCACTTTTACTATTCATTTTTCCTGAAATTTTCCCGAAAGTTGATTTTTATTTCATATTCTCGAGTGATAAATCATTTCCATGGCAAATTAAATGTTTGACATTCGTTAGATCATTTTCGTGAAAGTTATTAAGGAATTACACGGAATTATACGTTTTAGGGTAAAACGTCATTCAAAAATTCTACGCACAACGAAACTCGACCGCGTTAAGTGACCCCGCATCAGAAAAATGTTTAGTACTCTCATGATTAATTAGAGAATTAATCATGACTGAGAAAAACATGACCCAAAATAAGCTTCGGCCGTGAAAAACTGGAATTTTCAGTTTTAAGCGTTTTTACTCAGCCGTAACCCTAGCCTATACCTGCACCGCGTTTCTAAGACGATTTGAGTTTTCAACTTATTAGAAAAAGTCAACATATTTTTCCCTCCTCCTTTGACCAAAAATCATTCTTTGATTTTATAAGTCATTCCTTGATTTTTAGGCTTGCGGTTTTAGGTTTAAAAGACATTTAACACCAACCGACACTAGACTGAGCCCAGCCTAGACATTATAAGTCATTTTAAGTCATTATTATCCTATTAGAAAAGTTACATTTTACTTTTCTCAAATTTTACGCAACTTTCGTACGTTTTACGTATTACGCGTTTTAGACCCGTGTTTCCAGTTTTTAGCAGGGTTTACCACCCAAATGGAACCTACCACCCATTTTATATTTTATTATGGGACATATGGACATGTCTAACAATACTTTCAAGTTTCATATTTTTACGATACCCGGTTTTACGTTTTAAGGCTTAATCATTTACGGTTAGCATTTTACGGAGTCAAAATGCACAAACTAAGCAAGATAACACCAAGACTCATCATCTAGTCATCTTATCCCTTCCAAACCGCCATTTAGGGGGGGGGGGGGAGTCACCATGGGTGGTTAAATCTTAACCCTTGATCTTTAGGATGGTTACAAGTGTCTAAAACTAACCATGGTTAAATTCTAACCCAATATATGGTTAACTATTTTTCTCATCCTATAAATAGCCAACTAATAACACATAAAAACCTTGCACCACACCTTCTTATAACCTTCAAGTCCTAAAACCTAAGGCACTTTTCTTATATTTTGTAAGAAAGTTAACTAGTTTTTGAAAGAAAACTAGTGTTTGATCTTCAATCTTGGAAATTTTCTAAGAAAAGTTGTTATAACTTTAAAGTCTCCAAAAAGACGTCGTTATAATCTTCAAATAGCTTTGGACTTCAAGAAGGCGTCGTTATAATCTTCAAATAACCTCGGTTTATCATAGATTGCAAAGGAGGAAAGCTTATTCAATCAAAGTCCTAGTTCTTGTCCTAGTTTCCCTTTTCATTAAGGCCAAAAGTTGTAAGCAAACCCTAACATATTTTCTTGCTTAATTATCATTTACATGCTCTTTGTGTTCCTTTCATGCTATATATGTTCTTGTTATTGTGTTCATGATGTTTAAAAATGGATAAAACAAGTATTGGTATACATATGTTAACTTATGACAAGTAAACATGCAAACTAGTGATTTTTATGGAGAACCACGACCAAAATAGTATAACTTTGATATTTGACACTTACTTAATGTTAAAGAGGACTTAACAAGGAAACCATAGCAATTTGAACCACCCAAAACGAGTATACGAGTCAAAAGTTATGGCGATTTGAAATTACCAAAGATTTCCGGCAAAACTGCCAAATAGCTTCCTGATCAAATTATGGTTTTGAAAGTCCCACTTCTGGTCCGATTCATCAAAAAGTTAAAACACGAAAGTTGTCCGGAACGACGTTTTCGTTCAGGAACAAAGAAGCTCGAGACCTAAAAATGCTTTCCGAGTGATAAAATTCTTCAAAATCTTAACAGCCCATTTTAGACCAAAGTCACTATATTAAAGTTATGATTTACTAAGACCAAGAGGTCTAATGACCTAAAGCCGAGACCACAACCATGGCTAAAGCCAAGGTTGAGTCTCAAGACCATGGAAAAATGACCAAAGTCACGGCGAAGCCATGACGAAATGACCATAACAACTTACATAGGCGTAAACGTGAAACAATGAATTAGGCGATAACTTGAACAAGCAATTTGGATCTACTTCACTTAAAAGGGAACCATGAGATTTTACCAAGAGAAAATGGTCATTCAAGACTTATGAAACTACCCCTAATAACAATCTTCATGTACTAATAAATTTTCCTAAGTTTATTCAAATATCGGCCATGTAACTTTTCGGATCAAAACTTATATCTATATATTTCATCAACTACTACAATAGTAGGGAGCCTCATGTGAGGAGTTCATTATGTAAGCCGTCGAGTTGAGTTGTGGATTTACGAGTTAAAGTGTCCTGGCTCCTCGAACGCTTACTAACATGACTTCTGAATTATGTCGGCCCGAACGGTAGTAAACGATATACCAAAACATACATGTTTCATGAATCTTTCTTTCAAAGACTTACGCTATATACTAAGTACTACATCATGAACATTATGCAAGACATATATAGGCAATTCTTCGTATGCTTAGACGTTACTCAAAACCTAAGTCGCAACGTTCTATTATAGGCTGCTCTTAGAGACTTTCACGATTCGACTACCACTTTGATTTCACATCACTTAAGCTTAAGGTGAGTCATAGCCCCTATTCTTTTCATACTTGTCTTAACTCTTTGGGGGAGACACATGCTCGACTACTTGTTTACTTGTACAAATACTCAAAACGTTTATACGTGACTGTGTTATACTTGATTGCATACATACATGACTGCGTTATACTTAATTGCGTTCTTCTATTTATGGGCTAGTAGTTATCTTTGGGAAGTGGCTCCCAGTTGTCTTTGGGAATTGACTCCCAGTTGTCTTTGGGAATTGGCTCCCAAAAGTGAGGTCTTCGGAGATGAAGTAGAGACTCACTTCTAATTGCTTAAATTGTCTTGATGAACTTATACATGTCTTATTCATACTATATATGTTAGCAGTGGGTTGTGAACACACAGGTTGCAAGTCTCTTATGGCGGGAATTGCAACTGAGTGGATTCACGATGCCTTTGCTGTGCGAATATTCTTTAAAGACTTTTCAACTATTTTAAGACAAACTCTATGAACTCACCAACCATTGTGTTGACACTTTAGCATGTTTGTCTCAGGTCTATAAGATGATAAGATGTTGCATGGAGCATAGATTTGCTTGGCATGTTTTGAAGACTTATGCTTTTATCTTTACCATTCGATATGTCTTAAAACTCTTATATATTGTATTATGGAACTCATGTTTGTACTCGGAATTTATTAATCGAATGGTAACTTTTCAAAACGTCTCATTTAGAGTTCGTTTTCTATACCTTGTACTTTGTATTATGAAGTAGCACTCCTATGACACAGTCTTCCGCTGCGGTATTTTGGGGGTGTTACAGTCCTAGGGCCAAGCAATCTTTGTAAAAAAGACTCCTCTTTTCCCATACATAATCCATGCCCTTTTTCTTATCCTCTTCATTGATGTCCTCAAAAGCACCGACGTTGTCCTTATCAAATCGGGATATAAAGCGAAATTCTTTCATCCTATTAGGCATCCTATAAGTGATACTATCGGTGTTACTTGCAAATCGGATCGTTCCTTCTATCTCATCATATTCCAACTTAGACTCCTCAACAAACGGTTTGCCAAACACAACATTGGATAATCGACAATCAATAACATTAGCAAGATCTTCCACAATCATAAAGTTGGCGACAAAAGTGAAATTACCAACAAAGACATGTAGACCTTTGACTCTCCCGACAAAGTTACAAACTCCACCGGGGTATTTGGGATCATTTCTAGGTTCAAGTCTTGTTTTTACAATATCATTATAAACATTTGAGGACATAATGTTGATTGGAGATTTAAAGTCAATTTAAGCATCGTTAATGTGCCTATACCCAATCATACATGGTATCTTAGCATTCTTAGGATCGCCTCTCTTTATCTTAGGTTCGATTATAGTGAAAGGAGATCGCGGGTTATCAATAAGATTATTATAATATGCAATATCCTTCTTAGTGGGGTATAGATTAAAATAGTCATTAAGCTTCGGATCTATTTCCCCCACTTCTAGTCCCTCAACAACATTCACAAAGTCATTAGGCCCTAGGTCCTCATTCGAATACAAGGCGGTCGCTAGGTCACTAAATGCATGTTCGAGCTCAACCTTAATCAACCTATTAAGCTCTCTAAGTTTCCTAATCTCACTCTCAATTTGTTCGCGTAACACAGCCACTTCTATAGGGGAAAGGGATGGATTCGCGTTTTCCATAATGGTCAACGGAATAGTCAATGAATTTAATTTACTAACAAAGGCACAAAGAAAAAGATAGACTAAAGAAAACCTAAAAATAAAAATAAAATCTTACTAGAAAGGAATCTAGCAAGTAGACCTAATAAAAAGAGATTCTAACCTAGACAATAACTATTCCCCGGGCTGCGGCGCCAAAAACTTGATGCGTAGGGATTGCACCAGGCTTTACCTCTCAAGGGATCTTGAGAAGCTTACAACCCCCACCAGACAGTGTACCTGATCGTTGTAGTATAGTATAGTGACAAGTACCGGGTGATTGATCGTTCAGCTAGGAATAGTGTCGCTAGGATTAGAAAACCTAAATACTAGTTCTAAAGATGAGGGATGATTATTTTTGTATTTTTATATTTTTTTAGAAAGCAAGTAAATATCTCGGGTTTGAAGGATTTGGGCGGAATTAGTTGCTAGTCAACTAACCCAATACTAAAGATGCAATCAAAATAAAATACTAAAAATGAAAATAAACTAAATTAACTAAGGTTGTGAGCAATAAGTGGAGAAAATGTGTTTACTTAGATTTCACTACTCCCTAAATATCTTTTACACGTTAATTACTTGTTATAGTTGCGTGGATGACGGATTGTATTCCATAATACCATTCATGGGGTGGCGCACTTAATTCCTCAATCCTATGAGTGCCTACTTCACTCCTATGTCGAGCCGGCTAAGAAGCTCCTAACATGGGATCATTAGAATTTACTCATGCATTAAATACAACCAATAAAACCTAGTGAACGTCAGTTCATGTTTCCTAAGACGTTCAAGCATGTTACCAATTGGAGATCTGCCAGTTTTCTTAAGCCTAACATTGAAATCATTCATCCAATACAACCATGAACAAGTAATCAACACATAATTAACATCTAGGTTTCATTAGATCCAAGCAAACACAAGATAGATCTAGCCTAGCATGATAGAATTAAGACAAGAACAAGATATAGACAACCAACACATAGACATATTGATTGAATTGAAAGAATACTTATCTCAATTACACATGAAAGGGATCAAGGGCTGAGAACCCTTGAAAAACCTGTAAAATTCGTACCAAGTTCGGACTTAGGGTTTCTCCAAAACTTCTCTCTCTTTAATGTGAAAATTAGAAAACTATATATAGGAAATAGGGTCTGACAGCGTCAAGAACAAATTTGTGACGCCGTCATCTCGCCGCCAAAATACTCCTCGGACTGCCTTGATCTACTTTTGACACCGTCATGTGTTATGTGTTTCTAGGCCGTCATGCATTTTACTCTTGACACCCTACCTTGTGACGCCGTCATTTCTGTACTGGATCGTCATGGAAATTACTCTTGACGCCGTCAGAAATTCCTTCTTGACGCCGTCACCTACTGTTCCCAGCAAGGAAAATTAAGACTTTGGCGTTTTCTTCACTTTTATGCTCCAAAAACGTCCGAATTGCTTCCTTTTCCAGATTTCTCTCCCAAAGTACCTAAAATCACAAAAGGAACGATTTAGGGCAATATTTGATCAAATAAATTCAAATTCGGGCTTAAATGACCCCCTAAAAGTGGTTCATTTTTTGCCTCATCATTTACAATCTATAAAAATGTGTCTTATACATAAGTACATAAAACATTTTTGGGTAACTTACTAAATATCATATAGCAAATTAATACATTTTCTAGTAACTTTACAAGTTTACTTTCATATACTTTTTAATCCAAAATGAAATATATATGTCTTATCTTGTCAACATTGACTTTGGAAGATCTTGTATAGATTGTCATTTGCATCATGCACATGTCTTGTCAAAGTTGAATCTTGCATATAAATACTAGCCCATGGTTTATGTCTTTGTTAGTTTTGGAAAGTGGTATTGGAAAACCAGTTTACTTGTTTGCCTATAAATAGTAGCCCATGGTTTACTCACTAGGTTGATGAACTTGAACATACATTCACTCTATCATTTTACACACATTTAGATCATTAGGTAACAACGTAATAACTTACATAGATCAGCCTCATCACATGATCATAATTCTTCTAACATTCATCTTTGTTGTAAGCATATCATACTTCTTGATCCACCAAAGAAAGCTTGGAGATCTTGCCATCATCATCCACCAAAGCATATCAACATATGAAGATTCAAGGGCACTTGATATCCTCAATGATTGTAGACTTCTGATCAATGGAAGTTCATAT